>CAJQZP010000103.1:0-1200000 GCA_907164705.1 Parnassius apollo | reverse complement strand
ACTTTAGTGAAAAGATGTCTCATGAATATCTTTTTAAGAAAATATTTAAAAGGCTATAGATATAATCAATTAATTTATATGATTATCTGATCTCATCTGTTTTCATTATATCATCATATCATAAATTAAAAAATTAACTACAAAACAAAAACAGTTAGTTAATATCCTTTCTTTTAGAAGTGGTTTATGAAAAGAACAAGTCTTATTATCATAAACAGTGGTGAATATTTTTTGATATAGTGCCTGTATAATGAAACAGTCATAGTAGACTTTTTACCTTTATTTTCCTTTTTCTAAGGCAAGTACCTGGTTGACCGAGCTTTGCTCCGTATTTTTCGCTCGATTTTTTTTAATTCGTGTGTTTTGGAAATTATATTTAGATAAAAATTACATACTGATGAAATATAAATAATATTTTTTGATCTTAGCGACATAACAGAAAAAACGGAACTGGTTATTTGAATAAAAAATCATGAGTGCAATTATTTTAATTTAAATTTTCGTGTTTTTAAAAAATACTAAAAAAAGGGCTCGAAAAAAATAGATTTTCTCAAAAAAGAAAGGAACATGAAAAAAAATTAAAAAAGTCGGTCGGTGGGTCTGGGCTCGAACCTTTAATTCTGTGACCGACATACAAATTAGCTATTTATATCACTAATAATCCGTCAAAATTTACCTTCTTATTCTAACGATATTGTAGCAGTTTTTCATTGCCTAAAAACACGGACAAAAAGACATTTTCTAAAAATAAATCCTAACTAGATCGATTTATTATCCCCGAAACTCCCTGGACACTAAATTTTATGAAAATCGTTGGAGCCGATTCCGAGATATCGATTATATATACATATATATATATATATATATATATATATATATTTTTTCAGAATGGGTCCCACATATATGCAATAAATGAAACCATATACTTGTTATCGCCTTTGCTGACGACATACAAAAAATGAACGTAGTCGGTCCAGTAATTTGGTCAAAAAGTAGAGTTTTAATTTTAAGCAAATTTCAACACTATAGAATTGGGTCACCAAGTCAATGATTCAATGAACTTGAATCCTTGAACATTAAAAAGCGACGTTGCCACGCAGTGCAAACTATTGGTATTGCGACATATCGACAGCGGTGTCTTTTGTCGGCGTGCCACCCGCGTGCAACGTTGTCACTCTTCCAAGGGGTCAAGGTACGTTGTCTAAACAGAGTGTTCACTTTTACTGAATTTATTTTAATATTTATTTAATATTTATTTTGTTTGAAAATTTCACTTTTTTATTTTACGGGTTTTAATTTAATATTTAATTTTTCTACACTTCTACGGACTAGTATTACTTGTGGTTTCATTTATTGCATATATGTGGGACCCATTCTGTATATATATATATATATATATATATATATATATATATATATATATATATATATACAGGAATTGCTCGTTTAATAGTATAGGATATAGACCAGCTACACTAAGGATCTTGCTTCTAAAATAATGGACAATGGGACAAAAATACTTATTTTTTTAAGTGTTTTTCGGATAGAGGGTAGTAATTGAAAGGACCCATATTTTTTTAGGCCAGTAGTTAATTAAATAAAAAATTTCGAAAAAATTTTTTTCGCCGGAAGTGACGTCATCTAGAGGCATTGTAAAATACGATGCCTGTGCCTGCGTTTTCCATGTTTCCGGAAAAAAGTAAGACTGACGTGACGGCTGACAGAAGTAACCTAAACTTAACCTAAAATATTTCCTGTGTTCGAAACCTAAACGCCCTTTATCAATTAAAAATGAAAACCAGTGATGGATTTGTACGTGCCGACAGCCGAAACCTTCCAAAAGTGGAACTTCCGAGGCTTTTGGAATATATACACAACAATGACGTTTACAATGCTAGTGAAATAAGAGTAGCCAAAACACCCATGTCGTCTCGAGATTCCTATGTTGATACAGCTATTGATTACGTGGAAGTTAAGAGAGAAGAAATCAAATGCGTTTTGAAAGCAAAAGTGACCACAGATCACCGGATTCGAACAAAAATGTACAGTATAAATGAAGACAGTGTAGTTATTGAAAACTTAATCTGTGATGTCTGTGCTGCATCTGCAGGCGGCTGCAAACAGGGAATTTGTTTTGCACACTGGATCATCAAAAGGACTGAAGAGCCATCAGTTACAACATCTGTCTCTTGCTACTGTAAGAAACCCAGAGTCAGTGAAGCTATTATACCTAGGAAACAAGAAGACTTTTGAAAAAATCCACTCCACTATAACTTTGCATAACATATTAGAAAAATGTAAGAAAAGAAAATCAACTTCCTCACTTCTTGTTAATTACTCTAAATACAAAAAAGAATCTCTTGATGATTACAATGTATTTCATATTATGTTAAATTATTATAAGATAGTTTTAAGATTTACAGTGCATATCTAGTCACAAATGAGTTAGTACATGAAATTGAACAGGCAACGAAAAACCAAGTGGATAGTGTTTTATGGCATTCTTTGAGACAGGGGAGAGTTACTGCCTCTAATATTTACAACACAATAAGATGCACAATTGCTAATGGTGTATTGGTCAAATCTATAATGGGTGGGTACAAAGTGCTAGAAACCCGAGCAATACAAAGAGGCAAACGTCTGGAGAACTTGCTAAAAAAGAGGTAGAGTTTGAACTTGATGTAGAGATAAAGGACTGTGGCTTCATGCCGGTATCTGGCATTATAGGGGCTTCACCAGATGGAATCACTGACAACTATGTTGTTGAAGTAAAATGGACTGATACAAAGCCCAGATAGTGCTGCAAATGTATGTAGCAAACAAAGAAAAGGGACTTTTTGTATTTCGGACCCAAAATTTGAACAAAATAAAAAAATAAACAAAGTTTGGGTACGTTATGACAAAGAATACACATTAAAATTAATTGAAGAAGCTGAAAAATTCTGGCAACAGTTTATTTTTAACAATATTGTAGAATGTGTTAAGTTGGTTAAATGTAAATATTTTGTTTTTATTGTATTGTAAAATATGTTAATTAATTACTTTTTCAAAAATGAAGTACATGGAATAAACATTTTTGATTTTGGTTATTATTATTATCCTACTAAAATTATTCATCTATTCTTCTATACTAATATTAATATTTTAAAGAGATAAATGTTTCTAACCTTGTTTGATGTATTTTTGTTTGTAGGGGGCAATCTTTGAAAGTACTGATCCGACCATGAAAATTATTGTAGCTACAGGAAGCTACATTATCTGTGGGTGATATGGGCTATAGTTTTACCAAAGTCCCTGGAAAGCATTTAGTCCTATATATATTTCATAGTAAAAGTGAATGTCTTGTTTTAAAGTAACTAGTGACAAAGTTCTTCAAAAAATCCCCTAGATTTTTGTGAAATAATAAAAAAGACAATTATTTTAAGAATAAGATTTTTTTATTAGCCGTAACAATAACAGGTACACATTCATTTATAAAGAAATAACTTAATAATCAATATCATTAACCTTAAGTTAAAATATGTTTTGTGCTGTTCTTTCAATTACACTCATTAAAGTGTTATAGGGACAAGACATATTTTAACTTAAGAGTTTATGAAAACAAAAAAAGTTAAAGTATCACAAGTAAAATAAAAAGTAATTATTGATTGTTAGCAAGTTGTCCCATTTTCAACACATCCCATGTGAGAAACTTGTCCTATTCGCAGCTCGTTCCGTTCGCAACTCGTCCTGTTCGCGGCTCGTTTCATTCACATATCCCATCAACATAGAACATAAAACAACCATTAAACCCTGAGACATGTCTAACTCGTTTAAAATATTATCGAAATAATTTCAGATTTTTAAGCATATAAATGTCACAAACAGATAGTAAAATTGTGTGAATTTAAACAACTGAACTGATTTCGATAACAAAGAGTTCAATAGGTCACAGGATTTTATGTTCTATGTTGATAGGAAGAGTTGCGAACGGGGCGATTTGTAACCAGGACGAGTTACGAATTGGACAATGTTCTCACGTAGGACGAGTTACAAATGGGACGACCTGCTAACGACCCTAAATTATGAACTAAAATCTAAATAATAAAGTTACATTTCAGTATTATAATTACAAAAGAACTAAAAATATTTAATTAAAATACTAAAAATAAGAATGAACTGTATTACAAGAAGTAAGCAAATTTAAAAGATATATGCATGACATCTAGCAAGTATTTTGGCTAAGTGGAGACTCGCTACGTTGTATCTCGTCGCAACATCAAATAACAGAAATCAAAATCAACAAAATGTAAAGTTAAAATCAAATTATTTATTTTTAAGTAGGAGTTTTACAAGATTGTCTTTTAGAAAGTCAAAACTAATTAATAAAATGGTATAGTTAACTTACAAAAATGTAAACAAATACATGACAAAAATTAAAAAGACTACCAATTATTTCTTTCATTGAGTTGGAGTAACAGTACTTACCAATCAGCAGTCTTTATCGTTAATATAATCATTTGTCTTGTAATATAATAACAATGTAAATCAATACTTAAAAATTCTTTATTATGGGTGATTGCAAGTTTATCAGCCCACAAGCCACAACAACTGCATCACCCACACAGTTGACCAATTTAGTATCTATATTTAAATGAGGCTTCAAAACTTGTACAATCTCACTCTTCCTATATGTATTCTTTCTATATGTATCAGTTTGGATTCTGGTTGCGCGGAAAACCATTCGTATTTATTTATATTTGACGGTAGGCTTGCCAAATCGTTTATGCCTTTCCAAACGATATCATTCATACCCTCCTATCGACACATCGGGGTGGGAGGGGAAAGAAGATGATTCTAGAATATCACGTAATCATCGCAACCGAAGGAATAAAAGGCACGCGCGGCCGACGCGCAGCCTCTTCCCGCCGCGCTCGTCGTTGGAACCACACCGCTTAAGACAATAGTATCATAGAAGGGCTATTGCCCACGCGCACCGCTAGTAGAACCGCTTTAGCCTGGACGCAGTCGAGCTCCAGGAAACCCGCCTCATCTCGTGTAAGAAATAGTTCCAGAGAGTCTACTGAGAGTGTCTTCCAGAAGTCGCAGCAATATAGTGCCCAAGCCGCATAGAAGCAACACCCCGGTGAGTGATCATTCCTAATAGTTCCTGCTTGATATAATTGTGTTTAATAGTTAATCCGCTCCAATTTTATTTTCTCCTAATCAAGCAGGATTCCTTTCATATATTTGGCAAAATAATAGTTCGTTTTAGGGAAGAGCGAGTGCATTGTATGGGAAACCGCGTGCTATAGTCGCCATTTTATGTAAACGTAGAAGCATTTCGCATATACAGTCCACTTTGGTTAATATCTCGCGTAATAGGTTTAAGGCTCGACCGGGGAATTGGACTTCGGTAGCCTTAGGCTCGTCGCTCCACCATTTTATGATCACTTCGGCAGGATTTGGACTGGTGTTTAGTAGTCGTTCAACCATTTTCTGGTCGAATTATTAGATTAATTACTTAGATAATGCACTCTAATTTATGGAATATACGTAGCGTTCGTTTAAAATTAAATTTTGGTTAGTTACTCGCAAATAATGTTTTTTTAATAGTGTTTGTATTTGGTTTAAATTTAAAGTTTATTAGTTGCTTAAATAATTGAAACAGTGTGATCACACGCGTTTTGTACGCTTACCCGACAATTTTGATAAAAGTATATTGAGTTTAGCGAGCGACGCGCGTCACCTCGGCTCGCTGTAACAGGTGTTCAATTTAATGACTCAATTGTGTTCAATTTAATGTAATACGGCACGAGTGTCTATCCTCCAGCGTTGTGAGATTAATTGTGATTAATATAATTTTATTATAATAATTTAAAATGGCAGTTAGTGGAAATGAAATTAAAATTAAAACGCTTTATGCCAAGAGGGACATACTTTTTTCACGTATACAAAGTATTAGTGATCACATAGAGAACATTAATGTAGAAGCAGTGCGGGAAACTTTTTTGAATGAAATTGAAGCGGTGGATTCTTTGCGGACGAATTACGATAGAATATTAGACCAAATTAATCATTTGGAATTACAAATCGACCCGAAATATATAGTGAACTACCAACCGCTTCTGGCATTTGAAGATATGTTGTGTCGCGTGAAAAGAACGGCGAAACTCTTACAGTCTCCATCTCAAAACGAAGCAAAGCCGGAAATACAGGTACGTCCACGTGACTCAATTAGGTTGCCGCCAATAGTTATTCCGATATTCAATGGTGATATTAAGACATGGCCCTTCTTCTTCAGTAGTTTTCAAAACAATATACACAATAACCCATCGTTATCGGAAGCTGAAAAATTATATTATTTAATTAGTAAACTTAGTGGCAGGGCACAGTCAATTTGCTCGGGTTTTACACCTACAGCAAACAATTACTTGTTAATATTTGAAACTCTTAAAACTAAATATGAAGATAGGAGAATGTTAGCTTCCGAATATTTGAACCAGATATTCGATCTTAAACCTATATCATCCGCGAACGGCTTAGAGCAGTTTTTAGATAAATTTGTGGCATCGGTGGCTGCACTTAAGAATTTGAAATTTAATGACCTTATGGACGTGGTGTTTCTCCATATTGCACTAAAGAAATTAGACCCCGACACCGTGCGTGCGTTTGAAATGGAGCATCGTAGCTCGGAGATGCCTTCCTTTCATTCATTAGCATCGTTTGTGCGAGATCAAATAAAGGTGATGCAGCGCTCACCGAACGTTAAACAAGAGATTAAAAAATGCGTCGACCGTAGACAGACTCAACCATCTAAAATGCAGGTTCGTTAACGTACGTAACCGCTACGTCGGCACCACTTCAGCATGCCTGTATCATATGTAAAGATAAACGCGGTAATTTATACAATTGTGCGACCTTTCGTAAATATTCACCAAGCGAACGTTATACATTGTAAAGACAAACAACCTATTTCTGAACTGCTTAAGCGATAAGCATTTAGTTGCAAAATGCAATTCTAGTTCCGTATGTAGCAAGTGCGCCAGGAAACATCAAACGTTATTACATTTTGAAAATAGCAACATGTCGGCGTCAAGTAAAGCGGACAAGGAATTCACCCCTACTAAAGTTAACGATTCTAGCGGTCGACCTGGTGATGTCGCTCTGTGCTCATTGGCAAATATGGGAGCACAATCTCCTTCAACCGTGTTACTGGGTACGGCACGTATTTTGATTAGGGATTCGCGTGGAAACGAACAAAGCGTCCGTGCACTGCTGGACAGCGGAGCCCAAAATAGCTTTATAACGCGACAATGTTGTCAGCGCTTAGGCTTAGTAATAAATAGGTCACTTTCATGTCCTGTAGTCAAAGGCATCGGAGGTACTAGTAAAGCTACCCAGGGATATATAAATTTAAAATTTTATTTTCGGATAGATCGTAATGTTAACTTTGATATAAATGCACTAGTAGTAGATAGGGTCACTGAACGGTTGCCAACCGTTTCGGTTGACACCTCGGCAATGATTAAATTTGAAAATTTGACTCTAGCAGACGACACTTACGCCGTTCCTGGAAACATAGACATGCTCAGCATCAGGAGCATCGCTTTTCCCTCATCTTTTGTTAAACAATAAGGTCAGGGGCAACTCCTCGCATACCGCGCCTTACGCACTGGAAACCGTATTGGGCTATGTCATCCTTGGCTCCGCCCCCATCATAGATAGTATTTCGGCAACCTCTTATTGTGGTATGGCTGTCGAACCACTCGAGTCGTTAGTCCGCAAATTTTGGGAGATGGAGGAGGTGAACGTCCCACCCATAGCTAGCTCAGACGACAGATTATGCGAGGAAATTTACTTCCGCACGACCGTTCGTGATCGCGACGGTAGATATAGTGTAGCGCTACCCTTTAAAGGAGATGTTTTATCTCTCGGCGATTCGCGTCAAATGGCGGAAAAACGTTTCTACAGCTTGGAGCGTAGGATGCTCGCTTCACCCCAGTTAAAAGAAGCTTATGACGGCGTCATTAATGAATATATAAGGGAAGGTTACATATCACTTGTGGCTTCGAAATTAGATAACTACGAAGACACACCGTCGTATTTCATACGACGGTGTGTCTTAGTAGTTACGGGTTAGTCACGGGGTCATTAGGGAGGACAAACTTACATCTAAGTTACGTGTAGTACTCGACGCTAGTGCTAAAACTAGCACTCACCTATCGCTTAACGATATCCTCTATAGTGGGCAAAATTTACAGGACAGTTTGTTTAACATAGTAGCCAATTTTCGTTTGTTTAGTATAGCACTATCCGCCGATATTCGCCAAATATTTCTTTGCATAGGGGTCCGTGAATGCGACCGTAGATTCCAACGCATTTTATATCGTTTCGACCCAAAGGAACCTCTAATGGTGTTTGAATTTAACCGCGTTTTTTTGGTTTAAAGTCGAGCCCATTTCATGCGTTACGCACGGTGAAACAGCTCGCCCACGATGAAGGTCCCTCTTGTCCTAAAGCTAAGAGGGCAATTGAGCGGATTATATATGGATGATTTTGTGTACTCGGTCGATAGCGTGGAGGAGGCCACCCTAACCACCGCCGAGGTTATAAAGCTCATGAAATCGGGTCAATTCGATCTTGTCAAGTGGACTAGTAAGTTCGCGTCCGGTTTTAGACACAATCCCACTATCACACCGTCTTTCGAAGATAAACGAATTCGACGATTCTGATACACACAAGGTGCTCGGTCTGTGTTGGTCACCAGAGTCCGACGTGTTTAGCCTTAAGGTAAATCCGCCCGTAGAGAAATGCACAAAGCGCACAATACTGTCATGCGTTGCTAGATTATGGGATGTCATGGGTTTCGTAGCTCCGGTGGTATTATACGCTAAGCTTTTGATTAAACAACTTTGGTTATTTGAATGCGATTGGGATGATTCGCCGCCTGACAGCATTGTTCGGTTGTGGCAGCATTTTAGAGAGGAACTTCCTTTACTAAGAGAAATTAAAATACCGCGTCATATAAACGTCGATAGAAATAGCGTCATAACGGTCGTTGGGTTTGCAGACGCCAGCGAGAAGTCTTACGGGGGGCGTTGTATATTTCCACGTCCAGAATAATGGTAGAAATTCGATTAGCCTCATTAGTTCTAAGTCGAGAGTCTCCCCCCGTAAGGTTGTCTCTCTGGCGCGCTTAGAGCTTTGCGCAATATTAGTACTCACCAAGCTTATTACCGCAGTTATCAGCGCATGTAGGGATAGAGTTCACATAGAAAGGATATTTGCCTTTTCCGACTCCACCGTCGCCTTATTGCTGGGTTCATTCTTCACCCCACCGTTGGGATACGTTTGTCGCGAACCGAGTGGCCAAAATCCAAGACGAGTTAGAAACGCGGAACTTTTATCACGTGTGCGGTACGGAAAACCCTGCCGATTGTCTATCCCGTGGACTCACCCCGATGCAATTAATGGACCACCCGCTTTGGTTCCACGGACCTTCTTGGGTTCACTTGGATCCCTCGCAATGGCCAATAACCGATTTCGAACCTTTGTCAGTGTCACAACCGCCGGAAGAGAAGAGACACGCTCTAGTGGCGAACGTTTCGAGCGAGGTTTCTCCAATCGTTGCTTTGGCGAACCGCTTGTCCTCTTGGTCGAAATTATTGCGTAGCGTAATTTACGTTTGTCGATTCGCGAAGCTTTTACCGCGACGTTCGTATGTCTTAGCGTCCGATTACAACTATGCCGAGTCGCTAGTATTGCGTGAACTTCAACGTGCGCATTTCTCTGAAGAAATTACAAGATTACAATCGAATAGAGCTTGTAGTCGCGCCTTTCAACGCCTTAGGCCATTTTACAGGATGGGATTGTAAGGGTAGGTGGACGTTTGTCCAACTCGCAGTTGAGTTTCGACCAACGGCACCCTATAGTTTTATCGCGTAAAGACCATATTTTGAATTTAACGCCTTTAAAGTATTTGCCCGCCGTAAATATGGATGAGAACAGACTTAGGATTTCCGCACGCCACAAATTATTAGACCGGTTAGTGCAATCGTTTTGGAAACGATGGAGGATGGAATACTTGCATACTTTGCAGTCTCGGTAAAAATGGAACACAGCAACTGAGCCTTTAGCTGTAGGAACTGTAGTTGTGCTCACCAAAAAGAATACGCCGCCTTTCCATTGGCCGTTAGGAATTGTCGAAGAGGTCTTTCCCGGTTCCGACGGAGTAATTAGGGTAGCTCGCGTTAAGACCACGGTTGGGTCTTACATGCGTCCTGTTGTCCGTTTGTGCCCCTTGCCTCTTCCATAATTTAAATTAGCTTTCTAGATTAGAAATTGTAGTTGAATTTAGGTAATCTTAGCGTTAGTTAGTTATTTTGATCTTAGCTCTTGTTGTTTTAGTTATTTTTGAAAGAAATCCTTCAAGGGCGGGGGAGATGGTTGCGCGGAAAACCATTCGTATTTATTTATATTTGACGGTAGGCTTGCCAAATCGTTTATCCCTTTCCAAACGATATCATTCATACCCTCCTATCGACACATCGGGGTGGTGGGGTGGGAGGGGAAAGAAGATGATTCTAGAATATCACGTAATCATCGCAACCGAAGGAATAAAAGGCACGCGCGACCGACGCGCACTCTCTTCCCGCCGCGCTCGTCGTTGGAACCACACCGCTAGTAGAACCGCTTTAGCCTGGAAGCAGTCGAGCTCCAGGAAACCCGCCTCACCTCGTGTGAGAAATAGTTCCAGAAGAACTTCCAGAAGTCGCAGCTATAGTGCCCAACAGCATAGAAGAAACACCCCGGTGAGTGAACATTCCTAATTATATTTCCCGCTTGATATAATTGTGTTTAATAGTTAATCCGCTCCAATTTTGTTTTCTCATAATCAAGCAGGATTCCTTTCATAGATTTGGCAAATAATAGTTCGTTTTTAGTGAAGAGCGAGTGCATTGTACCGCGTGCTATAGTCGCCGTTTATGTAAGCGTAGAAGCATTTACCAGATACAGTCCACTTTGGTTAATATCTCGCGTAATAGGTTTAAGGTTCGACCGGGGAATTAGACTTCGGTAACCTTAGGCTCGTCGCTCCACCAGGCACAGTCCGTGTATGGTGTGCTCTTAAAATTGAAGATCCACATGGAATACAAATATTCCTGTACCCAAATCTTCTAATGGAGTGAGCAGATGCAACACTTTCTTGCAATATTCTTAGGCAGTTACAACAAACTGCATCAAGTGGGTGTAACTGAAAAAATTAGGAATTAAAAATAAAAGAAGTATTAAGTTCAGATAAATGTACATTTTGAGGAGGGAAGTGATGTTGGCATGAAAGTGAATATTTGATGTGGAACCCTATATTATTTGAAATACAATATATTTTCAATTAAAAAAAAATGGAAATCTAAAAGACAAATATCGATTAATATATTATGATTTTACAATATTTACAGTATTTCAGGTATATCATATAGTGATAAATAAACTTTATAATATTAGAGTATTATGGAGTTGTGTAATATTAGTAATATATGGGGGAGGCCTATGTTCGGCAGTGGAGTTTTATTGGCTGTAACGGTAATATTAGAGTGGATTGAAATATTTTTCATTGCACAAAATAACTTATTTTTCTATTTACATAATATTTTATCCTTAGAATAAATATTGACACATATATATAATTTTTCGACTTTGATTTCTGATTGATTGACAAAAGATAATTAGACACACATAACATGTGATACATCATACCATGCCACAAAAACTTCTTTTGTGTATATTGCGTGACTTTATTTTATGTTTTATTTAAATTAGATTTCACTAATAACATAAAACTTCAATACTTTAACATTTAACACATTAATAAGACCTGTGTTTATCATTTGTTAAAGGTTAATTCAGTATAAGTTATAGGTTTTACAAAATTCTAGGAGGAAAAATAAACTTTTATATTACTCACATGGACTTTTACTCGTCAGTTTGCATTTTCGAATGTCATTGGCGAATTATATACATAAATGTGAAATAGGTATTTAATATTTGACTTACGTGTATGATATAACCCTTAGGTTAAACATTTTTTGCATCAATTAGACATTAACATACTAATCCACTTGTAAGCAGAAAAACTACGCGAATTTTCATTTTTAAACTTTTACTTTAACACGAACACAGTTTACATCAATTTAAACAAACGAGTTTATACCATATTATATTTTTTCTACCGAATAGTTTGAAACTACAGACTTTATTCTTACAGTCAATGCCAGTCAATGGAGTCAATGCAAAGAACTATGCCTGTAAGTTGGTAAATAGCAGGAAAGAATGCAGTGTCATCTTGTGTCAAAATGTAAAATAATTCAATCAATATAATATATCATTTATCAATTTAATATAACGAAAGATTAAAATTATAGCTGTAGAAGGTATGAATTTATTAATAATATGAAGGGATATTTATTATTACTTTTAAAAACTTAAAATAATTAAGTACTCAAACATGTATAGATCGTTATGTGTTCCTGGAGTCTGTGGATCGTTTTTCTTTCTTATTATTTCTAAAAAAATCGTACCATATCCCATATTATTCAATAAAAATAAAAATATTAAGTAATACATTAAAAAAGAAAATATGTAATTTTCGTTTCCGCAGTATAGTAATATTGTTGGAATAAAATCGAGAGTAACAAAAATAATATATATTTCTCATAAAAGTTTAAACCTAGATAATATGTAAGTAGACAGATTGTATAGTGCAGTTATTAGCTTTCCATGAGATAATATTATACCCACCTCATGAGAAATCCACACAGATAAAAGTTGGCGCACATCAGCAGTTGTCTCGGCCTGTAATTGTCTTCGCACACTGCGTTGAAACCTGACTCCACAATTGCAACATACACTTCTATTTTCATTGTATGCTGATCTAGCAGATTCCATTTTCTTAAAATCGCATATAAATACAAAAAACAGTAGCATGACGAACGTCAGTGCCGTTAAGATTAAAGATGTAATACCCCGCCCCGCCGTACCCGTCCGCCGGCCGCTGGGAATTACCGGAAGTCAATGATAAAATAACATTTTGGTTCACAGTCATTTAGAACTATGTTATAATGTGATATTAGCTAAAATTTTTAGAAATTAAACATAAAGTTCTTAGTGGTATCTTTTTTAGTCAGCTTTGAGAAAAAACAAACTGCAAAATGACTAATTAGGTACACGCATTTTACCCATATTACACTAATCAGAACACGAATATCAAAACAACTAATTTTTTTTTTCATATTTCTTGATTCCGTTTACATTTTCGAAAAATCTGTAGGCCATTTACTATTATAATTTGGTGTCTTTTTTTTGATGTAATACCATTAAGTGACGTTAATATTTTTAGTAGACCCAAAAATGATTGTCCCCTTTATAATTGTAATTTTTTCTTTTGTTGCAGATTTTTAGCCACAGGGAATTCATTTCGATCATTGGCATTCAATTATAGAATGGGATTCACCACCGTGCGAGAAATTGTAAAAGATGTCTGCGAAGCAATTTGGAACAAATTGGGCCCAATATACATGCCAGAACCCACCACCGCGATGTGGAAAAAATCTGAAGAAGGGTTCAGAAATTACTTTAATTTTCCTAATTGTTGTGGTGAATTGGACGGCAAACATGTGAATATCACTTGTCCAATAAATGGTGGTTCATATTTTTGAAATTATAAAGGAGAAAATTCAATAGTACTCCTGGCATTAGTGGATCCTAAATACAAGTTCTTGGTTGTAGATTTAGGCGCATATGGAAAAAAGAGTGACGGTGGAATATTCAATAAATCTGCACTTGGAGAGTCTTTAGAACAAGGCAAATTAAGAATGCCTGCTAATAAATCTTTATCTCCCGATTTGGAACCATTACCTTGAAGTCGTATTTAATGCGGCCGTATAGTAAGAATGATGTTCGCAATAATGAACCCAATAAAATATACAACTGCCGGCTAAGCCGTGCTAGACGTATCGTTGAAAATTCTTTCGCCATTTTAAGAGCAAGATGGCGCGTTTTCGCCAAACCTATGGAAGTACAACCTGATATGGTGGACAAAATTATTTTAGCAATATGTTGCGTACACAATTATTTAGGTATCGATACTTTGCCATCTGACTGTCAAACACAAGATGATAATGAGACGCCATTGGGACCTACAGCTTTGGAGGACTTGGACACCTTACGCAGAAATTCTACACAACATGTTTTTTCTGTCCGAAATAAATTTAAGGAATATTTTAATTCCAACGAAGGTGCAGTTCCGTGGCAAGTAGATATTGTAAGGAGAGGAAGACAAGATACTTTGTAAATCTGTGTTAAAGTGTATTTTATAATAAATTGAATTGAATAGCAGCTTTGTATTAATTTCAACTCCTCGACGCGTTGCTGAGAAAAAGGGTCTTGAAAGACAGACGGACGGACAGACAGACGGACAAACAAAGTGATCTTATAAGGGTTCCTGTTTTCCTTTAGAGGTACGGAACCCTAAAAACAAGCAGGTACTTACTAATAAATGTATTAATGAGGTACCTATTTTTATGATAAATAGAAACTGATAGAAAGTAGGTAAGTAAATGGGACAAATTACATTTTATTGAAAACTTACCTGTAGTATGCAATTGTTCTGCAATTTCTTCCCAAGCATTATTTCGAATACTATGATCACGATAATGAATAGAACTCATATCATATGACATTGAATACCGTTTCACTAATTTTATTAATTCTTTATCCGACATTTTAAACAAATTTTTAAACCAAAAGTAACAAAAAATTTCATTTCTTTTATCATAACCTTAAAAATGTTCTCGAAAGAATGACGCGTGGCGTCGGGTATTAACTAGAAACACACTGCGCTGATTCGTCGGGTGGCATGTCCCCCCCCTCTCCCGGCAACACGCTGATCCAAATTGATTGGATGTTGCGGTGTGTGGTCACATAGCGTGTTGTCTATGCACTTCTGACTATATTAAATATATGGAATTGATAAGTACTGTGTAGTGTTATGCTATTTACATATCATTTTACACTATTTTAAATTTATTTTTCCATTCTGTTTTTGATTTTCTGCATTAGCCTCAAAACTGGATATTTTGCATCACCTTTATTTTCATAGGATCCTGTAACGTTTTTAAACCATAAGAACACAATAACAAATCATTTTCACATCGTATTTTCACGTTATCAGCACTTTTTAAATCGGTGTCAATGGAGTTTACCTTTTTCGGTATTTTATTTAGTTCTCCGTAACTCTGTAATTTCGGGCTTCGTGCGCACTGTTGCGCTACCTTTTTTCCTACATCAATAATATCTCATTTTTCACTTAAATCTTGCCGTTTCTCTATTACGAGCCTAAAACCAAAATTTGACATGTTTTGACATCGTTGTTTATCTGGTTGTCATGGCAATTTTTATTCAAATATCGTTACCGGCCTGATGTTTTTACTTCAAATATACTCTTTTCTTCTTGGCCATTTACAAAAATTTGCTTTTAATTTAAATAATTTCAAATAATTTCTCGTTCTTATCCCAGATCCGTCAAAAAGTATAAAAGCCGAAGAATCGGCCAATAGAGGTTCTCACTTCAGCTTTGATACGAGAAGCACCTCTTAAAGGCTTTATCCGCACTGCCTCGGGATCTTGCAAGCCTTCTCCTGAAGTCGTCGCCTAGCCACGCCTACGCCTCCACCTATTAGTGCCCGCGCTATCTTCGGCCGCTGAGCGTGCTTGTCTCAAGCGCTGCGTGTTCCTACTCCAGACGCTGCGTGTCTCTGGCGCTCCGGGCGCTGTGTATGTCTACTCCGGGCACTGTGTGTGTCTACTCCAGGCGCTGTGTGTGTCTACTCCGGGTGTTGTGTGTGCCCATTCTGGTCGCTGTGTGTGCCTACTTCAAGCGCTGCGTGTACCTAGATTAGGCGCTGTGCATCTACCACAGGCATAGCCTGTACATACATTGTTTCCGTACTCATTTATCTTTATTAACTTTTATTTTTTTTTAAAAATTGTAATTCACATCATCACTACAGCCCATCATCACCCTCATACCTTTTTTTTTATAAAAAAAAGCTGTAAATATCTTTACAATTTTTTAAATAAATTATTTTCTTTTTTGGTTGTTTCGTTGTTAGGTTAGGTTCTATAGTTTTTAATTGTGGCTTTACATTTTATAAAAGAAACTGTAAATATCTTTACAAATTTTAAATAAATTATTTTGTTTTTGGTTGTTTCGTTGTTAGGTTAGGTTCTTTAGTTTTTAACTGTCGCTTCACGACAACTGACATGCGTCGGGTGGCATGGCGTAGCGTCACGTTTTGGTAGTATGTTTCCGCACTAAGGTGAACGCACATATGTCAGCAACGTAGGCGCCGCACGCACCGAACGCGCCGCATTTCCTGATAGCCTCGCACATTCGCGCAGTACGCGTCGTACGCGCCGTACGTGCCGTCAGCAAATCTTTGGTATTGCAAACAATTTTTTCTGTTTTTTACCTTTGGTGTGAAACGGTACAGTGAGTAGTATTGTGACATTGAGCTATGGAAGAAATTGTTGTAATAGCCTGCTTATTTGCAGAGGAAGAAGAAAATGAAATTCGAAGAAATACAAGATTCTGGATTCACAACATTAATTTTAAAAGGCACTTGTATGGAGAATATCATACGTTATTTCCACTTAGTAGATGATGATCAACGATTTTTCAGATATTTGCATTCGACATACAAGAAATTTCAAGAATAACTACATATTCTAAAACCACATCTTCCTATACAAAATTAAAGATTTAGAAGGGTTATCGGACCAGAGGAAAGACTTGTTGTATGTTTAAGGTATTATTTATTGATAAGTTTTATCGAGTAGTACTCAGGTATAATTTAGAAAAGAACACGAATCAGCAAGTAGTGATTTTAAAACTTATTTAAATACTACGTATTTCTTTAGTTCTTCATCCACCTCACAGCTATCATTATCATAAGATGCATTGAGAACCTGGTCGTTTAATATCGTTATCTGATGTGTAGGAAGTATTAGTCTCATTACTTGACGCGGAATCGTCAGAGTAATATTTGAATGCAGAATCTCTTCGTTCATAATACGAGACTTTTCGTTCGTAATACGAGACTCTTCATTTGTCATAGTCGAAGTTGTTGGTGTAATACTTGAATGTACAGTCTCTGTATATGTATGATGAGACACTCCAGATGTGACAGTCGATGTGGTCGGTGCAATACGTGGTCGTTCAGTTTTAGCATTTGTGAAATGAGACACTGCAGGTTTCATATGAAGTTTGTTGTTGAGAGCGAATTTCTTTATTGGTGAAATGAGGCTGTCCAGATATAGTGGATTCAACGATTTTAGTATTTTGTACTGGATTTAGCGGCAAGGTAAAGAGGTCCATTACAGGGGAGTGAACCGTTTTGAAAGAGTTTACCTTTGATGTACAGTTGTTTCTTTTCATCAAGTCGTTGTACAGTTCTAGCCATACTCATAAAAAAATCTATTAAAGGATCTTGGTTAACATTAATATTACTTTGCGCAGAAGTATGTGACTGGTGTTTTTGTTCAGCCAAATAGTCTTTTAGTACTGTTGCTACACTAGTGGTAGGATTGCATGTGGATCTGTGCGATGACGTACGACTACTGGGGCGAATCGGAGTGTATCTCGGTAACGGCGATTCTGAATGTCGGGAATCATCTCCAGATTCTGAATGTGGAGAAACAAATGAAGAGGGCGTTTCTCGTGCTGGTACTGATATATTTGAAACTCTATGTTCTTCATCGTTTATATAGGGAAAGAGGAAGCTTAGCTCTTTGTTATATTTAGGCGGTTTTATTTTGTTAGCGGCTTGACCACTTTTGGTCTTTCCTAAACTCAACACCTTTCTATAGTTTTCTCGTATTCTAGTCCATCTTTCTCTACATACTGACCCTGTGAACAAAACATTTTTTTAATAAATCGAGCAAATTGAAAATAAAATATACCTACTATAAAATATTTCTTTTCAGGTTTTTAGCAACCGAAAATTCTTTTACATCACTGTCGGATAATTTCCGTATGGGCGAGAGCACAATTCGTGCAATAATTTATTCAACATGTAAAGTTATATATCAAACACTACAACCGATTGTAATGTCTACGCCAGATGAAAATTTGTGGACGTCGTCAGAAATAAATTTCCGCAATAAGTGAAATTTTCCAAATGCTGTTGCAGCTCTTGACGGTAAACATATATTACTTCAAGCTCCGGCGCACAGTGGCTCTATGTATTATTGCTATAAAAAACACTTTAGTACAGTGTTACTGGCACTGGTAGACGCAAATTACAAATTTATTGCCGTAGACGTTGGCGCTTGTGGTAAGAATTCAGATGCCAACATATTCAAAAATTCTAATTTGGGAAAGCGTCTAAGCGAGGAAAGTTTAAACATGTCTTCACCAAAAGCACTTCCAGGAGGAAACACAGTCCTGCCACATGTAATCATTGCAGACGAAGCATTTGGCTTAAGTACGTATTTAATGAGACCTTATTCACGTGACGACGCCAGAGGAGATGAAGGAAAAAAAATATTTAACTACCGCCTGAGCCGAGCACGAAATACAGTTGAAGATACATTTGGTATGTTAGTGAATAAATTCAGATTATTTGAACGGAGATTACTTATAAGTCACGATCATACTGTCACAGTTGTAACGGCAATATGTTGCCTACATAAATTTTTACGCGATGATACATGTTATTGGTCAGAAAGAGATCAAATGGTGACGTTGAGCGACATGAATGCCTTGGAAAATTTCAGAGGTATTGGAGGACATTCAACTTCTGACGCGTTGGCAGTAAGAAATGCCTTTAAAGAATATTTTTATTCCGAAAGCGGATCAGTTCCGTGGCAAAGAAGTAGAGTACGTGCTGGAAGACGGCAACAGTGATTTTATAAACAAAATAACTTGCCAAGTACGACTCGGGCGTATCTCATGTGTATCTCATAGAGGATTCCGTACTAAGTATCATGAGCCCGACACGTATACTTGGCCATTTTTATTATTTACTGTTGCAATTGTAAACCAAAAATACCTTTACTACTTCCAGGGTTCCCTACGTAACTTCGGATGTCATTTGATCTTTTCCCCTGCTTTTTTTTTTAATACACAAAACCTTCTTTTATTTTCTTTTTTTTTTTTTTTTTTAAAAATTATATTTAAACCCCTATAATTTCAATAATTTGGTGCGGTTTTTGTTGTTTTTTTGGGGTTTTTTTTAATTGTAATAAAAATTTGGGGGTGCAATTGGGGGGGGGTGGGGGGGGGGGACCAATCGTTTACAGGTATATTACTTCTGGCTCTGAAGTTATAGTATGGATTTCAATGGCTATCGTAGCTTTAGATCTCCTACCTGCAGGAGTATTACAAACTCTTATTACCTGGCAGATTCCGGCCAGCCCTGCAACCCATCTCTTTTTGCTTATATACATACTAGCTAGAAAGAGATGGCTGGGCGTAATAAGAGTTTGTAATACGCCTTCTGTACTTCTGTACAGAAAGGATATGTCATTCTATTAAAAATAACCCCAAAAATTGTAAAACTACCGATTGCACAAAAAATAATTCTAAGCAAATTGTCAGAGGTAAAATTGCTGTGAACGGACTGAGTACAGATTTCGGCTCGTAAATTGATAAGTGACCGCAGAAAACAAAAATAAGGTATCGCGGGGAATCACACAAGGAGCGGGGCACAACATGGTGCGCAGCTATAACGGTCACTTAACAACTTACGTGTCGCGACCTGTACGTAGGTCTTAAAATTGTTTTGAAATAAAAATGATTATTACTCACCAGTATCATTCATTTGTTCCCCAATTTCTTCCCATATGTTGTCCCGTCTTTGCTGGTTCATATAGTGGGGATGTCGCAAATTATACAACTCCTCATATTGTTGTACAAACGATATTAAAGCCACTTCGTCCATTGGTTCGCTCGTGTACCGTTCGGTACGTGCAAGTCGCTCAGCTCTACGGGCCCGAATAGCAGGCATGCACAGTGTTGTCAGATCTTAAAATCAGTTTTCCGAAATTTTTATTGCCAAATTTCGTGTGAAATCCGTATAGCAAGTTTCTAATAAAATCCATATGAATTCCGTACAAAAATATTAAAACTCATCTTATATTTGATTGACATAATTTCGATTTAGAGCACTTTTATATGAACAATTTTATGAGAACATGTTACGGAAAGAAAAAATCTTGATAAAATATTTTTGTCTTGCTTGCACTAATAGTAAATTTATATCACTATTTACTGTCTTTTTCTCTCATTGTTACATCTAGCAACTGCTACATCTAGCAGCACGGAACCGCACTTTCCTATGCTTCTCTATCCTTTTCTGTCACCCAGAATCGTCATTCACTCTAGCGAGAAATAAAACGAGAGTGCGACCGCACGTCGGCGGAATTAACGGGGTGGTCACCTTCCCGCTACGTTTCTAGACGTACCTCAACCCTTTAACGACCAACCAAAATATCTCAAGGGTATTTGAAAAAAGTACAAATCGCTAGTTTATGAAAGATCAAATAATTTTTAACGTTCCGTTTTATTTAAATTCATTTTCTAAGAGTATTAAGAAACTACTCTGCATTTGCCTGTAAATTCCGTATAAAAATCAGTGTGCATGTATTGTCCGGTTTGAACATTAAAACTCCGTATAGATACGGACAAATCCGTATATATGGCAACACTGGGCACGCATGCGGCTACACCGAGTACCAGCACGCGCCGTACGCGCCGCATATATGACGTCATCAGAATGCTTTCTTCAAAATTCGTATGCCTACAGCATTTTACGAAACACGGCGCGTACGATGCGGGTCAAATGTGCGTGGTTTCTCATGATTGCATACAACGAATTCTAAAATGCAGTGCGTTCGGTGCGTACAGCGCGTACGTTGCTGACATATGTGCGTTCACCTCTAAGTGTCACGTCATCAACAAACTAAGTGTCATCCGATCTAAGAATATCAATATTTGCAATGTCTGACATCAGAAGCCAAGACTATTGGTAGGTTATTAATAAATTCAAAATTAACATTTTCAATAAAATTTTCTTCGTTTAAAAGAAACGGAGATGGTGATTCAGGGAGAAATCTGTTGTAATTATCATCATTATTGCACACTAACTCAAGAATTTTTTACTACGCTAAAGTTGATTTGATGACATCTAAAATAAAATAAAAAACCATCAATACCTACATTATCTATCTACCTAGATATTATTATATATTAATATAATTTGTTTTTTAATTAAATAATGATATTTAGAAATAATTACAATAAACGTATTTTTATTTTTATACTTAAATAGGCAATACAAAATTACTGCTGTCCCCCAAAAAATACTAAAGATTTGAGGGAAAACTGCTTACTCTGACATTAAACTTTTTAGAGGTTATCAAGTTAATAGCCACAAAATACTTATTTATTGAATACTGGTCGTAAAACGATAAGTAAATAGTAATAATAAATGCTTACCTCTGCAATATTTCAACAACGAAATCTTGAAACGATATAATTATTCCATCGATAACTTATTTTACGGAACTTTGTAACGCCGAAGACTCAATAGACGCGCAAATTGAATGAAATGAATTTGGCTGTTTTACGCATCGCACTTTTTTTCCTATTTAATATTTAAAGTGAGTTTAGCTGGTTTCGCAAGTCCATGTGTCCTATCTTTCTCTTTCAGATGGAATAAAAATGTAATTTTGGAACAAAAGTGGAGTTAGCAGCGGCTGCAGTCTCGACATAGATAACGATCACTTTACAACCAATATTTATTGTTGTCATAACAATCCGAATATAACGATTTTTGGTAGTCTGTACCGTCAAAGCTATCGGTACCGATCGTAAACTTTACAATTATTTGTTATGTTTGCAATTATTTTAGCAAGCATTTTTGACAGCCCGCTAAGTGTTCGTTACGATCATAAGTTGTTTCACAGTTTTATAAATAATCTTTATCTATTATAATATAAAGGGGGACGCCCATTTTCGGCCATGGAACGCCCAACAATGTGAATTTGTTAAAAAATTATATCTTTATTTATGGTTATTAATCGCGGTATTCATTTATCCTCAAACAATGGGAATATTTTTGCACAAATTAAAAGTACCGGAAACATAATAATAAAAATTAGGTAAATCATTATGTCATTAGTTTGTGAATAAAAAAAAATGTTGCCAATCACAAAACACATTTAAAAAATCGATTCTCTTTTTCGATTGATTATTTACGGTGTCATCATTACAGTGCTAATATAATTTTTAAATAATTATGATGTTACGATAATTAAACAAGCGAATTACTAGCTGATTTCTAATGAATTCTTTAGAGAGTAACAAATGCTACGGCACAATTTAACTGTTAATCTTAACCGATCTTCTTTGAAAACAGATAAGAACTGTTATTCTTATCTGTTTTTAAAGAAGATCGGTTAGGTTATTCTTATCTGTTTATAACAACACATTTAAAATAGAATCATGTTATGATAACGAAACAAGTTAGTTTTCAGCTGATTTACCATGAATCCTTTAACCTTTTGAGCGCCAAAGTCGCCTATACTTGACCAACACCTGCGGGCCCTGAGCGCCAACGACGTCTATAGTTGACAAAAAACCCGGCTCCGAAAAATATGAAATATAGATATTGGAAAATTATTACAGGTATTTTAATTCTACACTCCTCAAAATAGGAATAACCCAGCAACATGTGAGTATAAAAAACAAGTCTTCTAGAGCCACAAGTACTAAGAAACATTGAACTAATAAAAATGGATTTTTATCTAAGCAAATACTATGTCCAGCACGCCAAAGTCATCTATGGTTGACCGCTAGTATCAAACGCGGGAGGCATAGATTTCTTGAAAACTATCCAAAATTCAGCTCAATGGTGTTTTTTTTCTATTATTATTGATATTTGAATAACATTAAAGGTTATAAACATAAAACTATAATTAGCTACATGAATAAAAAAATGTTATCGGGTTATCTTCGCATAATAAATCTAATATCTCAACTCTAGCGCATCTTTAGCGCGTCATCGAAAATCAGTTCACTGGGCACCGTGATCAAGGATAGACCACACCCTGATGACGTCATAAGTGATTACCGAGAAAAGTAGAGCAATGCAACATGAACGATTCCTCAGAACTCATTCGGATTTTGGAAAGCGTCGATGATGATGAATTTTGATTTTTGATTGATGAATTGTGATGAAATGTTTATTTATTCCATGACCAAGATTTTAGTATTATAAGGCTGATTTACCTAGTGCGAATAATTATATACAATTGTTGATTAATGAATAATTATGCACCTTTTTTAATAATAATACAAAATTACAATTAATGTTTTTTTTACTTAGGGTGTGAAGAGCAATTTTTCATTTTGTGTTGTGCCATTTTCTTTCTCAGTCTCAAAATCATCTAGCAGCATCAGCATCATATCAAATCCCCATTGTCATAAGAGTGTAAGACTTTTCTTCTGTGCGTCACTTGGCCTACGCCTTCCCCGACACATAAAATATTATGAATCGATGTCTGTATATTTCGGTTAGATCGATTTTGAAATCGATACACAACATTCTAAGAATGTTTCAAAAGGGAAGGTCAGCTACGCCGTTGTCGTCCAGTCGCGACAGTGTCGTCATTAGGATGGAGAGTAGTGCTAATGTTTACTACTATTTTATTGTTATTGTTTGTTTTTTATTTATGTTTATATGTACAAAGTACATATATAAAAAGAGTGGAAGACGGCACAAGATTAAATAAAATATACAGTTTATTAAGAGTCATTTATAGCATAAAAAACCAACAAAAACAAGTTATTTCACGTTATCGATATATCAACTCTTGGCAACACTATTTTGTTTTGGCGCTTTGGCGT
Organism: Parnassius apollo; assembly: GCA_907164705.1. NCBI lineage: Eukaryota > Metazoa > Arthropoda > Insecta > Lepidoptera > Papilionidae > Parnassius > Parnassius apollo. The sequence goes on along the minus strand of CAJQZP010000103.1, from coordinate 1,176,050 downwards.
ACAGGACACGGTAATGCGTTTTTGGCGTGGCGCTCAAAAGGTTAAAGCTTAACAAAACGCAACTGCACAATTTTTATCAATTTCAAGACAAAAACAACCGTTGTTATCGGCTTGGTTGAAAACGTTAACAACCGCCTTCACATCTGTAGTTATGATAATTAAATAAGCGATTTAATAGCTGATTTACAATGAATTCTATGCAGTATAACATAACGCTACTGCACAATATAACTGTTATTCTTATCTTTTCTTAACAATACATTTAAAATGAAATCATGTTACGATAATTAAACAAGTGAATTTCTAGTTGATATACCATGAATTTTTAGAGCTTCATAAAACACTACTGCACAATTAACTGTTCTTAAAAATACACTTAAAATAGAATTTAAATAAAAAAGGAAAATACATTTTAAAAAGCGAGCAGAAGTTAAAACACCTCCAAGATTATTCTCTTTTTATGAAATTATTAATCGAATAATAATCGAATCGCTATGGATATTATGATGTTATGATAATTAAACAAGCGAATTACTAACTGATTTACTATGAATTCTTTAGAGTACAATAAAATGCTACTGCACAATTTAACTGTTATTGTTATCTGTTTTAACAATACATTTAAAATGGAATCATGTTATGATAATTAAACAAGTGAATTTTTAGCTGATTTACCGTGAACTGTTTAGAGCATAACAACACGCTACTCCACATTTTAACTGTTCTTAAAAATACGTTTAAAACATAATTTAAAAAAAATAAAAGAAAATATATTTTAAAAAGCGTGTAGAACTGAAAGCGAAACTCAAATATTATTATTTTTTCATTAAATTACTAATCGAATACAAATCGATATCGTTTCGTTGTATTTATGTTAGTTATGTGGCAACATCAAATCTGACAGCTATAGGAAATATGTCATGCGAAATGAAATCACAATTCAATAAGTAAAAAGGTACTAGTGAATTCACAACTAAATAGTTGCCATTGTGTTATTTTGTTTGTTATTTTTCAAATAAATTCTCAAGAACTCATATGGAGTGAGATTGTCGATCACATTATAGTGTGACAACAGTTAAAAGTAAGTGTTCAACAGTTTTTAATTTATTAATTCTAGTGCTGATATTTGATAGTGATGAATGTATGAAATGATGAAGTTGTTTTATTTTTTAACATATGCACAAGCTATACCTGACAAACAAAATAGCTTATTTGTAACACGGCGATAAGATTAGCTAGCTAACACCAGATAGTTACGAAATGGACAATTTTTATCAAATACCAAGAAATAAGACAGTCGATTTTTAATTGTTTTTGGACTACTGGTAGGCAGTCAGTCCTTAATTATTAAATAATATAGGGCATTAAGTTTTAAGTAACATTTACCTATATTTGAGTTTAAAGTAAACAAATCTATTTTATTTTGTTCACTTTGTCTTATTTTTTTTATTTAATATTATTTCAGTTGCCATCGTCATCGCGTGAGTGTCATGATCGCGAAGGATTGATAAAGCAGCAACACGTTAAACTTTAGAACGGGAACCATCTGAATCATCTAGTCCATCCTTGTAGTAATCTAAAGTGAGTAATGTATTGAACCTAGAACAACAAAGCTTAGATCATACATCATACAATATACTACTGCCTAATTTTGTAAGAGCACCACTCACACAAAATCAATGTTTTTTCCTGGTTGTAACAATTCCAATCAACTCACTGTTCCATCAGCATTGCGGGTATGTATTTTTGTGAATACAATTACTATGTACCTCCAGAATGTAGAATCAGTAACTACCATTTAAATAGTAACTCTTGGTATTTACTTTTAGAATTAATATATAACCATATTAAAACATTTAGTGTAGCACAAATTATAGATTTTTCTACATTATTGTAAGATAATATTTACCATCATATAGACTTTGAAAATATTTACAATATGCCCGAATATACTGTACATTATTAGCTACGCTTATCAAAGGCACAATGCCAATAAATTCTGTCTGAAGTGCCCAAAATGTCAAGTAAACATAGTGGATGCTTTGCACTTGCTGTATATTTGATGAAAGTAAGAACAGGAGATAGTGATGAATGCATATAGGCATTATTGCAAGTACCAAGAAACAAATTAGAGCGGCTCATGAATATGGCCCAAGAAATATTAAATCAGGATGTTGTTCCTATGAATTTATCCATCGTTACCACTCTCTGTGCCAAATTCTATTCAGTAATTATGATATTATATCTGAGGCAAATAATTTCTTAGCTTTCCTAGATGTTTTTGTTATCCAAAATCCTAACAACATCATAGGTCACACTGTGTATAGAAAAAAGACCCATACAAACTGATATTTAAGCGGTGAATCTCACCATAATCCTTCACAGTTAGTTACCATGAGCAAATCTTTGTTACAGAGAGCATATGGGATCTGTGAGAACAAGCACCTGGCCGCGGAGCTTCAGCACGTCAAGCAGGTTCTGCACAAAATCAAGCTTCGGGTCCCACGTCTTCGTCACAGTGACCGAGTGAAGCCGACCGCAGTTGAGCGTGTACCTGCTGTACTACCGTATGTCAAGGGTGTCACCCCAACCAGATAGACATACATCAGATTTGATAGACCACAAATCCTCGTTAAAGAACATTAATTCCTACCAAGGATGATATGTGAGGCTACTGAAATTAAAAAAACATCCTAATTTCAGTAGAGAAGGCGGTTGGGTACTACCACCTGCTTGGGACACTATAATTAATAAAATTAAAACAAACCCCAAGCATACCACTGCAAGACTTAAAGATAGAGTAAGTTCAATCTGCGTAGATTGGACTATAAAAATAATAATAAAAAGCTGAAGGTACTCCATGTCCCAATACTGACATTGGGATGGCAGTCACCTCAGTACCCCGTGACCATGGGTGCTATAAAGCACCTGAAACGTCAGGAATTAATAATAATAGTATAATAATAATATAGCCATTTATTTCCGAACTTTGGGGTTACATAATATTTGTGTTTGAGTTCCTATTGTAATACTAGTTAAGGTAAGTCCCTCTGTTCGGTGTGCCTTTTGGCATAGGCCTCCAAAAGAAAAATCACGCGTCGGGAATTAAAAGTTAAAGAAATTAAAAGCAATAAAATTGGTAAAATAAGTCGTTAAAAAACTGTATTTGTGAAAATAAAAAGCTTTATATCATAAAAATTCCGACTTTTTTTAAACCAATTCCTTAACCATTTCATTATTTTAATTGCATATTATCATTTCCATATGCTTTTATATGTGGGCACCCATGGCCGAAGTGTCTATGAACAGTGGGCATCCCCCTTTATTTATTTATTATTTATTTATTTGATTATTTTGCATAATGTGTGTGTTTTACAGTTGCTATAAAGAAAAAATATAGTACAACACATTAACCATTTCGGGTGTACAAAATGATATAAATTTAAAAACATTAAGTATTATTAACTACAATATAGATTAAAATTACAAAAAAAAAACCATTGATAATAATTAACAAACAAAAAAAAACATAAAAATAAACTAGAAAGCGACATAATAAAACAAATACATTTACTATTAATTGCACTATCACATTATTAATATTTATAGTTTCATGTCACATTATATATTATTATTAAGAATAGTCCAAAATTTAAAGATATTGTTTTTCCAAGAACTCACTAACCGAATAAAAAGATTTATTAAATAGCCACTTTTTTCAACTCGTTCCCGAAACTCTTCCTTGGTTGTAGTTTTATGTTATCGGGTATAGCGTTAAATACTTTTATACACATTGCATAGCAATTCTTATGATAATTAACCGTTTTTGGTATTTTATCAATGACTAATTTATCTAGATGCCTCAAAGGTTTGGATTTGATAATATCTCCAGCAGTTATAAACAGCTCGGGGTTATTTTTAACAAATTTTGCTGTTTCAAGAATGTATATGCACGGAAGTATTAGCACTTTCAAATCTCTAAATATTGATTTACACGACTCATGTATCAATATATTACATATTGCACGTAGAAATTTTTTTTGCACAATAAAAACTTTATTGATGTCTACAGAATTTCCCCATATTATTATACCGTAGCTAAGTATACAATAAACGTATCCGTAATACGCCATGAGAGCTGTTGATTGCGATGCCGTTTTTGTAAGGTTCCGTAATACGTAAACAAAGCGGTTAAGTTTATTACATACTTTTTCTATGTGAGTTTACCAGTTACAGAATGTATCTATATGTATACCGAGAAAGGAAATTTCTTTTACTTGTTCTATATTTTCGCCATTGTACACAATATTTAGCTTTGTTTCATTATTTTTTTTATTATAAAATTGTATTAACTTGGTTTTGCTTATATTTATGAGTAAATAGTTATGTTCTAGCCATTCAATAATTAATTTCAAAAAATCATTAATGTCATTTACAAATTTACTAATGTCAGATTTTTTTGTTACATGTCAATAGCATGGCAATATCATCTGCAAAAAAAGTCAATAAATTATTTGTTACATAAGAGATGTCATTAATATACAATAAAAATAAAAGTGGACCTAGTACACTGCCTTGTGGCACGCCATTCCATTAATTTGGTACGGTGATTTATATTTCTCGAGTTCCTTGTTGTAATTTAACCTTGAAATTTCTACACTTTGCTTTCAGTCTTTAAGATATGATTCTATCCAATTTAATGCCAGTCCGCGAATGCCTAACTTGTCGAGTTTGTTTAATAGAAGTTTGTGTGAAACGAAATCAAAGGCTTTACTCATATCTACGAATATAACTGAAGTGTGATTTTTATCATCTAAATTTTTAACAACATTTTTTACTAGATGAAAACATGCATGGGCAGTTGATTTATTGCTTTGGAATCCAAATTGTTCATCTATTATTATATTAAATTTTGAGGTGAATTCTATTATGCGCTTGTACATTGCTTTTTAAATATTTTCGAAAAAATAGGCACTAAGGTTATGGGGCGATAATTACCCATATGACGTTTATCACCTCTTTTATAGAGTGGTTTTACTATAGATTTCTTTAATCTATCTGGAAATTTGCCATTTGCAAAAGAAAGATTAATAAGGTAAGTTAAAATGACATCATCGGGATTTCATACATTTTGGTCCAAATATGAAAGTGTCGGCCAATAAAAAAATATGCTGTATTCCGTTAGAACTTGTCCCCCTGAGTATTTATTATTATCACACCAAAGCTGTAGGGTCATTGTCCTTGGTTTTATTGGAGTTCAAAAATTTCAACATCTTCATACATTTTCAGTGAATTTAATAAACAATAACAAATGATTTGTTCTACCATATTTTTATTTTGAACATCGTTTAGTAAAATATATTGGTTCTTGACCTATTTTTATATATTCAGTTCGGCGCAGGTCGCCATCGTATTCACACGTTTCTACGCGAATCCTCATGCAAAACCAGTAATCAAGACCCCTGTCTTACGGCGCTTAACACAGACCTCCGTGTCTACGGTCGCTAGACGCTTCCATACCGGAAAACCAACCGTCAAGACCCCTGGCGTATGGCGCTCAACCCGGGCGCTCAGTGTCTCGTTCGTCTGGTTATTTCTTATCTGGGTATGTCTGGTGCATCGTTGTGAACGCGGCGGTGTCATTTTGCTCCGCGAATTTAATTTTTTTTTCTCTTCTTTATGTTAAGAACGTTTAAAATACTGAAACAAGTGATAATTAAGTGAACTTTAAATTTAACGTTGTGTAGAGTATTGTGTTTTAATCTTAAAATACCTATAAACTTTAAAATTGAAAGTAATTGTTAACGAATAATTAACCTACTGCCGCGCCGTTATAAACTGTGACCTATAATTTTGTTAATGTACCCGTTAAAAAAAAAAAAAAAACGACTTTGTTGCTGTGGATTTTTGGTTCGGGCATTTACTGCTGTGCCAAAATATAATTTATTTATCACGACAAGTATAACTAAAATTATATTATAAAATGGATCAAGATTTAATTGAATGGGGTTGTTGTTCTTTAGGGTTTGAAGATAATATTTATAAGCTTTGCAACACTTGTAACAAGGCATATCATCTTAAATGTCTAAACAATGATGTCGACAATTTGAAAGCGATAAAGCATGCTACTGACTGGATCGGTCCATGTTGCATTAGACCTCTCCACGCGACTGGCAATAAGGATAACACACCAGTAAAATGTGACCCTAATATTACAGTACGAGCCTCCAAAAGACAGGCATTGTCATCCCCCCCGGAAATTGAAATTGAAGGCCCTGTAACACGTACAGAGGTGCGTAACATTATGGAGGAAATTATTCAAAAGCATATATCAGACCTTATGGTTCAGATGACCAAAAACGTGCGTTCCATTCTAGATACTGAACTTAAAACATTTCGGGAAGAAATTTGTAACATGAAGCAGAAAATGGATGATATGAATAGAAAATGTGAAGATATTCAAAATAAAAATACTAAGTCTCTGGAAGATACTAAGAGTCTGATTGAAACAAATGCCAAATTGCAGAGTACTATAAAATATCTTGAGACACGCATGAACAACCTTGAGCAGAACGCCCGCAGCAGCAACGTCGAAATTCAATGCTTGCCAGAGAAGAAGTCAGAAAATCTTTTCACGGTGTTCAACAACATTTGCAGTATAGTAAAGTGCGACATCAAAACTGAACAGATAAATCGAATAACAAGAATTGCCAAACTCAATCCGAATAATGATCGTCCTCGTTCGGTGATAGTTGAATTTAATAACACTAGAGTACGAGATAGCTTCTTAGCAGCCACAATCAAATTTAATAAAGCTAACCCGGATAACAAGTTGAACTCTAGTCACCTTGGTTTTAATGGTCCTAAGACTCCGGTATACGTAACAGAGCACTTGTCAGCTGCAAATAAGGAATTGCATTCGGCGGCGAGGAAGACTGCAAAGGAAAAAGGGTTTAAATTTGTTTGGGTGAGAGGTGGACGTATATTTCTAAGAAAAAGTGAAAATTCAGGCTTTATTCAAATTAAAAATTTTGATTCATTATCAAAACTAGAGTAATTCGCTAATTGTTTCTATTAGTTAATATAAAGTTAAAATACAATGTCACCTGCTAATATTAATTCGCTTGTAATTTATTACCAGAATGTTAGAGGTCTTAGGTCCAAAACACAAACATTTAATCGTAAGTTAGCAACTAGTGACTATGATGTAATAGTCTTAACAGAGACGTGGTTAAACAGCAGCGTATTGAGCTCCGAACTATTTGATAACCGTTACACAGTATTCAGAAGGGATAGAGAAACGTCAGGATTTCATGGTGGCAAGGATGGAGGTGGGGTTCTGGTTGCGGTCAAAAAAAGCTTATCTTCTGACTGTATAAATGAATGGAATAGTGCATGTGAAGATCTTTGGATTGTGATAAATCTGCCTTTTTCAGTAGTTAAAAAGATCGCACTTTGCGCCGTTTACCTCCCACCACCAATTCAACGTAGCATGTTAGAACATTTTGTTAATAACTGTAATGCGGTTCTTGAGAATTTTGACGGACATCTGTGTATTTTCGGCGACTTTAATATGAGTAATATAGATTGGACGCAGGTTAATCACAATTCAAGCTACTGCACCACCAGTCTTTGTCAAACATTAATAGATTTTACTTTTGTTAATAATCTAAAACAAATTAACTGTATAATTAACGCTAGAGATAAAATATTGGATCTAGTTCTTACAGATATTGATAACTGTACTGTGTCTTCTGCTTATGATGTTTTATCCAACATCGATCCACAACATCCACCTATATGCACTTATATCGCATCTGATGAAACAGAAAAACTAACGCCTAATATGAGTGTTCTTAAGTATAATTTTTATAAGGCTGATTATGAGGCAATAAATAAGTATCTTTTTAGTTTGGATTGGGACTCAATCTTCTCCCTATGCAATGACGTGAATAGGATGTTAGAAATATTCTATGATACTATAAATGAAGTCATTAAAAAATTTGTTCCAATTAAAAATGTTAATTGCCTTAAACGTCACCCCCCATGGTTTAATAAAGTGCTGATTGCAAGATTAAAGGAAAAAAATAAACTTCGGCTTAAGTATAAAAAATATAGTAACCCTTTAGACGAAATTGAACTACAAATTTTAAGTCAAAGATGCGATAAGTTAGCTAAAGAGTGTTATAATAATTATATTGTTAACATAGAGAAAACGATTAGGCAAAATTCAAAATACTTTTGGTCATTTATCAAAAGCAAACGTGGAGGGTCTAGTGCCTATCCCAGGTCTGTCACAGATGGTATCACTATAGCAAACAATGGCCAAAGCATTTGTGAATTGTTTGCTGCAACTTATTCAAGGGTCTATGGTGATAATCCAAAAGAAGGACCCCATTCTGAAGTTGAAAGTCTTAGAATCATTGATAATGGGAGTTCATGTTTTTCCAGTCTTACCGTTGATCTCAATGTTATTGTTAATAAACTCAAAACTTTAGATATTACCAAAGGTACTGGTGCCGATGGATTAGCGCCAATATTTCTTAAAAATTGTACTGATAGTTTAGCTTTTCCTTTGTGTAAAATTATAAATGAGTCATTTATTACTGGAGTGTTTCCAGATCTGTGGAAGCTTGCAAAGGTAGTACCAGTCTTTAAATCAGGTGATATTGGTATTGTTTCGAATTATCGGCCAATCTCGATACTTTCTACATTAGCCAAGCTTCTTGAATCAATCGTTTGTCCTCATATTCAAACCTATTTCCGACAATTTATGACTGACTCTCAGCACGGTTTCGTGAAAAATAGATCAACTTTAACTAATCTTGTAACTTTTGTCGAAGATCTTGTAGATGCCATTGACAATAGAAATCAAGTTGATGTTATCTATACCGATTTTAGCAAGGCATTCGACAAAGTTTCACATTCAATTTTGCTAAGAAAATTAAGCTCCTATGGATTCACAGGAAAGATTTGGGATTGGTTTAAGTCCTATTTAAGTAACCGTTCCTTCTACGTAGTCTTGGATGGGTTTAACTCTGATACTTACGATATAACATCTGGTGTGCCGCAAGGATCACATCTTGGGCCCATACTTTTTAACATCTTTATTAACGATATAACTGATAGTTTTATTTACTCTAAACCTTATCTTTATGCAGACGATTTAAAGATTTCTCGTAAAATTGTTGATGATTCCGATGTAGTACTATTGCAATCTGATTTAAATAGGCTGTCACACTGGTGTAAAAATAACTCAATGAACCTAAATGTAAATAAATGTTTTCATATTAAATTTTGTCGAAACCGTAACTTTATAAGCTCGCATTATATAATAGATGATTCTACTTTAAGTGAAGTAGATACTGTTTTAGACTTAGGGGTAGTGTTTGACCGCAAATTGACATTTATTCCACATTATGATCATATTGTCAAGAAAGCATCGAAAATGTTAGGATTTATTATTAGAAACGGTAAAATTTTTCGCAGTTATCAAACAAAAAAAATATTATATAATGCCTTTATTCGTAGCACTCTTGAGTATTGTAGCGTAGTATGGAGACCGCACTATGCTACCCATTATCTGCGGCTAGAAAGGATACAGAAGAGATTTCTTTGGCACCTGGCGTTCTCTTCTGGAATGGGACGAAGGGGCTTCTCTTACTCTTACTCCCACAGGCTAAAACATTTTAACATGGACTCTCTTGAAAAACGCAGAGCTATTATCGACCTAACTTTTATTTTCAAAATTTTAAGAAGTCAAATAGACTGTCCCCAACTTCTAAGTTACATTAAATTTAGGGTGCCCAGGACACTTCCGCGAGCTCCCATTCTTCCACTTGCCCCACCATTTCGTAGGACTGTGCTTGGTAACAACTCTCCTGTAGCTACGTAAAGTAAACTTTATAATGGGATCAGTAGCCGGACAGATATAAATTTTGTTTCCTCGTACAAGTTTCGCAAGTACTTGTTAGACACAATTTCAAATTAAGTTATTTTTATTCTGTATGTTTACTACACATAATATCTAAATCACTGGTTGTTTTGTTGTTCTGTTTTAAAATGTTTTAATTAATTTTTTTTTTCTTAACATAATATGTAAATTAACACTTTAATTATGGTTTAGCGGTGTTTACCTGTAAGTAATTGTGCAATTAGTATAAGACTTTATCATACATTTAGATTTAGTATGTTAAATTGTAACAATTGTAGGTAGACCTTTTTTTTTAAATAAATAAATAAATAAATTTTGGACATGTTGATCTTGTTTTGTGTTTTTGAGGATTATAAGTAAAATATGTATACAGGGGTTATTTTGTTTAATTAAAGGCACTATAAAATCATCATCGTCTGGTACGATAATAATGTTCTCCAATCCGAAACGTAAGAAAAAAGAGTTGCCGGGAGAAGAAGTCTTTGAAGAAACGACTGAGGAGGAAGAAGCTGGCACTAGTACTATGGAAGTATCTGAGAAAGAGCAGCGCAAGTATAAGTATTAGTAATTAATAAAAACGATTTCGAGTGAGTCATCAGTAAAGATAATAACGGTGGCAAATAGGGAGCCATTGTCCGTAGAGTGTGTTGGAGATATAACTTATTAATATTTCACTGCATGATAAAATACAAGTAAGAAACGTCCTTGAATAAAACTAAATTTTTTACGGATTATATCGCGTTTTTTAACTGATTTTACTTATTTTTAATTCCCGACGTTTCGGGTGCTTTACAGCAACCATGGTCATGGGGGGGGGGATTGAAATGTTTGACGTCCCAATGTCATTGTTAGCCCGGCTACCTTCAGTTTTTGAATATTAATTTTTGGTCCGATTTACGCAAAACGAACTTACAGTATCTTGAAGTCTTGCAGTGGTATGCTTGGGTTTGGGTTTAATTTTGTTAATTATAGGATCCCAAGCAGATGGCAGCACCCAACCATCTTCTCTATTGAAATTAGATGTTTTTTAATTTCAATAGCCTCGCGTATCGTCCTTGGTAGGAATCGGTGTTCTTTTGCGAGGATTTGTGGTTTATCAAATCTGTGTGCCTAGTGCGAGTTTTTTTACGCGTTCGATAGTGATAAAGTTAACTACGATTTGTATTGAATAAAAAAAGCCCCAACTAGTGACAATAATTTAAAACACAATTCCTGAGTGCGAGTTTACTACGTGGTCAATATCGATCATCGAACATTGACTAACATGCGAGCGACAATTTTGATCGTTCGAGACGTAACTTATGTAAACTTTACGGCGTCGCTATCGAAAAAGTTTTCACTTGGATTTTTACAGCGAGATGGAAGAGTGAGAATAATTGTTTAAGAGTTAATTTTATATCGTTTTAAGTGAACGATGTATAATTATGGCAGGACGTTTCTTTTCGCTTGGAAGATGTTTGCAGTCGCTAAGGCATGTAATAAATAGATGACTACTATTTTTTGATTATATAGACAATCCCATCATAATCAAAGCTGCTATTATAACGCCAGTGTTGAAGCAAGAGCTTGTGCATATTTTCGTCCGTTGTTACATACCGACGACAGGCAATTTAAGGATAGATATAGCATTTTCCGCTAAAATATTCAAGTTTTGTATAAATAGCGTTTGATAAATCTAAGGTCTACTATCTCTATTCAATAGTTAAATCAATTTCTTCTAAATTTTTTTATACAGACCATTTGATCGCTTGCATTAGACGATGCTTTGCCTAGGCCTCCATGCCGAAAATCCAATAAATTCTATTCCGCGTAACCTAGTTACAAAACACACGTATCAAACTTCAATTTACATCTAAATAACTTAAATTCCATTTACTGCTCCAAAAATTTCACCATAAAAGCATATTAAAACGAACACATCTTTATGTTTTTTGCTTATAATTTAAACTTTATATTATTAACAATTACGGACAAGTTACTCGTCCATGTTGACAATTAAATAATATATTAAATATATTATTATAATATATAAAAATTCATAATCTCATTAAACTAACACAAACTGTCGAGTGTCGAAACCTTGATCAAATTACGAAACATAAACAAAAAGGGTAATAAAGATATAATAACCACAAATTTGATAGACAGATGCTAACATTAAGACCACTAAATAAAAATGTCATTCTGAATTTGGTTAGTTTATCTCACGGAACTGACATGCTACCAATGTAAGATAAGGAATAAACGCCATTCACAGTGAGCAAACGCGAATCGAAAGATTAGCTTCGATTGTCACTCGCACTCCCTCGTCTTCGCTTGTTGATACCGACGACGTTAACTCGGTTAGCGCGATGGTGAAGTCATTCGATTAATTTTGTGGAACTCGCACTAGGCACACTGATGTAATGTTGGGGACGATCTTGAACATGTTCACAGACTGCAGACTTCCCGGAGCGTCGGTGCTTCATGTCAGCTATATGTTCTTTCACGCGGGTTTTTATGGATCTTTTTGTTTGACCTATGTAAGAGAGACCACATTCACAATCTAACTTGTACACTCCTGCATCTTGTAGAGGGATATTACACTTGACGGATGGTAAAAATTGACTAATCTTCTTCGGCGGCTTGTAGTATGTTTTAATGGAAGCTCGCTTCAAGATGTAGCCAACCTTGTCTGTGACTCCTCTGACATATGGTAGTACAGCAGGCACACGCTCGACTGTGGCCGGCTTCACTCGGTCACTGTGACGTAGGCGCGGGATCCGATGCTTGTTGTCTTGCAACACTTGCTTGAAATGCTGCAGCTCAGCGGCCAGATGTTTTCTGTCACAGATCCCTCGTGCTCTCTGAAACAAAGGTTTACCCACGGTAGCTAACTGTGAAGGATGATGGTGAGATTCACCATTTAAATATCGGTTGGTATGGGTTTTTTTTCTATACACAGTGTGACCAATAGTGTTATCAGGATTTCGAATGACTAAACATCTAGGAAAGCTAAAGAATTATTTGCGTCTAACTCCATTGTGAATTGTATTTTAGAGTTTATAGAGTTAAGGTGATTTAAAAATGCAGTTACTTTGTCAGATGGTAAAATTGTGAAGGTATCATCTACGTACCATTTGTAGAATCTTGGATTTACAGGAGCAGTAAGAAGGGCTTTCTCCTCGAAGTCACAGATAAGGTTGGCTACATCTTAAAGCGAGCTTCCATTAAAACATACTACAAGCCGCCGAAGAAGATTAGTCAATTTTTACCATCCGTCAAGTGTAATATCCCTCTACAAGATGCAGGAGTGTACAAGTTAGATTGTGAATGTGGTCTCTCCTACATAGGTCAAACAAAAAGATCCATAAAAACCCGCGTGAAAGAACATATAGCTGACGTGAAGCACCGACGCTCCGGGAAGTCTGCAGTCTGTGAACATATTCAAGATCGTCCCCACCATTACATCAGATTTGATAAACCACAAATCCTCGCAAAAGAACACCGATTCCTACCAAGGATGATACGTAAGGCTATTGAAATTAAAAAACATCCTAATTTCAATAGAGAAGATGCACATCTGCTTGGGATCCTATAATTAACAAAATTAAACCCAAACCCAAGCATACCACTGCAAGACTTCAAGATACTGTAAGTTCGTTTTGCGTAAATCGGACCAAAAATTAATATTCAAAAACTGAAGGTAGCCGGACTAACAATGACATTGGGACGTCAAACATCTCAGTCCCCCCCGTGACCATGGTTGCTGTAAAGCACCCCAAACCTCGGGAATTAAAAATAAGTAAAATCAGTTAAATAAACGCGATATAATCCGTAAAAAATTTAGTTTTATTCAATGTGTAGTGTTCGCGTAAATTTAAGAAATCATTATAAGAAACGTCCTATATGTACCGGGACTTGCAGTCAATTTATTGTCAGTCAGTTTACAAACATATGAGTATAAAGATGTATTTATAAGGCTACAGAGATAATACAAATTTTCTTATAGACTAACAAACATTATATTTAAAAGTTTAACTATGTTTACAAGATCTTTATGAATAATTACCGTGTGGTGAAAAGGATCAACTGCAAGTTGAGAATCTCCAACAGCAAACTCTTGACCACCCATAACTGCCATCAATCTCTTATCCAAGTCTGATAACATGGGCAGGTCATCAGCAGAACCACCACCAGTGCGTCTCATGGAATTGCTGTGCTGAGCACACAATTTTTTCAAGGCACATTTCTTCTCTGCCCAATACTAAAAACGATGGATAATTTATTTAAATATACCTAACAGGTAAAAAAACAGCATTTATATTTTATATAAACTTAAGACTTACTTTAGCCCAACCTTGCCCATCTTTGTTTGCTCCTCCCAATGAATTTAAAGTTATAGCTACAGATGCCCATTGCCTCTTTATTTCCATTTTTGCTTGATTTGTCCGTAGCAGACCTTTCGCAATTCCGACGTTTTGTTCTAAAAATTCAACTAAGGTTTCAATTTGTGCTAGAGTTGAACGATTAGTCTGTTATAATGTTAAATTGATGATGAACAATTTCGAAATAATCAGTACCAAACTGCACCAGTCTTTAAGTACTTCAACATATATAAAAATAAAACTTATTTTAAAATCACAGAACCCTATTTTAAGAATGAGAGGAATAAGTTATGGATTACATATTTTCAAGTACCTATAGTAAAAAAGGGAAAGGAAAGCACTTTACAGCCTAAAGAAACATTAAAAGTTAATAAATCAAGCTGTTTTTACAAGAACCGTGTGAACTGATGTTAAGTTTGTCGAAAAAACACTTCATTATGTATTTTTGTTATTTAAATGCTCATTTGTGAAAGTTACGATGGATTTCAACAACTAGCAGCAACTTCACCGGTTATACGAAAAATAAAACACTGAAATTGCTTTTTTTCGGAATATAAATTATAAAACATTTACTTATAAAATTCTTAAAAAACATTGTTATACTTACTTCCTATCCTTGACCATTATTATTTATTTTGTTCCTCCTAATTAGCTAACAGTGCCCATTTCATCTGTTTCATATGATGCTTAATTGTGTTAATGCGGTAATGAACTATTTCAAACTGTTTATAGTTATACCCAAATTGAAAGGTCTATTAGTAATTCACTGTACACATACTTAAAAAAGCACTTCACCTTTAAACTTAAAAAGAGTTCTTCGAAAGTTGATATTTGTTTACTTTGTTTCATGATCGTCGTGATAACAATTTTTTTCTGACAATAAAAAATGAGGCAAAGACACGCTCCTATACAGCCTTATAATTAATTAAAACTCGCAAATATAGCGTTTTTTAAAAAGAATTGTATGAAAAGATGTTATGTTTGACGAATTACACCATTTATTAAGTATTTTTACTACTTAAACGCTCGTTTATGAAAGTTACAAAGGATTTATTATGACTTTACCGGTTTAACGATAAATAAAACATGCCTGTTGCTTAGAGTAACGCAGCTAACTTCATGTGGTACAACAAAACTTTTGGCCAATCCGAGCGAAATTCCGATTTCAATCCAATGTTGTCAAAATTGTTTTCAAGAGTACGCTAATTTGTCAACATTGGATTGACATTGGATTGAAATTGATATTGGATCGAAATTGTTATTTGATTCAAGAGTAAGCAGCCAGGGCTCCAAAGTCTATGCCAGAGATCTGTCTGCCCGAAAGAGCCAACTGTCGAAGCTGAAGACTGAGTGTGGCAGCATCGTTTCCGGGACACCTGAGATTCTGAGTGAGATTGAGAGGTTCTATGTGCAGCTGTACACATCATCGTTGGGGCCACACGCAAGTGTGAGTAACGATCCAAGAGCGGGTCTTATCCGACACTATTCTGATGATATCCCGGACGTCAGTCTGAGCGAGATTAGAATGGCTCTCCAGCACCTTAAAAACGAAATCGGAATTTCGCTCGCATTGGCCAAAAGTTTTGTTGTACCACATGAAGTTAGCTGCGTTACTCTAAGCAACAGGCATGTTTTATTTATCGTTAAACGGGTAAAGTCATAATAAATCCATTGTAACTTTCATAAACGAGCGTTTACGTAGTAAAAATACTTAATAAATGGTGTAATTCGTCAAACATAACATCTTTTCATACAATTCTTTTTAAAAAACGCTATATTTGCGAGTTTTAATTAATTATAAGGCTGTATAGGAGCGTGTCTTTGCCTCATTTTTTTATTGTCAGAAAAAAATTGTTATCACGACGATCATGAAACAAAGTAAACAAATATCAACTTTCGAAGAACTCTTTTTAAGTTTAAAGGTGAAGTGCTTTTTAAGTATGTGTACAGTGAATTACTAATAGACCTTTCAATTTGGGTATAACTATAAACAGTTTGAAATAGTTCATTACCGCATTAACACAATTAAGCATCATATGAAACAGATGAAATGGGCACTGTTAGCTAATTAGGAGGAACAAAATAAATAATAATGGTCAAGGATAGGAAGTAAGTATAACAATGTTTTTTAATAATTTTATAAGTAGATGTTTTTTAATTTAGATTCCGAAAAAAAGCAAAATCCGGTGAAGTTGCTGCTAGTTGTTGAAATCCATCGTAACTTTCACAAATGAGCATTTAAATAACAAAAATACATAATGAAGTGTTTTTCGACAAACTTAACATCAGTTCACACGGTTCTTGTAAAAACAGCTTGATTTATTAACTTTTAATGTTTCTTTAGGCTGTAAAGTGCTTTCCTTTCCCTTTTTTACTATAGGTACTTGAAAATATGTAATCCATAACTCATTCCTCTCATTCTTAAAATAGGGTTCTGTGATTTTAAAATAAGTTTTATTTTTATATATGTTGAAGTACTTAAAGACTGGTGCAGTTTGGTACTGATTATTTCGAAATTGTTCATCATCAATTTAACATTATAACAGACTAATCGTTCAACTCTAGCACAAATTGAAACCTTAGTTGAATTTTTAGAACAAAACGTCGGAATTGCGAAAGGTCTGCTACGGACAAATCAAGCAAAAATGGAAATAAAGAGGCAATGGGCATCTGTAGCTATAACTTTAAATTCATTGGGAGGAGCAAACAAAGATGGGCAAGGTTGGGCTAAAGTAAGTCTTAAGTTTATATAAAATATAAATGCTGTTTTTTTACCTGTTAGGTATATTTAAATAAATTATCCATCGTTTTTAGTATTGGGCAGAGAAGAAATGTGCCTTGAAAAAATTGTGTGCTCAGCACAGCAATTCCATGAGACGCACTGGTGGTGGTTCTGCTGATGACCTGCCCATGTTATCAGACTTGGATAAAAGATTGGTGGCAGTTATTATGGGTGGTCAAGAGTTTGCTGTTGGAGATTCTCAACTTGCAGTTGATCCTTTTTACCACACGGTAATTATTCATAAAGATCTTGTAAACATAGTTAAACTTTTAAATATAATGTTTGTTAGTCTATAAGAAAATTTGTATTATCTCTGTAGTCTTATAAATACATCTTTATACTCATATGTTTGTAAATTTTAGGAACATCAAATGACACAATCAGTCCCTGCGGCTTCACCAGCAGAAAATGTAAATTTAGGTTTAGAAAATCAAGCAGCGGTGATAGGAAGTTGTACTTCCCCTATTCCTGGCACCTCCCAGGATACACTACAATCACCTCCGCGTAAAAGTAAGTAATTTTTTTATAGAAGAGTAGAAAATAAGCATGTGGCTCACCTGATAGTGGTGACCGCCACCCACGAACAACTGCAATACCAGAGTTACAGGTGCTTTGCCGGCCTTTAATTTTCTAACATTAACCAAAACTAGAATGTGACTAACATTAACCAAAATTTAGCACCATTTTTAATTTATGAAATTTAAGAATATTATGACCTTGCTTTATGGTTGGGGGCCTAGGACCAGCAGTGCACTTGTAAAGGGCTGCAATCATGGTGATGATGATTTAATATATTATAGTCCCTTTAGCTTCATGTGGTAACAGACTTGCAATTTGTAGACATTATACTTATAAGTTATAAGTGACTTAAAAAGGTTCACCCACTGATTTTTTGTCAACCTTTCATTACTTAAATAAATAAGTAACATGTTAAGCATGTCATTTTCTTAAGTGGGTAAAAGTGTTTCAATAAGTTTTAAAGATATTTGTAAACTCTTGTGATGCTTAAAACTTTCAATCTAAAATATTCGATCTCAATATTAAATGCCCATATTTTATGGTCATGGACTGGATGCATTTATATCAGAAACATCACTTTTAAAATATTAAATATTATTAAAAATAATATTAAATATTTTAATTTCAGAATCAAAACTTAAATCCATGCCACATGTCAGGCAATGTCGTTCTGTCACAAGAAATAATAAAGACATGGAACGGCTGGTACAAATTGAGGAGCAGCGTGTCAGGGCAGAAAATATAACCGCACAAGCTTTTGCAGATGTTTCTGCTGCATTAGATCGTAATGCTGTTGCTGTTGCAAATATAGGCAGAGCTTTGGAGGGTTTATCTGCTGTCATTAACAATGCTATTATAGAATTTGCAAAAAAATGCAATGACAACAAATAGCATTTCTAGGAAACTTAAAATAAAAAGAATTTAAATTTTATTGCTGTTTTCATGTTTAATTTTTTTTTGTTTTTATTTAATTTCCATTGCAGTAACAACTTATTTGTTAAACTAAAAAGTGCAATTTTGTTAATTTTGATTTTAAATTTTAAACCTATATTATAAATTAAAATCAACATATTTTTGATAATTTCATGTAAGATATGGCTATGGCTATTTTTTAACAATGAATCTTACTTATATAACTCCTAGGTCTAGTTTATATAGGTTATAAAGGTCAGTAAATTTTGTTTTATAATATTTTAAAAAAGTTGTGTAATTATTTTCTCTTGAAATATTTGTGTTTATTAAATAAAATATTTGGTTCAACATTTTTGCAGTTTTATTTCGAAATCACAAAATTAAGATACAAAATAACTATTACATTAATATTAAGTTATAAAAGTTAAAATTAAGATACAAAATAACTATTTTAATCTTTGTAAATCACATATGTAGTCTCTAATACATATTAATAATAATATATTTAAAACAGGTATTGGGGTTTTCTTTTAAATTACACTAAGGTACATATAAAGCCAGACTATGTTTTTTTTAAATCATATTCATTTAGTTATTATAATATACACAAAAGAAACAATAAGAATAACATTATACTTAATTAAAACATAATACATAATTAATAGTACAAAGTAACTAATATTTTATATATTACATTGTCCTAGCAGCAAAGAGCTGTTGAACTAAGGCAGCTCTTTTTACAATTCCTCGCCTTAGTTCATCAGCCAATGTAATATTTAAAAATTCTTCAGGGATAGCGATATCTACTGAGTCATCTCTTTCAATTGCACTATCCTCTAACACTTCATGCAGGAGATCTTTTTTATTACACATATTGTGTAAAACACAACAAGCGATCATTATTTTTCCTGCTGTGTTAGGGTGATAATGCAACACCCGATGGCCCAGCAAACATCGCCATCTATTTTTTAATACACCTATTGCTCGCTCTACAGTGTTACGAGCTGAGCAATGCAACTTATTGTAATATATTTCAGGAGAGTCCACGTTAGCATTCAGTATGGGAGTCATCATATACTCCCTTTGAGCATACCCTGAGTCACCTAAAAATAAAAATAAACAATGTATGGTGTGGTATGATTTAAACATCACTCATAATGTTCTTCCTCGCTTTTATTATGCTCACCTAATAAATACACATTTTCTCCTGAACTAAGCAACGAAATGATATGGTTTTTAACTGGATGCTGGTTCCATATAAAACTATCATGAGAGGCTCCGCCAAAAGAAGCATCTACTGACAGTATATTTAAATCAGCATCACATATCTGGAAATAAATTAAATAATGAAATATATTTTCATCATAAAATATTATTATAAGATATTTTCAAATGCTTACAATTAAAACATTTCTTGAATGAAAATGTTTTCTGTTGAAAAACCTCTCCTCATTTTCTGTGGGTCTAACAATACTTATATGTGTACCATCAATGCTGTATACCCATATACAGCTGGTATATTAAATTTTTCATAAAATCTGAAATATATTTGTAGTACTATTAACAAAGTTACAAAACAATAAATATTTTAAAATAAGTACATGCAAGTATTTGTACTTTCGTTTTATAGCATCTCTTTCTTGACGTGTTTGCGGAAATCTTATCCATTTTCCAAGGATATTGGGATTGTTTAGAGCATCAGTCACTTCTCTGATGGCACGAGATACAGATTGCTGAGACATCAATGTGCCATATGTTCCACCAACTAATTTTTGGTAACTTCCAGTAGCATAGAAGGACAAAGCTATCAAAATCTGCAAACGGAGTAAATAATATATATAAAATTACAATATAAAAGAACCTATATAATTTTATGTTAAATAGACACCTATAATAGGAATAAGCAAACAGAGTTAAATCACTCACTTTATGTTTAGGTGATATATCACTTCTTCTTTTCGGAGATTGCATATACGGCTTTAATTCGTTCATTATCTCTTCAAAAAAGTCCTTAGTCACACGGTAATTAACCCTAAACTGATCATCACTCATGGAAAAAGCTTTGTCTATATATCGCATCATCCGTCGTTCATTTCGCCTTTGTTTTAATTGTAATGCACGGTTACGTCGTAGAATAATGGTCGGAAGAGCTAAACGTGCCATAATTTTATTGAAAAAAAATAATATACTTGCAGAAAACATATGATTAATTTCACCACAATTTCTAAAACGTTACTGTTTTGCTATTGCCTTAATTCCAATTACAACCCAACGTCAAACACAATACGCTGCTGTCAACTAACTGTCAAAAGTGCGTCGGGAGTACCGATTTTGCTTGGACAATTTCAATTCCTCTTAGTAGTCTGTGATTTCAATTCCAATCCCAATTAGTTCACACAGTCACCACGCAATACTAAACTAATTTAGCGCTAGAGTCGCTTTCAAGAGTACAAAATGTCATAATTCCAATCCTGATCGATCGGAATTGTTTTCAAGAGTAAGCCAGCTGGTTCGGCTCGATCGCTTCTTTAATACGAGCAGTATTAAAGTTGCGTAAGTCTCGCCGCATGCATTTGAAGATCTGTCTGTTCAGTTGCCTGTATGCTGTCAAATCTGTTGACGATTGCAGCCTCATCTCCCGTCTAACAGCCATGAGATTAAGAGTGTGATCGGAGAGCTTTTGTGTTCTTCTGCGGCCGGTCTTGCAAAACTTAGCTCCGACCGCATGGACAGTTTCCACGAGCTTGTCATTCATATCGTCCACTGCATTGCAATCTTCTAGGCACTGAAAGCGGTTACGTAACTCGAGCTGAAAGGTTTCGGGATTCTGGATTAGAGCACGAGGGGGACGGAGCGTTGACTTCATTAGACGAGACCTCTCCAACTTAACGGTTAGGTTCAGTGTGCCTCTAACCATTCGGTGATCGCTGCCAGTTTTCACCCTTGCGATCACTGAGACATCACTGAACAGTTGGCGTCTGGTCGTCATAATGAAGTCAATCTCATTTTTTGTCGAACCGTCGGGGCTCGACCAGGGCCACTTCCTGTGGGGCCGCTTCTGGAAGAAAGAGTTCATCATAAAGAGTCCCTCTTTCTCCATAAAGCCGGCCAGCTTCTGGCCCCTACGGTTCCGTTGCCCTACTCCAAATTTCCCTAACTTCAGCTCACCGCTTTCTCTTGTACCTAGTTTTGCGTTGAAGTCTCCCATCAACATCGTGTAGTGGGTTTTGGAGGAACGCATGGCTCTGGAAATATCCTCATACATTTCCTCCACCTCCTCATCGGGATGTGCCGAGGTTGGTGCGTAAACCTGTATGACCTTCAGCGAATACCGTTTGGTGATTCTGAGTATCAGGTACGCGACCCTCGTCAACACACTCTAAAGATGGCTTTACAACGAGAGACTTGTGGACGATAAATCCGACACCTCCTTGGGACAGATGGTCGCCCTCCCGGTGATAGAACAAGTTGCCGGACTCGAGGATTACCGTGTCCTCCCCCTCTTTCCGCACCTCGGATAACCCAATAATATGCCAGCGCAACTTGTCTACCTCTTCTTCCAACTCCAGTATCTTCTCGTCAGTCCTCAGGGTGAGTGCATAACGCACGCACCCTGAGGACTGAGGGCTGAAAGTTGCCAGGTCGAGTCGTCGTAGGTGGCAACCGAACCTCGACCGGAGATTCTTAGCATCCTCTGCCCCGCCGTTACTATGGTCGCCACCGTAGCCAGGAGGAGCGGGGCCGCCGGGAACTGGGGGCCGTTTGTTTGCGTCGTTACTCATGGGGGGATATTTGCAATAGTTGCCACGCTTGGCGAGCGGGTTGGCAACCGCAGTTTTTTATTATATCACTGCTGTTATCAGGAAGATGCTGCTGCCCATCTCCTGCCTGTCTCCCTCTGTCGCCTCTTACGACACCCACGGGAAGATATGGGGTAGTGGATATTCTCAACCGCCACTACACGGCAATAAAGAGGAAGAATAAAGAGGTATTTAATGAAAATCTGGTACTTTTTTCATCTTTTTACAATAACTTTAAAATTTCCCGAAAAATCGTCGTCTTAATCCTACTTTTTTATGTATGTTTATTTTATCTTATGTTATTCTACATCGTGTTAGCTTTCTAATAGTGAAAAATGCACGTTTATTACTCAAATGCAACCATGTCTATGAGTGTTGGAAATAGCCCTTGCGTTTGCGCATCGTTTAGCTACGCACCCGCCATTGTTTATCATGCAGAGACCTTGACCCTTTACATACCAGAAATATCTTTGCAAAATCCGAATAGCTAATAGTAATTTACCTTCCTTGTCGTTTCTTCAGGAGATTTCATCACCCTGTTTCCACCTGTGTATCAGAAAGGCCAAGTAACACTTTTTTTTTATAGAACAAAGGCGACAAACGATCACACTGTCCCCGTGATAGTAAGTAATTAGTTCTGAAGCATATACTGTGAAAAACTCTTACCAGTGATGAAACAGCTAGATTAGTTTACTTTAGCTATTTCCATAGCATAATGTCGTGCGATATTTCGCTTTGGGGACATTGATAATATATTCGTTTTACAAAAGAGGGCCATTAGAGGAATGATGATGAAAGATGTCTTTCATTGTAGAGGCGGGCGGGTTGTACGTGCGAGTGCGGGGAGACGTGTCCAGTCGAAGGACAAATTAATGAATTTTAGTCGCTCCGAACTCTTCGCCGCTGCTATTCGTGTTTCTCCTGTCAAAGTCGTTATCGCGCCACGCATTCGCTTCTTTGGTCGCGATGCTGCACATAACTGATTTCTCTCCGGCACACATCGCCGATATCCATTATTACTATGGAATGTACCGGGGGAGTGCTAGATCTGCTCGTACAGCTTATCTAGCTGCGTTTCCAAATCGACGCCCTGTGCCATCCGCCCGAAACTTCCAGGAAGTCCATAGAAGACTGGCTAACACTGGACTTGGTTTTGCTCGAGATCGCCGCGAACCAGGTGTTATTATTGATGCTGCTATTGAGGAAGCCATTTTGAATGATTTGTTTGCTGAACCGACTACTAGTACTAAACGTTTGGCTTTACGTCATGGCGTGTCCCAAAAATCAGTATGGCGCATCTTGAGGAAAAAAGGCTTGCATCCTTACCATTATCAAAGGGTGCAGTACTTACATGAAGATGTTGATTGGCGTCCAAGGTGCGTTATGTCCACATGGATTTTAATAAAAACAAGGGACAATCCCGAATACCCTAAAACAATTTTGTGGATGGATGTAGCTCATTTCATGAGAGACGGAATCGTAAACTGTCGTAATTTAAATAAGTGGTGTCCAAAAGGTGAAAACCCTAAGCTGAAAAGGGCTTCAACATATCAAGTTAAATTCTTATTAAATGTGTGGGCCGCACTAATTGACAACATTTTGATTGGTCCAATTATACTCCCGAGGACCCTAACTGGAGAGAGATTTCTTAAATTTTTAAGGGGCGTATTGCCGTTGCTGTTGGAGTATGTGCCACTGCTAACGCATCGAAGAATGATGCTGCAAATGGACGGATGTCCTGCCCATTACTCCCGAATTGTCAGGACATTTTTGAACGAAAATTATACGCGCCGCTGGATCAGCCTACAAGGGCCTGTTGGGTTGCCGATGCGTTCCCCTGATCTGACGCCGCTCGACTATTTTTTTATGGGGGACAATGAAACAAAGGGTGTATAACAGTCCCATAGAACAAGAGCGAAGCGGAACTCGAAGAAAGAGTTTTGCGTGTTGCTAATGAAATTCGAAACGACCCCGAAATGATACGTAGAGCCACAGAGCAAATATAGCTTCGTGGCACAATGTGTTTTCAACAACGGGGTCTTCATTTTGACTATTTGCTTCAATTAGGCTTTTTGTTTTCAATTTGTTTTAATAAATAAATGATTTATGTAGATAAAATCTAGTTTTATTCCTAAAAATGTAGTTCTCTCTACCTGCTAGGGTGCTTAACTGAGTTATGTGCTTTTTTTAAAATGCTGATTAATAAAGTTGTATCTGTGTAATAAACGTGCATTTTTACCATTAGAAAGCTATATGATGTAGAATAAAATAAGATTTAAAAAAAGTAGGATTAAGGGGACGATTTTTCGAGAAATTTTAAAGTTATTGTAAAAAAGATGAAAAACATACCAGATTTTCATCAAATACCTCTTTATTCTAATTTTATAGCGTTTACTTTTTGGAATTATTTACTTTATTGGCAGGGCTTATTATTAACAATCATTTAAAAATTTATTCCACTTTGATAGGACATTCAGTTTAAAAGTTATAACAATTTATTTAAATAGGGTTAGCAGCTGCAATTTCAAATTTTAAAATATTCATAAAAAATATTTTTTTTTTATAATTTTTCCGTCGATGAAATTATATGTAGTTTCCCTGATTTTGATATGTGCACTTTATAAAGACTCACACTGTATAAAATAAAATGTATAAATAAACATTTTATATATAAATAGATGTAATATAATACTTGCATAAAATTATATAAGTTAAATTTAAATTTTTTTTATTAAATTAAATGCTTATTTGTTGTTGATATGTCGGAAGACCAACGACATAAAAATCGTATCGTATAAATGTCCGCTAACGCTCCAGGTGATATTAATTTTAAACAAAGAACTTGCACGTACGTCGTCGGCCGTCCTTCAGTTGACCGCAGACTTTCGCAGTGAATCCGTGTCGCTTGCGCTTCTAAATTATCTTACGCTGTACTGTTTCCGCTGAATTTCTTCCTCTTATGCTATTGACTCTCTTGCTTTATACTTCTGTGCTGTGCTGTAACCTAATATTACACCTAAGAAATTATTATTAGATGGTCGTGCATCAATTAAAATATATGTAAAATATTTACGGCGCCCCACATGGCGCGACTGAGTTCGACCCCTTAATAAGTAAGGTCTATTTCCTCCAACGGCTGCAATCATTTCTTCAGAGTGTTCCAGTTCGGGACATACTTCTATTTCATATAAACCATTTTGTTGAACATGCTGGACATAATACGATCGTGCTTGTTTGACCTGATATGGGCCCAAAGCAAAAAGAAATTAAATCAGAGTAACTAAATACGGGAAATATATTTAATTGAGGAAATCTCCCATCGATGCGTCTAAACATGACTGATCGCCTATTTAAATTATAATTTCTTACAAATTCTGCTAAGTAATTCGGAGTATGTTGATACCTCATAGCCCTTTCTATTAAGAGAGAAGCATCTGGCCAATCTTGAATTGTAGGATGAAATCTATTAATTAGTGCAGCTGAAATTTTAAAATCATTCATTAAATGCGCGTCAGCTCTATTAAAAAACTCCTGGCGAAATATTTGGAAATCTCTTTTAAAACGCCCGTTAACTACTTCGACAACCCATCGACATCAACTTACTAGTCGACTTTTCTTGAATAGTTAACTGGTGTTTTCCCTCATTTAATGACTCAGGCTTCTGCACATTATAATTGCAGGCCTCCAACAGTGGGATTGCATCTCTGAACCCTCGATCGAGTATAAATACATCTCACTCTCTGTAAAACGTTCGCATGGGCCCATTTTCTTCTCTAAATAAATCTTTCATAATTTCGGTTTGATATGCCGGTCCGTACACACAAAGAAATGGTTTGACCAGGTTCAAATATTTATGGAACAGAAGTCGCAGTTATAGTGCTCGACCGCATAGAAGAAACATCCCGGTGAGTCAATATCCAATATTATAGACCTGCTTGATATAATTGTTTTAACCCGCTCCAATTTTGTGTTTTCCTAATCAAGCAGGATTCCTTTCATCGATTTGGAAAATAATAGTTCGTTTTTTAGGGAAGAGCGAGTGCATTGTACCGCATGCTATAGTCGTCGTTATATAAGCGTAGAAGCATTTAGTAGATACAGTCCACTTAGATTAATATCTCGCGTAATAGGTTTAAGGTTCGACCGGGGAACTAGACTTCGGCAACCTTAGACACGTGGCTCCACCAAAAACTACATATAAGTTTCCTTTTGGTAAAAATAATTGGAACTTTTTCAATATAAACTACTCAAAACAAAATATATAAATGTTTCAAGTCAGGAATTCAATGGTGGGTAGACAAAAAAAGTGAAGTACTCCAAAAAACGTTTATTACTCAAATTCTCAGTCACTTGTACCCTCAGTCACATTCTGAATGTTACAGTCGCACGTCTTCTTTTTTCATTTTGATTTGATTTCGGTGTTACTCGCCATCATTATGCCTGGTCCTCGGCGTCATATGGATGTGGAAACAGCAACAAGAACAGTGTTTATGCTTCAGGAGGGAGAATTTAAGAGATCAGTGGCAAGACGTCTTGGTGCGTCGCGACCAGCTATTTGAAACGAGTGGGAACACTTTCTAGAGACAGGTAGTGTCGCGAGGATATCTGGATCAGGAAGAGCGCGAGCTACAACCGTCCAGGAGGACTGGTATATCAGATTGACTGCACGTCGAGAGCGTACTATTCCCGCCCGCGTCCTGCAAAATCGACTGCGGCAATCGACTGGCACTCGAATTAGTGATCAAACCATTCGAAATCGGCTCCATGAAGACGAATAACGTTCCAGATCTCGTGTTATTCGTCTAAAATTGACAAGAGCGCATCGTGCAGCACGTTTGAGGTTTGCCCGTGAGCATGCGGAGTGGACAATGGACAACTGGGGCAATGTACTCTTTACGGACGAATGTAAAGTGAAGTTTTTCAGCGATGATCGCCGAGTGAGCGTGTGGAGAAGAGAAGGAGAACGTTTTTCAGAACCTTGCATACATGAAACGGATTGATTTGGATGTCCAAATGTTATGGTGTGAGCTGGAATAAGCTTGCTCGGTAAAACTGAGCTGGTAATTCCGAAAGAAGGCTCCATAATTGCCTCCCGGTATGTCGATCGAATAATTCGACCCCATGTCATCCCATTTTCACAAAGAGTGGGAGAAAACTTCGTCTTTATGTAAGATAATGCTCGCCCACATACAGCGCAAACAACCCAGAGAGCTCTCTCTGAAGCCAATATTACGGTTTTACCGTGGCCGGCCATTGAAAAGAAGCCTCAAATCGAACTTCAGTAATGTGACTAATCGACAAGAGCTCGCCTAAACGCCCTAAAATTGTGTTGGGAGCGAATACCCGAGGAAAACATCACCCACTAGATTGAAAGTGTCCCAAATAGATTCAGAGAGTGTATACGGAACAGAGGAGGACCTACTAAGCAACATCACACTCGCTATTAAGCAACATCACACTCATTGATTTAGTCAATAATAAAAATCAAAATCAAATTTTACTTAAATCAATAATTTCTGTAAACTTTCCTAAAAACTGTTTATTTTGACTAAATTCCATAAAATTGGCAAAACTTACTCTTGTTAATGTTCACACACTTTCAAAAACCTTAATTTATTCATTCCTAACCATAAAAACTTAAAAAGAAAAAGAATCTATAAAATTCATTTATAAAACATGGTGGGCCCTATTTTGTTTTGAGTAGTTTATATGTGAGTGTCATCACATATTGTGATTGCAGGTCTTGTTTGATCTGAGTCATTTGGATTGCCAAAAAAAGCATTTGGAATACTAAGACTTTTTCTTATGATATCTTGTCTAGTAAGATGTTGCAACCCAATATGCAATGGCACAAAATGTTCCATAAAACATGAGCGTACAATGTTCATGTGCCATTATTGATCGATTTATATTAAATAAAGAAGATAACCCCTTGTTACTGTCACCTGTTCTCATTTTAATTAAAAAGATAGCCAGAGCAGTTTTTGGTGACGGTACCTGATTAAATAAAGGTAACTCATTAAATAAAATAACAAAATTCGGTCACTTCGAGACCAGTCCAATAATGACATATGTGGTTGGGTATTTCTTCTACACGTTGAAAATCAAATGTAACAGTGTTTCGATTTGCAATATCAATTATATCTTCTAATTGATTGATAGTAAAACTTGATATTGTAGATGATTGTTCTGGTAATAACTGCCAAATATTTTGAAAAGAGATGGTGTTGGCAACACGTGGGTACAGGGGTACATAAAAGTTGTATTCCGTAATTAACATTTTTTAAATCAATGTTGGTATTAAATGCATGGATGAATTACCACAGTCACTATAATATTTCAAGATTTTTATCGAATTTTATACTATTTGCTTTCTTTCTATTTGCTTAGACTGCGATGCTATATTGTAGATGACTTCCTGCTTGCTTGCAAGGTCTCGGTAGGCATATGTAACTAGCGTAGTATTCTGTTGTTGTTGTTGTTGCTGCTGCTATTAGTTGCGATACGGATGTTGTTGTGTCGTTGATTATAATTATTGTTTTCTTTACCTGGAAAGTCCCCAAATGAATGTGAGTGCCTAATTTGACCTTTCGAGCATGCATGCAGTTATCCTGTATGATGACTCCGATTAGATGTAATTTGTTGCGGTAGGGGGCTTGTACGTGTAGCCACTGGTTTATGACCCTACGAAAAATAAAATATTAACTATTGAAGAACATGTGAAGTTGCATAAAACTAGGCAAATATTCGTCCTACGAGGTGATGTAAATTGGAGGCCTATGTTCAAAAGTAGTCTTGTGATGGGTACATTTTTACATTTTTTTACTGCCGCATTCAATGAAAACAACAATATTTTCTCGGGGCTCAAGAGCCCTCGTATATATAATTACACTCGTCGTAAATTACTATCACACCAAACGGAAGATTTTAGTCGAATACTGTATAAGTACCGCTGCAATGTCCTGTATTCCGAAGTAAACAGTTACATGTCTAAACTGCTTTCTTTTAATTTTGAAATTTTTGAGTTTGCAAATTTCTACGGAACAAGATTTTTCGTCCAAGTTTAAGATACTGTGGTGTTAAAAAGTACTACATCCTTGATGCCCATTGGCTTGAAAAATTTGCAATAAAAAACGAAGATTTAAAAACAATAAAACAAAAACAATTTTCAATAAAACAATAAGATTATTGTTATTTTTTTACTCAAGGGCTTAATTTTTCGATGAATGTTTTTTGTTTTATTATAGAATTATATTGAGAAACCGTGGAGGCCACAAAACAGGTCCTAGACCCGGAATCCACCTTCGTGGGTTTTATGGGTATTGGTTTGGTTTAATTTTAGTTAATATTCTTGTGACTCCAGATTACTGTACTTTACTGTTCCTTGTACTTTAATAACAGTTTAGAAGTTGTGGTGCACAATAAAATTCAATTGTTCAGATATAGAGATGTATTTCTATTTTCACAATGATTCTCTTAATTAACAACTAAATTACGAGTACTACAGTTATGCAAAGCCTAAAATACCAAACTACGCTACAGAAGTACCGATCTGAAGCTATATAAGCGGGGGGCGACTGACTCGCCTTGCGGCAGCTAGCTAAAATGCTGATTCAAAACTGCAAACTCGACGTACAGTCGCCACCACATCGTCCCCTTTGAAAAAAAATTAAACAAAAAAATATTATAAGTAACATGGCCTTAAATCGAGGTAAGTACCTAGTCAATACCGCGTCACGCGTACGCTGAACTACGCGACGACGGTTCGCTAGAATTTGTTGACATAATTATCGAACACAGAACAATGAAATATTACAATGTAAAGTTACAATCTACAATGAATATTTATGTTAAGTTAAAACATGTTAATTCAAAATCCAAATTGTGAAATATAAAATCATTTTTCAAAAAAGAAATACAAGAATATAAAATGTCAAAATTTAACAAAGACTTTATCAAAGACTAAATGTTGACTAGAAAAAAAATTGTGGGAATAAGTCTTCCCTTATACCATTTTACAAGTTACTAGCGCACTCAACTAAAAGATAATAAAATGAAAACATGCTTTTAAACCGTCAATGCATTCTGAGAAAGAAAAACTAAACCTTCACTTCAATAGTGAAAGTTCTTTTGTGTAGTTACCACAAATACGTATTTTATTATTTTTATAAACAATTACAATTGGTGAAACAAAATCAGTAGTCTATTGGAATAATAATGCCTAGCCATTCTAATATATCAAGCTCTTCTTAAAGGATATATCTGCTTCCAATAGTGCACCATGTACCAGAAAAATGTCAAAAGATGTTTATAACCTTTTAAAAAAACTTTAAGAACCTCTGCTACCCTTACAAATAAATTAAAAGAGAACTTACAAATAAATTTCCTTGTAAACATAACATCAACAAGTTTACTGATTTTTTTACCGTCTGGAAAAAATAAAGTGTAACAGGTGAACTGAGTAGAAGCCTACGGTACTGATATTTTACATTTTTTTTTTAACATTAATATATTATGAAATTGGTATATCAATAAATACTACTAATTACTTATAAATAATTTGAAGTTAACATTCCATACTAAAACTATATAAATAAAAACATTGAACTAAATAAATAAATCAATTAAAACCAATCGAAATTCAAACCACACGCACTCTTCTTTACAAGCGGCAATAAAATAATGAATTTGTAACGCACTCACCGCACCAAACAAAGGAGAAGTACAAAGGACCTTGTCCATTCGAAGGATCGCAGGCATAAGGATAAGGCCGCCCGCCGCAGGCAGCCTGCTCTCTCTTTTCAGTCAGATATGAATAGCTACGGCGTGACGTATAAATTGCTTATGTTTCCGCGTGTGTATCGTTGCCCGCTTATAGTTATTGTAAACATGTACCAATACTCTAATGTAGAATACCTAGCTACCTAACAATGGTGAGATTTTTTTTAATCAAGTCATGTATTTTATTTAATATAATCACATTTATTTAATACTACTTTTACATAATTGATTTAAACTGATTTAAAAACTAATTTTACATAATACATACTTAAACATCTTCATAAAATATCACCGCACCAAACAAAGGACAAATACAAATGTCCTTGTCCACTCGCAGAATCGCAGACATAAGGGCAACTGGCAGAGAGAGAGGGCCTCTTCAGCTCCTATCTCAGCTGCTATCAGCCTTCGGTATCTTTTCCTTGCTGCCCCACTAAGCTTATAAGGCCTGGCGAACTTTTTCTTTTCCCCTCCCAGGTTCGTTTCCGATTGTGGTTCGGTTGCAGACGAGCCCTCCACTTCCCAGGTTGGGGCGCAATGTTGCAGAGTATTGGTGAGGCTAAAAGAGCCTCTTACAAGATTTTTCAAAATGTCGGTTTTCGTCCATTTTGTTCCCACGATTAGCCAGGAAAATACTCGGTCACCCCTGGCACCCCGCATGCCGAGGGAAAGACTAAAATACTACCCGAATCGCCCTGGTCTCGGGGAAGGCACCGTTTGAGACTGGACTCCCTCCAGCAACGCATCTATCGGCACGGTACGCTTGACACCTAGGATTGGGTCAGGATAGGAAAAGGGGTTTGATAAAAGAAAAGAAAAAGAGGATCGGCCGAGTGTTTCTGTTCTGTCTGTTTTCTATTGAACCAGACCAAATAACAGGCGGCAACCACGTGAAGGAGAGCTCCTCAGACTTGCTCTGGGGGACCTGCGCTCTCCCCCAGAACCATACACCAAACTGCTCGCCGAACAGGAGAGCATAATAGGTGTTAATCTAGTCCTATTGATAATATCAAAAAGTTAGGAGTGGATTAACCCCCGCCCTTCGTACTGTTTACTTACCGATGAAACGTTATGTCATCCTTTTTGTAACTAGATGTCTTGGAACGTTTCCCACACGAGTTCACAGCTCATGAAGGCATTTTGATGCTTTATAACTTCATAAAATGTTTCGGAATCGGAATTCAAATCACACGCACTCTACTTTACAAGCGGCAATAAAATAATTACTTTATAATTCCACCAACACAAGCAAGTCTTATATTATAGCAAGAAAAGCACAGCACAGAAGTATACAGCATGAAAGTCAATATCATAAGAAGAAGAAATTCAGCGGATACAGTACAGCGTAAGATGAAGAATTTGAGTTGGCGAACAAATGCGGACTTGTCCGATTAATGATTTTTTTACAGGAGAGGCAAAGTTTTTAAACAAGCAAAAAAAAACTTGACAGATTTCTGATTTTTAGTGCATGCGAGCGTCATTAAAACACAAAAACCTATCCCTTGCGTGTTTATCAAAAATCTGAATAGATGTTTATTTATTTATTTTTTTTTTGTCTTTGACAAGTCTGGTTTTGTTCTAAAGTTTGGACAACTCCGGTTTTGATTGATAAATTGATGGACATGTTCGTATTTGAAATGAAACTCAAATTTTTCATATCGAAAATTTTATCACGAAAATCGACAAAATTAGACAATCTCTTGCAGATCGGGCTCGCAACAATCACATTCCTCGACATCGGAGTCAACATCATCATCATCGACGTTATTTTCTGCACATGTATGATGAGATGTAGTAGCTGTTTCATTGGAAATAATGGTTTTATACCATTCAAGTTCAGGATTTTGTGACCATTGATCTCCGAACTGTTTGGTCAAGATTTTCTCCACGTCTTTCTTTTTCTGCTGCTTAATCTCATTCACCAGCGGAAGTCTGCGAAGATGGGACGGATGATTCTGTGATGATTTTAGCAAAGACACTGCGCTAAGTTCATCTTCAGGGACATTATAAAAATTTGACACTTTTACGCCACAGTGTATATAAGTGAAACTTTTCTCGTCTCGAATTCCATTTCTTCATCGAAAACCACGTGATCTCTCGCGTCCTCTACCTTTGCCACATCTTTGATGAGTTTTCCCCCCTGGATGACGCGATAGAACCCTGCCTTCTGCTTGATGAATCGTGTATGTTTCGAGTATCTTTTAAACTTGCTTTTCTTTCTATTATTATTACTTTTGCGTCCCTGATGTTGTCCACCTTTTTGTAATAGGTTTCCAGTTGTTTAAAATCGTAAAGATTCCAGTCTTCAGCCAACTTATGTACTTTTCCGTGTTTAGTATAAATTTCTTGGTAAGTTTCTGTGTTCAAAATGAATGGTTTTTTTCTTAGATCTTTTTCAACTCTGCCAAACACCCTATCAGCTAGCAAGAAGCTATGTAACCTCGCACGGGGAATGTTAAAACGATTTTAGTCACATTTGCCGGGGCGTAATTTTTTAGCCAAAACTTTAATATATGCACTACGTGAGTTTTTTTTTGCCCTCCGCATCCATCAGCAAAAAAGGCGCACAACTTCAACTCCCAATAAGTCGGCAGAATTCAGGTACGTCAAAAGAGCAGACGCTATTTCTGCAGATCCTTTTCTGGCCTGATTGTCCGTCCAAATAAAAAAATGTGGTTCTTTAGTAGGAATGTCTGTAACACAAAATGCATACAGTCCGATTTGCCTCAAATAAAAAGATTCCTGAATGGGCGTCTTTGGAAAGCACTGTATTTGTTGAAGGTCGAAGCAGATTGTCAAAGAATTTTCTGGGTTTGTTAAGTTCAAAAAATCTTTTAGCTCTTATTTTGTGAACATGAAGCTGTACTTTTAGTGATTGAAGTTCTTGGGGATCTTTTTCGAATTTTTTGTTTATTTTTCAATACTTCACACGTGCTGCAGATATCGCATGATGGAGAAGAGAACCCAATATTAAAATCCTTTTCAAAAACTCGTCGAAACGTTGTTTCGGTCAGTTTTCTTATGTTCAACTCGTAAGAAAGATAAGCACGCCTCGATTTTTTTCTATTATAATGTGATTCTTTAGCTGGCAATGCAGCCAGAAACTTTTTCACACTCTCTTTTTTCTCTAAACTTTGAGCGCTTTTGCGATCGCCGCCTCTGTTGTCATAGGCCGTTTTCCCTTCATATATTTTATTAGCAATGGTATTCACTCTGTGCTTCCCAAGACCTAAGGCAGCTAAGAAAAACTTCTTGCACACTTTAACAATACGTTTAGAATCTCTCAAAAAAAAAAGAAAGAAAGTCACAAAGTATTTATTTCTCTGAGGTTTCATAGATGTAACCCTCGACCGTTCCCTCACGATTGGACATGGTGATATGAATCGCACTAGGTATACATCTTGTTCATTTTTGCAAGCTTTCTCATACAACAACTTGCTGTTATATACAATTTCGTTAATTGTTAAAGTTTGGCATTTAAATTTCCCCTTTTTTATGATCACACACTGATTCAAAGTTCAGAGGAAGAGGGTCATTATCTACGGACCTAAAACAAAATGAATCAGGTTTGAATTGGAAAACATAACCTAAAATTTACAGTAATGTAGGTAACCAAATTTAAAATAACACTTACTTTGTATTCCTACTCTTTGAAGCAGCCCGTTCCTTTTTTCCCTTTAACGAGTGCCGTCATTGATATCAGCTACAGTTGACTCGTTTTCTGCCATTTTAAAAACCAAAACTTCAATTACTTACAACCTTTTGACAACAAAATTGTAACAGCTGATTTAACTTTTTTATTGAAAATAGTTGCCATAATTAAATAAGTGTTCCCACGTAAAAATATTGGTTAATTTAAACGGACAAGTCACAGTTTGTTTGAAAATACATTAACATTAAAATACTTGTATTATTTTTGTCTTGGTTTGATTGAAAACCGAAACAATGCCAAATTTTATTTAACTTTAAACAGGACAAGTTCGTTTTGAATACAAAAGCAAATTTAGAAGTTGTTTTTCTATGAGAAAAAGCTGGAATTGATTAAAAATATTTCGGCAATGCAAAGATGTTTACTTTCTAAGGTATAAAATACAATTAAAAAAAATACTGATTGTATGGACAAGTTCGCATTTGTTCGCCAGCTCCTCATTTAGAAGCGCAAGCGACACGGATTCCGCGTCCAGGACCTATTTTGTGGCCTCCACGGTTTCTCAATATAATCCTATAATAAAACAAAAAACATTCATCGAAAAATTAAGCCCTTCAGTAAAAAAATAACAATAATCTTATTGTTTTATTGCAAATTTTTAAAGGCAATGGGTATCAAGGATGTAGTACATTTTTAACACCACAGTATCTTAAACTTGAATGAAAAACTTGTCTCGTAGAAATTTGCAAACTCAAAAATTTCAAAATTAAAAGATAAAGCAGTTTAGACATGTAACTGTTTACTTCGGAATACACGACATTACAGCGGTGCTTATACAGTATTCGACAAAATCTTCCGTTTGGTGTGATCGTAATTTATGACGAGTATAATTATATATACGTGAGCTCTTGAGCCCCGAGAAAAATATTGTTGTTTTCATTGATCGCGGCAGTAAAAAAATGTAAAAATGTACCCATCACAAGACTACTTTTGAACATAGGCCTCCAATTTACATCACCTCGTAGGACGAATATTTGCCTAGTTTTATGCAACTTCACATGTTCTTCAATAGTTAATATTTTATTTTTCGTAGGGTCATAAACCAGTGGCTACACGTACAAGCCCCCTACCGAAACAAATTACACCTAATCGGAGTCACCATACAGGATTACTGCAATCGGTACCCTGACCGAAAGGTCAAATTAGGCGCTCAAATTTATTTGGCGACTTTCCAGGTAACGAAAACAATAATTATAATCAACGATAACATCCGTATCGCAACTAATATCAGCAACAACCAAAACAACAGAATACTACGCTAGTTACATATGCCTGCCGAGACCTTGCAAGCAAGCAGGAAGTCATCTACAATATAGCATCGCAGTCTAAGCAAATAGAAAGAAAGCGAATAGTAGAAAATTCGATAAAAATCTTAAAATTCTTATACGAGTGAGAACCTCCTAAGACGACCCGGTGACATTTTCTGTGCTGAGTCACTGCGCTGAGGGTGGAGTTACAAATGCCTACTAAGCCTTATTAAGCTAAGTAATATTTTGTTTCGAAAGTTTTTAATCACGTTTAAAGTTAGTATGCATAAGATCTCGTAATTATAGTGCGTAAGGTTGTGTTGTGATATAAAATTCTCAAGAAAACCTAGTCTTAAAGTATATTTAAACAAAGAAAAGTTGAAATCGTTTGTTTTTGTTTACATTGAGCGGTAGAGGAATAATTGTGAGTGCCGGTGCGCTGAGCTCCCTGATACGCAAACTGCGATCTTACTCGGACTGTAGACTGTTAATAGTCGCATACGCCCGGCTAGTTTGTAATGCATCGCCCGACCGATTACTGATAAGGTAATACTGATAGTACAGCGATAATTCCGTGCAATAACAAAAAATATAATATAATAAATAATTTGCATCCACGAGTACAAGATCGTATGGTTTGTCTTTTGATCGTAACCTAATTATATTTGAGTGGATTTATGATGTCTAATGCGAATTGGGGCTGTTGCTTTTCCGAAAATGATAACTGTGACGAATTTATTGTTTGCGTTAAATGTGAAAGAAAATATCATTATGCATGTATGATAATTGATCGTAAAATTATTACCTCTGATTTACTAGCGACATGGGCATGCCCTGAATGTGTCCACCTACAACCAAAAACGGCAAATAAAGATAATACACCTGTGAGAAATGTCAGTACCGTAAGAGGAAACAAAAGAATAGTCATTGGATCGCCACAGTCTGATCCCGAAAAAGTGAACATTTCTATGGAAGACATCCGTCAAGTGGTAGAAGGTGTGATGGATGATAAAATGAACGATCTATTTAAAAGATTTAAAGAAAACTTGGTTGGATTCTTCGCGAAGGAAATTAAACCAATGAGAGATGAATTGTCGAGTATTAAGGAATCTTTAACATTCATTAATGATCAGTATGAAGACATAAAGAAAGAAAATGAAGCCTCTAAACTAAAAGTAACAACTTTGGAGAAAGAGAATGCAGAACTGAAAGGAACTGTACATGCATTAGCTCAGAGAGTCAATCAAATAGAACAACACTCCCGTCAATGTAATTTAGAACTCCAGAACGTTCCTGAGTCAAAAAATGAAAATCTTAAAACAATGATAACAAAGTTGAGTGAAGTCATTGGTAGCTCTCTGAATGAAAAGGACATTCTAAATTGTACACGCACTGCCAAAATGAATCGCGAATCCAAGCGTCCAAGATCTATAATAGTGCATCTAGCTTCACCTAGATGGCCTCAAAATACAACAAGGTGAACTCACAAAACAAACTTAATGCTACACATCTTGGATTAATAGGACACACCACTCCTGTTTTTGTAACTGAACATCTATCGCCAGTGAATAAGGCTATTCATGCGGCGGCTAGACTCAAAGCAAAGGAGAGCGGATATAAATATGTGTGGGTGCGTAATGGTAGAATATTTATGAGGAAGACCGATGAGAGTGACTATATTCTGGTAAAAAGTTTAGAAACTCTAAAAAAACTTATTTAAGTAATTCTTTTTGTTCCTTTCTTTCTTATTGTCTGTTATATGGTAGGGTTTTTAATAAAATACGATACGCTAAAATTGTACTATCAAAATTGTAGTGGTCTTAAGACCAAAACACATGGTTTCTATAATCAAATACTATGTAACAACTATGAAATAATAATACTCACTGAGACCTGGCTAAATGATTCTGTTTCGAGTAGTGAACTTTTTTGACCCTAGATATGTAGTATATAGAAGAGATAGATCTTCTGCCAGTAGTACTAAGAAAGAGGGAGGGGGGGGTTTTAATAGCAGTATCTAGGAAATTAAAATCAAAGCGTTTAAAAGCTTGGGAGTCGGATCTGGAGGATTTATGGGTTTTAGTCGAAGCGCCAGTTTCACACTCAATTTATCAAATTGCTTTCTGTGCCATTTATTTACCATCTCCTGTAAAAAGTGTAACTTATGATAAATTTTATGACACATGTACTAGCGTCCTGGAAGAGAAGTGTCTACATTGTATAGTGGGTGATTTTAATCTATTTTTCATAAATTGGAGCTTGTTAGATGAGGATCCTGCGAAATGCGAGCTTTCCACTGTTAGTCAGTCATTTATTGATTTTTTAAACGTCAATGATTTGAAGCAGTACAGTCGTATAAAGAATCAGAGTTTAAATAGAACACTTGATTTGGTTATTGCAAATTTACCAAACTGCACAGTAGAACAGGCACTTTGCCCCCTCAGCAAAGTTGACAGGCACCATCCTCCTCTTGACATAAGTATTAAGCTATTAAATGAAATAGATTACCTTATAACACTGAAAACGTACAATTAAATTTTTATAGAGCTGACTATGATAGTATTTGTAAAGAATTAGCGAGTTGTGATTGGGTCAAGCTACTTGATGGGTTGACAGATGTAAATAATATGCTACAAATTTTCTACCAGAAAATTCGGGATATTATCAAAAAATTTGTCCCCAACAAATCGTCAAAGAACACCAACTACCCACCTTGGTTTGATCGGAATCTAATTAGAACTCTAAAAGAAAGGTATAAAGTTAGGTGTCGTCACAAGAAATATAAAAATCCTAGAGATGAGCTTGAACTGCAATTGCTAAGTAAAAGATGTACGCAAATGGCCACAAATTGCTACAACAAATATATAAAACTAATGGAGTGTGACATAGCAAAAAACCCAAAACTGTTTTGGTCCTTTGTCAAGGCGAAACGTGGTGGTTCAGGCGCCTATCCCCTATCAATGACTGACGGTACGACGGTAACTTCTGATGGAGTGGAAACTTGCGATCTTTTTTCTTCACACTTTTCATCCGTGTACTCTGAAAATACTAAATGTACAGAGCAGGATTATGTTTATGACCATTCAGAGTCCTTGAAATTAATGAATTAGCCTTCACCTAGCACAGCTGAAAATTGATCATGATACCCTATTAAATGAATTAAAAAGCATTAAATGTAATAAAGGAGCAGGTCCTGATGGAATCCCTCCAGTGTTTGTAGTCAGATGTGCTGATCACCTTGTTAATCCACTATTAATTATATTCAATTTTTCTCTTTGTACTGGGCAATTTCCTACTCTATGGAAAAGAGCTAAAATCGTTCCGGTTCATAAAACGGGCAGTGAGGATTATGTAAGAAATTACAGGCCGATCTCTATATTATCAGTCTTTGCTAAATTATTAGAGTCAATTATTTGTCCTTATATTCAGAGACATATCAATCTTTACTTAACCACTAGCCAACATGGGTTCGTTAAATCTAGGTCTACGAGCACTAATTTGGTACATATTACGGAAATATTAATTGAAGCACTTGATGCGGGGAAACAAGTCGACGTAATATATACTGATCTTAGCAAAGCATTTGATCGGGTCCCACATGACATATTGGTTCGTAAGTTAGCTGCCTACGGCATTACTGGTAGTATGTTAAAATGGCTAAAATCGTATTTAAAGGACCGAGCGTATTTTGTGGTGGTGAATGGATATCAGTCAGGATTAAAAAATATTAATTCTGGTGTGCCCCAAGGGTCTCACCTTGGACCGATTCTGTTTGGGGTGTTCGTAAATGAAATTCCAGAATTGATAAAATGGTCTCGTGTGTACTTGTATGCGGATGACTTAAAAATTTGCAAGACGATTGTGGAAGAGAACGATTCAATAAAGCTACAGAACGATTTTGATCAACTGATTAAATGGTGCAAAGTAAATCGTATGGACTTAAACATTAGTAAATGTTTCTATGTGCAATATGCGAGAAAAAGTAACACTATCGACTATAGCTATCACATTGGATGTAATAAAATACAGCAGTTAGACGAAATTAGGGACCTCGGGGTCATATTTGATAAAAAATTAACTTTCGTACCGCACATTGAAAACATTACTAAACGTGCATCTAGAATGTTGGGTTTTGTCATAAGATATATCAAAGTCTTTCGAAGTGCTAGAATTAAAATTCTTTTATTTAACAGTTTGGTAAGAAGTATATTAGAGTACAGTGCCGTAGTCTGGAGACCTCATTACGCTACACATTCACTGAGAATCGAGGGGATCCAAAAAAGATTTATAAGACATTTGTCATACGCAAGCGGATTTAGAAGTAATAAGAAGCGTGTATCATATGAAAATAATTTGATCAATTTCAAAATGATTTCTCTTGAAAACCGCAGGGATATTATTGATTTGATTTTTGCTTCTAAAATTATTAGTGGTGTTATTGACTGTCCTGAAATTTTAAGTAAATTTAATATATGCGTTCCCTTTCGTTACCCGCGTTACGCTCGTAAGATTACACCATTGACTAGACCATATCGAAGAACAGTGTTTGGCTCCAATTCCCCAATTGCTAGATTGAGTAAACTTGTTAACAAATTTAGAGATAAAATTGATATATTTTTCGACCCACCTAACAAGCTCCGTCGCACCTTAAGAGACCATCTTTTGTAACATTCTATAAAATATGTTCTTTCCTTTTCGCTTCTATATATTTTTATTTGTATTTAGTTATAATTTCTTTCAATTTTTAATTCTTTCTTTATCCTAGTAATAGAGGTACACAGTGCTGAGAAAGTTAATTGCATGTTGTATCCGCTTGTAATTATTTGTACATTTTAGTTCTTATCGCATCATTGTATTTAAGTAGCATCTAAGGAATTATACAAATGTTGGTGGATCAATAAAAAAAAGCCATCACGAATACATCCCAGCGACATTTTGGTTGAATGTGCTGCAGTAGTCGTCGCACTGAGGGTGGAGGAGTTACAAATGCCTACCGAGACCTTGCAAGCAAGAAGTCACGTACAATATAGCATTGCAGTCTAAGCAAATAACAGCGCGTAACTTAAGTATAATCAACACAGTGCCATCAGGAAGTCACCTACATCCTGCTAAGCAAAAACCAGCACGTTTCAACATAGTATATAAGCCTAGGTTTAATTGTTAAGACAGACCAGTAGTAATTAAGATAGTTTGTAAGGTAACTAGTTGTGACGGCCCAATATTATTATTAATAATTAAATTCAATACAAAGGGACATTTTCATAATAAATAAATTTATTTAAAGAAACTTGTAAAAATATGATAAATAATAGAAATACAAGTCGAAAATATTATAAAAATAAAGATAAATTACATTTACAAGATAATTAGAAAATTTGTTAAAAATTGTTCTAAGTCATGGAAGGTGTTCATGTATAGATGTCTTGTATGGAGGAGCTGCCGGAGATACATATCCGCAGTTGTACATATATATGGGGTGGTCGGGTGCCCGACTGCTTGAAGTACTGTATAGCACAATGACAAGTCCCATATTAGGGACTTATGATAATAAACTCAATGATACAAAGCAATACTATGGAAGGTCTCTATGATGAATTTGCATTACAATAGTAGAATCGTGGGTTGAAGTCCTATATATTAATGACTTATGAAAGTAAGGTCAATGATACAAAAGCATTATTATAGATGGTCTCCTTGATGCATAAACATTATATGGGGTGGTCGGGTGACCGACTGCTCTTAGTACTGTAGCGAAAATGACTAGTCCTTTTTAGGGACTCGAAAAGGAATATTATGGTGGCGTGTTTGCTGCTTCACGAGCAATTGGTCCGAGGTAAACTTGGACTCGCTAACCGATATTACCTAGACATATCACCTTTGTGCCGGTGGTAAGCGGGTTTGTTGTGGCAATACGGCTTTGCCCGAGGACATCGCACACCCATACCGGACGTGGGCGGCGTCGTAACGCATAGCGATGCGTCGTCTATCTTACGGATTGGGATGAGTGTGTTTGGTAGCACTTTTAAGTGTAACAGCCATACTCAACTTCATTTCTTAGTGCATTAGCGCTATGATACGTGGAGTTTTGTTCACTGGCGTCTTAGTAGCGTGCTACTATGATACGTTCGTGATATTTTTTAGTTAACAACAATACAAACTTTGTTACCAAAGTCGATAGGGGTCATGTGGGTGTGTTGTCAGGAGGCGCCATCCGTATGATAGTTGCATTGATGCTTACTGCTTCTTGCGGTATTGCGTCTTGTGATGGATCTGCGGGTGTGCTGCGCCTGATTCGACGCAGTCTTGTGGTTCTGGTCGATGGAGGTATGCGGGGGGTGATGTCTTCTGGGATGTATGGGGAACCTTGGGATGGTGTAAGCCAGACGATAGTCGTGTTGATGCTTGTTGTGTTCTGCAGCATTGCGTCTCTGCGATGGTTGTTTGGTGGGACGCTATTCTCAATGGCGCTCTCTGCGTCTAGGTTTGACTCACACCTAAGTAGCTTTGCCCATGTCGGGTCCCTTCATTACGGGGCTGCAGACTGTCTGCCCTCCACGATGTTTTATATAACAACAT
Organism: Parnassius apollo; assembly: GCA_907164705.1. NCBI lineage: Eukaryota > Metazoa > Arthropoda > Insecta > Lepidoptera > Papilionidae > Parnassius > Parnassius apollo. The sequence goes on along the minus strand of CAJQZP010000103.1, from coordinate 1,133,423 downwards.
AATAGTATATCTCTGTAACTTTCCCACCTTTAAGTGATTGAAGGCAACTTGTTAGTGGGTGAGACAAACATGATCGAAAATGCATTTACTCAACGTCAGTGACACAAAACCTTTCTGATGGCAAATTATTACTAACATCTTATAAGTGCCTTTTGGCTATATCTGCCGTTGTATTGGTTGGTGGAGCATATGTGTTGACCTCATGCGGGTGGTAGCTGGCGGGAGGATCTGAGGAGACTCTCAAGGCTGCGGCCGAAAGCCGCACAACGTGGGACCTCATTCCCTTGAGGTGAGCGGTAGATTCATGACACGCTCTGCGGCTAGTAGCCGTGCTGATCATGCAATTGGTGGGGATGCCATACAATTACATCACGTCCGCAGGAGCGGCGGTCTGGCAGGTGGTGGCACTCACGGAGGGTTTACGGCCAGAGTGCCTAATTGCCTAAACCGTGTGACGTACATTAACTGTGGCTGGATTCGTTCGTATTCTGTATGGCTTTTACACGCATTGACATGCGCGACTTCGGTCGACGTTTGTGCTTACGCACTAACAAGAAGCCAAGCCTCTTTTTACTGGGTCGCCAGTTATTTTGCTGTGGACTACGGTCCAGTTCCCGAATTAGCGTTCCCTTCGGAGGGAGTGCATCAAAATGGTTGGCGCTCACCGCGCACGGCGTGTGTGGAGTCGTGTGCCTCCCCCTACATTTTTTTTTAAATAAATGTAGTAGAGCGAAGCCCTTGTATCGGGTATTTTGTATAAACATATTGTGAGCCTTTTCCAAGCGGGAAGGGATAATTAATAATAAATTAATAATGTGAACCTGATACAAGTGGAATAGGGATGTTTTACATTCTTAACCTTTCTCGAGCCCTGTCTTCGTGAACGGGGTTCATTTAGCTTATAAGGCACTACCAACAGCTTTCAATTACTCTAGTGAATATTCATTCTTCCAAAATACACCTAAAAGTACTAAGTTACTAAACAAACACAACGTTATAAGGGTCCTAACTAAGACGATCACGCCAAAATATTACAAAAAGCCTATTGTAAACCTTTTGAAAGATCGTTTAGAAAGATCAAAACATATTTATTTATCCTGGTCACAAATATATAACTTTATTGAAAAGGGGTAAATTAATAATATATAATATATTTAATATATTTATATATATAGAGGTGGGAGCGGGAGTCTGTCTGTGTACTAACATTGTCACAGTAGTTAAGTTAACTTGTAAGTTAGAGAATAAAAGTAATAGTTGCCGTTCTATAAATTATAAAATCCCTGGATAGTATGAAAAAACCGCTAGGTATCTCAGCTTACAGAACAAAAGGCAGATAGCACCGTGCGGAACTCGGAGGTGAGGCCAGTTATTTGATAAGTGTGCGTGTCGGCACTGTAGGAAAACGCGCCTTAGTGTGTAAAATTGTGGTGCAAAATTTTTTATTCAGCGTTCACTTTGTATTCTGTTTGAGTGCCTCACGCCCTCGTTGCGAGCGCTCTATCTGCCTTTGGTTCTGTAATCTGAGCTAGATATGAGGTAATCAGGTGAAAATAAAAAATACATAGATGTAGGTATAAATGTATTTTATTTTAATTACTGGACGAGACTACATAATTCTAAGTGATTTGCCTACGACCATTTTAATTTTTTATCAGATAAATTTACTAAATAATTTACTAAATAATAAACCAAAGCTGATAATTCTTCTGGTATGAATGATGAGATTGAAAGAAAAAAGGCAGAATTTAGACGTCTAAATAAGAGAGTGAAAGAAGTTGTTGAAAGGAAAAAGAAAGAAAGAACGGATAAGAATGATAGAAGGATATCTGATAATTTCCAGGCTAACATAAAAATGTTCTGGAAACTCGTAAGAACTGCCAGGGGAAATACAAAACAGCCTATAATAAATGCTATAAGAGACGAGAATGGATGTATTCTGAATGATGAAGTTTCGAATTTAAACAGATGGAAGGAATACTTTGAAAGCGTGTTTATGAGTGAAGAGTCGTATGAATTAAATGAACTAGAAATTCCGAAAGAAGTGGAAAGGGGTATGGAGATAAGTGTAGATGAAATAATGAAAGCAATGAAAAGCATGAAAGCAGGTAAGGCAGCTGGATATGATAGAGTATCACTCGAGATGCTAAGGGCTGGAGAGGGAGTGGTGGCAGGCCTGCTGTACACCTTGTTTAATTTATGTTGGGAATTAAAACGGGTACCGGATGACTGGTGTAAAGCAGTTATAGTACCAATATATAAAGAAAAAAGGACTGCAAAAATACCGCGGTATCAGCTTGCTTAGTATTGTGGGTAAACTGTATGCTAAGGTGTTAATTGAAAGAGTTACGAAAGAAACTGATGGAAAAATTTGGGATGTGCAAGCGGGTTTTAGAAAGGGAATGGGGTGTACAGATCAAGTCTTTTCCATGCGCGTGATTGCGGAGAAGTTTTTGGCCAAAAACCAGAAAGTTTTTTGTGCGTTCATGGACTTGGAAAAGGCTTATGACAGAGTGGACAGGAATGTGTTATGGCAAACACTGAACTCATATGGGTTGAGCGCTGGTTTGATACAGGCATTAAGGTCTCTTTATAGGGACTCTAGTGCCTGTGTCAGGATCAATGGGGTCTACTCGGACCGGTTTGGCATCCAAAAAGGTGTCAGACAGGGCTGTGTGGCTTCCCCTTGGCTGTTCAACCTATTTATGGACCGGTGTTTGCAAACTTTGAAAGATGAAGAATGTGGGTTAAGAATGGGCGAGTTAACCGTCAAATGCCTTTTGTATGCCGATGATCAAGTCATACTTGCGTCATCGGCGGCAGAGTTGCAAATGATGGTTACATTAATGAACTGGGAATTAAAAGAAAGGGGAATGAAAGTGAACGCAAGTAAGACGAAAGTGATGGTTTTTGAAAGAGAAGAAAGCAAAACGGTATGTGAAATAAGAATAGAAGGAGAGTTGATTGAGCAAGTGGATGAGTTTGTGTATTTGGGATGTGTATTTAGCAGGGATGGTAGATATGATAGGGATATAGAACGACGAGTAAATGCAGGGAATAGAGTGAATGGGGCACTACACTCTATTATGAAGAACCAGAATTTGTCAAAACAGGCACGTATGGTAATTCATAATGCTGTGTTAGTCCCTACTTTAATGTATGGTAGTGAAAGCTGGGTGTGGCAGAAGAAGCACGAAAGTAGAATAAATGCTGTAGAAATGCGGTCTTTAAGGAATATGCTAGGGTGTAATCTGAATGACAGGGTGAGAAATTGCGTGATAAGAGATAAATGTGGTATGCAAGATGATGTTGTGACCAGGATTAAGAAAGGAATGCTTCGGTGGTTTGGTCACGTAGAAAGAATGAATGAGGAAAGAGTGACAAAGCAAATTTATATGGCAGATGTGAATGGCCAAGTCGGGAAGGGACGCCCTAGGAAAAAGTTTATCGACCAAATTGGCGATATTTTGAAAATGGGCCACGTTAGAAGTACCCTTAACCGACGAGCATGTATGCGTAGATATATGGATGTAAAGGAGGCGAAAGAGGTATGTCAGGATCGTGCCAAATGGAAGTCCGTAGTCTCTGCCTACCCCTCTGGGTGACAGGCGTGAGTGTTTATATATATTTTATATAAATTTACTCCACGTCCAACATCGGAGACTGTCTGTAAGTATTTTTTAATAATTATTTTGCCACGGTAGTATACAATTTGTAACAAAATGTCGAGCTAAATGTAGGTGAATAGATTTAGGTTGGTCAGCTGCTCTTCTAGGAACTGCGCGGATTGGCAAAAACCACGACATTTCTTCATTTCTCCACGATCCTGGTTCAAAATTTCCATTTTCTGTTTCTCTGTCAATAGATCCTGGCGGCATATAAATTTGTGAAGATTGACTTTATCTCCGCAGGAAATTATGCATGTGTACAATTGCTAGAACAATTTTGGTAGCGATTTCTGGTTCTAACAACATTGGCTTTCGCAATAATCTAAATAGAAGAATGCATATTCCCGAATACATTTTCTACCACTTTTCTTACTTTTGACAGTCAATTAATAAAAAAAATCACAAGACCCATAAGTGGGATTTCCTCCAAACGGTTTCATAGTATAATCATTCAACGCAAATGCTTTTTCGGCTAATATCATGTAAGGAACTTTAATTGCATAAGGTATTTGTATAATGCTAGGCTCTGGTAAACACAATTCCTTTTTTTTTTCAAAATTTTTGTATATAGTAGTATTTTTAAATACTCCTCCATCTGAAATTCGAACTTGACAAACAACATTAAAATAAATAAAATTATAATTTTGCGTCAAACAAGCCAAGCAAAACAATGCTGAAAAATTCTTTATAATTTATATATTCTGTACCGCTATTAATTGGAGCTTGAAGAACTATATGTTTACCATCCATCGATGCTATGCAATGGGGAAAATTCCCAATCTTGCGCAAGTTGCAGCCACTTCTCTTCACATGATGGTAACTGTAAAAATAAAGAATTTAATTATCTGATTATAGGCAATATCAACGGCGGCTGACTCGCCAATAACTGATTTATCAACAACAGAATCAGCAGAAACAGGTGAGATAACTGATTTATCAACAACACAATCAGCAGAAACAGATAAGACATCAGATTTGCCTACTAACACAGAGATAGACGAAAATAGTAACTTTACTGCAAACTTGGACCAGTCAGCCAAGAATGCTGCAAAAAATAAAAAGACAAGGGCAACAAAAAGAACGGCAGATGCCTCATCTGTAATAATTATAAATAATACCACAGATGACATGTTATTACAGGAAGCTATGGAAGTACGTCATACAAAAGATGATGCCCACGATACCTTTGGAAAACATGTGGCGTCTGAACTCCACACGCCCACGCGTTAGCATGCGTGAAGAAATGTATAATGGACACCATTTTTGAAGCAGACATGGGACGAATTCCACGACAAAGCAATTATGTATATTTCACTCAACAGTACGCAGGCATACAATATCTAAACGAATCATCTTCTTCGTCCGTTTACGCATCAACATATATTCCCACACCCAGCCCGCAAGCCCCCACATCCAGCCCGCAAGCCCCCACACCCAGCACGCTAGCTCCCACAATCCCACATTCCATTCAATTCCTAACAATATGACAGATAATGATTTTACTGAATAACCTTGCCAGTACCCGGTACCTATTGTTAGCGCTAGACATAATTTTTAACAATTAAAAACATTTAAATTTAATTTCAGACCGTTTTACTTACATAGTCCTTTAGCACTTCCGATTATTGCTTCTGTATTTTGTGGTATAATTTTAGAAATTGACTGCTTTGATATTCTAAACAAATATTGTAGACTAGTATACGAGTCGCCTGTTGCTAAATATCGCAGTGTTACAACTAGTCTCTCCCTTGCTGAAATAGCACAACGAAAGTTCGTATCTTTTTTTCTATCAAAGGTGTAATCATTGATAGTAGCAACTTAAAGTCACTTCATTTCAGTCACACATTTACACGCATGAGCACTTCATGCGTGTAAATGTGTAAATAAAAAAAAATATTCTGACTGTGGTAATGCATCCATGCATTTGATACCAACATTTATTAAAAAAATGTTGATTACAGAATACAATTTTTATGTGCCGGTTTGCACGTGTTTGCCAACACCATCTCTTTCAAAATATTTGGCATGAATTACCAGAACAATCATCTACAATATCAAGTTTTACTATCAATCAATTAGAAGATATAATTGATATTGCAAAACGAAACACAGTTACATTTGATTTTGAACGTGTAGAAGAAATGCCCAACCACATATGTCATTATTGGACTGGTCTCGAAGTGACCGAATTTATTATTTTATTTAATGAGTTACCTTTATTTAATCAGGTACCGTCACCAAAAACTGCTCTGGCTGTCTTTTTAATTAAAATGAGAACAGGTGACAGTAAGAAGAGGTTATCCTCTTTATTTAATATACCTCGATCAATAATGGAGAGGCACATGAACATTGTACGCTCATGTTTTATAGAACATTTTGTGCCATTGCATATTGGGTTGCAACATCTTACTAGACAAGATATCATAAGAAGATGTCTTAGTATTCCAAATGCTTTTTTGGTAATCCAAATGACTCAGATCAAACAAGACCTGCAATCACAATATGTGATGGCACTTACATATATATTGAAAAGAGTTCCAATTATTTTTAACGAAAGGAAACTTATAGTTTACATAAATATTTGAACCTGGTCAAACCATTTCTTTGTGTGTACAGACGGGCATATTTTGAATAAAACTAAATTTACGGATTTTATCGCATTTATTTCATTACTTTTACTTATTTTTAATTCCCGACGTTTCGGGTGCTTTACAGCAACCAAGGTCACGGGGGGGGACTGAGATGTTTGACGTCCCAATGTCATTGTTAGCCCGGCTACCTTCAGTTTTTGAATATTAATTTTTGGTCAGATTTACGCAAAACGAACTTACAGTATCTTGAAGTCTTGCAGTGGTATGCTTGGGTTTGGGTTTAATTTTGTTAATTATAGGATCCCAAGCAGATGGCAGCACCCAACCATCTTCTCTATTGAAATTAGGATGTTTTTTAATTTCAATAGCCTCGCGTATAATCCTTGGTAGGAATCGGTGTTCTATTGCGAGGATTTGTGGTTTATCAAATCTGATGTAATGGTGGGGACGATCTTGAACATGTTCACAGACTGCAGACTTCCCGGAGCGACGGTGCTTCACGTCAGCTATATGTTCTTTCACGTGAGTTTTTATGGATCTTTTTGTTTGACCTATGTAGGAGAGACCACATTCACAATCTAACTTGTACACTCCTGAATCTTGTAGAGGGATATAACACTTGACGGATGGTAAAAATTGACTAACTGCATCTTGTAGAGGGATATTACACTTGACGGATGGTAAAAATTGACTAATCTTCTTCGGCGGCTTGTAGTATGTTTTAATGGAAGCTCGCTTCGAGATGTAGCCAACCTTATCTGTGACTCTTCTGACATATGGTAGTACAGCAGGTACACGCTCGACTGTAGCCGGCTTCACTCGGTCACTGTGACGTAGGCGCGGGACCCGAAGCTTGTTGTCTTGCAATACTTGCTTGACGTGCTTTCTGTCACAGATCTCTCGTGCTCTTTGAAACAAAGATTTACCCACGGTAGCTAACTGTGAAGGATGATGGTGAGATTCACCATTTAAATATCGGTTGGTATGTGTCTTTTTCCTATACACAGTGTGACCAATTGTGTTATTAGGATTTCGAATGACTAAAACATCTAAGAAAGCTAAATAATTATTTGCCTCTAACTCCATTGTGAATTGTATTTTAGAGTTTATAGAGTTAAGGTGGTTTAAAAATGCAGTTACTTTGTCAGATGGTAAAATTGTGAAAGTGTGGTCTACGTACCGCTTGTAGAATCTTGGACTTATAGGAGCAGTAAGAAGGGCTTTCTCCTCGAAGTCCTCCATGAATATGTCGGCGACTATGGGAGATACAGGTGAGCCCATCCCCACACCATCTACTTGCTTGTGGAACTCTTCCTTCCACAATAGATAGCCAGATGTGGGGCAGTGTTTGAGTAATACTGCATATTCAGCAGGCATGTTATTATATTCTAGCTTTCTAGTTACAATTGATATGCAGTCTTCAGTAGGTAGGCATGTGAATAGTGACTGAACATCAAAACTGACCATAGTTTCATTGTCAGCGATATGTAGGTCTTTTATCTTTTATCTATTACATCTCGCTGACAATGAAACTATGGTCAGTTAGCGAATTCACGTCGAGATATAATTTTTCGGAGTATATCTTTATTAAATCGCTAGTTGCTTTAACCTTTTGAGCGCCACGCCAAAAACTCACTACCGTGTCCTGTACGCCAAAGCGAAAAGTAAACAAAAATACCTACGAAAAAAACAGTGCTGGCAAGAGTTGATATATCGATAACACAAAATAACTTGTTTTTGTTGGTTTTTTATACAATAAATGAGTCTTTATAATCGGGTATGTTTTATTTAATCTTGTGCTGTCTTCCACTCTTTTTATATATGTACTTTGTACATAAATAAAAAACAAACAATAACAATAAAATAGTAGTAAACCACAACACTACTCTCCGTCGTAATGACGTCACTGTCACGACTGGACGACAACGGCGTAGCTGACCTTTCTTTTTGAAACTTTCTTACAGATGTAGCCGTGTCGCACGTTGTGTATCGATTTCAAAATCGATGTAACCAAAATATACAGACATCTATTCAACATATTTTATGGCAAGGCGTAGGCCAAGTGAATCACAGAAGAAAAGTCTTACGCTCTTATGATAAAGGGAGTTTCATATGATACTGATGTTGCTAAATGATTTTGAGATTGAGAAAGAAAATCGCACAACACAAAATGAAAATTGCTCTTCATACCTTAAGTAAAGAAAACACATTTATTATTTGTAATTTTATATTATTAAAATAGAAAAGGTACGTAATTATTCACTAATCAACAACTGTATATAGGTAATTATTCGCACTAGAAAAATCAGTCTTATAATATTAAAATCTTGGTCAAAAGAAAGAAAAAAGAAATCAACAAAGGGTACATAATTATTCAACAAGTGTAAATAATTATTTGCACTAGGTCTAGTCATAAAATATTAAAATCTTGGTCTTTAACTCAATCAGTACTTAATATAGAAAACAACAATTAAAAATAATTAATAAATTATAGGTAATATTAGTCTTAAAATAATAAAAATCTTATGGAATAATAAAACATAAATGTTTAGCTGGCCAAAGCAAATTTTCTAACGTGGTAGAGCCATGCTGCAGTTATATTACGGGAGTTAGTAGTTGTAGCACGAATGGGTCGGCTCAACCGGGGAAGAACCACGCTCTCACGGAATATCGGCATCAAATAGTAGCTTAATGCTGCTGTGTTTCGTATGGTAAGTGTAGAGAACCGGAGACCCTCTTTACTGGAAACGAGGCATTCCATCTAAGTCCTCACGGGTGAGAGCGCATCTGCATTTTGATTCGTAATCGAGGATAGATGTAAATGTCTATGGGCCACAGCAACCACTTACCATCAGGTGGACTGTGTGCACGTTTATTACCCTATGCTATAAAAAATAAATTAACCGTAAAAAGACTATAAAGTGTATTCCTACCTCATTGAGGTAGAGTTAATCGAAAACGAAAAACTTTGGTTTCACGATAATTTTAAATTTCCGAAAATTCATCATCGTCGACGCTTTCCAAAATCCGAATGAGTTCTGAGGAATCGTTCATGTTGCACTGCACTAATTTTCCCGCTAATCGCTTATGACGTCATCAGTGTGTCGTCTATACTTGACCACGGCGCCCAGTGAACTGATTTTCGATGTCGCGCTAAGGATGCGCCAGAGTTGAGATATTAGATTTATTATGCGAAGATAATTTGTTAATATTTTTTTTAATTCATGTAGCTAATTATAGTTTTATATTTCTAACCTTTTGTTTTATTTAAATATCAATAATAATAGAAAAAAATAACACGCTTGAGCTTAATTTTGAATAGTTTTCAATAAATTTATGGCTAACGCATTACAACACTAGCGGTCTAACATAGACGACTTTGGCGTGCTGGACATAGTATTTGCTTAGATAAAAATCCATTTTTTTTTAGTTCAATGTTTCTTAGTACTTGTGGCTCTAGAAGACTTGTTTTTTATACTCACATGTTGCTGGGTTATTCTTTTTTTGAGGGGTGTAGAATTAAAATACCAGTAATAATTTTCCAATTTCTATATTTCATATTTTTGTGGGCCGGGTTTTTTGTCATCTATAGACGTCGTTGGCGCTCAGGGCACGCGGGTGCTGGTCACGTATAGACGACTTTGGCGCTCAAAAGGTTAAGCGTGTTAGTTGTGGGGTCTGTTTTGACCTTTTTATATGTACTTTCGTCCGATAAAAGCTGTAGTATTTTAAAACTATACTCTGACGTGTCCATTATTACCGTAGCGTTTCCTTTATCCGCGCGGAGAATCGTTAGCTCTGGTCTGTTCCGTAAGTTAATCAAGGCTGTAAATTCGTCTTTAGGAAGGTTTGGTTTCGGCACTGCACTACGACTAATACCATCATGTAGCAAACCATCAAGGTTGTATGGGTTACCGAAGATCCACAATGCAAACGCTCCACTACGTCCTATAGTGAGCCAGATCGATTCACCAACTTATAAGCTGGCACAACACTTGGCAAAAATTGACAGTATTTTTGAGTGAGAGGACATACCAGAGCACACACAAAGGATTCATACCATTTTGTTAGTGAGATAAAAGACCTACATCTCGCTGACAATGAAACTATGGTCAGTTTTGAAGTTCAGTCACTATTCACATGCCTACTTATTGAAGACTGCATCTCAATTGAAACTAGGAAGCTAGAAGATAACAACATGCCTGCTGAATATGCAGTATTACTCATACATTGCCTCAAATCTGGCTACCTATTGTGGAAGGAAGAGTTCTACAAGCAAGTAGATGGTGTGGCGATGGGCTCACCTGTATCTCCCATAGTCGCCGACATATTTATGGAGGACTTCGAGGAGAAAGCCCTTCTTACTGCTCCTGTAAATCCAAGATTCTACAAGCGGTACGTAGACGACACTTACACAATTTTACCATCTGACAAAGTAACTGCATTTTTAAACCACCTTAACTCTATAAACTCTAATATACAATTCACAATGGAGTTAGAGGTATATAATTCTTTAGCTTTCCTAGATGTTTTAGTCATTCGAAATCCTGATAACACTATTGGTCACACTGTGTATAGAAAAAAAAACCCATACCAACCGATATTTAAATGGTGAATCTCACCATCATCCTTCACAGTTAGCTACCGTGGGTAAATCTTTGTTTCAGAGAGGACGAGGGATCTGTGACAGAAAACATCTGGCCGCTGAGCTGCAACATGTCAAGCAAGTGTTGCAAGACAACAAACTCCGGATCCCGCGCCTACGTCACAGTGACCGAGTGAAGCCGGCCACAGTCGAGCGTGTGCCTGCTGTACTACCATATGTCAGAGGAGTCACAGACAAGGTTGGCTACATCTTGAAGCGAGCTTCCATTAAAACATACTACAAGCCGCCGAAGAAGATTAGTCAATTTTTACCATGCAGGAGTGTACAAGTTAGATTATGAATGTGGTCTCTCTTACATAGGTCAAACTAAAAGATCCATAAAAACCCGCGTGAAAGAACATATAGCTGACGTGAAGCACCGACGCTCCGGGAAGTCTGCAGTCTGTGAACATGTTCAAGATCGTCCCCACCATTACATCAGATTTGATAAACCACAAATCCTCGCAAAAGAACACCGATTCCTACCAAGGATGATACGCGAGGCTATTGAAATTAAAAAACATCCTAATTTCAATAGAGAAGATGGTTGGGTGCTGCCATCTGCTTGGGATCCTATAATTAACAAAATTAAACCCAAGCCCAAGCATACCACTGCAAGACTTCAAGATACTGTAAGTTCGTTTTGCGTAAATCGGACCAAAAATTAATATTCAAAAACTGAAGGTAGGCGGGCTAACAAAGACATTGGGACGTCAAACATCTCAGTCCCCCCCCCCGTGACCATGGTTGCTGTAAAGCACCCGAAACGTCGGGAATTAAAAATAAGTAAAAGTAATGAAATAAACGCGATAAAATCCGTAAATTAGGTTTTATTCAATGTGTAGTGTTCGCGTAAATTTAAGAAATCATTAGACGGGCATATTATTGATGTTTTCATAAGTTAATAGAAAGGGCCATGAGGTATCAACATACTCCGAATTATTTAGCAGAATTTGTAAGAAATTATAATTTAAATAGGCGATCATTAATGTTTAGACGCATCGATGAGAGCTTTCCTCAATTAAATAAAGGGTTTCTCAGAATGTTTTTCGTTTTTGAATTGACCAATTCGCGCCAACCTCAGGTAGCAGGGGGAGGGGAGTGGACTCAAATGTTTGGCCGGCTTGTTAAGTTTAGTAGCCATGAATCATTTTACGGGACCACAGCGCGCGTGTTGCGTACGAGCGTTTTATAAAAACAACTATTCTTACACTGTTGTTCGTCGCCTCTACAGGACACATTTTAATTTAACAAGCTTAAGACATGTGCCAAGTGCCAATTCAATTAAGCATTGGGTGTGCAAGTTTGAAGAGACTGGGAATACAATGCCGGACAAATCGACTGGGCGCAAAAGGACATCAAGGACGAGCATGAACGCGCAGCTTCTCTTAATCTGAACAAATCTACGGTTCATCGCATTATTTCTAAAGATTTACATTTTCACCCCTATAAAATTGTAATTGTTCAGGAAATGAAGCCTGATGATTCCGATAAACGAGTCGAATTCTGCAGGATAATGAAAAACCGTTTTAAGAGTTTCAATAACATCTGGTTCTCCGACGAATCGAATTTTCACATCAACGGTCACGTGAATAAACAAAACTGCAGATACTGGGCTCCCGAGAATCCGTTGGAAGCCTGCATCAGAAGCCCTTGCACTCGCCAAAAATTGTTGTTTGGGCTGCTATATCAAGTCAAGGAATTATCGGTCCTTATTTTTTTGAGGATGACCGAGGTCGAACTCAGACCGTTAATTCTGATCGATATTGCCATATCCGGACTTTTTTGGTTACAGAAATGCAAAACCAGAACGGCTACAACCGCAACACCTTTTTCCAGCAAGATGGAGCCACTTCTCATGTTACAAATGACTCATTAGCTGCTCTTCACGATTTATTTCCTGGAAGAGTGATAAAGGAGTCCGCACACTAATGGGAACGGAAAGGGATCGTAACCGTATCGCCTCAGGTCGTTCAGAATGGTTTGTATTTAAACTCCCTACTGCAACGCACACTAATCAGAATCGTACCGTGATCGCCTCCCCTCAGAACAGGCTCCGAACTTGCAATTCCCGCGCTTACGGCTCCTTACGTCTCTCCGTCCCCGCGCTTACGTCTCTCCGTCCCCTGTCCCCTCCTGCAACTTGCGTGCTAAAGAGAAAGACGCCGCCATCCTGCCATTCGCAAGGCGTATTTCATTTGTGTTGCGCGTATGTTTTATTTAAAATTTTAAGTTAGATTCAAACACAAAATAACGATGCAAAGGGAGAAACTTATTGAAGAAGTGAGAAAATATCCATATTTATATGACTTAAGTGACGCTAAATACAGTAATAGTATAAAAAAGGACGAGGCTTGGAAACAAATAAGTACTTATTACTTTAAAGCAATCTGGTAAGTACCTACTCCTATTTAATTTTTTATCTAATGTTTTTCGCGTATGTAGGTATGTATGGGAAATAAAACAGTTGTGATTAATATAATTTATGTGATTATTATGATGTAAAATTTAACTGTAATATCCATTAAGAATTAACATTAATATTTAAAGCTAAAAGCTACAATTCTGCCATGGTACTCGTCCGGTAGAAGTTTGAAAATGTTTTGAACATTTCACGTACATTAAAAGCAGTAGCCATATGGGCACCACTAATATTTGTTAATTGACTTAACAATCGGTCTTCGCCGAATTCAACTGTAATTTCATGTTCTGTTCTGTTCGGTTCCTGTAAATTCATCTCAATGTTATATGTCCTCATCATGTTGGGTAAAATGCAAGTTGTTAATACCACTTTATCTACAAACTTTGGATGCAATTTAATATTTTTGTTGTAAATCGCAAATTTTTGATATAAAATTCCAAAAGCGTTTTCAACAACCCTTCTAGCTCGTGATAAGCGGTAATTATATTGCCGTTCAGGATCTGATAGTCTCCGTGTATTTGAGCGAGGATATGGTCTTAATAAATATGTCTTCAATGGAAATGCCTCGTCTCCCACAAATACATGTGGCATTGCATGATTAGTACCTGGTAATGGTTTGTCACATGGAATATTTAATGTGTTTCTTTCAAGTGCCTTTCCAAATGTAGATGACGAATAGATTCCGCCATCGCTGTTTTTTCCATAGGCTCCGACATCAACCGCTATGAATCTGTATTCAGGATCAACTATAGCTAACAAAACAATAGAAAATGTTTTTTTATAGTTAAAAAACAACGATCCACTATTGGGAGGTGCAATTATATTTACATGTTTGCCGTCAATGGCGCCTATGCAATTCGGAAAGTTCCATTTATTTTTAAATCCTTCTTCGATTCCTTGTCATGCGGCTGTAGTTGGTTGAGGTATATGAATTGGCATTAATTTATTTATTATTGCATTGCACACATCTATTACTATCAAACGAATAGTTGATTCTCCTAAACGGAAGCTCGATGATAAATTAGTAAATGTATGAAGTACCTGCAACAATAAATGTATATTTATATAATACGTGTATATGTTTATGTGAATGAGTGTGTGGACGTACTCCCTTTCACACATACCTACATTATGTAACTACACGCGCTTGACATAGTTAACCATGATTTATTTTATTTCAGAATCTGAATGCAAGAAAACTTGGTTAAATCTTAGAGAGTCTCACCGACGAGCTATGAAGAAGCGTAAAACTAAGAGTGGTCAGGCAGCCCCGACGACGAAAAAGTGGACCTTTGAAGATGAAATGAGTTTTTTAGTACCTCATTACAAAGAAAGAAATACGATCTCTTCGGTTGATTATGATGACGATTCAGATGTTAGCAGTTTCTTGGGTAATGATGATTCACAGAACTCAATAAACATAATTCAGTCTCCAGAAAACTCACAACCGGAAACTTCTGCACTTTCGCCGCGTCCTAAGTCTTCTGCATCTTCAGTTACATCCAAAACTTCAAAAAAAAAGTTGAAAGCAATTCAGCGTCACAAACTTTAATGAAATATTTATTAAATCACAACGAAACCAAAAAAGAAGATGAGATAGAAACATTTTTTTAACAGCATTGCGGCAACGGTTAAAAAATTTTCTGAATATAACCAAGCGGTTATAAAAACTAAAATATATAACGCAGTTTCGGAAATGGAGTTAAAAGAAATCGCAGAGAAACAAAGCTATTACAGTTATCGCAACCCTTACATTCCCCAAAGAGAAGATGACATTCCTCGAGGTTATATCACTCTAAATAACATTAGCCACGAGATACAATCAACATCTGGCGCTTCAAACATTGATGATTTTAATATGTCAAACTTAGAAGAAAATGGCACGTCAAATGCTAACGATCTTAATACTTCAAACATTCTTTAATTTATACAATGATTGTATTTTTGTTGTAGCGCTATTTTTGTTAAATTGCCATAATTTTTTGATTTTATGATATTGTTGCATGAATAAGTCAACTAGCGCCATCTAGTGTCAGGAACGAGAGCGAGGGGAGCTTTGCAGTAATTGACATCACAAATTAAGAAGGCCTATGAAACTGAACGCTCGGTACCTTCGCGTGTTTACTTGACATTCTGGTATTTCTTTGCTAATTTAAATATATAGGCGCTGCAAGATGCGATCGGGACAGTGTTGATTCGGCGACGCAAGCGAAGCTTCGGAGCGGAATTAAGTGAATTAGTGTGTTTAATTATTAGTGTTTTTAGTTTTAATTTGTGTAAAGTAAATTAAAGTGTTAATTTAGGTAATTTTATCGGCAATTTTTATTGTCACGAACCTCAAGCTCGTAACAATTTTTTAGAATGATAAAAAAATATGTGATTTATGAGTATTTTTTTTTACCTAAACTAAAAAAAGTTGCAGTTACTAACCCATACGTTTTGAATATTGTAAAATAGTTGATATAATTTTGGTGTACAATAAAGTATATTCTATTCTATTCTTACGCACACACACAAAATATACACACACACATCAGACATAACACGTACATCCCCCGTACACACCTGATCGCTAATGAGGGTTGCGTTCCAAAACAAATAATTTTATCGACAGAGGGTAAAAATTAATCTATCTCGGAGTTTCGGAACCGAGTTTTATTTTGTACACTACAGACGCCAGCACATCAACCTACTACAATCTGTCAAAATTCTTTAATAGATTTTCAACTTTATCGCTAAAGCATTAGGTTCAAAGTTGATTGGGAAAAGCTGGCGTCTGTACAAATATTTTTGTAGACCAGATTAAAAATTCCAAGAACAAATGCAATTTCTCACCTTAACGTTACAGCTAGTTTTTCTTCGGGCGATATTGTTTCTCTGAATGTTGTATTCTTCTTCCTTATACATTCATCTATAGACTGCAATATGTTATAAAAGAGAAATTTCGGCATATGAAAATAAATATAAAATTTCTCTTCATCATCCATCAAATGTTTTTTTATAGTTCGAAATTCCCCTTCAGTACTCCTTGCTTTATTCATATTGTGTACCCAATATCTTTTCCTTTTTTTCTTGCTATTTTCTTTTTCCTCTTCATCAAGTACTATGGCTATGATAGCCAACTCACGTATTGTAAACCAAGACATAACCGTGCGCTACACTTAACGTTTGGATTCAAACTGATCTGGTGCCAACCAGGTCAGCCAGCGGGCGGCGAGGCGTAAGCGCGGTGTCCGCCTAGCCGTAGCCGAGTTGACGTACAGGCGCTGCTGATACGCTTTCGTTACGTGCATACGGTAGGTTGACGCCTGGTTGACAGCGAGGTGAAAGGCGATACGGTTACGATCCCTTTCCGTTCCCATTAGTGTGCGGACTCCTTAAGTCGCCGAGGAGACATCAACTGGCCACCGCGGAGCCCTGATTTAACGCCTGCTGATTTCTTCCTATGGGGCTACCTGAAAAGTAAAGCTTACAATCCATTGTCACCCAACCTGAATGTTTTGAAGCAAAGAATCACTGAAGAAATCAACTCTATTCCAAGAGCGATGCTCCAGCGAGTGATTGAAAATTTTAGCTCCAGGTTAAATAATTGTGAACAAGTGAATAGTGCGCATTTGCAAACGGTGGTTTTTCATAAATAAACTTCAAGAATTACTCTTTAAATAAACCATAAATAAAACAAGTTTTAATTGATATTGTTGTTTTTTATTTAACATCTAAAAACGAAAGATTCTGAGACACTATATTTCCCGTATTTAGTTACTCCGATTTAATTTCTTTTCGCTTTGGGCCCATATCAGGTCAAACAAGCACAATCGTATTATGGCGAACATGTTCGACAAAATGGTTTATATGAAATAGAAGTATGTCCCGAACTTGAACACTCTGAAGAAATGGTTGCAGCCGTTGGAGGAAATAGACCTTACTTATTAAGGGGTCGAACTCAGTCGCGCCATGTTGGTCGCCGTAAATATTTTACATATATTTTAATTGATGCACCATCTAATAATAAATACTTAGATGTAATATTAGGTTACTGTTGCAACTGTCTCATAGGTAACAGAACAGTGGGATGCCGTTGCCACGTCATGGCCATAATATAGTATTTGGGTTGAGCTAGACATGAGACGAATATATCGAGACCAGCATCATATTTAGATAATATATTACTTGTGATTGAAGAATAAAACAATAAACACTTACCTACTTATACTTCTTTTTTATTTTCTTCGCAACCTGTATCATATCACCAGAAACCAATACAGCAACAAATCGGTAACAGAAAAGGTAAACAACCTATTATTTCTAAATATGTTTATAAAATAATTGTAAATAAGTAATTTACTTTAACTTTATAATCTCATTAGAACGGTGTTTCTAATGAGATTATAAAAGCACATAGCAATAAAATAGCATGGGTTGTATTAAACTATATTTTCATGTGTTTTTATATTTATTGACATTTGTCATGAGTACTTATAGCTTTGTATCTAAATAAATTGCTTTCACATAATCCCAAATAACTGACATGTTAATCTGATAACATACAGATAAGTATATAAAAGAACACTGATCTGGCTTAGCTTATGTGATGATCATGAAGTTCCTAGTGAAAAGCTAATAGCAATGCTTTCCCATTACGATCATACAAAAAGAGAGAACTTTCTAAGTATTATCAGTCTTTTTATATAGGTTTCAAAAGTGAACTTAATTCTGGCCCACCCTACAATGTACAATGTAATGAACAATTAATCCCAAAACGCCAAACTTTAAATGAATTTTTAAATTTTACAGGACAGTAAATTCTAAATATTTTAAGTAAGACGAAATTTGCCTTAGGTCATTGTTGCTCCTATTGATTTGTTCATAGTCCTTTCCCATCGAAAGATGAAGTATTGTTGAGCCTTAATTACCCCTCCTCTCAAATCTCTGAGTAGTACAGACGTGTATTTAAGTTAAATTATATTATTTTCCTCTTATTTTAATAAGCGAAATTTATTACAAAATATTATTGAGAGGTGCTAAGAGTGGGTGAACCTTTTGTAATAAAATAAATAACGCAGTTTTATAAACGTAAATGGTTTTTATTTGAACACCTTGTGCACACCATGACAATTTATATTGAAGAAGGACAGGGTTACCAACACCAAAAATTAAATTAAGGTGAAATTACATTGCCATATTCTAACACTCAATGTAATTGCACCGAAATAAACTGATTTATAAAACAAATATGTAAGTACTAAATTTTATCAATGTTACCTATACCACATTTTTTTAAGAAACGATTTATCAATTCTCTACTTAAAGATTTTGTAAGCATGTCAGCAGGTTGATCATTTGTTATAACATATTTTAAACATATAGTTTTATTTTTAATTAATTCTTTTATAAAATGGTAACGGATATCAACATGTTTTAATCGTTTGATAGTATCAGTACAGGCAGCAGATACGGCTGATTGATTATCACAATAGATGTGTATAGGACATATATTATTTATTTTGAAATCTTGTAACAAATTAACAAGCCAACAGGCTTCACTGGCTGCCATACTAATGGCAATATATTCAGACTCTGTAAAAGATAAGCTAACAGAGACTTGTTTCTTTGAGCTCCATGAAATTAGACAGTTAGAGAATTTGAATAAGTAGCCTGTAGTTGATTTTCTATCATTGAAATCTCCTCCCCAATCTGCATCACAATATCCCTCCAAAACATTATCTGTACATTTATAAAGTAACTTATAGTCTAAAGTATGTTTGACATAACGCATTACTCTTTTTAATGCAATTAATAACATTTTTGATATCTACTTAATAAAGAGACAGTAAAACATAAGTCTGGCCTAGTGCCAGATACAGCATACATTAGACATCCTATCATCTGTCGACATGACTTTTCAATATCTTTATCTACTGTATTGTTTTGGTTTTGAAAAAGCTTTAGGTTAATATTTTGTAGACATTGGTTTACAATTTTCCATTTTAAATCTTTTGAGGACATTCTCTAAATATTTTCTTTGGCTCAGTTCAGTAACTTTTGTGTCTAAATTTTGTATTATATTTGTGCCTAAGTAATCCCTTACATATCCTAAGTCTTTCATTTTAAATTCCTTACATAATAAATTTTTTACCTGCTTTACTGAGTTATCACTTGTTCCAAATATTAAGACATCGTCAACATACAATAGTAAATAAATTTGATCACTATCCGTACACTTTCTATAAAGACAAGAGTCACAATTAGATCTAACAAAACATTCTTTAAGGATAACAGCGTTGAATTTAATATTCCAGCACTTAGGTGCATTTTTGAGACCGTAAAGTGCTTTATTTAATTTTACAATATTATTACCTATGTAAGCTCCTTCAGGCAACTTTACATAAACATTTTCATTAATATTTCCATACAGAAATGCCCCTGTTACATCCATTTGAATTATAGGTAAACTAAGTTTAGTTGCTATTGCTACAAATAACCTAACAGTTAACAATTTTGCAACTGGAGCATAACAGTCATTTAAGTCTAAAATATCATCCTGTTCAAACCCTCTCGCTACCAATCTAGCTTTATATTGAGGAAAATCTGAATCTCCCCTTTTAATTTTAAATACCCACTTACCACTCACAAGCTTTTCATTTTCTGGTACATCACATATTTCCCAAGTATTATTTTCTTCTAGTATTTGCATCTCTCTATCTATTGCCTCCTTCCATTTGCTGCTGTCACTTTTCATCATTGCCTCACCATAAGTGACAGGTTCACATTGTTCAGTATGCACATTTTGGCAATGATAGTAAACAGGTGGCTTCCTAATTCGTTTGCTGGGTTCTCTTTGGCAGACCTCATCAATTGGTTCGACTGAGCTGTTATTTGCTTCACTTGGACTGTATTCAGATCCAGACTCTTCAGACATACTCAACATCACCATAGTTTCATCGAGATTCGCTGATGTAGTTTCCGATTCATTATGCAACTCATTACTTTTGTCATTATTTTCTTCCGTATAGTTCAATTTTACCTCGATTTCGCTATAGTTTTGTTCTTTTTCTAAGAAAACTACATCTCGTTTGAGTTCTACATCATTCCCATGTGAGAAGTATATTCTATATTCTTTAACAGTTTCGCCATAACCAACCATTACTCCTTTTTCTCCTTTGCTATCCCATTTCTTTCACTTTTCTTTAGGAATGTGTGCATACACTGGTGTCCCAAATGGTTTTAATTGATGAATGTCAAAGTCTTTTCCAAACCACACCTCATATGGCGATTTTTCACTGTCTTTACTTTTTCCGGTCCTGTTCAAGACAAATGCTGCTGTGTTTACAGCCTCAGCCCACAATGATTTTGGTAAATCCTTGCATACATTCAGCATTGTGCGAGCGGATTCGACTAGCGTCCGATTCTCTCGTTCTGCTTTTCCGTTCTGCTCTGGGGTGTAGGGGACACTTGTTTGATGTATTATTCCGCGTTTAGTAAAGATATCTTTAACCTCCTTATTTATAAACTCAAGACCATTATCAGTTCTGAAGATTTTTACCTTATTTCCAGTCACATTTTCGGCCTTGTTAACGAAATCTTCAATAGAGTACTTTATATCAGACTTATTCTTGACAAAATACACCGATCTATAGTTGGAGAAGTCATCTTTCAATATTACAAAGTACCTTGAACCGCCAACTGACGTAACCTCCATAGGGCCGCAGGTATCTGCGTGGATTAATTCACACGTTTTTGTGGTAACTTTTTCACTCTTCCCAAACGGCAATCTATGTATTTTCCCTTCTAGACAGTTCTCACATTTTAGCCGAAGTTTGTTTCACGTCAATGTTATTTTTCAACAGTACCTTTCTTACATAATCAATGTTTTGGTGTGCTAATCTTTCGTGCCACTCTTGCAATGTACTTTCAACTTTCTTAGCCACATTAGCCACTTTGTTTTTATAGCGTAACACCAAAAAATATGAACTTCCAACTCAGCAACGACGCACAGTTTACGGAGAATAGGTTTGTTTTCAATTCCGGCACGAACAGAACTTTGTCTATAGTTGTCTGTACCCACTAAGTACCGTCATACACCTCTACTACCATCTGTCCGTAGCCTAGAACACTAATCGCCGCTCCATTACCGACAATAACAGACTCTTGTTCAATGTCGGTAAATGATGTAAATTCCACTAACCACTGAGACTGACAATATTCTTTTAATGAGTTTGACACCACGAATGCGTTACTTTTATTGTTACTATTCTTACGTTCTTTGTTATTCTTAATCCAGCACTGTGACTTGTTATGTCCACTCTTGCCACAATAAAAACACTTGTTATTCTGTCCTTCACTTTTCACGTTACTTTTACACTCACTGAGGTAATGTCCCATTTTATTGCATTTAAAACATTTTATATTCTTCTTATCCTTAACCAGAAATGCAGATGAGCTTGAAGGTGAACATTGTCTATTTTTCTCTTTCAGCCTTTCTTCTTCTACCAGTAATCTAGCAACTAAATTGTTCATTGTTTGTTTATTGTCCGGGGCTGACTTCCAAGCCGACACAAAATGCTTATACTCATCTGGTAATGACATTAATACTTTAGTTATCACAAACTTGTCAGAAACTTCTTCTCCCATTTGTTTAAGCTGATTTTGTAATTCCTGGATTTTTGATAAGAATATTGACATTTTAATACCTGTTTCAAACTTATATTGAAAGAAGCGCTGTTGAATTATATGGATGTTTGTTTCTGCTTTTTGCTCATAAACACTTTGCAGCTTTTTCTACATTTCAGATGAAGTAGAACACGAAATAATATGTAACATTACATTTTCTGTCATTCTTGTGACTAATAGCGTTTGTGCCTTCGCGTCTTTATTCTCCCAAGCGGTTTGTTCAGTGGGATCTTCGGGTTTTAAAGTTCTTCCTTCGACAATATCCAACCAGCCTTGACCTCGTAGCAAAACTGTAGTTTGGAACTTCCAGATGTTCCAGTTGTTAGCTCCTTCCAGCTTCATCAAGCTGTTATTTGTGTTTAGATTGACTTCCATTTCGCTATCCTGTCGATCGATCGACGTCGAAAAGTAACTTTTTACTATCTCCACATTGCCGTGCAAACTTAACCTCACTTTCAAGCCGCACGTGTAACGCGAATGTTATTTTCACGGTAAGTTCCTCACTTTTTATTTTATTACTTTTGGGTCATGTGCCTGGGCCCATAACCTGTTGTAATAAAATAAATAACGCAGTTTTATAAACGTAAATGGTTTTTATTTGAACACCTTGTGCACACCATGACAACTTATATTGAAGAAGGAGACAGGGTTACCAACACCAAAAATTAAATTAAGGTGAAATTACATTGCCATATTCTAACAGAACCAGCAACGATAAGTCGGGTGCGGAGAGGTCTACGCTCACTAACAGCAATGCAGCGCGTGAGTCACGCACACTTGTTACACTTTTATTATTATATATATTTTATGCTAAGAAAACCAAAGAGTGGGATATTTATCGTGCAACCCTAACTGAATATAATAAAGAAATTAGGAAAGCCAAGAGAGCATCGTGGAGGAAGCTATGCGAGGAAGTTGAGTCTTTGCCTCGCAGTGCAAGACTACACAAGATGCTATCGAAAGCTAAACCTAATCAGATCGGGCTTCTTAAAAAGCCGGATGGTAACTTCACTAATAGTGAAACAGAAACATTGGAGTTACTAGTGTCAACCCATTTCCCAGGGTCATACAAGACTTCAGACTTGAACTCTTTCAGAGCCCTACGAAAGCCTTGCAATGAGGACTAGCGTAGGGCTGCAAAGATAATAAGGCCAAACCTGGTGCAGTGGGCTGTTGACTCCTTTGAACCATTTAAATCAAGCGGGGAGTGTGGAATATTTCTCATCCAACCACAGAGGGGTATCAACATCCTTCTTCCTTATCTGGTGAAAATCTTCAGAGCAAGTTTTGCATGGGGATATATTCCAGAACGATGGACAATTGTCAAGGTTCTATTTATACCTAAGGCTGGTAGAAAGGACTACGCTTTATCAAAGTCCTTTAGACCTATAAGCCTATCTTCCTTTCTTCTTAAGACATTGGAAAAGGTTATAGATAGATATATAAGGGATGTAGCTCTAGCTACGAGGCCCATACATTACAACCAGCATGCTTACCGCAGAGGCAAATCTACGGAAACAGCCCCGATCAGTGTCATTGACAGGGTCGAAAAAGCACTGGAGGATAAAGAAATAGTGCCTTTCTAGATATTGAGGGCGCCTTCGACAGTAGCCCCACATCACTGCTGATTGGGGGCCTAACATCTAAAAATGTTGACCCCACAACCATCAGATGGGTGAAATCGATGCTCTCAAACAGAAAGGCAAAAATAGCGCTGTTTCAAACTTCTATTGAGGTTGCAATCACAAGAGGCTGCCCACAAGGAGGTGTTTTGTCACCCCTTCTTTGGACTCTTGCGGTTGACCAACTATTGTACAAAATGGCAGACATACGCATTGACACATTGGGTTATGCTGATAACCTTGTGATCATTGCAAGGGGCTTTTGCCAAAGTACTTTATCGTCAATAATACAAAGAGCCCTAAACACCATAAATAACTGGTGTAGGGATAACAGTTTATCAATTAATGCTGATAAAACTGTTATAATACCCTTTACCAAAAAGAGACGGTTGGACAAATTGGTCCAACCAAAACTTAATGGTAAAGAAGTACCATTTTCCACGAAGTTAAGTACTTGGGCGTAACAATCGACCAAAAACTAACGTGGAACTCTCACCTTAGCAACGTACGCCATAAGGCAAAAATTGCTTTAGGTACGTGCAGTCGTTTGGTCGGGAACAACTGGGGCTTGCGTCCCAGTATGGTCCTATGGCTGTACAGCAGCATAGTGAGGCCGATTCTCACCTACGCCTCTATTGTCTGGTGTAACAAGGCCAACCAAAAGACGACTGCGGATAGACTAAATAGTCTACAAAGGACTGCCTGTTTAATGGCAACTGGAGCTATGTGATCATCGCTTGGAGCGGCTCTTAATACACTTCTATGCCTAACGCCCCTTGATCTCTATCTCGAGGCGAGGGCTAGTTTGTATAGGATTAACGCCCAGGGCGGTCTGAGCTTGCTCTCCTACAGATTGAGATCCATGCTCGACTTAATTAAGGAATCACCGGTCTTATGCATGATCTCAGATATCATGCGTCCACTATACACTTTTGATAAAAAAGTATATAGTGGAATTACCTCCAGAGAAGACTGGCTGAATGGCCAGGTTATCTGTGAGGTCGGTAGCCTCATATGGTATACCGATGGGTCTAAAATGGGCCTCGACGTAGGCTTTGGAATTTACGGGGAACGCCCCAAATTCAAACTAAGTATAAATTTGGGTAGATACACCTCTATTTTCCAGGCAGAAATTTTCGCCATACTTCGGTGTGCAGAAATCAATCTGCAAAAACACTACGTCAACCAAAAAATTTACATAAACTCTGATAGTCAAGCAGCACTCCTAGCGCTGAGATCAAACTTAGTGAACTCATATCTAGTTGGAGACTGCGTGAACCGTTTAAACGCCCTGGGTTGTAAAAACAGGGTCGTTTTAATATGGGTTCCGGGTCACGAGGGTATTGTAGGCAACGAATTTGCCGACAAACTTGCACGGGAGGGCTCAAAGTGCACACAATTTGGTACCCGAGCCATTTTGTGGAATCTCAAGAAGCCTAGCCCGATTGAACTTTGATTAAAGCCTTGAAACTCTTTATCACAATAAATCACTTAAAATCTGGTCTGATACACCAGGCTTAAAACATTCTAAAACCTTAATCCTGGCTTTTGATCGTAAATTCGCTTCAGAAGCCCTGGGATTAAGTAAAAATAAATTGCGCATTCTGGCGAGAGCCCTAACTGGACACTGTTGTCTTAAAAAGCACATGTCCATCCTGGGACTAAGCAACTCAAGGATGTGTCGGTTCTGTTCCGTAACGGAAGAAACACCTCTACACATCCTAACCGTTTGCGGACCCTTAATGCGTAAACGTAACACTCATCTGGGACACTATCTACTCCGCCCAGAAGAAGTGAAATTGCTCACGGTTAAGCAACTCCTTCGATTCATTGAAGACATAGGGCTTAGCAGTGAACTATAGCCATAGCAGCGATCACAATAGATCTTATAGGTCGCAGTGATATTGGTCTCTTTACCTAGACCTGCATAGCTGCTCGCACATAATAAAAAAAATACACTTTTATTTCTGTAAGACCCCGCCCCTAACGTATACATATTTTCGGACTACGTAAAGCCTTCAAAGAACTTCGCAAATATTTATAATACCATATGCGGTGTTAAACACATATAAACGCTGACAGTACCAGAGTTAAGCACTAGAAATAGCTTGAAATAAAGTTACACAGGACAAAACAGTTTTGAACATATCTCTTGATAATTACAAATTAAGGTAGGCCTTAGTTTAAGCGCAGTCTCGACTGTGTTTTAAACCTACCGCTTCGTTGATTGCCTGGTACAAATAGACTATATAATCACTACTGCGCATGCGGTGCCCGGACACTCGAAAACTATTAGCATTTAGTTGCCTATGATGTATGGGCTACGGACTAGTAGTAACAGTAGTAGTAATAATCATTTTAGTAGTGTCCAAGTGTTAGACCTGTGTGCATGCTAAATTCATACAAATTATTGAAACATTTTATGAAAATAGAAAGCATCAAAATGCCTTCATGGGCGGTGAACTCGTGTGGGAAACATTCTAAGACATCTAGTTACAAAATGGATGACATAACGTTTCATCGGTAAGTAAACAGTACGAAGGGCGGGGGTTAATCTACTCCTAACTTTTTGATACTATCAATAGGACTAGATTAACACCTATTCTGCTCTCCTGTCCGGCGAGCAGTTTGGCGTATGGCTCTGGGGGAGAGCGCAGGTCCTCCAAAGCAAGTCTGAGGAGCTCTCCTTCACGTGGTTGCCGCCTGTTATTTGGTCTGGTTCAATAGAAAACAGACAGAACAGAAACACTCGGCCGATCCTCTTTTTCTTTTCTTTTATCAAACCCCTTTTCCTATCCTGACCCAATCCTAGGTGTCAAGCGTACCGTGCCGATAGATGCGTTGCTGGAGGGAGTCCAGTCTCAAACGGTGCCTTCCCCGAGACCAGGGCGATTCGGGTAGTATTTTAGTCTTTCCCTCGGCATGCGGGGTGCCAGGGGTGACCGAGTATTTTCCTAGCTAATCGTGGGAACAAAATGGACGAAAACCGACATTTTGAAAAATCTTGTAAGAGGCTCTTTTAGCCTCACCAATACTCTGCAACATTGCGCCCCAACCTGGGAAGTGGAGGGCTCGTCTGCAACCGAACCACAATCGGAAACGAACCTGGGAGGGGAAAAGAGAAAGTTCGCCAGGCCTTGTAAGCTTAGTGGGGCAGCAAGGAAAAGATACCGAAGGCTGATAGCAGCTGAGATAGGAGCTGAAGAGGCCCTCTCTCTCTGCCAGTTGCCCTTATGTCTGCGATCCTGCGAATGGACAAGGACATTTGTATTTGTACTTTGTTTGTTGCGGTGATATTTTATGATGTTTAAGTATGTATTATGTAAAATTAGTTTTTAAATCAGTTTAAATCAAATCTGTAAAATTAGTATGAAATAAATGTGATTATATTAAATAAAAAAGATGACTTGATTAAAAAAAATCTCACCATTGTTAGGTACCTAGGTATTTAACATTAGAGTATTGGTACATGTTTACAATAACTATCAGCGGGCGGCGATACACACGCGGAAACATAAGCAATTTATACGACGTCACGCCGTAGCTATTCATATCTGACCGAAATGAGAGAGCAGGCTACCTGCGGCGGGCGGCCTTGTTCTTGCGCCTGCGATCCTTCGAATGGACAAGGTCCTTTGTACTTGTCCTTTGTTTGGTGCGGTGAGTGCGTTACAAACTCATTATTTTATTGCCGCTTGTAAAGAAGAGTGCGTGTGGTTTGAATTTCGATTGTTATTTATTTAGTTCAATGTTTTTATTTATATTTTTTAGTATGGAATGTTTACTTCAAATTATTTATTAGCAATTAGTAGTATTTATTGATATATCAATTTCATAATATGTTAATGAATTAAAAAAAATTGTAAAATATCAGTATCATAGGCTTCTACTCAGTTTACCTGTTACACTTTATTTTTTCCAGACGATAAAAAAAATCATCAGTAAACTTGTTATGTTATGTTTACAAGGAAATTTATTTGTAAGTTCTCTTTTAATTTATTTGTAGGGGTAGCAGACGTTCTTAAAGTTTTTTTTAAAAGGTCATAAACATCTTTTGACATTTTTCTGGAACATGGTGCACTATTGGAAACAGATATATCCTTTAAGAAGAGCTTGAGATTAGAGCGGCTAGGCATTATTATTCCAATAGAAGAACCTACTGACTTTGTTTCACCAATTGTAATTGTTTATAAAAATAATAAAATACGTATTTGTGGTGACTACGCAAAAGTTAATAAAAATATATCGATACTGCAACATTTAGTTTTTCTTTTTCAGAATGTATTGACGGTTTAAAAGTATGTTTTCAATTTATTATCTTTTAGTTGAGTGCGCCGGTAACTTGTAAAATGGTATAAGGGAAGACTTATTCCCACTATTTTTTCTAGTCAACGTTTGGTATTTGATAAAGTCTTTGTTAAATTTTGACATTTTATATGCATGTATTTTTTTTTTGTTTTTTTTTTTATTTAAAAACGTTACCGCTACACTAAGATTTTCTCTTGTATCGTAGTGGCAGTTTACAAACATAAATTGCACAAGGACAAACATCCAGACCCGGAACAACTATTTGTAGGCCATACAAATACTTGTTCCGTGCGGGATTTGAACCCGCGACCCCCAACGCAGCCACTCATTGCTAAGCCACTGAGCCACGGTGTCGTATAGTGTTTTTTGAAAAATGATTTTATATTTCACAATTTGGATTTTGAATTAACATGTTATAACTTAACCCTTTATGTGACTCTGCCTAAATATCGGACACCATACATTTTCAATTTTCGCGACTAAACTAAACGTTAGACAAATGTCACTTTTGGCTCTTTAGTTGAGCCTCTAGATATTGTTAATAAAACGTAAAAAAAATACTAACATGGCCTACTTTTATCAGGTGATCGATCTTATGTCAAAAATTGATGATTTTGGAGTGTTGTTTATAAATCTAAGAAAATCTTTAAAAGCAATAAACCAAAAGGTAAGTTTTCTTTTACGTATCATTCCAAATGTTGTAAATATGGGGTAAAAGCTCCGATTTTTTGAGAATTTGGATCACATGTCTTGTAAGAAACAAAAAACTATGACGTCCATATTCTGGACATTGCCCGCGTAGGTCATGGTAATTTTTCATGGTTCAGATTTATAATTTTGTTTTTTTTTTGTAACTATGTGTTTCTATTTCAGGCGATTCCAATTATTCATACAGACGATTTCAATTAGATAAACTGGAAGACGTTCTGGAAGACCTGTTCGCATTGTCGGATGGTGAACACTCTGAAGACGATAACGAAAGTGACGAGAACGATACCGAAACTATTTTCATACCGCCAAGTAATGCTGAACTTCAAGAAATTTTGGATCCAAACTTGCCTCTTAGATCTGCATCAGTTTCAAACCTGGGGATAGTCGTCTTCTCCTGCAGGTACAGTTGTTCCACATACTAGCTCCACACAGCCACATCCTTCTCCTGGAACTTTTAACCCTTTAATGCATAGTGATGTAGATATACATTCTTTGTTTTGGCAACATTTTCTCTTTTATGTTAAAAACTACCAAAATATTTCCAACACATTTATACACTAGCAACATTATTAGTTGACTTCTGAACGAATCATAAAAGTTTTGACAAGTTTTATTTTTTTATTGTCATTTGTTTTTCACTGTTCCCGCCTTTTGCATCACTTCGTTTTCGCAAGTTTTTGGAATTCGTGTTTTGAGAATAAATATAAAAGAAATTATATAAAAAATTGATTTCTACAAAGAACTAAGGTAAGTGTATTAAATTATAATCATAGTTTGGTCGAAACTGCAATAATTTTACGAAAAATTGTATTTAAAACAGTGATGTAGAAATACATCATCATGCAAAATCGGTCTCTTTTAACCACTACTCTTTCGGTTATCATGTGTGAATTTATAGATTTTATAATCTTTTATTTTTTCTCATTTTGTGCGATCTAGAGGTGATTATAAGCACATCTTAGCAAATTTTAGTTGTATGGTTTAGTTTACTTTCATTGTATAAATTAAACTATTGGCGATACTTATGTTATAACTTTGCAATTCAATATTACAGAATGTCACTTCGAGATAGAGATATAGAAGATCTATTGTCTGCTTTGGAAAGTGGTGATATTTCCGATGATGGCCTGGAAGACGAGGATGATGATGAGGAACGTTTTTATAGCAATGTTCGAGAAATTATCCACGATTTAGAAGAAGAGAACGTCGATACTGCTGATGATGATAACGATCCTCCACTTGTTCAGTATAAAAAGGCAGATCCTGTGCACGAGCCTGAACCTAGGCAAGGAAATCAAAATTTATTGAATTCTTGTTTCGACAAAAGAAAACTTATATGGAAAACAGACAGTTTAGTTTTCGACGAATCTAATCTTACACATAAAGCTAGTGTTACAGACCCTGAGATAGCTGACCTCGATACACCATACAGGTGCTTCCTACATTATTTCATGCCAGAATTCATTAAAAAAATAGTAAATGAAACAAATTTGTATGCCACGCAACAAAATCCTACAAAATCATTTTCCATAAGTGACGCCGAACTAAAAAAATATCTAGGTATCTTATTATTTATGTCTGTTGAACATTTTCCCAGTGTCCGCTCCTATTGGAATGAGAAGTTTGGTTACGACCCTGTTAGGAAAGTTATGTCAGTTAACCGTTTTGAGGCTATTAGAAGACACTTACACTTCAATGACAATAACAAACATCTTCCAAAGGAGCATCCAGACCATGACCGCTTACATAAGATTAGATCTGTTATAGATCAGCTGAATAAAACTTTTTCTTTAATAGCCATAGACCAGCGCCTTTCCATCGATGAGCAAATGTGCTCTACCAAAATTTCCCACTTTTAAAACAGTATATGCCAAATAAATCCCAGAAGTGGGGTTACAAACTATTTGTTTTATGTAATCTCGTGGGCTATGCATATCGTTTTGAAGTATATTCTGGCCAAGAAGACAAAAGAGACTGCCAAGCAGACGAACCAGATTTAGGCGTAACAAGCAACGTTGTACTGCGATTGGCTAGAGTTGTTCCAAGGATGGTCAATCACATCATATTTTTTGACAATTTTTATACCTCATTGCCTTTGATGTTTCATTTGGCTAAACAAGGCATTCACAGCCCTGGATCTGTACAGCAAAATAGGCTTCCAAATTGTCGACTCCCTGACAAAAAGGAATACATGAAGGCGAATGTTTCTAGAGGTACATATCAAGAAAAGATTACTCACTACGATGGTGTCGACTTTTCAGCAACTGCATGGAAAGACAACAAAGTTGTCACGCTTTTATCTACATATGTAGGTGCTGAATCTGCTACAACAGTCGGTCGGTACGAAAAGAAGACTAAACAAAATATAGATAATCGAGCCTTTTTAGGAAGAACATCGTAAGCGCCAAAATTCCCAAAAAACGGTTTTAATTACTAACCGCCAGATCAACTGATTTTGAATCTTTTTATCACTTACTTGAGTTCAAAGTAGAAATGGTAATTAACTTGTTTTAATTACGAAATTTTCATCGTAAGTTACAACCCATTCAATTTTTTTAACGTAACCTCCACCGACTGACAGATCGTTAGTATAGTACCTGTCGCTTACGATATAATATTAGGTTAATAATTTTATTGCAAACATCCTACTTGGCACTTACGATAATAAATTGTGCAACGTAAGTGAAATACTTGTCGCTTGCGATAGAAATAAAATGCGTTTTGCGTTTAGTTGTTCTTCAGGAACTGTAACACTGTTCCTGAACTGTAACATTATAATAGTGTAATAAATTAAAATATGAATGCCATTAACTTTGGTAACTATAGTAGAAAACTTACCTTGACTTTAGGTTAGTAATAGAAATAACGAAACTGCTTATTATTTTATGTTTAAAAGCTCTGATCAAAGAAATAGTTTAAAAGAATCAACCTAATAGTTTAATAGTGAATCAAAACGCACTTGTAGAAGTAGTGTAGCATCAAGACAGGTTTCAACGTGTTTTAAATTTAAAGATTTTCGTCACTGTGTTATACCTTCTTCACTTACGTTACGAATATTTTGAAAATTAACTATTCCTAATGTGTATTTGCTTAAACTGAGTGTTCAAGTAAAAAAACACGTATTATCGAACGACAAGGTAAGTGAAACGTGAAACTAAATTACCTACTTGAATCGTGTGATGTGAACAAAAATAATTAGGTGGGCGGTATTTTAGCACTAGAGACTTAAGTAAAATAATATAGGTACTAATTATTTTTCTGGGTTTGATTAAATGCATTGACTTCATAAATAAGTTAAATTACCTGCTGGATGTTATTAAGTTTGATGACAAGTTGTATCATTTCAATTAAATACGTTATGAGCAGTATGTTCGGCGCAGGTCGCCATCGTATTCACACGTTTCTACGCGAATCCTCATGCAAAACCAGTAATCAAGACCCCTGTCTTACGGAGCTTAACACAGACCTCCGTGTCTACGGTCGCTAGACGCTTCCATACCGGAAAACCAACCGTCAAGACCCCTGGCGTATGGCGCTCAACCCGGGCGCTCAGTGTCTCGTTCGTCTGGTTATTTCTTATCTGGTTATGTCTGGTGCATCGTTGTGAACGCGGCGGTGTCATTTTGCTCCGCGAATTTAATTTTTTTTTTCTCTTCTTTATGTTAAGAACGTTTAAAATACTGAAACAAGTGATAATTAAGTGAACTTTAAATTTAACGTTGTGTAGAGTATTGTGTTTTAATCTTAAAATACCTATAAACTTTAAAATTGAAAGTAATTGTTAACGAATAATTAACCTACTGCCGCGCCGTTATAAACTGTGACTTATAATTTTGTTAATGTACCCGTTTTTTGTATTAAAAAAAAAAAAAAAAAAAAAAAACGACTTTGTTGCTGTGGATTTTTGGTTCGGGCATTTACTGCTGTGCCAAAATATAATTTATTTATCACGACAAGTATAACTAAAATTATATTATAAAATGGATCAAGATTTAATTGAATGGGGTTGTTGTTCTTTAGGGTTTGAAGATAATATTTATAAGCTTTGCAACACATGTAACAAGGCATATCATCTTAAATGTCTAACCAATGATGTCGACAATTTGAAAGCGATAAAGCATGCTACTGACTGGATCGGTCCATGTTGCATTAGACCTCTCCACGCGACTGGCAATAAGGATAACACACCAGTAAAATGTGACCCTAATATTACAGTACGAGCCTCCAAAAGACAGGCATTGTCATCCCCCCCGGAAATTGAAATTGAAGGCCCTGTAACACGTACAGAGGTGCGTAACATTATGGAGGAAATTATTCAAAAGCATATATCAGACCTTATGGTTCAGATGACCAAAAACGTGCGTTCCATTCTAGATACTGAACTTAAAACATTTCGGGAAGAAATTTGTAACATGAAGCAGAAAATGGATGATATGAATAGAAAATGTGAAGATATTCAAAATAAAAATACTAAGTCTCTGGAAGATACTAAGAGTCTGATTGAAACAAATGCCAAATTGCAGAGTACTATAAAATATCTTGAGACACGCATGAACAACCTTGAGCAGAACGCCCGCAGCAGCAACGTCGAAATTCAATGCTTGCCAGAGAAGAAGTCAGAAAATCTTTTCACGGTGTTCAACAACATTTGCAGTATAGTAAAGTGTGACATCAAAACTGAACAGATAAATCGAATAACAAGAATTGCCAAACTCAATCCGAATAATGATCGTCCTCGTTCGGTGATAGTTGAATTTAATAACACTAGAGTACGAGATAGCTTCTTAGCAGCCACAATCAAATTTAATAAAGCTAACCCGGATAACAAGTTGAACTCTAGTCACCTTGGTTTTAATGGTCCTAAGACTCCGGTATACGTAACAGAGCACTTGTCAGCTGCAAATAAGGAATTGCATTCGGCGGCGAGGAAGACTGCAAAGGAAAAAGGGTTTAAATTTGTTTGGGTGAGAGGTGGACGTATATTTCTAAGAAAAAGTGAAAATTCAGGCTTTATTCAAATTAAAAATTTTGATTCATTATCAAAACTAGAGTAATTCGCTAATTGTTTCTATTAGTTAATATAAAGTTAAAATACAATGTCACCTGCTAATATTAATTCGCTTGTAATTTATTACCAGAATGTTAGAGGTCTTAGGACCAAAACACAAACATTTAATCGTAAGTTAGCAACTAGTGACTATGATGTAATAGTCTTAACAGAGACGTGGTTAAACAGCAGCGTATTGAGCTCCGAACTATTTGATAACCGTTACACAGTATTCAGAAGGGATAGAGAAACGTCAGGATTTCATGGTGGCAAGGATGGAGGTGGGGTTCTGGTTGCGGTCAAAAAAAGCTTATCTTCTGACTGTATAAATGAATGGAATAGTGCATGTGAAGATCTTTGGATTGTGATAAATCTGCCTTTTTCAGTAGTTAAAAAGATCGCACTTTGCGCCGTTTACCTCCCACCACCAATTCAACGTAGCATGTTAGAACATTTTGTTAATAACTGTAATGCGGTTCTTGAGAATTTTGACGGACATCTATGTATTATTGGCGACTTTAATATGAGTAATATAGATTGGACGCAGGTTAGTCACAATTCAAGCTACTGCACCACCAGTCTTTGTCAAACATTAATAGATTTTACTTTTGTTAATAATCTAAAACAAATTAACTGTATAATTAACGCTAGAGATAAAATATTGGATCTAGTTCTTACAGATATTGATAACTGTACTGTGTCTTCTGCTTATGATGTTTTATCCAACATCGATCCACAACATCCACCTATATGCACTTATATCGCATCTGATGAAACAGAAAAACTAACGCCTAATATGAGTGTTCTTAAGTATAATTTTTATAAGGCTGATTATGAGGCAATAAATAAGTATCTTTTTAGTTTGGATTGGGACTCAATCTTCTCCCTATGCAATGACGTGAATAGGATGTTAGAAATATTCTATGATACTATAAATGAAGTCATTAAAAAATTTGTTCCAATTAAAAATGTTAATTGCCTTAAACGTCACCCCCCATGGTTTAATAAAGTGCTGATTGCAAGACTAAAGGAAAAAAATAAACTTCGGCTTAAGTATAAAAAATATAGTAACCCTTTAGACGAAATTGAACTACAAATTTTAAGTCAAAGATGCGATAAGTTAGCTAAAGAGTGTTATAATAATTATATTGTTAACATAGAGAAAACGATTAGGCAAAATTCAAAATACTTTTGGTCATTTATCAAAAGCAAACGTGGAGGGTCTAGTGCCTATCCCAGGTCTGTCACAGATGGTATCACTATAGCAAACAATGGCCAAAGCATTTGTGAATTGTTTGCTGCAACTTATTCAAGGGTCTATGGTGATAATCCAAAAGAAGGACCCCATTCTGAAGTTGAAAGTCTTAGAATCATTGATAATGGGAGTTCATGTTTTTCCAGTCTTACCGTTGATCTCAATGTTATTGTTAATAAACTCAAAACTTTAGATATTACCAAAGGTACTGGTGCCGATGGATTAGCGCCAATATTTCTTAAAAATTGTACTGATAGTTTAGCTTTTCCTTTGTGTAAAATTATAAATGAGTCATTTATTACTGGAGTGTTTCCAGATCTGTGGAAGCTTGCAAAGGTAGTACCAGTCTTTAAATCAGGTGATATTGGTATTGTTTCGAATTATCGGCCAATCTCGATACTTTCTACATTAGCCAAGCTTCTTGAATCAATCGTTTGTCCTCATATTCAAACCTATTTCCGACAATTTATGACTGACTCTCAGCACGGTTTCGTGAAAAATAGATCAACTTTAACTAATCTTGTAACTTTTGTCGAAGATCTTGTAGATGCCATTGACAATAGAAATCAAGTTGATGTTATCTATACCGATTTTAGCAAGGCATTCGACAAAGTTTCACATTCAATTTTGCTAAGAAAATTAGGCTCCTATGGATTCACAGGAAAGATTTGGGATTGGTTTAAGTCCTATTTAAGTAACCGTTCCTTCTACGTAGTCTTGGATGGGTTTAACTCTGATACTTACGATATAACATCTGGTGTGCCGCAAGGATCACATCTTGGGCCCATACTTTTTAACATCTTTATTAACGATATAACTGATAGTTTTATTTACTCTAAACCTTATCTTTATGCAGACGATTTAAAGATTTCTCGTAAAATTGTTGATGATTCCGATGTAGTACTATTGCAATCTGATTTAAATAGGCTGTCACACTGGTGTAAAAATAACTCAATGAACCTAAATGTAAATAAATGTTTTCATATTAAATTTTGTCGAAACCGTAACTTTATAAGCTCGCATTATATAATAGATGATTCTACTTTAAGTGAAGTAGATACTGTTTTAGACTTAGGGGTAGTGTTTGACCGCAAATTGACATTTATTCCACATTATGATCATATTGTCAAGAAAGCATCGAAAATGTTAGGATTTATTATTAGAAACGGTAAAATTTTTCGCAGTTATCAAACAAAAAAAAATATTATATAATGCCTTTATTCGTAGCACTCTTGAGTATTGTAGCGTAGTATGGAGACCGCACTATACCGCACCCATTATCTGCGGCTAGAAAGGATACAGAAGAGATTTCTTTGGCACCTGGCGTTCTCTTCTGGAATGGGACGAAGGGGCTTCTCTTACTCTTACTCCCACAGGCTAAAACATTTTAACATGGACTCTCTTGAAAAACGCAGAGCTATTATCGACCTAACTTTTTATTTTCAAAATTTTAAGAAGTCAAATAGACTGTCCCCAACTTCTAAGTTACATTAAATTTAGGGTGCCCAGGACACTTCCGCGAGCTCCCATTCTTCCACTTGCCCCACCATTTCGTAGGACTGTGCTTGGTAACAACTCTCCTGTAGCTAGGTTAAGTAAACTTTATAATGGGATCAGTAGCCGGACAGATATAAATTTTGTTTCCTCGTACAAGTTTCGCAAGTACTTGTTAGACACAATTTCAAATTAAGTTATTTTTATTCTGTATGTTTACTACACATAATATCTAAATCACTGGTTGTTTTGTTGTTCTGTTTTAAAATGTTTTAATTAATTTTTTTTTCTTAACATAATATGTAAATTAACACTTTAATTATGGTTTAGCGGTGTTTACCTGTAAGTAATTGTGCAATTAGTATAAGACTTTATCATACATTTAGATTTAGTATGTTAAATTGTAACAATTGTAGGTAGACCTTTTTTTTAAATAAAAAAAAATAATGAGTGGTTATGCCTAAATCTTAAATTTCCTTCACAGTTTTTTTCTTTTTTTCGTGCTTTAACTTTTGTTTGGGTGGCGGTGATTTGGATTTGTATAGGGTTTTTATTTCGCTTCCAGAAAATTGAGGAGATGGCTGAACTTATACCATCCAATGCTTTAGTTGACTACTCTGATTCTACACATTGCTCGTCTACCGACCAAAACTCTGAAGTAGAAAAGGATTTTAGTGGATGTGACTCTGACCAGTCTTGGCATATTCCTATCAGAAGAAAAAAGAAAAGGCTAGTATTTACAAGTATGGACGACTACACTTGCCCATCCACGTCTGCTATTCAAATTCAACCAAAGAAAGTTCTGATAGCACAGAAGAGGAAGACTCAGGTATCGTTGGTAAAAAGGGTATGCGGAAGAAACGACCACTACCGAAAAAACTAAAAGAAAGGTCTGAGAGGTGGTCTGGAAAAGGAAAATCTGTCAAAGCTAATCCCTGCTTAGGTAAAAAATGCGGGAATGACTGCGCTAATAAGTTTACTGAAATCGAGAGAAACTGCGTCCATGAACTCTATTGGGGTCTTGGATCAAAAATAGAAAATAGAAAATAATTCGAAAGTTACATATGAATCTGAACTTAAACTTAATAGTTGTGGTGTGCCGCAGGGCAGCATTCTAGGGCCATTTTTATTCATTATTTATATTAATGATCTCTGTAGTAACCTAAAACATAAATGCACATTGTTTGCTGACGACACTACACTAACCATAAGCTGTTTAAACAAAAATAATCTCGAATTTGAAACTAATAATGAGTTACAAAATGCAGTGCAATGGCTACAAGAGAATAATCTACATGTCAATTTAAATAAAACTAAATTAATACAGTACCAAACTCTAAATTCAAAGTGCCACCCTGTTAAAATACAATATAATAATACTGTTTTGCAACCAGTACAATCTACATTATTTTTAGGTATAATTATTGATGGTAAATTGAACTGGAAAGAACATGTAGATAAAGTGTGTAGTAAACTCGATAAATTTGTATTTGCTCTTCGCAAACTAAGACTCACAGCCAGTAACGAAACAGTCCTCAGTGCATATCATGGGTACGTCTCTTCAGTACTTCGCTATGGATTAGTTATATGGGGTAATTCAGTGAATATAGGCAGGGCGTTTAAAGCACAAAAAAAATGTATTAGATCCATGTGTGGCGCTAATTATTTAGATCATTGTAAGCCATTATTTCAAAAATTAAAGATACTTCCACTGCCCTGTCTCTATATTTTTGAAATATGTTTGTTCGTTAAGAGATATTCCTATCTATTTCCAATAAATGAACGTGTTTCCAAGAGGATCCAAGACAGAAACCCAAACCAATTGGTGGCACCATCCCAAAGACTTTATTTGTATAGTCGTAATGCCCACTGCATGGCAATAACAATCTTTAATAAGCTGCCACCACAGATTAGACAGTTGCCTATAAATAAATTTAAACGTGCAATATTTTCTTGGCTCTTGGATATGTGTTTTTATTCTGTTAACGATTTCATAGATTATAAATTTATAAATTATACATAAATGAATGCTCCCAATATTGTATTAATAATAATAATAATATATATCTACAATTGATAATTCCTATATAATGTTATAAATGTATAAATTGTCTAAATAAGAACTATAAAGTGTTAAATATTATTCTAATTGTAATATTTCTACACCGGATACGGTAGTATATGTGAATCATTCTACAATTTCAACATCTGTAATTACCATATACTAAGAAATAAACGATATTCTATTCTATTCTATTCTATTCTACAAAGACAAAGAAATTTTATTTTATCTTGTATTAAGGAATGTGAAATCGGTCGAAAAAGAGCAGAAAGTGATCGTCGAAAAATAAGTTACAATTATTACTTACCAAAGGACACCGAAACGGTTAAAATTTGTCAACAGTTTCTTTTGAAAACCCTTGATATTTCGCAAATGACACTGCGTTACACTAAATCACATAAAATTGCAAGTTTTTGTCAAAACCTGACCAACGCGGCAAACGAACGCCTTTAAATAAATACAGTCAATCTCAAACTCAAAACGTCAATAATTTTATAAAAAAGTTACCTGCCGTTCAATCACACTATTGCAGAAACAAAAGTAACAAATTGTACTTACCAACTGAATTTAGGGATGTGACCTATTTATATAGAAACTTTTATTTGAAAGACGATGATACGAAAGAGTTAGGCGCAGTAAGTTATCAGAAGTTTAGAAAAATATTTAAGACTGAATTTAACTTAGGGTTTCACTTACAAAAGAAAGATAAATGTGATCAATGTGAGAGAATACAGAATTTAAATGATAAAGAAAGAAAAAAAACGATAGAATCAGATGCTTACAAGAATCACATTAAGGACAAAGAAACATCATTAAAGCTATTTCTAGAGGATCAAAAAAGAAGCAAAGACAACAGAAACTTTTTGTGTGCAAGCTTTGATCTTGAAAAGGTCTTAACAACACCTCGCGGTCAAAGTGTAAATTTCTACTATACTCGAAAGCTTGCCTATTATAATGAAAGCATTTATGAAAGCGGTACCAGATCTGTATTTTGTTACCTTTGGAACGAAACGGAAGCGAAAAGAGGGTGCAATGAAATCTGTACTATTATCTTTAAATACCTTAAAATGGTTGACGAGAGAAGGACCCAAAATGAAGTTGCATTATACTGTGACAGTTGCGCAGGACAAAATAAAAATAAAGCCATGATTGTAATGCTCTATTATTTCATTCCTGGACATACCATGATGCCAGTAGACTCTGTGCATGCAACAATAGAAGGATTTATACAGAAAAGAACTATTTACGCACCATCTGAATGGCAAACTTTGATTGGAAATGCTCGGACAAATCCCAAAAAATATGAGACAATTCTTTTAAAAAATAATGAAATTAAAGATTGGAATTCCTATGCAACAGCCTTTTTTACCAAACAAAATTAAAATACAAACAAGCAAGCTGCGTAACGCTAGATTTGAAAAAGGCGACAAGTTCTATCTTAAATACGACTATGATGGACCCGAACAAGCTATTGA
This sequence comes from Parnassius apollo, assembly GCA_907164705.1. Classification (NCBI taxonomy): domain Eukaryota; kingdom Metazoa; phylum Arthropoda; class Insecta; order Lepidoptera; family Papilionidae; genus Parnassius; species Parnassius apollo. The sequence continues at coordinate 1,093,453 of CAJQZP010000103.1, read as the reverse complement.
TGTGTCTCTTATATTGAGGTCTCGGCAGAATCAACAAGCTATTCGTGAACCTAAAACTGCTTACACTGAAAAACTTCCCATCTCAAAGGCGAAATACGAAGATTTAAAGAAAATGTGCGAAAAGGGTATCATACCAGAATTTTATACAAAAGAATATCTGGATTTGCCCTGCGATAGAAACACAAGAGACGCTTTACCTGAGACTGATGAAGACGAGGACTGATGACTCTTTTTGTATTTCATTTTATTAATAAAGCTCAAATTCACTTAGAAGTACCTACAATTTTTTTTTTACTTTTTTGTATTTCTGACTCTTTGTCCTTCTCTGCCTGGCATGGTATCTCGTAAAAACAGTTAAAAAAAAAACAAAAAATAATAATATTATTTTAGAAATATTATATAATAGAAATATTATTTCTACTATTTTATGATATAAGAATTATCGTAGTCGACATACTCATATCAGCTCTACATAATAACGGTGATCAGTTTTAACGTAAGCGACAAATGTATGTGATTTTATAGCACTAAGTCAAATCTTAACATTTGAATTAATAGGGAGGTGCCCATATAACACCAAGTAAATATTTCAAATTGATGCTGTAAATAATTTGAGAAATATTTAAAAAAAACGTTCTCCTGTAAAATATGCAAAATGGCGGTTACGATCTTCTTCCTGAAAAGGCTCGATATACCCTGTCCAAAGATAGTCGAAGAATATAACATGCACATGGGGGGAGTGGACTTGATGGACAGCTACCTGGGACGCTATCGCATACGCATAAAGAGCCAAAAATGGTACATGCGCCTCTTTTACCATCTTTTAGACCTCGCCGTTATAAATTTGTGGGTTCTTTTGAAAAAAAATTGCACAGCAAAGGGTATTCCTGAGAAACAGCTTCCAAATCTTGGAGAGTTTCGTAACATCTTGGCCGATGCACTTTGTAACGTGGGAACTTCAAATGGTGTTAAAAGAGGGCGTCCCTCTAATGTGGACTTGGAGCGCAAACATGCCAAGAAGCCAAAGGGTTTGGGTCATCCAGCCCCCTGCAAGGATATACGAACCGATGGAGTCGAACACTGGCCTATCTTTTCAAATAGATTACGGTGCAAAATTCCATAGTGCAAAGGTACTACGCAGTGGGCATGTTCAAAGTGTAACGTACCTCTGTGTCTGAACGCACGCAATAACTGTTTTAGAGATTTTCATAAATAACTCGCATACTAGTAATAAAAAGCTACTAGTAATTGCATAATGATGTATATCTACATCACATGTTTTTTTTCTAAATATATATATGATTTTTAATAATAAGATTTTTTTTCTTTATTTTTCCCTTAATATTTGTACATTTTTCCATCTGCCTATATATTTTTTAAAGCTAGTAAAAAAATCATGCATTAAAGGGTTTAATTGTCTCCTGTTCTAAAAACTGCTTCTGCAACTCCAATACCAATGCTGTGGTGCTGTGGTGTGGTGTGTGCTGCTGATGTAATAGATACAGAATCGTCTGACGATAGCTCCGATAGTGATGACTATGATGAACATTGGAAAAAAGTGCAGTTTCCTCACAATCCGCCAATTGATAAATTCGATTATAGAGTATTGAAACCGAAACAGTTTATCCCGGACGGAAGTAGTCCTGCTGTATATTTTAGAGCTTTTTTCACGGATGAAATCCTAGCTACCATTGTGCACCAAATCAATTTATATGCAATACAAAACCGCTGAACTGAAAGCCTTTTTTGAAATCTGATATTCATGGCACTTCATGTACTTCCTAATGTGGCACTATACTGGTCTTCTGATCCGCTGTTTTGCGTAAGAGGTTGCAGACGTCATGCCAGTGAAGAGATTCAAAAAGATTCTGTCTAATTTTCATATAAATGACAATAGTAAATGCCTAAGAAAAATGAACAAGGTTTTGATAAACTATACAAAGTCAGACCTTTGATCGACAGCATGAATGACGCTTTTCAAAATAGTGCATCATGCTCTTTCTCAGACAGCATTGACGAATGCATGATAAAATTTTATGGGCGCAGCACGCTTAAACAATACATGCTAAAAAAGCCCATCAAGCGAGGTTTCAAGGTTTGGGCGTCCTGTGACAGTCCGACGGGGTGTCTTTACCAGTTTGAAGTATACACTGGTAAAAAAGACGACACCACGGAAGTTAGATTAGATGCAATTGTAGTGAAAAGACTGTGCAAAAAACTGCTAAAGTGTTCAAAACTTTTCATTAAATATTAGTTTTAATATCCCAGTGTTTAATTTTTAACATATCTTTTTTGTTTAATTTTTTTTTCAAAGGGGATGATGAAGTGGCGACTGTACGTCGAGCTTGCAGTTTTGAATCAGCATTTTAGCTAACCGCCGCAAGCGAGTCAGTCGCCCCCCGCCACGCACTCTCCTCGGTACCTTTAGCTAGGTAGTTTCTCGTCGGTAGCTTCTCCATAGTAGTTCAGTAGTGTTAGCTTCAGTTTATTACCTCGGTAGCGTAGCTCGATATTTTAGGTTTTGCATAACTTCAGTAATTTAGTTGTTAATTAACACGTTAAACGCCGTGGGGGACAACATATGGGCCTCACTTATTTAGTAAAAGGAGCCAGATTAAAAATGCCCGATTGTAAAATTTTACGTTTATGTTTTTATTGCTTTATGGGCTAGAAAATGTGCCAAATCACACGAAATAAATCGAAGAAAAGTAATTTGTGACTTGATTTTACCAAAATACTACGGTCACTCAACAGTTGCCTTCCATGGCCCACGCGGGAATAAATCGCGTTGTTCGTTGGCGGGGGCCGCGGGGGTCGGGGTGTCGGTCATCCCCGCTCATGTCCTGCCGAGCGCCGGCCTACTCGATACGCGATTCCCGCGCGCCCGTGCAGTGACGGTTTGGACTACCTAGCTACCTACATTGGTTACGTATCGATTCGAGAATTTTCTGTTTATTTGTTTACGTAAATTACATTGTTTTTTATTGCATTTCATTTATTATAATGGATGAGTTCGCAGATTTCGAAATAAATCAGGATGATTTATCACAAATAGAAGAATTAGAAATCACCTTGTTGAATAATAGTTTCCATGTAAGCTCTGAAAAATAAGACAAATATCCATCCAGTTACTCGTAAACGTCGTTGTATTATGGTGATAGAGAGTGAAGAGAGTGATGCGGAAGAACATGCAGTTTCAGATACCTCGGGAAACACTACGCCGTTTACACGTACATGGGCACTACCAACAGGTAACCAGCGTCGAATTATACCTTTCACAGAAAATCCTCTCCTTCTAACGTGCATGAGATGAAACGCTTTTTTGAACTTCCTAAGCTTTCCGATTATTGGTCAAAAGATGAAATAACAAGATCACCCGTTTGCAGCAACAATTATGTCTCGTAATCGCTTTGAACTGCTTCTTCAAATGCTTCATTTTTCCCAGCTTGACAATGCTCACAAATCTGATAGGTTACATCGCGTCAGACACTTACTGGAGGTCATGAACACTAATTTTTCAAGGCATTATACTCCTGCCGAAGATACATGTATTGACGAAAGCGTTGTGCCATTCCGCGGCAGAATCATTTTCCGTCAATATAACAAACAGAAACGTCATAAATATGGCATAAAAGAGTTTAAATTATGCACTCTACTAGGGTATACATATAAAATAAATATTTATGCGGGAAAAGAAAGCGTTCAAGTGAATAATACGCCGGCAAATGTTGTAATGTCACTTTGCAGTGGCTTGTTGAACAAGGGTCATACGTTGTATACTGACAATATGTAAACGAGTATTGATTTAGCATGGAAGCTTTTTTTTTATAGAAGAGGGGACAAACGAGCATGTGGCTCACCTGATGTTAAGTGACTACCGCCGCCCATGATCAACCGCAACACCAGGGGAATTGCAGGTGCGTTGCCAGCCCTTTAGAAAGGAGTAAGCTCTTTTCTTGAAGGTCCCCAGGTCGTATCGGTCCGGAAAAATCACCGGTGGTAAATTATTCCACAGAGAGGTTGTACGCGGAAGAAAACTCCTTTTGAAACGTACAGTGGTGGACCGCCAAGCATCTAGATGATGTGGATGGTATCGGGACGTTTGCCGTGTAGTGCGTTCACGAAATTTGGCGGCTGGGATTAATCCGAACAATTCCTCAGAGCACTCCCCGTAATAGATGCGATAAAATACGCAAAGAGATGCAACATCTCTTCGCAGCGCCAGTGAATCGAGCCGATCGGAAAGCACTCGGTCGTCGACGATTCGAGCCGCTCTGCGCTGGATGCGGTCAAGTGGAAGGAGCCGGTACTGGGGAGCCCCAGCCCAGAGACGGGAACAGTATTCCATGAGCGGCCAAACCTGCGCCTTGTAAAGTTGCAGGCGGTGTGCCGGCATGAAATACTGTCCCGCTCTGCTGAGCACGCCAAGCTTTTTAGAGGCCAATTTGGCCTTCCCTTCAAGTGACCACGAAACTGCACGTCACTCGATATGTAGACGCCTAGGATTCCGATACTGGCTGAGGCAACAAGGGGGAGTGCCTTGAAACTGAGGGGATACGACAAAGGGGTTCTTTTTAGCGGTTAACGCGCAAACTTGTGTCTTCTGGGGGTTAAACTGGACAAGATTTAGTCGCCCCCAATCCGAGACTCTGTCCAGCAGAGACTCGACTTCAGACACAAGTTTGTCCCGGCACTCAGAGACGTTTTCCCGAGAAATATTGGCTCGGCCGGTGTAAAGAGCATCACCAGTGCTGTCATCTGCATAGCAATGAATGCTACGGGTTTGCAACATATCATTGATATGCAGAAGAAACAGCGTTGGCGATAGCACGCAGCCCTGTGGAACACCAGTATTAATAAGCTTGCAATCGGAGCTTGCACCGTCTACAACGACCTTGATGCTCCGATCTGCAAGAAAACTGGTGATCCAATCGCACAATTTCTCGGGAAGCCCATAGGAAGGGAGCTTCGAAAGAAGCGCTTTGTGCCAAACCCGATCGAAGGCCTTCGCAATGTCCAAACTAACGGCCAATGCCTTCCCCTTGGACTCTACTGCCTCCGCCCATCTGTGAGTTAGGTAGACCAGAAGATCACCAGCTGACCTACCACGGCGAAAACCGTATTGGCGGTCACTAATCAGCTGGTGATCCTCAAGGTACCTCATGAGCTGGCAGTTTACAATGGACTCCATTGTTTTGGAGAACAAGGAGGTGATGGCGATAGGCCGGTAGTTGGACGGGTCTGAGCGGTCGCCTTTTTTTAGGGATCGGGTGGACGAAAGCCGTCTTCCATGATTTTGGGACTACGCCTAGGGAGTAGGAGTACCGGAAAAGACGCGTTAAAACCGGTGCCAACTCTGGAGCACACGTCCTCAGCACAATTGGGGGGGATTCCGTCAGGCCCACTCGACTTATGGATGTCCAGGGGAGGGGAGAGGAGTGCTTTGCGAACCGAGCGCTGAGTGAACTGCACTTCCGGCATGGCGCACTCACACCGCGGGATGGTCGGCGGCGTACTCCCCCCCGTCATCGAGAGTCGAGTTAGACGCGAAGAAAGAGCCTAGAAGATCGGCTTTCTCCTTTGCGGTGTGGGCCAGTGAGTCGTCCTCCCTGTGCAGAGATGGAAGAGATGGCTGACAGAAATTCCCCTGGACAGCCTTGGCGAGAGACCAGAATGCACGGGTTCCAGAAGGAAGACGAACTAGTCTCTTGCCAATTCTGCCTATGTGCTCTGACTTTGCCTTGGCAATGACTCTTTTGAAGGACCTAGAGGCGGAATTATACTTCTTTTTTAGAGCGCTGGTGTTTACATCCCTGGACGCTGATGCGTCAGCCCAGGCTCGGTAGCACTCCTGCTTATAGCATGATGCTATTTTACAGGAGCGACCAAACCATGGCTGAGATTTGCCTCCAATGGGCACCACAGAGGAAGGAATAAAAAGTTCCGTACCCTGAAGTACCGCATCAGCGACAGAATCCGCAACAACGTTGGGATCGTCCGGCGAGAAGCAAACCCGCCCCCAAGGGTAGGATGCAAAGAAAGACCGCATCCCATCCCAATCGGCTGACCTATAGTGCCAAACACGGCGGCAGCCTGCAGAATGCAACCGCGATTTCAGCGTGAGTGGCACCACACTCCGGACAAGACAATGGTCAGAGGAGCCTAAAGGGGCGTCGACGGAAATCTGATATCCGTCCGGGTGAGAGGTCAGCAGAAGGTCCAACAGGGAAGGTGCATGATCCTCCACATCTGGAATCCGCGTAGGCGAAGTAACCAGTTGTGTCAGACCATATGCCAAGGCAAAATCATGAACAGATCTCCCCGCATGATCGGTTAAACGTGAACCGAGCCATTCGGCGTGTTGGGCGTTAAAGTCGCCGAGGATCACGATTGGCTGTTGGAAAATGAAACACACCTAGTGGGTACTATTGGAAAAAATAGAAGGGATATACCAAAACAGGTTGCTAATGCTAAACTGAAGACAGGTGAATATATAGCTAGAGAGAGCGAAGATGGAATAACTATCATGAAGTAGAAAGATAAAAAAGGGACGTACTTGTTCTTTCGACCAAACATTCCTACCGTTTTCAGACAATTACAAAGCGAGGAAAAGCGGTATCGAAGCCAAAAATCGTGCTAGACTATAATAGGGCAAAAGGAGCTGTCGATTTGTCCGACCAAATGGGGGCTTATTCCACGCCATTAAGGAAATCGGTAAAATGGTACAAAAAAGTTGCCTTAAACTTGCTGTTGAACACTGCAGTTTTCAATGCACTAGTATTATATCAAACAGTTCCCTGGACGAAAATCCAAATTGTTGAATTTAGGAAACAGGTGTTGAAGGGCCTGTTAATGAGAAGTGAAACCTCAAGTCAGGTTTCAAGACCAATAAGAATTAAGCATAAGCTTGCCAGGAAAGACGGCACAAGCAAAAATTGTCGACGAACATGTCAGCAGTGCTACAAAGACAATACTAAAGTAATGGGACGAGTATTAGCCAAAAACAAGACGAAAAAATTTGTAACTTTTTGTGAAACCTGCCCTAACAAACCATTTCTTTGTTTTGATTGTTTCCATAAAATTCATTAAATTATTAAGTTTAGTAACGTTAATATTGATCTCAATCTGAAGTCTGATTTAATGTTGCTTCATTTAAAAAACTGTAATAAATAATAACATTAATAAATAATTATTATATTTCTGATTTACAAACCTATAGTTTAATTCATCAAACTATCCTCGAAAAATTAAACCCTAACAGCTATGTAGTACAACTTTCACCAGATATAGCAGAATAGTAACAGTATACAGTATTTTACAACAGATTATAAATAGTAATTTTATGGAAAAATATAAAATAACACATTATCATGCACACTTTTTCCTTAAAATCTTTCAAACAAGTCTTGTTCCGAAATTATTAGTCATATTTTTCTAAGTCATATTTTTTACTAAAAACCAAATCTGTTTGTCTGCAGGACCGTGGGGGTCACGGCAAATACATATTAGCTTCATATTTATGCCCGACGGCCCAATAGAGACGTTTAAAATCGCCTCTGACTCGCGGTCATGTTGTCCCCCGCGGCCCTAACCGAACAGTTAACCCTACAAGGCACTCAGTACCACATGCGGGACAACCACTTTTATGGTTCCTACAGCTATATGAAATACTATATAAAATCTTGCCCCGTAGAAATTTGCAAACTTAAAAATTTCAAAATTAAAAGACAAAGCAGTTTAGACATGTAACTGTTTACTACGGAATACGGGATATTGCAGCGGTGCTTATACAGTATTCGATCAAAATCTTCCATTTGGTTTGATCCTAATTTATGACGAGTATAATTCAAGGGCTCCGAGAAAAATATTATTTTCATTGAACGCAGCAGTAAAATAATGTAAAAAAAAGACGTGTGGCACTCGGGGACTGCCGCGGTAAAGCTATTGCATAGCATTTTTTATCAACTTATGCAATTATAATTAATTATTTATTTTATTTATGCAGTTAAGTCTTTGATATTAAATCAAGTTACACTTTTTGAGCGTGGTCACCGATAAGAAAACAATTTTTTTTCTCTTATTGTATAAATGAGAAGTTAATATTGTTTACCACTTGCGTTTGCCGCGCTGTCTCTCGTCACAGAGTGGCGAAATCACAGTAATATAGGTATTTTATAAACAGCACCTGTCTAATATTATGAAATATGTAGATAAAACTTAAAACTTACCTTGATAAATGTATACCCTTTTGTTTGTAATATTTTTTTAGACCTCTCTTCAATCGTTTCTGCTTATTCCCCATGTTTTACAAACTAAACTTAAACATTAATAAAACTGTACAATTAATATAACTATAAAACACTACTATTAAACAAGAATCAGAAAAAACCTACTCCACTATTAACAAAATTAAATTTTTGCAGTAATATTTTACGATTTTATTTCGTAGTGCTGAGCTCTGAACGCGGCGTGTCCACCTAGCAACACGATGCGCCCCGCACTGAATTCGTGGACGAATGCGGGGGGTGATATAGACGCAGTATTTAATCGGGACGCATTTTTAATTTATTATCATAAAAATAATACATATTTCTAAAAAGTAACCAAACCAAATTGTTTTATTTTGTATTGCAAAGCAGTAGATATTTTTTTTATATTCCTTTGATAAACAATGAAGGAGTAAAGTGGTTTCATCTCAACGATTTGGAGGTGATTTGGGTATTTTTTTATTTATTATGTGACACCTATAGAAAAATTATGGCTAAACCAAATTACGTATCAGATCATGTAGATTACTAGCTATTTTTTTCATATGTAATTTCTCTGTAAGTGTCGACGAAAAGTTGGTTCATCTGCACGCTTTTTTCAAGCTTTTTGCGAGAGAGCAGCCTTAATAATAAATGCACTTTGTTCATTCATATTCAAAATTTCAAAACACTTTATACACAAACACCATGTCGAAGACTGAGGAAAAGAAACGACGTTAGACCATCGTTAGACAATGCACGGCCTTCAAGCCACACCTCCGTGCCCGTCGGAGAGCATGAGGTTTTTTTCGTTACGAAATTTCTGGATTTTCCCGCACTCAAGGCCCGCGATAGAAGCTATGCAATAGCTTAAAAATTTTCAAGAACAATTTTTCAATCAATTTTTTAACCTATCACAAGTCTACTTTTGAACATAGACCTCTAATTTACATCACCTCATAGGACGAATATTTGCCCAGACTTATGCAAATTCACATGTTTTTCAATAGTTAACATTTTATTTTTCGTAGGGTCATAAACCAGTGGCTGCAAACGTACAAGCAACAAATTACAACTAATCAGAGTCACCATACAGGATGACTGCAAGCAGTACCCTGACTGAAAGGTCAAATTAGGCGCTCACACTCATTTGGTGACTTTCCAGGTAACGAAAACAATAATTATAATCAACGATAACATCCGTATCGCAACTCGCCCGCGAATCAAGTTGTGCTTTCGCGCCAATTCAGTATACCTCGCACCGCGGTGGGGAGCAGTTGCGGGCTCGCTGGGGCCTCTCCGTTATCAAAATATAAGCTATTGAATCGCCTGGGAGGCGATCATTAGTATTAACGGTAAGTTTATTTTTCGTTACTTATTTTGATTTTTGCTTTTTTTATTATTTAGCCTTCTTATAACTTAGAAAATGTTTATTTTCTTTTTAGATGAGTCTCAACGAAGGACAAATAGCGGATCTTTTGCAAAATGAGAACTCCGATAGCGAAATCGAGGACAACTTGGAAGTCGATCCTTATGACTCTGATGATAGCGCAGCAGATCCTTCTTTCGTGCCATTTCGACTGGAAGAAGACCTACAAAATATTTTAGTAGACGATTCTGAACCCCCAAACATTTTAATACCATATCAAGCCACTAGTAATGCATCAGATTCATTAGTTCCTGCATCACAAGAAGAACAAACAGCGGAAAATCTTATTATTTTGCCTTCTGCGTCGACTGTGAGAGGTAAGAACAATTATATTTCGTCTAGAGAAACATATAGTAGGTCACGATCTATGCGAACCGCTGCCAGTAACGTAATCCATATTTCTCCCGGCCTAAAGCTGGATGGTAGAGATGTCATTAGACCATTGAACTGCTTTGAAAAATTTTTTACTTCAGAAATGATGGATGAAATTCTCCTACGCACTAACGAAGATATTTTAGTCAAAGCCAGCAAATATAAACAGCAAAGTTCGACCATATCAATGCTAAGAATAGAAGAACTTCTTTGAAATATTTTTTACTTCAGAAATGATGGATGAAATTCTCCTACGCACTAACGAAGATATTTTAGTCAAAGCCAGCAAATATAAACAGCAAAGTTCGACCATATCAATGCTAAGAATAGAAGAACTTCATGCACTGCTTGGTCTTATAATTTTCAGTGGTGCTATGGGTAATAACGATTTACCAACCAGAGTTTTTGATTCCACACTTTGTGGTTCAAAATACATAGCTTCAATGAGCTTGGAATGTTTCGAGTTTCTGCTACGCTGTCTTAATTTTGATGACCGCAGTACCCGTGAAAACAGAAGACAGAATGACAAATTTGCACCCAAAAGAAACATCCGGGAGATATTTATACAAAGATGTAGAGACCTTTACAAGCCATGCGCCTACATAACCATCGATGAACAGCTGCTTGCTTTCAGAGGTCGATGTGCATTCAGAATGTATTTACCGAATAAACCAGCCAAGTACGGCATAAAGATAGTTTTGGCTTATGATGTGAACAGTAAGTACATGTTTGATGCTTGTCCCTACTTCGGGCAAAACGCTGAAACTGCCCCGGCCGAACCTCTTGGCACTCATTACTGCAAGCTGCTTTTGAAGACTATTTATGGGAGCAACCGTAACGTCACGGCAGACAATTGGATCACATCAGTACCTCTAGCTGAGCCAACTTCTGGAAGATCCGTACAATTTGACTTTCATTGGAACAATAAAAGCCAATAAAAAAGAAATACCATCAGAGTTCGAACACGATCCGTCATGTCGTGTCGGTGCATCTATGTTTGGTTTTCACAATAAACTCACACTAGTTAGTTTCAAACCGAAATCCCAAAAAACAGTTCTTCTGTTGTCTACCATGCACAATGAACCGGTAATGGAAAAAGCCTGAAATCGTTTTGTCTTACAACAAAACTAAAGGCGCTGTGGATACATTCGATCAAATATGTGGTCATTTGAGTTGTAATCGCAAAATAAGACGTTGGCCGCTGTGCCTATTCTAAGGGATGATCAACATGGCTGTATTGAATAGCTATATATTGCATGTATCCAATTTGAAGACTCGCGGGACTAAGCCAATGAACAGAAGAGAGTTCATGAAAGGACTGAGTACTGAATTATTTTGACCGTCGTGTGAATTGAGAGGTGAGGAGCGACCGAAAATGAGAAAACGAGTTAGAGACGCTATACAAGAGGTGTTGGCTCCCGAATATTATCCAACTGTGACTGAACCAGGTATAAAAAAGGCAAGAGAAGTATGTGTAGTTATTGCCCAGCTAAAAAACGACGTATGACTGTTTATAACTGCGCTAAATGTAAGAAAAACTATTGCTTAGAACATCGATCTCCAAACTGCAGTTCCTGTGACAAAAAATGAAAGGCTGGCTTCAAATTAGTCTATAGACAAAAATGTGATGTAACCATAATTTTAATTTAGTGTTTTATAAAGTTTATATATTGGATAATAATATTGATGCCAAAAAGTGCAAAAATATATTAGTAATTTTTTATCAGACTGATGTAAGAGTGATATGTTTAAAAAAAAATGTTTGTTATTGTAAGATTTAAGTCTTATTTTAAGACTAATGTTGATTATAAAAAATAATTTTTATTTTAGTTTTTAAAAGGGTAGAAGTTTGCCAAATAATTAATATTATTTTTATAAAATGTAATAAATAACTAATATAAAAAATGGTGTTTTTTAAAAAGTAACCTCCCAAGCGATCATTAGTATTAAGCTGTCGTATATTTATATTAGTATTCTAGGGTTAATATATATGCTAGGGAATCACTCAAATATATTCATAACGTCAATTTGTAATTTAGTTGCGCATTATTATGATTACTTAATTTTATAATTTTTTTTAAATATTTTAAGATTCTTACAATTCCTAAGCAGTGTTAATCGTCGCGGACGTTACGCAATTTTAGACCTTATGACGGCGTTTTAAAGTTTTATAGAAATTATATACTTACGCGGGCCAGTCCGGTGATAGGACGCTACATAGGTGGACCCACGCAAGTCGTTCGCTTGTACTCTCTATTCTTATAGATATACTTTTATTATTATAAATAGTTATAGTTGCAGAATAGGTTTATTATTATAATAGGAAATTATTATCAGTATAAGTAGATTCTTAAATAATTTGTTTGTGGTAATGGGAAATACTAAGAAAAAGTATATAGGAGAAAAAGGAAAGAGCAATTTGAAAAAAAAATGAGGCGCCGCACGCACACTTAAACACAATCTCGTGTCAAAGTGTTTCTCAGCGCGCCAGTCGGGGCCAACACCGCACGAGGTTCGCGCGTCACGGCTTTTCGGCACCGCTAATTGCAAGCAAGGAGGAAGTCAGATACACTATAGCATCGCAGTCTAAGCATAGTATAAAGAGAGGGGAAGTACGTTACCTTCATACAAACGCACTGCGCACGGCTAGTATGTGTGCGCCATAGTATCTATGAGGCGCCGCACGCACACTTAAACACAATCTCGTGTCAAAGTGTTTCTCAGCGCACCAGTCAGGGCTAACACCGCACGAGGTTCGCGCGTCTCGGCTTTTCGGCACCGCTAATTGCAAGCAAGGAGGAAGTCACGTACACTATAGCATCGCAGTCTAAGCATAGTATAAAGAGAGGGGAAGTACGTTATCTACATACAAACGCACTGCGCACGGCCAGTATGTGTGCGCCATAGTATCTATGAGGCGCCGCACGCACACTTAAACACAATCTCGTGTCAAAGTGTTTCTCAGCGCGCCAGTCGGGGCTAACACCGCACGAGGTTCGCGCGTCACGGCTTTTCGGCACCGCTAAATGAATGAAAAATGTGTGATAATCGCAGGAGAACGTATTGCTAATATAATAATAAAATAATACTGCTCTGAATCTTAATACATTTCTGTATTTGTTAGGAAAACCATTGTTGAACTTTATCGACTAATGATCACTGAATTAGTTATACAGAGATGTATTATCTTTGGCAAGGGCCGGGCTTTAAACTAATGATTTTGTGACAGTGACAACCCTGAGACAGTAGGCAATTATATCGCGGATTGGGCCGGAGATAACCTACTTGGCCTCTTTATACTATGGTCTAAGCACATAACAGCGTGAGACTTAAGAATAATCAACACAGTGCCATCAGGAACTTCGCCTTCTAAGCAAAAACCAGCACGTTTCAACATAATATATAAACCTAGGTTTAATTGTTAAGAAAGGCAGTAGTAATTAAGTTAGTTTGTAAGTAGTCTAGTATGCCTGTGTACTCACATTGTCACAGTAGTTAAGTTAACTTGTAAATTAGAAAATAAAAGTGATATAGAGCTCATCTTCTCGTCAGGTATACCTCAATCTCTGAAAACTAAAGTGTACAACCAGTGCGTGTTGCCAGTGATGACTTACGGATCAGAGACGTGGTCCTTCACTGCTGGCCGTATGAGAACGCTCAAGGTCGCTCAGCGAGCTATGGAGAGGGCTATGCTCGGAGTTTCTCTTCGTTATAGACTCAGAAATGAGGATATCCGCAGTAAAACCAGAGTGACCGACATAGCCCAACGGATTAATAAGCTGAAGTGGCAATGGGCCGGCCACATAGCTCGAAAAACCGATAACCGATGGGAAGAAAGGTTCTCGAGTGGCAGCCCCGTACCGGTAGGCGTAGTGTAGAGCGACCCCCCACTAGATGGAGTGACGACCTGGTAAGACATGCAGGAAGTCGATGGATGCAGGTGGCTCAGGACCGTGCTTTGTGGCATTACTTGGGGGAGGCCTATGTTCAGCAGTGGACTTGTGAAGGGCTGTAATGATGATGATGATGTTGATGATGAGAGCTCGTGCTCTTTAAATCCCTTGTTACACCTCACGGAGAAGCAATTCAGATAGATATCGCTTTTCCAAGAAAGTGTTCAAGTTTTTATGTAAAGAGCTAAGGAGTTTGACAAATCTTAGGTCCTCTCAACGCGTTTCCTTGGAACATAAAGTGTGTATCGATCATTAATTTTTTTACATTTTTGCAACTCAAGTTTAAAACAAGTGCAAATATAAAGGGGCGTCTAAACAGGCTATATTTTACGACAATTTATGGCTGCAATACTGTGGCCGGCAACATTGCTAGCAATACCAGCCACACTATGCAATATTTCAAGGATGGCCCGGCATTATAGCCACATATTTTTTGGTATGTCAAAATGTTTTTATGTGTAGCCGGCGTGTGGCCGAACGATCGCCTCGCAATCGAAAATACTGCAATATATCTGGGCCATCTATATTGTTGTTCTGTTTTGCTGTATATGCGCGTCCCTTTCTCCCTGCGAAGTGAAGTACTTTGCGTTTCACTTTCTGCGCGACGTGAAGTGTGCTGCGAGTGCTGCGACGTCCATCGTGTATAAATCTGTGGTGTGAAGATATTCTGTGCTGTCAGCAGCTGTCATTATTGTGTTGTTTAGAAAATAAATTAAAATGACTAATATTTGGTCTAATGAGAAGACTCTTGACTTTATTAATGAAGTGCAATTACATCCTGAAATATGGAATGTGGAAACAGGAATGTATAAAGACAGAAATGCAAAAAAAGATGAATGGTCTATTGTTGCTACTAAGTTTGATATATCAAGTGATGACGCTTACAAGAAATTCCGAAGCCTGCGAACTTATGTGAAGAATGAGGAAAGAAAAAAGAATAAAAGTGGTAGTGCTGGCGGCAAACAAACAAAATGGTCGTTTATTCTTAGTCAAGATACTCCAAATACAGGACTGGATAGTGAAAATACAACAGAAAATGTATGTACCTATATTTATTAACACGTTAGCTGTCCACTGTGATTTGGTCAAGTGACCGTCTACGTCCACGCTTTTTTTAGATTAAATAGATAAAGATTATGCAAATAGCTACTTGTGATAGTGTAACTACCTCCAGGGTTCTTGAAAGTGTATTACAGGCTGAATTTCCGCATGCCCTATATGTAGTGCACAGACTTCTCAGCTTAAGTTTTATGCACTATATGTAGTGCACGGTCTCTGCAGCTAACTTTTAGTGCACTATTTATATGGCACTTGTATTTATTGTATTTTCTATGCGTGGGGGAGGGGCATAGACAAGGAAATGTCAAACTTAACTGACATCTGTTAAAATGTTTGTACGGGTTACCGCACATATTTTATGTAATTTTAATTCAATGACTCGTTTATTTAGGTCACGCAGAAACAATGCATTTGTCACTTGCGAAATCATGTAACTTCCGTACTTTTGCCTATACATCAATTTATAATTCTTTAAAATAAATTCAGTGTTAGATCGACTTTCATTGGGTTTGTTTCGTACACTAACTTTCCCTTGCATCTCATCTGCACTCATTCATCTTATATACTGTATACACCTTACAGTGTTTTTGGTCCTTCGAAAAGACAAGATCACATCTGTGGATTTCCATTGACATTTGGAAAATACAGTTACAGTGGTTACTACGCTTACGTCACTTTATTTTCTTTGTGGATTTTGTGCGACTGCGAATCGGTTGACTGGCTTCCCAGAAGCGGGTCCCACCAGTTCAATTGAGAAGGCGCAAAAAATGTCGTACTAGGTTCGCGAAGCTATAGAGTGGCCTGGACCGCTAGACAAACATCTGCTACAGCTGCTATCAAAGTGGACAGTTGTCGTCGACATTCGACACAGTGAACAGTAACACACTAAGAAGACTCAGTGAGCAGTGAACTTGGAGGGTACCTTTTTTCGTCCTCGGAGTGTCACACAGTGAACAAGCATAATGGAGAGTCTACTTCAGCGCCAACAGGAGATTGTTGAAGCGATCAAGAAGATAGAAAGAAACTTCAGCAAGGATTCCGCAACACGCAAGACTCGTAAGTACTTGAACGAGCGACTCGATGCCCTTGATAAACTGTGGGCCGAGTTCCAAGTAAACAACCATAAGTTATCCGACTATGAGAATGACACTGATCCTTACTTTACGGAAAATCAGTACTAACAAGCAAGAACGTACTTTGATACTGTGCTCATTAAGATATCGACCTGCCCCCCTGCACGTGAACCTGTTTCTCCGGCACCAGAAGCGCTGCCTAAGATCGTAGCGACACCGGAGCCGACTCCATCTACGGCTCCACTTAAACTACAGCCGAGAGTCACTCTGCCATCGACGTCAAATGCAACAACGGTCTCGCCTACAGATCGTCGCCAGGCAGATGAATTGGTATCTCTGCAAAGAACCAACTTCAGAACTTTCCATCGACAAGTGAACAGCTTGCGACTTGACGAGATACGCGACAAGTGGGAGCTGGAAGATGAATTGCGTAACATTCAGACGCGCTGGGCTGCAATCGACGCTTTGCATTTACAAATCGATCATATTCTCCAAGGTTCGGATACGCAGTATGACGATGAGTTTTATGCTTACGAAGACTCGTACAAGAGCATCAAGAAAGCTTTGAATCTCAAGCTCGCGTCTACATTACATCTTCAGCAGTCGACACCACATATCGACATACCTACATTCACGGGCAAGTATACACAATGGCCTAAATTCTATGATCTCTACGTAGAAAGGATCCATAACAATAACTTGCTCACGAAGTTTTCAACGGGTCATCAAAAACATCGAGTGGATTCAGTCTCAATGATTTAATGGAGCGTGGTCCAAACTTATAAAAAGATTTGCAGCATCTCATCTTAGCATGGCGTCAACACAAATACGTCGTAACTGCTGACATCGAAAGGATGTTTCGCCAAATAATGATTCGTGAACCTGATCAGCATTTACAACGCATTATTTGGAGAAGCGCAACTCAAGAGCACCTGAAGGAGTACCAGCTCACAACAGTTACGTATGGTACTAAGGCGGCTCCGTACCTTGCAATGCGCACCTTGCGACAACTGGCTATGGACGACGTGCACAAGTTCCCCATGGCTGCTGCTGTATTGATGACGTCACTGTACATGGATGACCTTCTTGAAGGTCATGATAACCTCTCTCAGGCAAAACAGCTACAAAGAGAAATAATCGACATATTGAAGGGCGCCGGCATGAACATCCGAAAGTGGTCTGAGTCAAGGAACTGATTGAAGACCTGTCAGCTGATCAACTGGACACACCACTCGACTTCAAAGGCCTAGAAACCAGAAAGACCTTGGGCTTACGCTGGATTCCCTCGTCAGACATCTTTGTATTCAAGAACATATTCGAAGACGAGACCAGTGATGACGACATAACATAACGACAGTTACTATCCAACATCTCAAAGGTCTATGATCCAATGGGATTTCTGTGTCCACTATCCGTCCGAGCAAAGCTTCTGTTCCAACGTACATGGTCTGAAGAACGCAACGATCAATGAAGAGCTAATAAACAAGATCGACGACCTTGACATACAGTGGCATTTCAATGCGCCAGCCTACCCTTCTGCAGGTGGACTATGGGAGGCTGCCGTTAAGAGCTTGAAACACCACCTTCGTCGTGTGATAGGAGAGCAAAATCTCACGTACGAAGAGTTCATCACACTGCTTCACCAGATCGAAGCGTGTCTAAACTCTAGGCCTCTACTAGCCTTGACTGAAAGCCCAGATGATGAATACCAAACACCAGGACATTTCTTAGTTGGAGGATCACTGATATCAAGACCACAAACAGATCCTAATCACATGAACTTGACAACAAGATGGCAGATGATTCAAGCCATGAACAAACAGTTGTGGAAGACATCTGACTACCTACAACAGCTGCAAGTTCGTACCAAGTCGAGAACACCCTCAAAAAACATCGAGATCAACGATATTGTCCTAATTAAGGATGAAAACTTACCCCCTGGCAAATGGTTAATGGGTAGGGTCATTGATGTTCACCCTGGTAAGGATGGATACGTACGGGTGGTGTCAGTCAAAACCAAAAATGGAATCATGCAGAGGCCGATCTTAAAACTATCTGTTCTACCGGTGTGAGAAGAACTCACGGAACAACATACAAGTAACGACGTTCAATCATCGACATGTGATGACGTCACAACAGCTGACTCGCAAGCAAAACAACAACGACCAAGGCACACGACGAGAAGGCCTGTCAGAACATTCTTTACGATGGTGGTGATGCTGTTCCTATGTCTGTTCACCCCTAGCCAATGTTCATACAACATATCAGCATTGGATAACAACCAAAACATTTATTTTGACAAAATGTATGACATAAATCTTATACGAGATGAATGGAAATTAAGGACATGAGTACATACTGGTCAGCATTAAGTCACGTGAAAAGTTACGTCGGTCACTTGGAAGAGTACCTACACGGCATTACGCTTCCAGTACATTACAAGAGTATCATATATCAGCTGCAACACGAAATATCCGAAATTCAACATTACAACAAGATACTCAAGAACGGTATTCACAGAAGACAAAAAAAGAGGACTGATCAATGGTGTGGGATATGTGGCCCATTCCTTATTCGGTGTCCTGGACGAGCGTTTCGCGAAGAAATATGAAAGGGACATAGAAAAAATTTCTATGAACGAAAATCACCTACAACTTCTGCTTCGAAACCAAACAAGTGTCATAGAAGCACAGTACAACATTCTTCAAAGAAACGAAGCCATCATGTATATAACCTTCACTAGCAACCGAATAGAGAAAATGAATAACGACGAGCTACATATCCTGTCAGCATCCATGTCAGCCATGATTATTATCACTAATGTTCGGCACATGCAGGAAAGTGTTATTAACACCCTAACAGACCTTGCAAATGGTCATATGGACGCTCACTTATTGCCTCCAGAACAATTGGAAGAGCAGCTCAATATTATATACAGACACATACCAAATGACCTGACTTTGCCTGCCGATATGTACGACTTTAAGGAACTATACAAATTGATGAAGATAAGTGGTGACCTGAGCAACTCTTATCTGATTATCGAAATTAAGATTCCTCTGGTCAACAAGGAAACCTTTGAGCTGGATAAGGCTATAAGTCTTCCGCAGCAGAACTACATTGTGGAATTTATAACACCCTATATCGCATTCAATCTGCAAAAAGACCTGCTCCTCACGCTATCAGAATCCGACATTCAAAATTGTGTCCATACACAGACAAACAGATTGTTATGCTCTATAGATAAACCGATTTATGAGTTACAAATAAAACAAGCAATTTGTAACTTGAGCATACACGATAAAATAATGTGTCATACAAAGGAGGCGCCGTGTCGCGAGCGATGGATTAAGTTACAATGCGATAACAGGTGGCTATTCTCTTGCTGTGGGAAATGCACAGTGCGCATATTTTATATTGACACTGGAATGATAATGAAGTCACTGACCGGGAATGGCTTACTACAAATCGGTCAAGGTTGTACCATCAAGAGTGACATCTTTTCTATTTTTGGTCACAACTACTTGAGCCAAGTTCAAGTTCAAGAGGACATACCGATCCCATCAGACACTTCCATATTGAATTCCATCCTAAATACTACTTCAGGCTTCGAGCAATTTATATTCGAAGACCATGGAGACGAGTGGCGTCGCATGAAGGCTCAGATTACAAACCTCAAAGAACAAGAAAGCGCACCACTCAGCGTACATGACATACATCAATATTCAGTTATGTACACAATACTGGGATTGATCATACTAGCGGCATCCATTTACATCATTATACGATGTCGCAGAACCAAGAGAGCACTGAACATGACGGTAAACACTCCCGTAATCTCCATTCCTATGGCGGCAGTCACGAGCGGAGACCAGGAACCTGCGCCAAGGACGAGGCCGCGATCCGTGCGACTGGACATTCCATCACAAGTGTAGTGCAGTGATGAAATATTTAAGGAATTCGTTATATTATTTTTGTTGATATTATTTTACGATTGTATTTTTGTACTTTGAATTGTTATCATATTATTATTATTTTTTTTACATTCTTAGTACCTTTGTGTTTATAGTTTTCCCTCTTTTGGGCCGACAGAATGTACGGGTTACCGCACATATTTTATGTAATTTTAATTCAATGACTCGTTTATTTAGGTCACGCAGAAACAATGCATTTGTCATTTTTTTTGTTTTTTTTTTTTTTTTTTTGGTTCTTGCGAAATCATGTAACTTCCGTACTTTTTATGCTTTTACTATACATCAATTTATAATTCTTTAAAATAAATTGAGTGTTAGATCGACTTTCATTGGGTTTGTTTCGTACACTAACTTTCCCTTGCATCTCATCTGCACTCATTCATCTTATATAATGTATACACCTTACAATGTTCTACTGTCAAAATATTATTACATCGTCAAAGTTTCATAACGGGTAACGGCTAACGGCTTTCATAACGGGTGTTTTTGTGTGGTTTTGGTACATTTTTGGCTTTATATATAAAATATCACGAAGTAAATGTCTGAGTGAGGAAGATATGCTCCGTATATTGGAAAACAGTGATGAAGAAGATAATTGTATGCAAGGAATCGAACCTGCTGTAGAAGACGCAGATGAAGACGATTTATTGGACACTCCGCTCCTGCCTTTCGAAGAAAATGTATTTACCATCAGACAATTTATTGAGAACACCTATCCAGGTAACATTTCAGTTGAGAATTCGACAGATTTTTCCGAAATTAAATCTAACGCTATCCAACCCCCTGAGATGTCGGTCCAGAGATCTGTTGAGTCCTACTGCGGCTCAAGTATTGCCTACCACTTGGCAAAATAATATACAAGATTTGCCAAGAGAAGAATTTACGGGTTATGCTAATGGGAAACGTCATGTATGGCTATTTTCTGAAAATACTGACCTGTGGACTATTTTTTCTCATATTTACAATGAAGATGTTAATCAATTGATGGTCGAAGAAACAAATCGTTATGGTTCTCAAATGAGAATTAATCGTAATAATAAGCCGTCTAGTCGTATAAATAGATGGAAACCTGTTACTTCGGAGGAAATGAGAAAGTTTGTGGGCATATATTTTCTTACCGGACTTCTGAACTTCCTTTCCATTGAATCTTATTGGAAAAACGATCCACTATACTATCATCCACTCCTCCATGACATGAAAATGTCTTACAATCGATTTTCTCTAATACTAAGGTGTTGGCACTTTTCTAACAATGAAGTTCATAATGTGGATGACAGGCTGTACAAAATACAGCCGCTAATAAATAAGCTCATAAATAACTCGTGAAGCATATACACTCCTGGCGAAACAATCGCTGTGGATGAATCGATGGTCGGTTTCCGAGGAAGACTTGTTTCGCACTTATAATCCACAAAAAGCCCACAAATATGGCATAAAAATATACAAGTTGTGCTGTTCTAATGGATTTACATGGAGTTACTCTATATATGGACGGTCACACCAATTGCCTGGTTTAGACAAACCAGGTACAGTTGTGGTGTCTCTGGCTGAACTGTTACTGGATGAGGGCAGGATCCTTATTGCTGATAATTACTACACCAGTATACCTTTGACGAGTTATCTCAAGGAACGTAAAACTGATTTCTGAGGCACAGTCCGTAAAGTGAGGCGTAAACTTCCAGCACAAGTAATTCAATAGAAACTTCAAAAATGTCAAATAGCTGCGCAACAAAACGAATGTGTGACTGTCCTAAAATGGCATGACAAACGCGATGTTCTGACTTTGTCAACGTGTCATACCCACGAGATGCAAATGTCAAAAGGGTTTCGCCAAGTTTTGAAGCCAAAAATGGTACTAACTTACAACGAAGGCAA
Source organism: Parnassius apollo (assembly GCA_907164705.1). NCBI lineage: Eukaryota > Metazoa > Arthropoda > Insecta > Lepidoptera > Papilionidae > Parnassius > Parnassius apollo. Next base: position 1,071,472 of record CAJQZP010000103.1, on the reverse strand, counting down.
GAAGGGAATTGATATTGCTGACCAGCTCACAAGCTATAATTCGCCTGTTCGAAAATCATGTATATGGTACAAAAAAATAGCGGCGGATCTTTCGGATGCGTGGTCAACGCCATTGTAATTTACAATCAATTGCATCCATCCAACGAAAAAATTACACTGCTGCAGGGTAATGAATGTATAATAAAAAACTCTACTTATTATTGAAAACGTCAGACCAAATGCAAGTTCTCTCGTCGTTACGACGCGTTTACATCACACGTATACCAAACAATTCCCCAGAAAAGACACATAAAAAACGATGCGCAGGCTGCTATCAAAAACTGAAGGAAAGTGGAAACACGGTAAATGAAGCAAGGAGAAAGACACCAAAGGTTGTTACCGAATGCATTGCTTGTAAAAGAGGCTTCTGCCTGCCGTGTTTCAACGAATGCCACTGAAAATATGTGAAAAATGTTTTGTTATTATAATTTAATAAGTCATGTTTGTTTTAGTTACTGATTTTTCAATAAAGCATAAATATTTTTTATTAGTACCACTTGTTTGCTTTAATATTTTATTTGCCACATTTACCTCAACTCCCGCATACATTATTAAGAAATCCCCATATGTCCTTCGCGGTTCTTTTTACACAGTTCCTAACCCACACGTCCATCTTAAATTCAGTAGTGTAGTTCTCACGTCCAATTCAAAAAATCACATTAAGTTTGAACGGAGTGGTGCCCTACATGTAGTGCATGGACGCCATGGCTAACTTCACAGTGCACTACATATAGTGTACGGACAGCTAACGTGTTAATAGATTATGGATTTCCTAAATATTTGTCCTGCCATGCCACTCGTCCCCGCTCTGTCATAAAATAATGCATAAATTCATCTCTAATCGCTTTTGCTCTCATTGTTGAGTTCCTTCCCAATACTCTTAAATCTGTTAAACGCTCTCCATCAGCTTGCCATGATCCTGGGATCACCGTTCCAAGGTCAATATCTTTCCTGTCAAAGGTCCCAGGTGGTGAATATAAAGCTTGTGCTCTTGTATTTCGTGGCAAAAAGTTATGTAAATATGCACAAGCCATAACTATATTTTGTACATCTTTCATCTCAACGTTGATAGTAGTATGTAGTATACGAAAAATGGATGCCAAAATTCCAAATGAGTTTTCCGTAATTCGGCGTGCTCTAGATATTCTGTAGTTACATACTCGCTTAGGAGATCCTATGTTCAAAACTACAGTATAGAGCTTGCAATTATTTTCGGTTAAGGGAAATGCATCATTTGCCAAGAAAACCTATGGTGTAGATACTTCTCGACCCGGAAGGGGTTCACAATGTGGTATGTCAAAATTTTGGTTCAGGAGTGCTTGCCCAAAAGCCGTATGCCTAAAAACTCCCCCTATCGGATATTCTTCCCTGAACTCCAGCATGTACATACAAAAAATTGTACCTTGCGTCTGTTACCGCGAATAGCACTATGCTAAAAACTGCTTATAATTAAAATATTGAGTACCACTGTTGGGTGGACAAATAATTCTAATGTGCTTGCCATCCATTGCACCCAAACAGTGAGGAAAATTCCAACGGTCTTCAAAATCCTTTGCGACTCGTTTACATTCAGTCGCTTGTGATGGCATCTGTAAAATAAAGGTTCCTTTTTAATTATATTGAATATTTCTTTCGTTTTCAGGGGACTGAAGCCCAAGAGACTAGTAGCATTGCTGACCAAGAGGTACTTTCAGAAACAACAGACTCTCTGCTTTCCTCTGTTCCTTCTCCAAAACCATGTGCTTCTAAGAAGTCCAAGACTGCAGATCCCATTTTGGAAAAGGCTCAAAACATTATACTTGAAGCAAGTGAAAAAAGAAGAAATGAATTTGCTGCTTTCGCAGAGCATATAGCAAACAAGTTAAGTAAATATGATGACTATACCCGTGCTCAGGCAGAATTCAACATAATGAAAATTTTATTTGACTGTGACATGGGAAAATACAGAAATCCAGCTGCGTTTACACAGAGTCCTGCTGGCGATAGCGGAGAAAGAGCTAGCACTTCTCAATCCCAATATTCAGAGATGTCCCAATACATATCACGACAAAATACTCGGCAGCCTATGACTCAAGAATATACCGCTCCTTATCAGTCTCCACCACAACAGTATGCTGATCTACACCACACCCAGTTAACTGGAAATATTGCTTATGAAGAACTTGTGACTCTGTCAATAGTGATTCGCAAATTCATTGATTCTACGTCGAACAAAAATAAATGTGCACTTAATAAATACTTAAATATTTACTTGCCTTTATGTATTCCTTTAAGCCTTCTATTAAGGGTTCACAAACCTCTGGGACAATAGTTGAAATTGAATAAGCGGACACTCTGAAAAGGTAAATTAAACTCTTGAAAGAATCTCCAGTCGCTAAATACCGTAGAGTTATTGCTAATCTTGTAGTCACTGGTATTGCATTCCTCATGTTTGTATCTTGCCTTTGTATGTTTGGTCCAATTCTGTTCACAAGAAATTCGAAGTCGCTCTTAGACATTCTTGTAAGATTTTTAAATAAGTATTTATCCAGCATTAATTCCTTGTCTACGGAATCCAAAGTGTCACGCCTACTTAGGTAGGGTCGAATCCACATTCGTGTCCTTTTTTTTCGTTTTTCTGCCAAAACAATGTAAGCGGCTGCGATGAGCGTCATTTCGTCGGCCATTGTTGCTGGATTGAGTGGCTTATCAAAGGGTTCTGAATCAAAGGCCATACTACTGCAGCCATATTGCAACATGTTGCCTGCAATTGATTGCTCAGCCATAAAATGCACTAAAATGTTTTTTGATGGCTGGGCAATGTTTGCCAATAATTGCAGCCACAAATTGTCGTAAAATATAGCCCGTTTAGACGCCCCAATATTGATATGGTCACAATAAGATGTTATGTTAGCTAATTACGTAATAACTTATGACAGAAGGACCCTTAAGTAGGGACTGAATAAATTAACCGACTTGGTATTACATGGATCTCACAACTTTTTACGATAGAAGAACTGAGTTGCGAGACTTGGTTTTTTTTTATGAGTTACGTTTTTGATGGCATCTCATTTCTTTTCGCAGATAGTCCTACTTTTTTCCTTCCGGTACCTTCTACTTCTTGATTACCAACAAAGTACCTATCTACACCTTTTATTCTATTATATTATACACATACAGGTACACTGATTCATTCACTGCAAATGTAACTTTGTAATCCTATATATTTATATGGGATTACAAAGTTATTTATGCAGTTAGTGTATGTAAAAAACTGGATCGAAATTGAAAAACATTTGAGTTTTTCCTTGATTTATACACTAAACACTAACTGTGTTCTAAGTTTGAGGCTTCTATGTCTGCTAGAAAAGCCTTAGAGTTTTGATGATCGGTCAGTGAGTGACAAAATTAAGAAACTTTGACTAATTATAATTCCTAAACTAATGGTTCAAATTGAATGGAATTTGAAATATATCGTGTATATACAATGCCTGCTTGGTTTCTGAAAATTCAGGTTTCTAGTTTTATCCGCTACCAAGTTATAGGGGGTCGAAAATGGCCTGAATTGCTTCGAGAAAAGTATGGTACGGCCGTGCCGCTTTTTTGCTCAACTTCGCGGGAGCACCACCGTGCTCCCAGATAGATCGTGAATTGAATGTAGAAAGAGTTTTTAAAGATATAATATTGGACGAGTCTAACTGGATTATAATACAGGACATTTTAAAGATCTTCGAACCCATTAGCGAGAAACTATCGTTATCTGAATCAGTCAATTGTCTCTTTGTCAGACGTTCCTCACATTTTCAAAAAATTATTAGACACATTATCTCAAGAAGTTCAATCGAACTTGGTAGTAAGTGAAATAGAAAAAGAATTCATTATTTCGCCGATAGAAAAGCGAAGAGACTTCTGTATCCAGCCCATACATTTGGCAGCAAACGCTTTAGACTATTCCTGTGTCGACCGCGATTGATCGAATCTTTTTGATTCTATTGCAACCTGTACACGAGTGATCGAATCATGGACCTCTGAAAGATTCGATCTTAATTGACCAGATTTCAAGGTGACAAGATACACCAAATTCTACTATTTTTTTTTTTTGCATATTTTTACATACATATAATAATCGATGACGATCGAATCGTGCAATCAATCACACAACGACGTAATAAACAAAATGTCTTCTGTCTCCTTCGTTTACACTTTACATACAATTCAATCACTAAACAAATCGTATTATTACTATAATGGCACCTGTTCAGCATTCTTCACTCGTCATACAAAGTAAGTACAAACGAGCTGCGACCCAAATGATCGAAACGATCGAATCTTTTCAACCCGATCACCATACGAGTGGGTCATGATTGACCCAGGCCACGGGAAATGATCGATCGACACAGGTCTACTCTAGACCCGCGATACAGAGGTCAAAGTCTACAGCTTAATAATATTCCTGCAACAACGAATTACATTGCTCAGGCAGCTGTCTTTTTGCAACTACCAATAAGCGAAGTTATGGCAAATATGGCTCATTTTCAATCGGAAACTGGTTACTGTAGAGAATCAGAAGCCATATGGGCTCCTATCAAATTAATAGAGCCAAGAATGTGGTGGCAGACAATTGCTCCAAAGAAAATCCTTCAACCGATCGCTACTCGCATCTTAAGCGTTCCACTTTCGTCGGCTTCAAGCGAGCGCAACTGGAGTATATTCAATATCACACTTACGACGCAACCGCTTGCAAAAACAGAGTGGAAAATCAAATGTTAAATTTTTTAATGTAAATAATTTTCTTCATAAAAATCAATTCGGTTTCACAAGGGATCGCTCGACAACTGATGCTGGTGTTGACCTGATTAAATATATCTTTAATGAATGGAAGAATTCACAGGATGTTTTGGGTATGTTCTGTGACCTATCCAAGGCCTTCGATTGTGTTCACCATGAAACATTAATCAGGAAACTTAAACACTACGGTGTAAGAAGTGATGCTCTTAAATTAATTATTTCATAAATAAGTGACAGAACGCAAAAAGTTGTCATTAATAGTATGGTTCTTCCGGGTCGATTGTACAGCAGCATCTGTATATCTGTAGAGCAGCAGAACGCAATTGGAGTATATTCAATATCACACTTATGACGCAACCGCTTCCAAAAAAAAGAGTGGAAAAACGTATTTTTATAAGATCAAATCTTAGTCTCTTTTTGAACGCAAACATGCTCCTGCAATTCAATATTCGAGTTCCGACTCTGATGAAGAAGAATATGGGGTATGTTCCGAAATACAACGCAGTGTACTGTCCAATGCAAATGACATCATAAATCGACGCTATACTGGTGATTCGTTCCAAAACATTGGACAGTATATGACGTCATACTTTTGCGCCATTTAGAAAAGTGTTTGCGATTATTTTGTCATTTTGTGATCCAAAAATCATTATACCCTCCTAATGGATATACCAGCAATTATTCTATAATTTTTTGTATTTGAATAAATAGAAACAAATTCTGGCATGCTTCATTCAGCGCACACACAATTAAAAATTGTTTTATTGTGGCCGGATATCCGACGCAATATGGCGGCGGCACGCCAGTACAATATAGTGTCAATTGATGACGTCATTAGCATTTAACAGTGTACTATGTTGTATTTCGGAACATACCCATGATAACCTCGAATTTATAGACACTACGGAGCACTCTCGTAATTTTGATGAAGACAATATGGAAAATGATGATGAACCCTTGATGTTATAATTTTAATTATTAATATAATTCAAAATTTTAATACTGGAATAAATCATATGATAATATATATATATATATATATATATATATATATATATATATATATACTAGCTTGCCAGACAGACGTTGTTTTTTTCCCTTTTTGACAACTCTGTCATATCCTATAAAAATCCTTAAATTGGCAAAAAAAATTGTGGATAATCTCATCACTCATGGGCAAAAAAACTATCCTATCTCTCAAGTTGGACCCAACTGCACACGGTGTGCAAATTTGACTAAAATCGGTTAAGTAGTTTAGGAGTCCATATATATATATATATAGATCTCTTTACGGTAAATGTTGATCAGACGCGACTTCACGCGAGCACTTTGTTGATCCGAAAACGCATGTTGATCCGGCGCCTTTTGTTGATCCAATATGCATCTCTGGTAACTAATATGGCTCCGACCGGATCAACATCGGCACTCACGAGACTGTTTGCTAGCGTTTGCAGAAGTTGATCCGATATACAAATCCACCTTGCGATGGTTACGGAAAATGTTGATCCGATTTAAATGAGCCAATCAGAGCACAGAAAATGATAAGACAAATGATCGGATTAGCTGAAAGCAGCCGCGACGTTGCCGTTTCGTATTTTTGGCGGTACAAGCTATAGATTAAATGCGTATTCAATACAATAATGCATTCAGGGTGCTGTTGGGTCTGCCTCGTTATTGTAATTGTTTACGGATGCGCATGTGGATTGTTTCTACACCACCATGCGTAAACGATACACATCCCTGGTGCGCGGGGTGCAGGCCAGTTCTAAGGGTATACTGAGGACATTTTCTGACAGGGTTGAGGTCAGTACCTGAACCATTGTCATATGGTGCACGTGCTGACTAATCTGACCTTAGATATAGTTTTAAATAAATAGTTTTAAAATTAAGTAAATAGTTTAAGTTTTACTAAAATTAGTTTTAAGATTTGTAATATTACTAACATCTATGATCCTTATGGTCGAAATAAACGACTTTTTTTTAACGAATAACTCGACAACGCCCCTTCTTGTAGCAGAAGTGGCGGCAACGGCGACAAGGTATTCGCCTGAGTGTGTGTTTGTGTGTGTGTGTGTGTGTGTGTGTGTGTGTGTGTGTGTGTGTGTGTGTGTGTGTGTGTGTGTGTGTGTGTGTGTGTGTGTGTGTGTGTGTCATGTGTGCGTGTGTGCACTGTTGTGTTTGTGTGTGTGCGGCAGTGTGCGTGTGCACACGTGTGCATGTTTGCACGCGCTTGCTTGTTTGTGTGTGTGTGTGTGTGTGTGTGTGTGTGTGTTTACCATAAACCAGTTAACATGTTTTCTACATCTTCATAATCAAGATTTTTAATGACGCGTTTACAAAATTGGTAGGTATAGAAACCTCCCGTCTTGATGGAGTGACCTCAAAATGTAATTCGGGATTACTACTGGAACTCCTGGACTAGTAGAACTGGGTGAGCCGAGTTTGGGCTCGTTTTGTTAGTTATGATGAATCCTTACCTCCGGGCTTGCTGAAGTGACCTAAAGGTGTACTTCGGTAACTAATACTGTAACACCAGTACTAGTAGAACTAGGTAAGCCGAGTTTGGGTTTGTTTTGTTAGTTATGATGAAACTGTCACAAAACAAAAGTTCTTTTCACTTTGTCTCTTGTACCAATAGGTAGTCAAGCTGATATTCGGAAAAATGGATAACCCCCCTAGTAACATCTTTATGGGCAGTATCGATATCCACTTACCAGCCACATTGTTTTTCGCTGTAACCAACTGTCCTTTATGTGAGCCTCACTTGCCCTCACGTGGTACCCACTTAACTGCACTCCAGTGCACCCACCACCACCTCTGCCACCTACGCCTCCACATCTACCACCGCACCCCTCTCTAAGCCTTTGTTCTCCACCTCCGCTAGCTCCGCCTCCACCATAAATTCTGCTCCCTCCGCCTCAACAATAAATTTCGCTCCCTCCACCGCTACCACCACGCGCCGTCACTATTCTTTCCGCCTCCAACACACCCACACAATCTAAGGTCGACCCACTTCTGACCCCGCTCTCCCCTTTTCCACTATCTCCGACTTCACCACAAATTTCTTTCCTCCGCCTTCACCACAAACTACGCTGCATTCACCTCCGCCTCAACCACGTCTCCAATCTCCGCCTCCGTTTTCTGCGCTCATACACACACACACAAACACACACACACACAAACACGCACTCAGACGAACACACACGCACGCACACACCTGCACGCACGCGCTCGCACACACACACCCGCACATACACTCACACACACGCGCGAGCGCGCCCGAACGAACACACACATACACGCACAAGCATATACATACACACACACACACACGCGCGTGCGCACACAACATACACACACAACAGTGGACACACGCAAACACACACGCGAACACACACATACACACACACGCACACACATAACGCCCACACACACTCGCATGCATGCATCGGCACACACTCACACACGAACAACAGTTAACATACGCACGAACATACTCACAACACACACACACATACACACGCACGCACGCACGCGCACACACATACTTACACCGACATACACCCTCACGAATGCACACGCACGCACGCGCACACACACACACACACACACACACACACACACACACACACACACACACACACACACACACACACACACACACACTTCTTCACACGCACGTACTCAAAAAACGCAACAGTGCACACACGCACTCATACACGAACACATACAAACTCGCATAAAATCACACACACACGTAAACACACGCGCTCGCACTAAATGGCACCCCCCCACCCTTACACATACACACATACTCGAGTGATAAATTAATTTGTAATAAAGTACTATCCATCATCTGCTAATTGATCTATGAAAAATGAACAATATAACACAAATTCTCTCACACGATAACAAAAACTCGAATAAACGTCTTTCCACAATAAAACCTGTCAAAGTTTGATCCACAAAATCAGCAGATAACGCATTTTCTTACCTTATTACTATAATGAAATAGCCTACTGGGTTCTCTGTTACACACAGAACGCGACGTTGGCGCTTCGTGTTCGAGTACCTATTCGTCAATTATGGCTCCGGATCCACTTAGTCTAAGTAAATGTCGCATATAAATTAAATATACTCTGGATCCAAAAAATCATATTCAGTATGATTTTTTTCGACCGTTGATAGATCAACAAATGTTGGTGAAATCGTTGACGAGTATATTGAAAACCTGTTAGTGCAGATCCAACGACGTCACACGCGCATCAAGTATGGATCAAAGTATATTAGTTTGTGCGACGAGGAGCTGAGCAAACACGTCAAATAGGTGGATCAACAATTGTTCTAACTTCTCACTGGATCAACATTTACCGTGAAAGGATGATTATATATATATATATATATATATATATATATATATATATATATATATATATATATATATATAATTTATGTAGTTCTAACTGAGAAAACATAATTTTCCTTTAGGTCTTATTTGAGGTTATGTAAAGAATTTGAAACCAAATGATTTGGAAGCTTTTTTACCTTTTTTATTAAAATTAAATGTTAAAAAATAGTCCATATGTAATTGACCATAAATTACCTTTTTGACAGTATTTTACCGTTTTTGACTAACTTGACCAAAGACGAAAACTAGACCAAAGTGACTGAATTTGACTGACAACTTATCAGTCAAATTCAGTCACTTTAGTCATTTTCATTTCTACACAGAATATATACGAAATGAATGTTTATGTAGGTTAAAAGTGAGTCGTAATTTATAGGACGAGGGATTCAAAAGGTAGATGATCATAGAGCGAAGAAAACAATTTAGGAGAGTTAAAAAAAATTGTCGGTGGTTCCCTCATCTAATGCACATTCACAGAGGGAGCTATCCCTGATCATCTAATTTGGCTAAAAGTACTTGTGTGCAAGCATGGCCAATTCTTAGTCTACAAATAATTGATGTTGCACGTTTGTTGGCTGTATTTAATTTGAGAAACCATAACTTTGGAGGGATGGAACATTGTATAGCAGCATGACCGGCCTCATGCAACCACTTTTACGAACACAGGGTTTACATTAAAAAAACAGTCCTCCGGACCGAATTTCGGCCACGACGGCCTGCCTCAACGGAGGCTAGCCATCGGCGCAGGACAGGATTATAGTACCCAAGTGTATGCGCAAGCACAGGTGCACTCTCTATTCCCTCACTCTCATAATCCGATGGGACGGTAAACCGACACGACCGGAGAGAGATCAGGCGCAGGACCAATAGTTTTACGTGTTCCTAGGTACGGGGGTGAGACACCGCCAACTTCCCGACTCCGGGCAGCTACTGAGAATTTCTTGACAGAAAAACACAATAATTGATTTTTTGGCCCAATTCGGGATTTGAATCCAAGACCTCATGATCAGCAGTCGCACTACTACAACCACTAGACCAACGAGGCAGTCAGGTTACATACTTAACCGATGGTACATCTATGTCCCACAGCCTTCACCTACCATCAAGTGCTCCTTTGTCACCATAACTTCTACGAAAAAAAGTTGATTATGTGTTAACTGTTGTTTAAAATATGTTATTTAGTTTGGTTATTGCTAAGAGATTTATGGTAACTGTTGTTTAAAATATGTTATTTAGTTTGGTTATTGCTAAGAGATTTATTATAGAGCTGCATTCAAATAAACAACACAAAATATCCGAAAAATCATTATTTAACACACAAACAATAGTTCCAGCGGGTATTCGTAACTGCGACCGTCGATTTTGTAGTGAACCACTCAATGTTATACGGTAGACACATACTCACTTCACAGAAGAACTTTCACGGTGCTTTTTAGCACGCTTGAAATGTAACTTTAAAGTATCCTGCAAAAGAAAATAAATGTACATTGTAGAATAGAGACAAGACAACACAAAATGTTGTTATACGGGTTGACTATGATAAGATAAGATAGTATATAAGGTAACAAAGTATACAAGGTAAGATAATGTATAAGGTAAGAAAGTATTTAAGATAATACATAAGATAAGATAGTACATAAGGTAAGACTACAAATATAAGGTAAGATAGTATAAAAAGTAACATAGTATTAAAGGAATGATAGTATATAAGGTAAGTTAGTACTAATACAGGATTTTAAATTAATACGTGGTAGAGCCAGGCTGCCAACGGATTAGTAAGCTGAAGTGACAATGGGCCGGCCATATAGCTCGAAGAACCGACAACCGTTAGGGAAAAAAGGTTCTCCAGCCTCGTACCGGTAGGCGTAGTGTAGGGCGACCCTCCACTAGGTGAAGTGACGACCTGGTAAGACATGCAGGAAGTAGATGGATGCAGGTGGGTCAGGACCGTGCTTTGTGGCATAACTTGGGGGAGGCCTATGTTTAGCAGTGGACTTGTGAAGGGCTATAATGATGATGATGATGAGCCAAGCCACGCTGCAACTATAATGGTTGTAACACCAATGACAGACATTACAGACACCTTTGCTTTGTTTTTGCTATGTTGAGTGTAGAGAACTGGAGACCATTTCCACTGGATACGAGGCATATCATCGTAGTCTTCAGAGTCGAAAACGCTTCTTAATGTTAATTCGTTATTGAGAATAGATGTAGATGTTAGTCATGCCGATTTGAGATCGTTTTCTTGTGCCAGAAAGATCGATTTTTAAAACGATATACAGTACTGAATCGATCCAGTGAATCGATATTTCGTTGTTTTTATAGGAACTGTAAAATTATTTATAATTAGTTGAATATACCCAAACCCGTAAAGAACGACAGTTCTTTCGCCTCTTCTTAATGGATTAAAGAAATAAAAATTAAGTTGTTTGTAATCTGTATTTTGTTGTATCTTTTGATATTGTAAATATAAACTCTGAAAGAAAATCGATTAGAGATCGATTTTTCAGAAATCGATCTTTTAGACCTCGATTTCTTGTTAATCGATTCTTTAGATTTCGGTTCGAATCGATCTAAAAATCAATAATGGGCCACAGCGACCACTTACCATAAGGTAGACTTTGTGCTCCTATATCACCCTTATGCTATAAATAAAAGTCTGTGACATAAACATATACTATGTGACCCTGACCACGCGCCCCGAACTGCTAAAATATTTTAACTTACCATTGACTTAAACTTGATGTCGCATTCCACGCAATAATAGTCCCTTCGTACATGAACCGACTGGACATGTTTCTGCAGCAACGTCGCGTAGACGAAACTTAAGTTGCACTGGTCGCATTCGAAACGCTTTTTGTTGTCGTGCCGCCTAATGCAAATATGTATTTTAACATTAGAGCGAGACCTCAGCAGCCAGCCGAAGTAGCCAGGTAATAGCTTTTTACGAAGTTTGCTACGCTGTTTGAAGTTTACGATGTGGTAGAGCCATGCTACGGCCATATAATTGTTGTAGCAGGAATGGGCTGGCTCGACCGGAGTACGACCACACTAGCAGAATAACAGCGTAAAATAGTTGCTAAATGCTGCTGTGTTTCGTATGGTGAGTGTAGAGAAACGAAGACCCTTTTTCCTGGAAACGAGGCATTCCTACTTAGTTTCAGAGTGACAACACATCTGCGTTTTGATTCTTAATCGAGGATAGATGTAGATGTCTACTGTGAGTGTGAATGTCAGACAACATTTTTGAAATGATTATTCATGTCTTAACATTATACAAATCTCAATATTAAATACAGACCCTTCAGTTACATTTATATGTAATAGATTTGTAGATATACATATCAAAGGTCGTAACTAAATATGTGAGCACACTGAGAATTTCAGTTTATATTCATGTATGTGTCCCGGAATATAACCCAGTATACTGGCCAATGCAAATGACGTCATAAATCAAAGTCATACTGGTGATTCGTTTCAAAACTTTGGCCAGTATCGTCATACATCTGCGCCATATTGGAAAAGTGTTGGCGATTATTTTATGTCATTTTGTGCTCCAAAAGTTGTTATATCTTTGCTAATTTTTTTTTATATTAAGTTACTGACAACCAATGGAGAAGAATGGTTGTCGAGTGGCAATCGCGTACCGGTAAGCGAAGTATAGGGCGGCCCCCCACTAGATGAAGTGACGACCTGGTGAGACAAACATAACGTAACATAAACATTTATGCCTGTAACCCAGAGGGGTAGGCAGAGACTACAGACTTCCATTTGGCACGATCCTGACACACCTCGCTCACCTCCTCCACAGCCACACCTACGCATACATGCTCGTCGGTTAAGGGTACTCCTAATTTAGCCCATTTTCAATATATCGCCAATTTGATCGATAAACTTTCGTCTAGGACGTCCTTTCAGACTCTGCCATCCACTTCTGCAACATAAATTTGCTTTGTCACTCTTTACTCATTCATTCTTTCCACATACACCAAACTCCGAACATTCCTTTCATAATCCTGGTCACAACATCATCTTGCAAACCACACTCTTCCCTAATCATACAATTTCTCACCCTGTCACTCAGATTCAGCCCTATCATACTCCTTAACGACCGCATTTCTACTACTTTATGCCACTCTGGTGCTTCTTCTGCCACACCCAACTTTCACTAACATACGTTAAAGTAGGGACTAACACAGCATCGTGAATTGCCATACATGCCTTTTTTGACAAATTCTGATTTTCCACAATAAAGTGGAGTGCCCCATTTACTATATTTCCTCTATTTCCAGTAAGAATTAAATGGATGCAGTCGGCTCAGGACCGTGCTCTGTGGCATTCTTTGGAGGAAGCCGTTCAGCAATGGTCTTGTGAAGTTGCTCGTGTGGAGGGCTGTAATGATGATGATGTAAGCTAGCTCTTCAATACTCACATGGTGTGAACTCTGAGTGACTCGAGGCTCTTGTAGAGTTTGCCGCACTTGTGGCACGCGTGAGGTTCCGTACGATTGTGCAGACGTACATGACGTTGCATCACTGTGCGCTTGCTGGAAAACTTCATCTCATAATATTGTACTCGTTTTATTTGTTTTATCGATAAAATAGTTTAAATGTTTTATTAAAGAAAAGTTGTACTAAAAAGGTTATTACAATATAAATGAATACGTAAATGAAAATAACCCTTGGGAATGAGGTGATCGCCACCATGCTGGTTCTATAAAAATTCATACAAAAATTGTACAAAATAAATTTATTGTAAATTGAAATATGTTTAAATATGTCCCGCTTTTTTGGGAATAATGGTGTTGGGAGTAGTGGTGTTGGGGGTAGTGGTGCTGGGATTAGTGGTGACGGGATTGGTGCACGCAATTGAGGGAGGGCGGGAGACGCTCTTCAAACTAGGTAAGACACATCATTTTATTTAATTGAGCGGATGGTTGCAAAGTAACTATTAGTATCTTTATTATAATGGATTACCACAAAGTAACGCCTGATTCTATCAATTAACTTTTATTCTATTAAAAAAACCATTGACGGTCTGGTTGTGCGATGTTTAAAAAGGGAGGGAGGAATCAAATCATGTAATTTCTACTCACACACTCTGGAATGTATCCTATAGGTATAGACTATGTTTATTCTAAATATACCTTCCATTCTATTCTATTCATAATCACTTCCCACTTACTTGGTGGTGAACACGCATTGCTTGCAGCTGTACGCCGCTGATGTGTTGGAATGTACGATAGAATAATGTTCCAGGACGTGCTGTCTAGACAGTCGGATGTAACCACATATTTTGCATTTGTACCTGGAAGAAAATATTGTAAGTTTAAAAGTGTTCTATACGTGAGAGCTACGCTGGAGCTATATTAGTAGTATAATTGTAGCACGAATGGGTCGGCTCGAATGGAGGAGGACCACACTCTCAGCGTATAAGAGTTTGAAATAACAGCATAACGCTGCTATTTTGTATGGTGAGTGTACAGAACACTTTTTACTGGAAAAGAGGCATTTCATCTTAGTCCTCAGTGACAATGCATCCGCATTTTGTTTTGTAATCGAGGATAGATGGAGATGTCTCTGGGCCACAGCCACCACTTACTATCAAGTGGACTGTGTGCTCGTTACTACAAAAATAATTAAATTAGAAAGGCTGCACAGCAGCGTTGAGCCCAGAATAGGTAAGGGCTGTCTTGCTCTCTACTCTTACACTTCTTATTATATTCCGGTGGTCACTTTAACACACAGCATACACAAATACATATTATAAAACCTACTTACACTCATATTCACATTATACACTATGTATACATATAACGTACTTTGGCAACAATTGCATATTATTCGTTATAAATATTAGTTCGAATCTATCGTTCGAATACTGTCGTGAACTACATCAGTAAGTTTCTAAAGCATTTTTTATAGAATAAGAGTGACAAACGAGCACACAGTTCACCTGATGGTAAGTGAATGCTGTGGCCCATAGACATCTACATTTATAATCAAGAATCAAAATGCAAAAGCATTGTCACCCCTGAGGACTAAGATGGTATACCTTATTTCTAGAAAAGACTGTTTCCAGTTCTCTACACTCACCATACGAAAGACAGTAGCATTAGGCTGTTATTTCACGCTGGTATGCTGTGAGAGCGTGGTCCTTCCCCGGTCGAGATGATATAATCGTGCTACAAACGTAATATAACTGCAGTGTGGCTTTACTACCTAAAACAATAGCCTACTAAACAAGGGTACGGACTGCAAAACTAAAAACATAGGTTCGAATCTGACATTCGATTGCTGTCGTAATCCACTTGTACAAAATAAATTTATTTCACTTCTAAACGTCATGTTTCGTGGCGATTTTTCTAATAACATTATGTGTTAAGTGGCTTTATTTATTTTTTTATACAATAAGGGTAACAAACTAGCACACAGTCCACCTGACGGTAAATGGACGCCCATAGACTGCCTCGATTTCAGTAAAAAAGTATCCGGTTTTTCTACACTCACCATACGAAATACAGCAGCATTAAGCTACTATTTTACGCTGGTATTCTGTGAGAGCGTGGTCCCGCCTTGGTCAAGCCGACCTATTCGTGTTGCAACTATAATATAGCTGCAGCGTGACTCTACCAAGTAAAAAAATTGGTTGTCTATAAAGTTGCTTTACGGACGATAGTTTAACGTGACATAGTCATAACAAAACATTGATGAAATAATTGCATACTTTGTGAAAGAAAAATAGATGTGGCGCAAGCCGAACGCTCAAGCCGATCGTGCCTTTCGCTCGCTCGTGCAGCGCTCTCGCTCCGATCGTGCTCTGAGCGTAACGGGACAATGATTCATCATTTTTCGTACGTGCAGCCGACGTTCATCGATTTATTAGACGTTGTCGGTGACGTCGATAGATGTCGTGACGATGTTAGTAAAGTTAGTGTACCAGTCGTCGAAGAGTGGAAAGTCCTAGATTTATTGGTTATTAGCGACTCGCCCCAGGTCCGCATGGGGAAAATCTGTTATTGTGGTGTTATATAGATTTAAGAAAATCAAAAACTGTTAATCTTATATGTTACATAGGTCAAATAAAAAGATCTATTAAAACCGCGTGAAGGAACATAATAATAATAATGTCCTCCAGACCGAATTCCGGTCACGGTGGCCTGCCTTAACGGAGACTAGGCGGCGCATCGGCGCAGGACAGGATTATACTGCCCAAGTGTGTGCGCAAGCACAGGTGCACTCTCTGTTCCCTCACTCTCATAATCCGATGGGACGGTAAACCGCCACGACCGGAGAGAGATCAGGCGCAGGACCAATAGTTTTACGTGTTCCTAGGTACGGGGGTGAGACACCGCCAACTTTCTGACTTCGGGCATCTACTGAGAATTTCTTGGTAGAAAAACTCAATAATAGATTTTTTGGCCCGACCCGGGATTCGAACCCAGGACCTCAAGATCAGCTGTCGCACTACTACAACCACTAGACCAACGAAGCAGTCGAGGAAGGAACATATAGCTGACGTGAAACACCGATGCTCCGGAAAATCTGCAGTCTGCGACAAAGATCGTCCCCACCATTACATTAGATAATACCTAATATAGATATTAGATAGATAAACCACAAAT
Source organism: Parnassius apollo (assembly GCA_907164705.1). Taxonomy (NCBI): domain Eukaryota; kingdom Metazoa; phylum Arthropoda; class Insecta; order Lepidoptera; family Papilionidae; genus Parnassius; species Parnassius apollo. Next base: position 1,054,634 of record CAJQZP010000103.1, on the reverse strand, counting down.
CCTCGCAAAAGAACACCGATTCCTACCAAGGATGATACGCGAGGCTATTGAAATTATAAAACATCCAAATTTCAATATAGAAGATGGATGAGTGCTGCCATCTGCTTGGGATCCTATGATTAACAGAATTAAACCCAAACCCAAGCATACCACTGCAAGACTTCATGATACTATAAGCTCGTTTTGCGTAAATCGGACCAAAAATTAATATTCAAAAACTGAAGGTAGCCGGACTAACTATTACATTGTGACGTCAAACATCTCAGTCCCCCCCCCCCCCCGTGACCATGGATGCTGTAAAGCACCCGAAACGTCGGGATAATAAAAAAATAAGTTAAAGTAGTAATTAAACGCGATAAAATCCGTAAAGGAGACGGGCGAAAGTTCATAGAAAGCTGGGCCTGATGTTACAGTAACGATTACTGCATTATATTATTTATATACCAATACCATTTTAAAAAAAACTAAAATATTTACAACTGCTTCATGGTAGCAAAAAAAAACAGGATGTTATTGATTTGTATGAAAACAATGTTATTGCTTACGTTATGCTTACAATGTAATTCTTACACCAAGCTCTCCCATTACACTTTAAGAAAATATTTATTAGACTTTATTGTAAACTAGGCTAACATAATTTTATGTACTGTAGGACATTCACACATAGAGGATTCAGCCGTCGCCGTCCAACTAAATTCTAGAGGTTTGAAATAATTATAAAAAAGCTGAGGGAGTATGAATTAAAAACACTTTCTCTTTTACTGACTTACTAATCGTCCACTTCATCATAAACAAATAAAATATCGTCTAAAAACGGTGCATGCGGTATTAAATTCTCTTGATGCCTTGCCCAGCTTAGGTACCATATTATGGACATTACATGACAACAGCAACCTACAGTTCTTTTTCTTACCAAGCAATTACAATAATACCGTTTGATGGCCTCTCAACCATTATGGTAACTGTCATATGTAAAATATGTTTTTGAGCTAAAGTATGTCTCGATTTTATTCGACCACTTAATAACCAGCTAGAATGGTTGGATATTGACAGTTCTCTTAGTAGGTTGCAAACCGTTTCTCGACACACTTCTATTTCATATCGCCCATCTTGTCGTATGTGTTCTCCATAATGGGACCTAGCCTACTTAACTTGATAAATACCTAAAGATATTTTTATTAAATCACTATGTGTGAGCTGGGGAAAATCATTCAAGTTATCCTTTTGTACATGTATTCTTGTAAAATCAGAAAAGAAACCGTCAGAATCCTTTACACGTAGCCAGAGTCATTAAAGATCGGAATATTATTGCAGCACACAAAAACAACAGAAAATATTCACTACCACCGTAAGATCAGAGCCAAACAAACGTAGCAAATGATTTGATTGACGCTTGAGTTTTTGAACTAACGTTGACATTTCCGCTTTGTGGTCTGTATAAAACATTGATAATCGATTGTGAAATCGATTTATTAATCGGTTCAGTCAATTTGTTTTACGACTTTTTGGAAACCTTGAAGTGTCACGAGGAAACCATTATTTAAATAATAAGTTTCCTAACTAAATCATTACCTAAAGAAGAAAACATTGAATTACTTTTTATTCTTTTTTCTATTTTTGTATTAAAATCGATTAACTAACCTATTTTATCCGGCAGCATTGTTTAAAAATGAAAACAACGGAAGTCAGTATTATTTTTATTTAATATTTAATTTCTTTTCCCATGATAAAACTGCTTAATATTTCATTATTAACTACAAAAAAAACTGTAAAAAAATATTGATAAATATTTCACTTGCGTAACGGTTAGGCCCAAATTCGCCCATCTCCTTTAAGAAATGATTACTGGAAATCTTATTAATTCTTAGTTGTTTTGTTTCCACATATTTGTATAAGTGTCCACATATTTAGAACAAAATATACCTTTGTCCGGACCCTGATGGCAGTGCTATCTATCTGTTCGTAAACTTTCATCACAATCGGTTTAGCAATTCCAAAGTTTAGCTCAAACAGACGGACAGAAAGAGAAACATTTTATACATAGTTGTTTTTGTCTGAATAACATGCAAATAACCCCATGAGCGTATACGTGGTAGAGCCATGCTGCAGTTATAGTACTAGTATAGTTGTAGCACGAATGGGTCGGCTCGACCGGGGAGGGACCACGCTCTCACTGAATACCAGCGTCAAATAATAGCTCAATGCTGCTGCGTTTCGTATGGTGAGTGTAGAGAACCGGAGACCCTTTTTACTGAAAACGAGGCATTCCATCTCAGTCCTCACGGGTGACAACGCATCTGCATTTTGATTCGTAATTGAGGATAGATGTAGATGTGTATGGGGCACAACAACCACTTACCATCACGTGGACTGTGTGCTTGTTTCCTATAAAAAAAAGCATCACAGTTGCCAGTTACGTATTTCAATATTTGACAGAAGCTTCAATTATATATATATATATATATATATATATATATATATATATATATATATATATATATATATATATATACAATATGTAACGTAATTAACGCACACCCTCAGACACCCCAATTAGTATATTATGTTATAATAATAATACATACACTGAATTTTTAGTTAAACATTTTTATGCACTGATTATTTATCAAATCAGTTATACTAATTCCGGAAGAATTTTGTGGTCACAGTACAAATCCACGAACGCAAAGACTTTAACGTGCTTGAAATAAGGTTCATTTTTTTTTTATTTTTTTGAAAGACAGAATTAGTAATAATACAAATAAAACCGCACTCTTAAGTCTTATTGCCTTAAGTTACGGTCCATTTCAGTTTGTTTTGACTGTGCAGATTTAGTGTGACTGTAATTTACGTAATTTTAATTATTTTTGGGATAAAAAATTACCTATATTAAAAATGATAGGAATCGATTCAGTAAACGATTGTGAACACACTACTTTCTCAAAGTGCGTTAATTATATTACATATACATATATATATATATATATATATATATATATATATATATATATATATATATATATATTACCTGGTGGTATGGGACTTCATATGACCCCTGAGGGAAACTTGACTCGGACAATGTTGGGAGCACAGCTCGCATTGAAGTGGGCCTTTTTTCTGTAAAAATATTGTAAAGTCAAATAATTACTTACATACTGTAATATAATTTAAGAGTTAATGTCAGTATTACTTACTATTTTTTATAATGATTTCTTATATTTACGCGAAAACTACACATTGATCAAAACTACTTTTACGGATTTTATCGCGTTTATTTTACTATAATTTTTAATTCCCGACGTTTCGGGCGCTTTCCAGCACCCATGGTCACGGGGGACTGAGATGACTGACGTCCCGATGTCATTGTTAAACTCGGAGTACCTTCAGCTTTTTTAATTAATGTTTATGGTCCATAGTTTTAATGGGTGCGTTTGGCAGAAAAAAGCGCTAGAAGGTTTACTGGGATGTGGGTAAGTGTGCAAAGTAAGTAGCTATTTTGGGGTTAGTTTTAACCGGGGAACCTAACCTAATTTAAATATATGTTTGTAAAGTATTCATATTAAAAACTTACCAATCATGAATTTTTAATAACATGTATATGTTTATTCATGTCATTATATTACTTAAAACTAATATTGCACAAAAGAACTTATACTCTACTTCAAAACAACAATTGAATAGCAAAATGGCGGATTGTGTCAGCGCTACTGAAGTAGCAATCGTGTCCTGGCCGAAAACTATTTTAGCGCTTGTAAGCGCTTGCTAGCGCTTTTTTCTGCCAAACGCACCCATTCAATACTATTTTTTATTTCAAATTATTTAAAATGTAATGTTTTGATTAAAACTACTTTTGCGGATTTAAGCTGTTTAATTTATTTGATTTTTCGTTCCTGACTTTTTGGGTGCTTTCCAGGACTGATGGTCACGGGGGACTGAGATGACTGATGTCCTGATGTCAGTTTTAACTCGGAGTAAAGTAAAGTAAAGTTACAGCCTATATATGTTCCACTGCTGGGCACAAAAGCCTCCCCTCATTTCTGAGAGGGTTTTAGGACAAGGAAGTGTCCGCCGTGCTGCCCTAATGCGTGTTGGCGAACTTCACATGTCTTCGAAATATTTTTTTTTCTTATTTCTCAGACATGCAGGTTTTCTCATGATGTTTTCCTTCACCGCCGAGCACGTGGTAAATCAGCACTTAAAATTGCAATTAATAATTTCATTGGTGCCGGCGGGGATCGAACCCGGGTTACTCGCGTTCTGTTATATTTACAGCGAGCGTTAACCATCTGAGCTACCACGGCTCTCTTCTTAACTCTGAATACCTTCAGCTTTTTAATTACTATTTATGGTCCAATCTGCGCAGAATGAACTTAATCATCAATCAAGTCGAATAAATTAAACGCCATAAAATCCGTAAAAGTAGTATTAATAAATGTGTAATTTTCACGTAAATATAAGAAATCATTATTTACAGCTTTGTTTATATAAGTATGTATAATAAAAATATGTACTTAAAGTTAATCTTATTTCAAACAACCCACTCCTACTTTGCCTGGGTAGGCTCTATATCTAGGTGGCATTATTTCGTTTTTTTTTTTTTAATTAAAATAACTAGACTATTAATTTTATCAAAATTTTAAAATAGTAAATTTTTTATAGTATAAGGGTGACAAACGAGCACACGATCCACTTGACGGTAAGTGGATGCTGTGGCCCATAGACTTCTACATCAATCCTCTATCACAAATCAAGATTTACCATATGCGAATACCTGTAAATGGCTTTTCGAAATGAAATTTGTATTGAGTGTAATGTTGTGTTCCAAATAAAATAAAATAAAATAAAGATGCAGATGTGTTGTTACGCGTGAGGACTAAGGTGGAATGCCTCTTTTCCAGTAAAAAAGGTCTCCAGTTCTCTACGCTCATCATACGAAACACAAAAGCGTTAAGCTGCTATTTTACGCTGGTATCTTGTGTGAGTAAAGTCCTTCCCCGGTCGAGCCGACCCATTCGTGCTACAGCTATACTACTAATATAGCTGCAGCATGGCTCTACCACGTAAACGTATGTCTTAATGGTATGCAAACAACAGTTTCAGCTTAATAAAAAGCAGTTATTTAGATATCGCTGACATTGTTCCGGTCTTATACATACAGAGACTTAATGATCCAGGTGTAGGGTACGTAGACGGATGGACAGATGGATGAAATAAACTGAAAATGATACTTCACGAACAAATAGGGATCAATACCCGAAGTGATTTAGACTATATTCATTTTAAAAGCAAAAATTGTTAATTAAATGTCTTTGACTATCTTAAACCAAATAATGCTATCGCATCTAACACGGGGAGTGCTCTGAGGAATTATTCGCACTAATTTCAGCCGCACAATTTCATCATCGCACATCGCGACAAAATTCGCGATACCATTCATACCATCAGGATGAATGGCGGGCCACCACTGTGCCATTTAAAAGAAATTTTTTTCCTCGCACAACTTCCTTATGGAATCGACTACCACCAGAGATTTTTCCGGACCAATACGACTTACGGACCTTCAAGAAAAGAGCCTACTCCTTTTTAAAAGGCCGGCAACGCATCTGCGATTCCCCTGGTGTTGCAGTTGCTCATGGGCGGCGGTAATCACTACCAGGTGAGCCGTATGCTCGTTTGGCCCCTGCCCTATAAAAAATATAAAATAAAAATAATAAATTTTACCCAGGCGAAGCCGTGGCAGGTTGCTAGTATCTTAATATATTTATTAGAGATTAAACGGATATCCGGTAACTATCCGGTATTCGGCCTATCCAGCCTAAAACTACTATCTGGCCGGATATCGGATTTAAAAAAAATCACAAAGTATCAAATTTTGTTAAGTACTTCATTTATGTCACTTAACAAATATAATCAGTAATCACAAAATTTTCATTTTAAAACTTACAAAATTAGTACTCGTACTCCGCTAAGGCACTGAATAAATAATAGTACTACGTAGTAGCTAAAGGAATATTATGGTGAATAAACACTAATTTCTCTGCATTGAAAGGTAACAAGCGGTTTTGCCTGTCTTTACAAACAAGGCCAGCTTTAGAAAAAAGTCTTTCACTGCTGCAGGATGCTGAAAGATAGGTTTTGGCAAACTTTGATAAATTAAGGTATTGTGTAGCAATACCTGCTCACCAAATATAAGAGTCACGAATTCGAACAGTTTGCACTGACTACACTTTTCGCTTCTTGCGATGTGCCAAACGGCAATGTTCGGCAGAATAACCGGCTACCTGGCAATAAGACTGGCCGAATATCCGGTATCCGGCCCAACAGCTATCTGTTTCATCTCTAATATTTATCGTATGTGTGTATTGTGTGCATGTTAGGTCTCACCGGGATCCCTCACCGGAGAATGCGTTTCCATGTGACTCTCAAGGACATCTTCGAAGTTGAAGCCTTTCACGCATTTCTCACACTTGAATGGCGCTCTCAAATATTTTTCGCTCTTTAAGCGTTCCCTCATTTCTTCCAATACCTGGAAATAATAAACATTTTTTAATCATAATTAATGTAAAAATGTTATTACTTCTCTTTACATTTTTTTTATAGGATAAAGGTGACAAACGAGCACACAGTCCACCTGAATGTAAGTGGTTGCTGTGGCCCATAGGTATCCTACGTCTATTCTAGATTACGAATCAAAATGCAGATGCGTTGTCACCCGTGAGGACTAAGATGGAATGCCTCGTTTCCAGTAAAGTAAAAAAGGGTCTCCAGTTCACTCACTATACGAAACACAACAGTCTTAAGCTGCTATTTGACGCTGGTATGTGAGAGCGTGGTCGTTCCCCGGTCGAGCCGACCCATTCGTGCTACAACTACACCACTAATATAGCTGCAGCATGGCTCTACCACGTAAAATAGTATCATCCAATAGTCTATAAATTTTGTCTTTCAGGCGGAATGTATGGGTATCATTCAAGCGGCCATAGCAATAGATGCTAGGAAGGTTAATGACTTCCCCATCAGAATACTGACCGACAGTAGGGCGGTACTACAAGCTCTGAGTTGCAATGGGGTGAACTCGGGACTAATATATGAATGCCATCAACGATTAAATGAGGTATGTAAAAACAACAATGTGACTCTGCAATGGATAAAGGGACACAGTGGATCCAGAGGCAACGATGCAGTGGATGCACTGGCCAGAAGAGGATCGGCTCTGGCCACTATATGGGGCCGGAACCAATCATATCAATCCCCTTTGGTAACGTTCGTTCACTGGTATGTAGACACTTCACTAATCAACATGCTCAGCTTTGGAGAAATTTAGTAGACTGTAGACAAGCTAGGGAGGCCCTACCTGTAATAAACAGTCGCTTAACCAAAGTTTTAATGAGACTGAACAAGCCGCAGATCAGGATAGTAACAAGTGCTATCACAGGACACGGCACCTTTAACAAACATTTATTTACTATAGGTGTTACAGATAGTCCCCTGTGCAGGGCATGTATGGGGGAGGAAGAAACGGCGACCCACGTGCTACTGAAATGTCCGGAGGTCGCTACGTACAGGGCTAAACATCTCGGCACGCCGGGATCACTCCCTGAAGTTGCATGCAACATCAAGGGACTGTTGAGCTTCTTCGGGGAGATCTCATGGCTCGAATAATCACATTATTCCTGTGTGCACATTATTCCTGTACGCGCATAGACGTGGAGTTGCGGAAAACAGCCCGTCGCAAACTAAACTAAACTAACTACAGTCTATAAAATCCACCACTGAAGATAGACTTTTAACATAGATTGAGACGTTCCCCATAAATCGCCTTATAAGGGGAAATTCGCCAGAGGTGCACGGCTTGGCAACAGCAGTTTTTTTTATTATTTTGAGTTTCTATCCAGGATGATGCTGCTGCTAATCCGTATCAGCTTCCCTCTGTCGGCTCTTATGACCCTCACGGAACAATATGGGATAGTGGATATTCTTACACCATGTCACGATGTTAAAAAATAAATATACACACACTAAGATAGACACAACAACATAAGAACTGGGAGACCTAGACCCCCCCAAACTGGAGAGTCGATGGGTGCCACACCCATGTGGCATTTCCTAAGGGAGACCTATGCTCAAAAGTCGGCTTGTGATGATGTAATGATGATCGTTTCTTGCCGAATTTCCCAGGACCGAGGTTTTGCTCAAACCAGTAGTAAAATTATAAATACGAGGGTGGATTGAAAAGTACTCGGCCTAACCAAGAAAATAAACACATACTAAATCAGTTATATTTTTATTTTTCTACATAATCACCATCAAGTTCAATACACCTTTGCCACCTCCCCTTCCAAGCATTTAGACCGTTGAAAAAAAAATTATTCTTCCTTAGAGTCAAAATATGCGTCTACAGCTGCTTTGACCTCGTCGTTTGTCGAAAATCTTTGACCTCCCAAGTGCTTTTTTAGGTTAGGGAACAGAAAGAAGTCTGATGGTGCCAGATCAGGTGAATACGGCGGATGCGGTAACAGTTCAAAGCCACAGTTGTGAATTTCAGCCATTGACTGTACTGACGTGTGAACACGGGCGTTATCTTGATGAAACAGGACTTTTCTTCTGAGCATTCCTCGACGTTTTTCTTTTATTTCCTCTCGTAAACGACGTAGTAAGGTGCAGTAGTAATCAGAGTTTATAGTCTGACCCCTTTCAAGATAATCAATCATAATCACACCTTTCGAGTCCCAGAATACTGAAGCCATCACCTTATTTGCCGACAAAATCGACAGCCTTTTTAGGGGGTGGTGAACCAGGTCTTCTCCACTGTTTTGATTGTTGTTTTTTTTCCGGTGTACAGTAATGAACCCATGTTTCGTCCATAGTAACAAAACGATTCAAAAAATCATCTGCATCGGCTTCAAATAACTCCAAACAGTCGCGTGAAATAGTCAATTGCGTCCTTTTTTGTTCAACTGAAAGCAGTCGCGGAACCCACCTCGCAGACACCTTGTGGAAACCCAACTCGTTGACAATGATGTTTTGAGTTCGTTCATAAGAGATGCCTATAATCTCGGCTATCTCTCTAATTTTTAATCTGCGGTCTCCCATTATTAAATCAAGTACTTTTTTAATATTTTCGTCAGTAGTTGACGTCGAAGGCCTTCCAGAGCGGGGTTCATCTTAACTTTATTAAATTCTGCTATCCATTTTTTGACGGATGAATATGACAGAGCACAATCGCCTAATGTACTGACCATGTCATCATGGATGGCTTTTGATGATAGCCCCTTCTTATGGAGGTACTTAATGACGGCACGCTGCTCGATTTGCTCCATTCGCGGAAATTATGTCCGATTACTTTGTTAATAAATTTATAAAATCACAACTAATTATCGCACACGTTTCGAACTTCACACAATGAACTAGTCTGAACTGAACTAAATAATGTGGGTAGATTTGATTTTTAGAATTGAATGGATCTATGTTAGGCCGAGTACTTTTCAATCCACCCTCGTAACTTTCAATGAGTATATTCACGTAATCTATATAGAATAACAATAATTTTATTCTATTCTACTCAGTTTTTGTTAGGCTTCGAGAAAAGAGCTTACTCATTTCTAAAGGGCCGGCAACGCACCCGCAATTCCTCTGGTGTTGCGGTTGATCATGGGCGGCGGTAGTCACTTAACATCAGGTGAGCCGCATGCTTGTTTGCCCCCACTTCTATAAAAATAAATAAAAAATAAGTGTAATTTGAATGATTCATTTGACTAATTAATTTAACAGCTGTTTAAGTAATTCAAATGATAAAACCATTATAATATGAAACGTTAATGAATATCAATTTACTCTAGTCTAGCATACCTGTTCCTTTGTCAATTTGATGACAATATATTCGGGTGTCTCCTGAACCATTCGAGAGGTGAAGCCCTCTTTGATTGCATTCTTCCGCTTCTTTGGTTTACTTTTCTCTGATTTACCATCCGATTCTTTGATTTCTTCTAATTTTATATTAGATTCAGTCTTTAAAATCTCTTCTTCTTTAATCTAAAATAATAGCTCAGATATAAATTGCCATTTTGTGTGCTTGGTTTTTGGTATAAATCCGGCGTAATGGATCAAAAATATTTGTGAGAAGTTTTAACATGTATGTAGTTTAGAAATTTGCGACTGTTTGAATTTGACAAATGGAAAGAAGGCAGTAATAAAATTAGCTCTAAGTATTGTTTTCTAACAAAACTTATGAATATACCACAATTATGTGATATTTTTAAACAAAACGCTATTATTAACAATATTGTATTACGGTTTTAAACTGCCTCGTTGGTCTAGTGGTTGTAGTAGTGCGACTACTGATCATGAGGTCCTGGGTTCGAATCCCGGGTCGGGCTAGAAAATTAATTTTTGAGTTTTACCATCAAGAAATTCTCAATAGTTGCCCGGTGTCAGAAAGTTGGCGGTGTCTCACCCCCGTGTCTCGGAAAAGCACGTAAAGCCGTTGGTCCTGCGCCTGATCTCTCTTTAGTCGTGTCGGTTTACCGTCCCATCGGATTATGAGAGTGAGGGAATAAAGAGTGCACCTGTGCTTGCGCATACACTTGGGCACTATAATCCTGTCCTGCGCCGATGGCTAGGCTCCGTTGAGGCAGGCCGCCGTGGCCGAAATTCGGTCTGGAGGACATTACGATTTTAAAAGTAAGGGAGCTAGTTTAATAACCAGCGTAAATGCTGTTCATATTGATCCAGAGACAAATGATTATACACCTATGACCTAAGACATCTTTTTGTTTTTCTATCCCATCAATTTTCCCTACCCCTGTCATCTTGGTGAAATCCTTGTTCTGGAAGAAATACTGTCAGCAATAAGACAGCCTGTCACATACTGTTTTTGTATATATAATTTCTGTAATTTTAAATCAATAAACTAAGATAGCCTTTAATTATTGAAATTGTTTGCCAAAATGTACACCGTAACCGCCTGTTTGTAACTTTTTATATCATTTTTTTTTAACAAAAACATTTTTTTGGATAAAAAAAAAAAAAAATAATAATAACAAAAAAAATAAAAAAAAAATTAATAAAAAAAAATAATAAAAAAAAAAATAAAAAAATAAAAAATTTTTTTCTTACCACATTTTTTATATTAATTTTTAATTCCATTTTTCAACTCGTTCCCAAAACTCTTCCTTGGTTGTAGTTTTATGTTATCGGGTATACCGTTAAATACTTTTATGCACATTGCATAGCAATTCTTATGATAATTAACTGTTTTCGGTATTTTATCAACTTTAACATGTGACAGTAGCTCTTTTTAGTCAATCTCAATAAAGAAAAGGCTCTTTTTACAACTTGATTATATACATAAGCTTATAATATTTGTATCGACGTTATGTATTAGTGAAATACTATTTAAATATTTCTTATATATTCCTAGAAATAAAGCTACAGACCTGAACACTGGAAAAAGTAGTAACTTACATTAAATTAATTTTAACTTATACTAAATTAAATTAAATTCTTATTACATACAAAAAAAAATACTGGCAGAACCCAAACTAGGTATAGCTGGTATCTTGGGGACCAGGGGTACGGTTATAAGTTTTACTTATGTAGTAAAAAGTACCCAAATTATCTAAAACAACAAATTATTTCTTAATTTAGGATATTGAACGACGAGTGAATGCAGGAAATAAAGTAAATGGAGCTCTACACTCTATTGTGAAAAGTCAGAATGTGTCAAAAAAGGCATGTATGGCAATTCACAATGCTGTGTTAGTCCCTACTTTAACATATTGTAGTGAAAGTTGGGTGTGGCAGAAGAAGCACGAGAGAAGAATAAATGCAGTAGAAATGTGGTCGCTAAGGAGTATGTTAGGGCTGAATCTGAGTGACAGGGTGAGAAACTGTCCCCCCCGAACGGGTTCCCGCCTTGTCGTGGCGGGGGGCTTAGTAGCCGTGGCTTGGTCTCCCACGGTGAACAAAGAGGAACCCACGTGGCTGGCCCGAGGTGAAGGGCCGGCCTGAGGTGGCCACTCCGAGTGGGCTTGGGGAGCCCACTTCGGATGTGTCTTGGTGGACTGCAGCGAGTGGGGACTCCGCACCCTCTACCGCTGCAGCCGAGGTGGAGTCGCGGAGGAAGAGGAGTGTTGGTATGGCGATGCGCCACTCGCCCTATCCTCCGCGACTCAAACGGGGCCGCACCGTTGATGCGGTGGTGATGGGGCTGCGGGGGGAGAGGATTGTCGGTATTGCGAGGCGCCGCTCTCCCTATCCTCCGCAGCCGAATCTTGGTTGGCGGCGGAGCCATAGACCAGATCCGCCGCTGGGGTCGGGAAAGCTAGTACTTCTAAGTGCTCGTTTTTCCTGGCCCCATGGTCTTCGCGCATCGGACGCGGGGGCGTCTGTTGCGCAGATGCAATTGGAGGCCGTGGAGTAAGGCGTGCCATGTGTTCTGGTGCGCCTTACTTGGGAAGGAGAACGGGGAGGAATATTCCTCTCCCGAGGAGGTGCTGCCATGGGGCGGCAGTCGCTGGTAGGGCCGCGGAAGTGTGCGAAAGCGTTCCCGTAGTCCCCTGCCAATATGCGACGAAGGTGGAACACCATGGGGTTTTAGTCAGTGCGAGTCCGACATAACATCATTTCCCCATGTTAAAAAAAAAGGGTGAGAAACTGTGTGATAAAAGAAGAGTCTGGTTTGGTCATGTAGAAAGAATGAATGAGTAAAAACTGACAAAGCAAATATATTGTTACGAGCTTGAGGTTCGTGACAATAAAAAATGCCGATAGAATTACCTAAATTAACACTTTAATTCACTTTACACTAATTAAAGTTAAAAACACTAATAATTAATCACAATGATTCACTTTATTCCGCTCCGAAGCTTTGCTTGTCTCGCCAACTTCAATACTTCCTCGATCGCACCTTGCAACGCCTATAAATACACATTAGTACCGAATCATCCAGAACATTCAAGTAAATACGCGCATCGATCGACAAAGCGGCCGAAAGTTCGAGAGTCAGCTTCCAGAAGCTTAGTTCTTCTGTTCGATACTAGATGGCGCTAGTGCCGTCGACTTCGACGCGTAACACTGCCCCCTTCTAAGACATGCTCGTCCCGAGCATTATCGGCTCCATAATATCGCGCCAGGCGATCCACATGGACGATCTTAGGAGTCCCTCTTGCGCCTTTCTGTAACGGCTCCGCAATGTCAAGGGCTGTCCTATCCCATGGTGCACCAACATTGTACAATTTCGGTGCTCCTCTACTACGTGTCTGAGGTCCCCGCACGGCCGCATAACTTGTACATGTACGACACCAAGCCGCGACATCGTCACGATAATGGACCCAGTAAAACTGTTCTCGGACCTTCAGCAGAGTTCGTTTAACTCCCAGATGGACTCTTGAACGACCATTATGGCACAGCTGTAGAACATTCGGCACTTTAGCCTTAGGGACAACCATTTGCAAATGACAGCTGTCCCCTCGACCACTGTCCCATTTACGGCACAGGACTCCATCCTGAATCAGCAAGCCGTCCCACTGAGCCCAATAGCCTCTAGTGGTCGAACTCATCGCTGAGACGTCGCTCCACTTAGGCTTGGTAGCACGGGCCTTCATCCATTCCAGAAACTTCCCTTTTGAGATCGTTCACCTTCCCTTTCTAGGGTTCGCTTAGGGCAGCTGGATCGAAGATGGCCCCTTTCCCCACAGCAATAGCACCTAGGGCTGTATCCTTTATTGTGGTCGCGAACTGCTGTAACCTCCCTAGCGTGAGGGGAATGATGTTGCTGCCACCGCCAGGCGGTGCCGTTAGCTGCACTACCCTCTCGAGATCGATCAACTTCCCTTTCTTCAGTTCGCTTAGGGCAGCTGGATTGTAGATGGCCCTTTTCCCCACAGCCATAGCACCTAGGGCTGAATCCTTTGTTGCGGTCGCGAACTGTAGCTGCTGCGATCTCCCTGACGCGATGGGAACGATGATCCTGCCGCACGGCTTCCACCTCCAGTGCATGGGCCAAGGCGTCCTTAAGCGTCTCGTGGTGCCCGAGCCTTACAGCAGCTCTGACTTCCAGGTCGCGGATGCCGTCGATGAATGTCTGCACCAGGTTCCCTTCAATGAGCGCAGGTACAGACCGGTATGCTTTCCGCACCAGCTTCTCCACCTCTAGAGCCCACTGCTGCAGGTTTTCGTTGATGCGCTGCACGCGATCTTTAAGCTGCGCACGAAAGACGTGTTCCAGGTGAGCGTCGCCATATCTCGCCTCCAATGCCTCAAGGAGTTGCTCATAAGTCACTTCCTCACCGAGAGCTTCCAGAACTGTTAAGGCCTGGTAGCGCAGGCCTAGTGTAAGAGCAGTCATGGCCTGACTTTTATTCCAGCCGTTTGCCTTCATAACAGCCTCGAACTGGATTTTGTAGGCCGCCCAGGAAGAAGTCCCGTCGAACAGCGGCACTTTGAATCCACGTACTGAAGGTGTTGTAGCTACTACGGGAGGTGTAGTTCCATCCCCCAGTTTGAGATCATCCAGCGTTTTCTTCACATCAGCCACCACATTGTCTACCCGATCGTTCACTTGGTCGATTTGAGTTTTAGCTTCCTTGATTTGGGTTTCAGCCTTCGCGATTTGGGTTTCAGCTTCCGACAGGCGGTTGTCATACTGAGCAACCCTATCCTTAACCTCCTTTATCTCCTTCCCGAAGGTAGCGTGAAGATCCTTCATGAGGAGCATTTGCTCTTCTAACCGACGGGCCTGTTCCTCTTGTCCACCCTGCAGCTGATCTTCCAAACGACGGACCTGTTCTTCTTGTCCGCCCCGCAGCTGCTCTTCCAAACTACGGACCTGTTCCTCTTGTCGGCGGGTCTGTTCATCCTGTCCACCCCGCAGTTGCTTTTCCAACCCACGAACCTGTTCCTCCTGTCGGCGAGCCTGATCCTCCTGTCGGCGAGCCTGCTCCTCCTGTCGGCGAGCCTGCTCCTGCAGCATCACCATCAGAGCACCTAAGTCAGGTGCTGCAGATGTAGGGGCTACTGACGGGACTGCAGCCGACGGCTGGCCCTCCGACGTCTGCGGCGTTGCACCACCAAATCTTCTTTGGTCCGTCTCCTGCTGGCGTTGACTTCGGGTACAGACACCCTCCGTTTCCTCCTTAGGTAAAATCGGCATGATTTTATCCCACTTCTGACACCAATTGTTACGAGCTTGAGGTTAGGTTAGGTTAGGTTAGTCAAAAAATATTCCGAGATTTCGATTATATATATATATAATAAAAAGAGCCTTTTCTTTATTGAAATTGACTAAAAAGAGCTACTGTCACATGTTAAAGTTGATAAAATACCGAAAACAGTTAATTATCATAAGAATTGCTATGCAATGTGCATAAAAGTATTTAACGCTATACCCGATAACATAAAACTACAACCAAGGAAGAGTTTTGGGAACGAGTTGAAAAAGTGGCTATTTAATAAATATTTTTATTCGGTTAGTGAGTTGTTGGAAAAAAATATCTTTAAATTTTGGACTATATTTAATAATATTATTTTAATACTTAATATATAATGTGACATGAAAATATAAATATTAATGATGTGATAGTGCAAATAATAGTAAATATGTTTTGTTTTATTATGTCGCTTTCTAGTTTATTTTTATATTTTTTGTTGGTTAATTATTATCAATGTTTTTTTTTGTAATTTTAATCTATATTGTAGTTAATATTACTTAATGTTTTTTAAATTTCTATCATTTTTACACCAGAAATGGTTAATGTGTTGTACTATATTTTTTATAACAACTGTAAAACACACATTATGCAAAATAATCAAATAAATAATAAATAAAAAATAAAGAATGTCTTAGAAAACTTACAACAGGAACATCTTCAAGGCTTTCCTCCTTTACATTCACATTGTCTAATGACCCAATTGCACATTCAGCACTGTCACCACAAAACAGAATTAATGGTACATCATCCTCATCTTCTGTTATATATGCATCATTAGAATCGAAAACTGGGTCATCTTCCACTTTGAGGTCAAGATCTAGATCTTCAACATGAGCAGGTCCCAGGTGGTAGGTTATTGTGGGTGAAGGTCTTATATTGTGGTTGATATTTAAATGTGATGGCAATAATTTCAGCCCCTGGCAACAAAAGCAATGTTTGATAACAAATGCAGCTTTAGCTATAATTTTTCAGAATAATTTCATCTTGCAAACTATATCATACACAGTAGAATATCAAGGAATTAATTATATTATAGGATAGGAAATATTCATAGCTCCTGCATTCGTATCCCAGTGAATGCCAACTATGGGACAAGCCATGCTACAGCTATATTATGGTTGTAGCACAATGATCTCTATATATACAAGTATGCTGAACTAGCTATACCATACAAAAGTCTGTGCCGATTTGAAGTGCCATTTTCCGGCCTGGGAAGTAAAATTTACATAATATGCCAAAGTCTGTTGTCTTATTTAAATATTATCTCCGTATTTTAGACTTTTTTTTAGTATCTGTGGCTTGGTAACCCCTGTTAAAAGTAGGGAACTCACAAGGCTCACCTGAGGTGGTTTGTCAAGCCCTTGGATTAGTGTTAGTGGGCTGCCGCTAGAGGAGATTTCTCTCCCTGAACCACTGCTGCAATGCTGGCTGTATGAGGAAGCTCAAAGTCGATCAACGAGCTATGGAGAGGGCTATGCTCGGGATTTCTCCACATGATAAACTTAGGAATGAGGATATCCGCAGTCTAACCAGAATGACCAACATTGCCCAACGGATTAGTAAGCTGAAGTGGCAATGGGCTGGCCATAAAGTTTGAAGAACCGATGATCGATGGCGAAAAAAGGTTCTTAAGTAGCAGCCTCGTACTGGCAGGCAACGTGTAGGACGTTCCCTCACTAGATGGAGTGACAACCTGGTAGACATGCAAGAAGTTGGTGGATGCAGGTGGCTTAGGAATATGTTTTGTGGCAATTCTTGGGGAGGCCTAGGTTCAGCAGTGAACCTGTGAAGGGCTCTAATGATGATGATCCATTCTATTTATTTAGGTAGGGTATAGAATTTTTATTGGTGTATTTTGTCACACTGTTTTATCTCTTTTATTAGTTCCATGAACATTCAATACTGCTGTCAGCGCCAAAATGGCGCAAATCAAATCACGTCGTTATGTCACGGTGTATAGCCAGTCCATATATAGAGGTATGTGTTGTAGCACGAATTGGTCAACATGACCAGAGAAGGACCACACTCTCACAGAATACCAGCTTAACAGTGCTCTGTTTCATATGGTGAGTTTAGAGAACCAGAGAACCATTTTACTGAAAACAAGGCATTCCATTTTAATCCTCATGGGTGACAACGCATCTGCTTTTAGTATCTTAATTGAGGATTGATGTAGATGTCTATGGGCCACACTATCGACTTACTATCAGGTGGACTGTATGAGCAGAGAAATTTCCATTTAACTACTGTTACGAACCACTCCTAGTGCAAGCATTTAAAGCTTAACTGGAAGAATTAGAAGTGATAAAAGCAATGCAAGCATTCATATGTAAAAAAAAATGTACCAGTTTAAAATTTGTTTTAGAAGAAATAAGCATAGCATACCTGACTTCCCATTTCATTTAACAATACATAAGCTTCCCGACATTGTTCAATAAATCTACTTAACTTACGAAGCAAACTTGTACAAAATATACACATGAACATTTCCGTGCCCTTTGCAACCTGGAATAAATTATTAATTTATGTAATAGAAACAGTAAAAGCTTGCCCCACATGGTAAGCTGATTAGAATTTTGTTTGTACTCCCTATATCGGGCACTGAGCACATTTGTACTTGCTTTATAACTTCACAACTTAAAAGATTTTGGCATATTCGCAAATTAGGCAAATCTTTTAACACTTTCACTATCAGATTTTAAGACAAGAGTAAAACAATAGCACTAACTTATATGTAATACATGGGACAGCTAAATGGTTAACTAATGTTTGTACAACACCATTAAGACCTTTCTACCCACTTTTCCAGTAAGACTACTTAGGCAAAGATTATGGCACCAAAGCTCTAACACAAATTGCCTGAGCACATACATCGCTACTAAGAACTGTCGATCACAATGAAATTGATTCGAATTTTTGAAAAGTTCTTTATTAAGTAGTGGATTAGGACAGGCTAATGAAACAGCTAACAATTTAGTATAACCGACGCGGGTATTGAATTTACACCCGCATATAGAACTCATTTTTTCGCTATATTTACAACAAATGGCCGGTCTATAACTACAATAACTAAGTATTACATTTTAAGTAAATACCTTTTTTAAATATGTTGCAAAAAATATTTTTGAAACTTCACTGCGGGCAACTACGGACTGAAATTAAAGATTATTTTTGGTAACAATAGGTACCTCATTAACAAGCTGCTGATACCATTCAATATCCTTTGTGGACATCGGAAAAACATCGTCGCCAATTCTAAGGCAAGCCTGGCACACAATATATCTCATTACTAAACTTTTTGAAAGTTAAATTTATATATATATACAGCCGAAACCGGCCGAAACGAAACATTCATAGATAATACCATAGATTTTTCAGGTATACATTTTTTTATTTAACTGGTTTTTTACGGCTCTGGGTACTAGCCCTTCTGAGGCTATCGTTTCTTTCAGAATCTTCATTTTATATTTTTTTCTTCACAATATATAATTCAAATTATATAATTTTTTTGGAGGCCAATTTGGCCTTCTGTTCCAAGTCACCACGAAACTGCACGTCACTCGATATGTCGACGCCGAGGATTCCGATACTGGCCGAGGCAACAAGGGGAGTTCCTTGAAACTGAGGAGATACGACAAAGGGGTTCTTTTTAGCGGTTAACGCGCAAAATTGTGTCTTCTGAGGGTTAAATTGGACTAGAGTTAGTCGTCCCCAGTACGAGATTTTGTTCATCAAAGTCTCGACTTCAGACACAAGTCCCGGTACTCGGCGACGTTTTCCCGAGAAATATTGGCACGGCCGGTGTACAGAGCATCACCAGTGCTGTCATCTGCATAGCAGTGAATATTATGGGTTTGCAACATATCATTGACATATCATATGCAGAAGAAACAACGTTGGCGATAGCACGCGGCCTTGTGGAACACCAGCATTAATAGGCTTGAAATTGGAGCTCAAACCGTCAGCAATGACCTTGATGCTCCGATATGCAAGAATGGCACGCCAGACACGGACCTCGATAACACTGAGGTCATCAGCATGAAAGAGATTGAACGTGCGATTCAAAGTTTGAAATGTGGTAAGGCTGCGGGACTAGACAGAGTTACTGCTGAAATGGTCAAGTATGGTGAGCCTCGCGTCTGGGACAGCTTTCATCTGCTGTGCAATTTGTGCTGGCGGACGGGAGGTGTTCCGGATCATTGGCGATCCGCGGTCATTGTGCCTTTATATAAAGGTAAAGGTTCACATTTTGACTGCGAGTGCTGTCGGGCGATCAGCTTGATTAGTTTAGCAAGTAAAGTTTACTCGAAGGTTTTGACACGTAGGATGCAAGAGAAATCGGAAAGATTCTTATGTGAGGCATAATGCGGATTTAGACCTGGAATAGGATGCACGGATTAATCTCTTGTTTTGAATGTTTGCTCTCCGCATGATCACTGAAAAGGTTCTGACTGTTAACCAGATGATTTTCTGTGCTTTTGTGGATCTGGAGAAAGCATTTGATAAGGTTATAAGGAAGAAAATGTGGGAACTGTTGCCGGAATATGGTGTGGATGGTCGATTGTTAAAGGCTGTGCAGCCACTTTACTATGACTGTAAAGTCTGTGTGCGGGTAGGGCATGACCTGTCACGCATGTTTAGCGTCCAAGCGGGCGTAAAACAGGGTTGTTTCATGTCTTCCTGGCTGTTCATACTGTATCTCGACAGCTGTTTACAGAAGCTGAAAAATAGCTGTTTAGGTGTGAAATTGGGTGAAATTAAAGTAAATTATCTGCTGTATGTTGATGATGCAGTGCTTATTGCACTCTCAGAAGCAGAACTGCAGGCATATTGGGTGACATTAAAGTAAATTATCTGCTGTATGTTGATGATGCAGTGCTTATTGCACCATCAGAACTACAGGCATTAGTCACGTGTATGAAAGAGGAATGTGAAATTAAAGGTCTCTGTTTGAATGCTAATAAAACTAAGGTTCTGGTATTTGAAAAGGACGAAGAGAGAACGAAATGTGAAATATGGGTAAATCAGGAATGTCTAGAACAGGTAAATGAAATTGTATACTTGGAGAGTGTTTTCAGCCGGGATGGAAGGTGTGATTTAGATGTGGACAGGCGTGTCGCTGCCGGGTCAATGGTGCCCTGAATGCGTTAGTCAAAAGGCAAGGCGTAGTGAAGAGTGCACGCCTTGCAATACATAACGCAGTGTTGGTACCGACTTTGTTGTTGTTGACTGTGACTGTGTTGTGGCAGCGATACCTGGGTATGCCAGAAGAAGCATAAAAGCAAGTTGAATGCAGTGGAGTTGCGATCTCTTCGTAAAATGTGCGGCGTTACCATAGCCGACCGATTGAAAGATGACCTTATCACAAAAATTGATAGGGGCGTACTCCGATGGGTGGGGCACGTTGAGCGAATGAGTGAAGACCGAATGGTGAAGAAAATATATAGCGCGAAATCAAATATTTAAAGGTGTCGAATGTAGACCGAGACTAACTTTCGAAGACCATGTGAGCAAATTACTTGAAGAGGGGAAAGTCAAGAGTACTCGGATACCTAGACGTGCATGTATGAAGAAGATAATGAACCTAAAAGAAGCGAAAGAGGTATGTAAGGATTATGACACTTGGCGATCTGTTTTCTCTGGATACCCCGTCAGGGATTGTGCGTGAAGATAAGTAAGTAAGTAAAATAAAATATTCCACTACAACCAACTGCTTTTTTTGAACAAAAAAGTATTTTCACCAACAAAGTTAAGAGATTTTTGACAAATTTCCATTATGAATAATTCTTGATTGATTAAGGTACTACTTAGCTTGTTAAAATTAATTTAGGTAAACAAAAACACAAATGCATATATGAAAGGTAAAAATCTGGTACATATGTATAAGTTAATTAATACTTACCGTATGATAAGGATATCAGGAAAACAATCATTGAAACTGCTGGAATATTATCATCACTTTTAATAAATATACAATAACATAATCATCTGTATTGATGATCGGCTTGTTCTCCTTCTCGAACGGTCGTAGAATGCTGCCAACTAAAAAAAAACGTTAGAGTCTTGCTAGCGTACTAGGGAAGTTGCACTCTCGAGCGAACGCTGCGGCTGAGGTATTGGATTATTTCATTATTTATTTACGATGTAAATAAATAACTTATGGATAAACCGATATCGGGTGCTGATTGCGCATTTGAAAATGTACAAATTTAGATTGTTTTATTATTCTTTTACGTCATTTTTGAGTATAATACAAAAAATTACTATTTCCCAGCACCCGACTTATTTTTTTAAATATCTAAACAAATTTTTGACGCGCAACCAAATAATTATTACCGATAAACATCATTTTTTACGCGCAATCGATTTATACTAGGCGCATTTTTAATAATTACTTCCGGGTGGCAACTTTCTGAACCTTATTTGGTTTGTGGATAATACCTATATACCAGAAATAAACATTAGCATTAGGCGTTAGCGTATACACTGACTTAAAAGTAAGCGTATACCTTTCAGTTTCAGATATATAAAACATAGATAAATACTAAACTAAATACATACGTAGAAAGCTAATATAAAGTATAGTACTCTGTGCGTATAGTAAAGCGTCCTCCACATTCGTGCCGTGAACACTTGTAAAAGGCGCGAACCGCGAACGTGGATGGCTTACGCGCCTGTTCACGGGCTTCGCGCCTTTTCACGTTATGTGTCCCGTTCAGTATCGGTATTTTGCGAGGGTTTACGAGGCGTGAACCTCCCGCGAACAGTGTTGGCACTTTAGCGACTTTGTCGCTGAATCTAACGAGGTTTTTGTAACTTTAGGGAGTTTAATTCAATATTTAGCAACAAAAATATTCCGGTGACTTTTAGGGACATTTACTTCATTTTTTGTTACCATCTAACTGCTTTAGGCGTAAGGAATATACTCTATCCGGTAATAGACCGCCGACCATCCCGCGGTGTGAGTGCTCTATGCCGGAAGTGCACTTCACACAGCGCTCGGTTCGCAAAGCACTCCTCTCCCTGGACATCCACAAGTCGAGTGGGCCTGACGGAGTCCCCCCAATTGTGCTGAGAACGTGTGCTCCAGAGTTGGCACCGGTTTTAACGCGTCTTTTCCGGTACTCCTACTCCCTAGGCGTAGTCCCAAAATCATGGAAGACGGCTTACGTCCACCCGATTCCTAAAAAAGGCGACCGCTCTGACCCGTCCAACTACCGGCCAATCGCCATCACCTCCTTGTTCTCCAAAACAATGGAGTCCATTTTAAACTGCCAGCTCATGAGGTACCTTGAAGATCACCAGCTGATTAGTGACCGCCAATACGGTTTTCACCGTGGTCGGTCAGCTGGTGATCTTCTGGTCTACCTAACTCACAGATGGGCGGAGGCAGTAGAGTTCAAGGGGGAGGCATTGGCCGTTAGTTTGGACATTGCGAAGGCCTTCGATCGGGTTTGGCACAAAGCGCTTCTTTCGAAGCTCCCTTCCTATGGGCTTCCCGAGAAATTGTGCGATTGGATCACCAGCTTTCTTGCAGATCGGAGCATCAAGGTCGTTGTAGACGGTGCAAGCTCCGATTGCAAGCCTATTAATGCTGGTGTTCCACAGGGCTGTGTGCTATCGCCAACGCTGTTTCTTCTGCATATCAATAATATGTTGCATACCCGTAACATTCATTGCTATGCAGATGACAGCACTGGTGAGGCTCTTTACACCGGCCGAGCCAATATTTCTCGGGAAAACGTCTCCGAGTGCCGGGACAAACTTGTGTCTGAAGTCGAGTCTCTGCTGGACAGAGTCTCGGATTGGGGGCGACTAAATCTAGTCCAGTTTAACCCCCAGAAGACACAAGTTTGCGCGTTAACCGCTAAAAAGAACCCCTTTGTCGTATCCCCTCAGTTTCAAGGCACTCCCCTTGTTGCCTCAGCCAGTATCGGAATCCTCGGCGTCGACATATCGAGTGACGTGCAGTTTCATGGTCACTTGGAAGGGAAGGCCAAATTGGCCTCTAAAAAAGCTTGGCGTGCTCAGCAGAGCGGGACAGTATTTCATGCCGGCACACCGCCTGCAACTTTACAAGGCGCAGGTTCGGCCGCACATGGAATACTGTTCCCATTTCTGGGCTGGGGCTCCCCGGTACCAGCTTCTTCTACTTGACCGCATCCAGCGCAGAGCGGCTCGAATCGTCGACGACCGAGTGCTTTCCGATCGGCTCGATTCACTGGCGCTGCGAAGAGATGTTGCATCTCTTTGCGTATTTTATCGTATCTATTACGGGGAGTGCTCTGAGGAATTGTTCGGATTAATCCCAGCCGCCAAATTTCGTGAACGCACTACACGTCAAACGTCCCGATACCATCCACACCATCTGGATGCTTGGCGGTCCACCACTGTACGTTTCACAAGGAGTTTTTTTCCACGTACAACCTCTCTGTGGAATAGTTTACCACCGGCGATTTTTCCGGACCGATACGACCTGGGGACCTTCAAGAAAAGAACTTACTCCTTTCTAAAGGGCCGGCAACGCACCCGCAATTCTCCTGGTGTTGCGGTTGATCATGGGCGGCGGTAGTCACTTAACATCAGGTGAGCCACATGCTCGTTTGCCCCTTCTTCTATAAAAAAAAAAAAACGAAATTATAAAATGTAAAGAAACCGAAACAAAGGTTCTCTGGATGTCGCTTTTGCAATGATAAACACAATAATCACAACTGCATACCATTACCTACCTACCTAACCGACCTAATTTAATGTTAGACGTTGTTTAGTTAGTGTACTGTATATTTATAAATGAACTATGAGCACAGTTGTCTGCTACAAAAGAAGCCTAAATAATGTGTTTAAATGTAAATAAAATAGAGACAGAAGTGTATATAATAGTATATGTAATTAGTTTATTTTTGTATATACAATCAACAAACTTTTAAGTACGCCTTTATTTATATAAATAATATACCTTATTGTAAATTATAAATCAATATTTATATATTGATTTATAATTTACATTAAGGTTAAAATTACGTTTACATCGATTACAGATAGTCGTAAGCCTGGAAAGTATGAAAGAGTGTTCATTGTTTTTTCTTTATCGCCATAATTTATTTCAGTCTAAAATGCGAATTATTATGAAACAATATTCTTATATAGCACGCGGTCTATCCAACGAACGACATGTAATTTAATGTGCTACGAGATACGCTTCCTTATAAATAGCACGCTATAATATAGCGTTTTTAATAGCGCGCTAGAAATTTATAGTTTATAGTCTATAGCGTGCTATTGATTTATAGTCGTTTTAAACAACTTTAATCCACACTAATGGTGGTTAATATAGCGTATAGCGCCATATTATAGCGCGTTATCTCTTCATAACGCATAGCGCGTGCTATGTATGTAGACGCCATGGCGCTATGACGCTTTGGCGCTATTCATATCAAGCGGCAATTTGTTCTAGCAGCAGCGCTGTCGGGAGTAGACGTGTGACGCAAATTTAATCTAGCAGCACGCTATTCATCGCGCGCGAACTAATTTAGTGTTAGTTAGTGTGTACTGTATATTTATAAGTGATCAAAGGACACAGTTGTCTGCTACAAAAGAAGCCTAACTAATGTTTTAAATGTAAATAAAATACAGACACAAAAATGTATATAATAGTGTATGTAAATAATTGATTATTATAAATAAAATCAATAAACTTTTAAATACACCTTTATTTGAATTATAATTTATATTAAGGTTAAAATAACGTATACATCAATTATAATAAAAAATGATTAATTTTATTTTGTTTTATAAATTACAGTCCTTAAATATATTTTTAGGATTATAAAAAGTCTGAAAAGTATGAAAGAGCGTTCTTTAATTTTTCTTTACCACTTTATTTTATTTTAATCTAAAATGCGACTTATTACGAAACAATGTTCTTATATAGCACGAGGTCTATCCAATGAACGGCATGCAATGTAGCGTGCTCCGAGATATAGCGTACTACTAAACTTAACGCGCTTGCCGGCCTCTTACACACTTTTTTATAAATAGCGCGCTATAACATAGCGTATTTAATAGCGCGCTAGAAATTTCTAGTTTATAGTCGGTAGCGTGCTATTGGTTTATAGTCGTTTTGAACAACTTTAATCCACACTCGCGTGTGAAATCAATAACGTGCAAGACTCGGTGCCGTGAGGTTGTGCTTATTTGTATTTGTTTACGGAGGACGGTGTGTCAAAATGAGCGTCACTTGAACGAACGAGCAGGAACTCTTGTATGATCGAGAGTTATCATGCCGAACCCAGTTTTTATTTTTATTATTCTAAGCCAGCGCTTAACCACAATCGCACCTGATGGTAAGTGGTGATGTAGCCTATGATGGTGAAGCGCACTGACTTAACAAAAACTTATTCACTCTTGCCTAGAAGACACCCACACTGTAATGACGGAAAGACAGATGTTGGCAACTTATTGCACTCCTTTGCTGTACGCATGATGAACGACGTAGCAAACCGTCGAACCGTTCGAATGCGTGGTAAGTCAACAACGAAAGGGTGGAGACTGGACGAATGTCTGGTTCTCCGATGGTGGAAGGAAGAGGGAGGAATTAAATTATGCAATTCCTGCGGACAGTCTCCGAAATGCATCCTGTAGGAAACCGAAAGGCTGGCTACTTTGCGCCTGTGTTTGAGGCTGGTAAGATTGGTTTTAACCAAATTCGGGTCACCAAT
Source organism: Parnassius apollo (assembly GCA_907164705.1). Taxonomy (NCBI): domain Eukaryota; kingdom Metazoa; phylum Arthropoda; class Insecta; order Lepidoptera; family Papilionidae; genus Parnassius; species Parnassius apollo. The sequence continues at coordinate 1,028,707 of CAJQZP010000103.1, read as the reverse complement.
AAGCCTCTTAGCACACCTTTCCATTGAGTCCAAAGCTGCTAAGTGACATTTTACAGCACTAACCCATTTTTTTATAGGATAGGATGACAAACAAGCACACAGTCTACCTGATTGTGTTGATAAGTGGTTGCTGTGGCCCATAGACATCTACATCTATCCTCGATTACAAATCAAAATGCAGATGCGTTATCACACGTGAGGACTAAGATGGAAAGCCTCATTTCCAGTAAAAAGGTCTCCGGTTCTCTACACTCACCATAGAAAACACATATCTATATTACTTACTTACTTACTTACTTATCTTCACGCACAATCCCTAACGGGGTAGCCAGAGAGAACAGATCGCCAAGTGTCACGATCCTTACATACCTCTTTCGTTACTTTCAGGTTCATTAACTTCTTCATACATGCACGTCTAGGTATCCGAGTACTCTTGACCTTCCCCTCTTCGAGTAATTTGCTCACATGGCCTTCGAAAGTTAGTCTCGGTCTACCTCGACACCTTTTAATATTTACTTTCGCGCTATATATTTTCTTCACCATTCGGTCTTCACTCATTCGCTCAACGTGCCCCAACCATCGGAGTCAATTACATTATAGTCAAAACCAATTTTTCTGATAAGGTCATCTTTCAATCCTGCCATATTGCGAATCTCTTCGTTTCGCTTTCGGTCGGTATTATCTATATTAATACATAAAACAAGCCTCAGAGTTTTGATCTTTAATATTTTGCACTTTCTCTTTTTCAATTTTTCTATTTTTAGTTATATCCATAATATGGCTTATTTAGTTGTAATCTAAAAAATATAAAATATAACTCATAATACAGAAAGAAACACTAACCTTCAGTGCAATGAATTCTGTCCTTTGAGTCGTCAACCAACAAGCACACAAACGCGTGCGCCCACGCACTTTCACACACATGATCGCTTATATATACCTTTGGCGTTAATGTTATTAGTTTTTTAGTATCATTTTATATTTAATTATTATGTAATGATCATGCAAATAGTAATGTAAGTGCTAAGTGCTGATTTACTACGTGCTCGGCGGTGAAGGAAAACATCGTGAGGAAACTTGCATGTATGAGGAATAAGAAAAAAAATTATTTCGAAGACATGTGAAGTTCGTCAACATGCATTGGGGCAGCACGGCGGACACTTCCTTGCCCTAAAACCCTCTCAGAAATTAGGGGAGGCCTAGTTACAGCCTATATACGTCCCACTGCCCAGCAGTGGGACGTATATAGGCTGTAACTTTACTTTTTAACTTTTATGGAAGAGTGGAGTCTCCTAACACAAGTTTTTATACTTAAAAGGAGACCCCATTCCCAGTTACAATTTATGTCTGAATAAACTATTTTTATATATTATTTATTATTATTATTAAACCAATAATAGAAAAAATAAAAACATCTTCGGAAGACAAACCCGAATGGGTTAATAAACTAACCGATAGCTAGAGTTGTGACGTACATCACTACATTTCAGTACTTTCAGTGGCAGTGATACCAGTTAATTTCACAATAATTGCATACATTTGCTCCGAAGTGGTAGGTTTCGATTAGACTTATTTGACCTTTAATATTTTAATAAATAGTAATTATTGATTATATTAAATTACAATATATTCAGAATCGTGTTGAGATTGAGCTGAATATTTAAATCATTTGACAAAGTTCACTACACATTTTAATGTAATGATTATTATTCATCACGAACCGATTTAATTGACATGAAATAAATTTTCGTTAATGTATTTATTTTGTATAGTAAATTACATTTATTTTAAAAATCGCTTATTTTTCACTTCATGAACTATGCTGGCAACACTTGGTATTTTACAAAAATATTCAGAAAATACGAGTTTTAACGAAAATAAAAGTTGTAGAGCTCCGCGGCGACTTTGCTGTTGCAGGTATGGGCTGGCTCAAACCAGGTTGGTACCACGACCTCACAGAATACCGACGTGAAGTGGAAGCTCAGCTTCCGCGTTTCGTCTGGTGAGTGCAGGTGGCCGGAGGCCCAGTGCCCACCCCCCACCAACATGGTAGCGGAATTAAATGTTAGAATAGACTACTGTACTAGACTCGTGTACCAGCACCCCTGAAGAATCCCTCCCTGAGCATCCACAACCAAGTTACTCCACTCCTGAGCGTGGGTGGTCAGGCTGCCCCTCGTATTCTAGGGAGGGGGAGGGGGCAAAATGGCTCAAGACAACTACTGCTCGGGGCAAGCGGAGCAACAATACCTAGGCAAAAAAGTTGAAGGTTCGTACTTGTCCATCCTTTGGCTACGCGTAGACAGTGACAACCATCCGCGCGTCTACGGGTGCCTCTATAGGTCCCATAGCGGTAATGCCGAAACAGACCTACTCTTCGACCACGTCCAAATGGCTACAGATTCGTTACTACAGCAGATGCCCACCGCAGAGATCGTGATCCTCGGCGACTTTAACGCCTATCACACCGAATGGCTTGGTTCACGTTTGACCGATCATGCGGATAGATCTGTTCATGATTTTGCCTTGGCATATGGTCTGCCACAACTGGTTACTTCGCCTACGCGGATTCCAGATGTGGAGGATCATGCACCTTCCCTGTTGGACTTTCTGCTGACCTCTCACCCGGACGGATATCAGATTTCCGTCGACGCCCCTTTAGACTCCTCGGACCATTGTCTTGTCCGGAGTGTGGTGCCACTCACGCTGAAATCGCAGTTGCATTCTGTAGGCTGCCGCCGTGTTTGGCACCATAGGTCAGCCGATTGGAATAGAAGGCGGTCTTTCTTTGCATCTTACACATGGAGGCAGGTTTGCTTCTCGCCGGACGATCCCAACGTTGTTGCGGATTCTGTCGCTGATGTGGTACTTCAGGGTATGGAACTTTTTAATCCTTCCTCTGTGGTGCCCATCGAAAGGAAATCTCAGCCATGGTTTTTTCGCTCCTGTAAAATAGCATCATGCTATAAGCGGGAGTGCTACCAAGCCTGGGCTGACGCATCAACGTCCCGGGATGTAAACACCAGCGCTCTAAAAAAGAAGTATAATTCCGCCTCCAGGTCCTTCAAAAGAGTCAATGCCAAGGCAAAGTCAGTTGTCTTAAGTCCTTTGCGGTATGGGCCAGTGAGTTATCCGCTCACTGGCCCATACCGCAAAGGAGAAAGTCGATCTTCTAGGCTCTTTCTTTGCGTCCAACTCGACTCTCGATGACGGGGGAGTACGCCGTCGACCATCTCGCTGTGTGAGTGCTCCATGCCGGAAGTGCAGTTCACACAGCGCTCGGTTCTCAAAGCCCTCCTCTCCCTGGACATCCACAAGTCGAGTGGGCCTGACGGAATCCCCCCAATTGTGCTGAGGACGTGTGCTCCAGAGTTGGCACCGGTTTTAACGCGTCTTTTCCGGTACTGCTACTCCCTAGGCGTAGTCCCAAAATCATGGAAGACGGCTTTCGTCCACCCGTTCCTTAAAAAAGGCGACCGCTCAGACCCGTCCAACTACCGGCCTATCGCCATCACCTCCTTGTTCTCCAAAACAATGGAGTTGATTGTAAACTGCCAGCTCATGAGGTACCTTGAGGATCACCAGCTGATTAGTGATTGCCATTACGGTTTTGGTCGTGGTTGATCAGCTAGTGATCTTCTGGTCTACCAGACTCATAGATGAGCGGAAGACGTAGAGTCCAACGGGGAGGCATTGACCGTTAGTTTGGACATTGCGAAGACCTTCGATCGGGTTTGGCACAAAGCGCTTCTTTCGTAGCTCCCTTCCTATGGTCTTCCGAGAAATTGTGCAATTGGATCACCAGCTTTCTTGCAGATCGGAGCATCAAGGTCGTAGTAGACGGTGCAAGCTCCGATTACAAGCCTATTGATGCTGGTGTTCCACAAGACTGCGTGCTATTACCAACGCTGTTTCATCTGCTAATGATATGTTGCAAACCCGTAACATTCATTACTATGCAGATGACAGCACTGGTGATGCTCTGTACATCGGCCGTGCCAATATTTCTCGGTAAAACGTCTCCGAGTACCAGGACAAACTTTTGTCTGAAGTCTTTGCTGAACAAAGTCTCGTATTGGGGGCGACTAAATCTAGTCTAGTTTAACCCTTGGAAGACACAAGTTTGCTTCCAAGGGATTAACTAGACGTTAATCGATAAGACGTTAACCGCTAAAATGAACCGCTTTGTCGTATCTCCTCAGTTTCAAGGCACGCCTCTTGTTGTCTCAGCCAGTATCGGAATCCGCGGCGTCAATATATCGAGTGACGTGCAGCTTCGTGGTCACTTGGAAGAGAAGGCCAAATTGGCTTCTAAAGAACTTGGTGTGTTCAGCAGAGCGGGACATTATGGTATGCCGGCATACCGCCTGCAAATTTACAAGACACAGGTTCGGCCGCACATGGAATACTGTTCCCATCTCTAGGTTGGGACGCTCCAGTGCCAGCTCCTTCCACGTGCTTTCCGATCTACTCGATTCACTGGCGCTGGAAAGAGATGTTGCATCTCTTTGCATTTTCTTTCGCATATACCACGGGGGGTGCTCTGAGCAATTGTTCGGATTAATTCCAGCCGCCAAATTTCGTGAACGCACTACGCGGCAAACGTCCCGATACCATCCACACCATCTGGATGCTTGGCGGTCCATCACTGTGCGTTTCATCAGGAGTTTTCTTCCGCGTACGACCTCTCTCTGGAATAGTTTACCACCGGCGGAATTTCCGGACCAATACGACCTAGGGACCCTCAAGAAAAGAGCTTACTTCTTTCTAAAAAGCCGGAGAAGGGCGGTTGTTCATGGGCTGCGGTAGTCACTTAACATCAGGTGAACCGTACGCTCGTTTATATCGTATATATAATATGGTCTATCCATACTAATATTACAAATGCGAAAGTGTGTTTGTTTGTTTGTTTGTACTTCTTTCGCGTCGCACTTTTTTTCGCGGAAAAACATCTCATTCCCGTTCCCGTGGGAAATATTCTATTTTCCCATGGGAATGAAAAAAGTAGCCTGTCACTCTACAGCCTCATTCTCGTGGGAAAATAGAATATGTTGCAAAAGTTTGTCCTTCTTTCACGTCGCTACAGAGCGTCGGAATGGCATGAATTTTGGTATGGGGATAGTTCCGTGGCTGTAGAGTGACATAGGTTCCTTTTTCCGCGGAAAAACATCTCATTCTCGTGGGAAAATCGAATATGTTGCACAAGTTTGTTCTTCTTTCACGTCGCAACAGAGCGTCGGCATGGCATGATTTTTTGCATGAGGATAGTTCGGTGGCTGTAGAGTGACATAGGCTACTTTTTTCAGCGGAAAAAAATATCACATGGGAAAATCGAATATGTTGCAAAATTAAATTCAGCTAGGTGGCGCGCGGTGGCAAGACGGACGACGGTACGATGGACGAACACAGAAGGTCAGAATATCTGGATTATTATGTCTTTTTACCAAAATTAAGATAAAAAATGTATATATCTGTATTTTTCCACGCAGGATCGGGAAAAGAGCGATAAAAAACATAAAATTCACCAGCTGATTTTCTTCAAACGTTTTGGTGCATTGTAATTCACAGAATAGGCGATAACCTCGCAGACGATATTAAGTAATCCGTTGATGCTCTGCCCACCCCGCAAGGGTTACAGGCGTGATTATAAGTATGGATCAGAAATACTATCACCACTTGTCACGCTTTCACCCTTAACTATTACTTAACTGTGGTAGAAACAGTTCTTAGTAAGCCTTATTAATAAGCCTTAGTAATATTTATGGAACGGAAATGAATACAGTTCTGATATGTGGTTATGAATGAATCGGTATTAGAATAAGAAAAATTGTGCAAAATTATAAGCAAAATATTTTTGAGAGTTCTTATTATCTAACGTATACATAGTTTAAATTGATTCCGCTAGATGTCATTACTAGGTAATGATTTCTTATATTTACGCGAACACTATACATTGATTAAAACTGTTTTTACGGATTTTATTGCGTTTATTAAAAATATATAAAACGCGATAAAATCCGTAAAAGTAGTTTTAGTCATTACTAGGTTTTAAAAACGCGGTAACGAAATGTTTCCTGACATGTACTTAACTCCCGCCGTTAAGGCGCGCGTCAACTTATAGTGCATACGGTACTTATACGCTTAGATTGTTTCTATTCGTAGCTGCTTTCGATTTCGGTTGTTTGTTACTTGCTTTGTGATTTTGTTAAGGTTGAATGGATTTATATTGGCTTTCATTTTCGGATTTGTGTATTTTCTTGGATCGGTTTTGTTGATTTGTTTGGTATTCCTTTATACATATTTAGACTCTGGCTTTGATTTTGGATTTTGTTTATTTAGAATCGAGAATTGGTTTTCGTTGTTTTAGGTTGTTTAACAATATTTCAATGGAATATTAATAGTATAGATAGTGTATACGATACCTATACACTTACTTCTTTTTTCGTTGGTTATATTTATATTGACTACTGTTTTCGATTTCAGTTTTCTACGATTTGTTTTGTGATTTGGTTTAAGTTGATTCGATTTTTTGGCTATCGTTTTCGGATTCGTGTTGTGTCTTGAATTGGTTTTGTTGTTTTATTTTTAAAAAATATTTAAAAGGAATATTTATTCCTCTTAGATATTTTGGATTTGCTTTTAAAAAAAATATTTAAAAGGAAATTTTATTCCTTTTAGGTATTTTAACGTTTTTTTATAAATAGGTTTTTTGTTACTTCATAATGCTTCGCAAACGTAAGTCCAGCCTTTCAAGAATATCTTCTCAAAGACAAGCTAAAATATTAGCTCGATCGCTAGAATCTTTAGAAGATGCTGAACTGAGAGGGCAAGAACAAGCAGAGCGTCAGGTTGCTTTTAGAGCATCTGAGACATCTTCTCAACGTCAGCAAAGGCGTCTTGAACAGACAGAGCGTCAGGCTGCTTTAAGAGCTTCCTAAACACCTTCTCAAAGTCAGGAAAGGCGTCTTGAACAGGCAGAGCGTCAAGCTACTTTAAGAGCTTCTGAAACACCTTCTCAAAGTCAGCAAAGGCGTCTTGAACAGGCAGAGCGTCAATCTACTTTAAGAGCTACTGAAACACCTGCTCAAAGTCAGCAAAGACTATTCGAACAAGCGGAACGTCAGGGCGCCTTAAGAGCCACGGAAACACCTGATAAAACTCAACACAGACTCATTGAGCAAGATGAACGTCAATCTACTATAAGGGCGTCTGAAACACCAGAACTGACACAGGCGCGAAGAGATGCAAATGCACAGCTCCAAGCTGAACGTCGACAAATTTTTCAAAGAAACAATTGGTCGGTTTTTAATGACGCAACATTCAATTATGATCCGTTGATTGATTATAAAAATCACAGGTTAGTTGTTATCGGACTGATGGACAACGCGTGTCGATTTTACAGCGCTTTAAAATGGAAAGATGAGACCGCAGGCATGTGCTGTTCCAATGGCAAAGTGTCTCTTCCGTTACTTGGGGAACTAGAAGAACCTTTGAAAACTCTCTTTTATATGATGCTAATGAGTCACGGTGCTTTTTAAACAGGATCCGGAAATATAACTTATGCTTTCAAATGACGTCCTTCGGAGTTGACCGGGAAATAATAACGCCGGGATTTTCGCCTACATTTACGGTGCAAGGGCAAATTTATCATAGAATAGGTTCACTTTTTCCAGCTGAAAACGAACAGCATACATTTTTACAAGTATATTTTATGGGTGGCGAAGAAATTGAGGTAGACCGTCGCTGCCAATTTATCCAGGGAGTTGAGAGAGACAAAGATTCTTGCATGAACGTAACATTTTAGTCAAAACATTTAAAACTGCTTTAGAAAACCTACCTGAAGAGGATTATAAAGTCGTCATTCACGCAGATCGGACCCCTCGAGGAGAGCATTAAAGGCGCTACAATGCACCTTTGATAAACGAAATAGCAGCCGTAATTAGTGGTGATCAATTTTCTTCAAGAGACATTGTCTTGCGAGCACGTGATGATACGTTGCAACGGGTAGCCGATACACACAAGTTTTATGACGCTCTGCAATACCCATTGATTTATTGAAAAGGACAAGAGGGTTATCATTTTCAAATTCCACTCATTAACCCGGTCACAAAGGAGCCTACTCCGAACAAAAAAGTATCATGTATTGATTTTTATGCGTATCGTATAATGTTGCGAGAAAATGATTTTAACCTCTTAGCCCGGTGTAGACAATTATTTCATAAATTTTTGGTAGACATGTATGTGAAGGTAGAAAGTGAACATCTCCGTTATATATCCTTAAATCAAAAAAAGCTGCGCGTTGAGAATTATATACATTTACAAGATGCAGTTTCTAGCGACGCCAATGTAAACCCCAGAGATTTAGGTAAAATGGTAATTCTGCCCTCATCATTCGTTAACAGTCCCCGCTACCTACATGAGTACACACAAGACGCATTCGCCTATGTACGAACTTACGGAAGACCTGATCTTTTTGTTACTTTTACTTGCAATTCCACATGGAAAAAAATAACCGAGGAACTAATGCCGGGCCAAATACTGACAGACACGATTTAGTTGCTAGAGTATTTAGCTTAAAAGTACAAAAATTAATGTATGTAATTAACAAAGGGAAAATTTTCGGAGAGGTGCAGTGCTTCATGTATTCAATTGAATGGCAAAAAAGAGGATTACCGCATGCCCACATTCTAATATGGCTTAAAGAGAAGTTGCGGCCCAGCCAAATAGACGACATAATAAGCGCCGAGATTCCGGATCCTGAGCAAGATAAAGAATTGTATGATACTATCGTCCGAAATATGATTCAAGGTCCATGTGGAGCACGAAATTCAATATCACCATGTATGAAAGAAGGAAAATGTACAAAGAAATTCCCTAAACAGCTATTAAAAGAAACAGTGCACAGTGACAATGGCTACCCTTTATACAGACGCAGAGCTCCCGAAGATCGTGGCAGGAAAGTTACAATCAAATCTCGCTCCGGAGCGTTCGAAACCTAAGATAACAGCTGGATTGTCCCGTATTCGCCCATTCTATGTAAAATGTTTAATGACCACATTAATGTAGAAGCATGTAGCTCTGCCAGCGCAATCGAGTATATCTGTAAGTACATAAATAAAGGAAGCGACCAAGCAATATTTAATCTTAGGAGTGAAGGTAAGGCAAATCCCGTTAATGAAGTACAGACCTTTCAAGCAGGGCGCTATGTCAGCAGCATGGCGTCTCCTTGGCTTCCCTTTACGCGAAAGGCACCCAACAGTTACTCACCTTGCTGTGCACTTAGAAAATGGAGAGCGTGTATATTTCACCGAAAGAAATTTCCAAGAAAGAATTGCATCACCGCCAAAAACTACACTAACAGCCTTCTTTCAACTTTGTCAAACCGACCCCTTTGCAAAAACGTTGTTATATTCTGAAGTCCCCCGCTATATTATTATATTATTATATATTATACTTGGAACACATCTAGGAAGGTGTGGAAACGCCGTATTCAAGGCGCGCCTGTTGCAAATTGGCCCGGTGTAAATTCATGAGATGCCCTTGGTCGTGTGTATACCGTCCATGTAACTAATTTTGAATGTTTCTGTTTACGATTGCTGCTGCACCATGTTCGGGGTCCTACAGGATATAAAGACCTTAAAACTGTCAACGGTCAGGAATGCGCAACTTATAGAGAAGCATGTGAAGCTCTGCTACATTATTCACTGGGATGAAACCATGGAGGAAGCTGTGCAGTGCCAGTCACCAGCCAAAATTAGGGATCTTTATGCAACTCTCATATCACCTTGCGGGCTATCTAATGCACATGAATTGTGTGACAAATATAAAGAATACATGGTGGAAGATATTTTGCGAAGGTTACAGCAGACACACGCGAACATGACATACAGTGAACACATTTATAATGAAGCACTTGAAAAAATTGAAGATAAAGTAAAATAGCAATGTTATGCAAAAAAATAAGCGACTTTGGAATGATAAGCCCTCAGCGAACAACCGAAAATGAACTAAGTGATGAAATTATACGTGAAACAAACTACGATACTATATATATATACGATAGCTTTGCAGCAGCAAGTAGCCGAATTTGTACCCCGCTTGCTTCCCGAACAAAAACGAGTTTTTGACAAAGTATTAGGACAAATTGAATCTGGAAATGGTGCACTTTTCTTTTTAGATGCCACTGGAGGAACTGGGAAGACATTTTTGTTAAATTTATTATTAGCGCAAGTACGGAAAGATAAAAACATTGCTGTGGCCGTAGCTTCCTCAGGTATAGCCGCTACGCTGCTAAGCGGGGGCCGCACTGCACATTCTGTTTAAAAACTCCCTCTAACAATCACACACGTGTGCGTGTGTGTGTGTGTGTGTGTATGTGTGTGTGTGTGAGCGTGTGTGTGTGTGCGTGTGCGTGTGCATGTGCGTTTGCGTGTGCGTGTGCGTGTGTGTGTGCGTGTGTGTGTGTGTGTGTGTGTGTGCGTGTGCGTGTGTCTGTGTGTTTGTCAATTGCATCATAATTCAAGCCGTTAAGAGTTAGTTTTAATAATATATTAATAAATTCAATAAACAGTTTTAATATTTCTGTTATTAACAGTTTTAACTTTGTTGAATAATTTATTATAAAGCATTGGTGCACAAAAGTTGTAGCTTCTTCTATTTTTTTTTTTATAGAAGAGGGGGCAAACGAGCATGTGGCTCACCTGATGTTAAGTGACTACCGCCGCCCATGATCAACCGCAACACCAGGGGAATTGCAGGTGCGTTGCCGGCCCTTTAGAAAGGAGTAAGCTCTTTTCTTGAAGGTCCCCAGGTCTTATCGGTCCGGAAAAATCGCCGGAGGTAAATTATTCCACAGAGAGGTTGTACGCGGAAGAAAACTCCTTTTGAAACGTACAGTGGTGGACCGCCAACCATCCAGATGGTGTGGATGGTATCGGGACGTTTGCCGTGTAGTGCGTTCACGAAATTTGGCGGCTGGGATTAATCCGAACAATTCCTCAGAGCACTCCCCGTGATAGATGCGATAAAATACGCAAAGAGATGCAACATCTCTTCGCAGCGCCAGTGAATCGAGCCGATCGGAAAGCACTCGGTCGTCGACGATTCGAGCCGCTCTGCGCTGGATGTGGTCAAGTGGAAGGAGCTGGTACTGGAGAGCTCCAGCCCAGAGATGGGAACAGTATTCCATGAGCGGCCGAACCTGCGCCTTGTAAAGTTGCAGGCGGTGTGCCGGCATGAAATACTGTCCCGCTCTGCTGAGCACGCCAAGCTTTTTAGAGGCCAATTTGGCCTTCCCTTCCAAGTGACCACGAAACTGCACGTCACTCGATATGTCGACGCCGAGGATTCCAATACTGGCTGAGGCAACAAGGGGAGTGCCTTGAAACTGAGGGGATACGACAAAGGGGTTCTTTTTAGCGGTTAACGCGCAAACTTGTGTCTTCTGGGGGTTAAACTGGACTAGATTTAGTCGCCCCCAATCCGAGACTCTGTCCAGCAGAGACTCGACTTCAGACACAAGTTTGTCCCGGCACTCAGAGACGTTTTCCCGAGAAATATTGGCTCGGCCGGTGTAAAGAGCATCACCAGTGCTGTCATCTGCATAGCAATGAATGCTACGGGTTTGCAACATATCATTGATATGCAGAAGAAACAGCGTTGGCGATGGCACGCAGCCCTGTGGAACACCAGCATTAATAAGCTTGCAATCGGAGCTTGCACCGTCTACAACGACCTTGATGCTCCGATCTGCAAGAAAACTTGGTGATCCAATCGCACAATTTCTCGGGAAGCCCATAGGAAGGGAGCTTCGAAAGAAGCGCTTTGTGCCAAACCCGATCGAAGGCCTTCGCAATGTCCAAACTAACGGCCAATGCCTCCCCCCTTGGACTCTACTGCCTCCGCCCATCTGTGAGTTAGGTAGACCAGAAGATCACCAGCTGACCAACCACGGCGAAAACCGTATTGGCGGTCACTAATCAGCTGGTGATCCTCAAGGTACCTCATGAGCTGGCAGTTTACAATGGACTCCATTGTTTTGGAAAACAAGGAGGTGATGGCGATAGGCCGGTAGTTGGACGGGTCTGAGCGGTCGCCTTTTTTTAGGGATCGGGTGGACGAAAGCCGTCTTCCATGATTTTGGGACTACGCCTAGGGAGTAGGAGTACCGGAAAAGACGCGTTAAAACCGGTGCCAACTCTGGAGCACACGTCCTCAGCACAATTGGGGGGATTCCGTCAGGCCCACTCGACTTGTGGATGTCCAGGGAGAGGAGTGCTTTGCGAACCGAGCGCTGAGTGAACTGCACTTTCGGCATGGAGCACTCACACCGCGGGATGGTCGGCGGTCTTCTAGCGAACACTGTCCGGACTCTAGGTACAGGTAATCTTGTTACTCGCTTATTACTTTTAGGAAGACAAGGCACAGAATGGCGGTGATATCTACTAAGACACTGGTATACAGATAATTTACGTACTGATAACATATCGCACTGCTTGTACAGGTCATATGTGGGGTATCTAAAAGGCAACCGCATCATAACCTAGGACGGCGCGTTGCGCACGCTCCAGTAGTATGAGGTGTGTCTTTGCTGCGCACCCCCAGACACAAATACAATATGAAATAATGCTCTCACGCCGGGACCTGTAAGTTAGCAAAAGAACATCATAACTCACCACATTACGTAAATTTTTAAATATATAAATTAGCCTCCTTGTTTTACTCGCCAGAGCAGTTACTTGTGGGACCCAGCTAAGAACTTCATCAAGAATAAATCCCAAATACTTTATGCTTGTCACACGTGACAAATATACGTTCAACAATACAAGGACATGCATATTTTATGATGCGTGATGTTATGCTATCCCAACCAGAGGCATTACTTGATTTCAGGCTTGAAATAAATTTATGAACTTTGGCGCAATCAGTCAAAAACAAGGAAAAAGTATTTGGTAACAAGTTAGACCTGGCTACATTGATAGACAATTGCTCTTGTGTAAGTCCTAATTTGTTAATAGTTTTATTCGCCAACTCCAGACCAATATTAGTAAAGTACCCGTTCACCTCATCACGAGACTGTCGTTGTTGTTTTAGTGTTGAGAAGCTCATCAGATGCTTTTTCAGTTTTTTTAGTCAAATTACAAATATCTTTAATTAAATTCCAAGTCCTTTTAATGCATCCTGTATTTTGATTGAATTTAGAGCGGTATTAATTTGTTTTACTTAATTTAACAAGCTTATTACATATGTTTCGGTAGCTACAGTATATGGTTTTTAGATTTTTATCATTTGGTGTATTTTTATGTTGTTTCTGAAACTTATTCCTTTTACGGATTGAGATAAGAACACTTTTTTTGCGCCCGAAGCAATTAAAGGGCTACCCCATGGGCGTGCAACTTAGAACAAATTTTGAGAACAAAATGATATTTTTTTTGTGATGCCCCACCTGATGGTCAGTGGTTATAAAGCCATAGATAGTAAAGCACTGTCTTATCAATAACTAAAGGATAGGATTGGATAGGATAGGGGTAGGAATAAATTCCGTTAAAGTAAATGTTATTGAAGAACTTGAAAATAAATATCACGATTGGCACAAAATCTACACAGACGGATCAAAGAGTGCTAAAGTTGCAAGGGGCAGCTTTTTTCGACCCATATCAAGCAGTTTCTAAATCTTATAAAGTTACTAATGACATTTGTATTATGACCCTTGAACTCATTGCAATATCCGAAGCCCTAAAGTATGCTGCAAGCTATAACTGTAACTAAATTATTATATACTCGGACAGGAAAACTGCTATCCAACATTTGGCTCGATCTGCCTCTGGAATCGTAGGTGTTTCGAAAGCCTATTGCATACTTTCCCAAATAATATATCAATTCAGTCTATGCGACATGTGCAAGAGTGCAGTGGATTCCAGCACATAGACCAAATATTGGGTAATGACAAGGCAGATAGATTAGTGAACTCTGCTTGTATAAATGGTGTAGAATATAATATTGACCCTTGCTACTCAGAAGTACTACCAAAATTCAAAAATTAATGTCATAACAAATTGAAAGAATTTTTCAATGAACGCTCTAAAACGAAAGGTGTTTGGTACAAAACAATACAGAGTGAACCACCTCGAATACCTTGGTTTGTAGATACAAAATTAAAAAGAAATGCTATTAAATTAATATTTAGAATAAGAACAGGTCACATTCCATGAAAAAGATTTCTTATTTGATGAAAAGAACTGATTCCATCTAATGTGAAACTTGTGGAGTAATAGAAAACTTACATCACTTTTTGATGGATTGTGAATGGCAACTAGGGGAAAGGGAATTATTTGGAAGGACATACAAGATAAATGTGGACAATATAGGTATTACGCAGGGCATCCTACATGCCCCCACCTTGGATATTGCATTGAGTATGTGCAGATTAATAGCAACATATAGATTTTAATAGGATTGACATGTTAACTAACAAAAACCCCTAAATAAAATAAGAAAAAAAAAAGCTTATTCACTTTTAAATTAAAGACAATGGTATGTCAGTGTATAACTTGACAACAACTACTACAACTCCACCTGGTAGTAAATGGTTATAAAGCCCTAGATAGTAAATTAATAATATTTTAGATTTTTAGGGTTCCATATTTACACACAACAAGGAAACCTTATAGTTTCTCCATGTTCATCCCAACGCTCATGAGACACTAAGTGTTACATTTGTCATTTTGCTGTTTACACGGCACTCATGTCTACAACACTGTTGAAATATGTTAAAAATTTTATGGACTCCTATGCAGGTAAATGGATGTTTTTTACCCATATATTCCATCCTGGTATTGTTGGATTTCAATAACTTGCAGTATAAGAACGACCTTTATGATTACTTGTTAGATTTTAAATTTTTTCATATTAGAATCATGGTTTTGATTAAACTGCTATTTTTGGAACTGTGAAATTAATTACTCAATTAGAGCATCTATAGTGGTTATAGTAGTGCGACTCGCTATCATTAGAATTAACGAGTCAGATCGAGTAATAGTTATATTTTAGTTGTAGATATTGTTCGTCGATGTTGAAATTCTCAGTAATTGCCCGGAGCCAGGAAGTTGGCGGTGCCTCACCCCATGCCTCGGAAAGCACGTAAAGCCGTTGGTCCTGCGCCTGATCTCTCTCCGGTCTTGTCAGTTTACCATCCCATCGGATTATGAAAGTGAGGGAATAGTGAGTGCACCTGTGCTTGCGCATACACTTGGGCACTATAATCCTGTCCTGCGCCGATGGCTAGCCTCCGTTGAGGCAGGCTGCCGTGGCCGAAATTCGGTCTGGAGGACATTATTACTCAGTTATTTATATAAGGAAAACATACAGCTTTTTAGTAAAATACATGATGTGTGTACAATTAAATGTGAGTTTTAAATTAGCGAAAACAATTTCCACAGACATTCAGTTGCACTTAAGCAGTTATGCACAGCTTAAGTAAAAAATACATGAAACTGTCTAAGTTAATTAAACTATTCAATTAGACTTAAATATCAAATACATCACTGTAATGTTCCTGTAAAACTAACCCAATTTTTCGGAAAAGGTATCGATATGAACTCATTATATCTTATATTCTATTATAGCTTATTACGTGCCAAGCTTCAACTATGTTATGGTTGTAACACGAATGAGTCAGCTCGAATGGGGAAGGATTACGCTCTCACAGACTAACAGCGCAAAATACCAGCTTAATGATGCTCTGTTTCTTACAGTGAGCGTAGAGAATCAGACCCTTTTTACTGGAAACAAGGAATTTCATGGGGTAGGGGTGACAAGCGGTGTCTGCATTTTGGTTCTTTATATATTATATTATTAATTTAGGTGTCTATGAGCTTCAGCATGCACTTGCCGATTGCACTTTGCTATTGGAATGTGTGCTCCTTTGTCACCTTTATTCTATAAAAATACATATTCTTAGAATAGAAAATATATTTGCTTAAAAACATGGTACATAAGATGGTCAATGACGTGGAACTGATTAATAATGATTGATATTAATCCAGTACATAATAAATCAGCATAGTAGTTGATTTGATGTCTACATACTAATTGAATTGAATTAAAATTAACAACTATTCATAAAAACGTGAATAATTATAGTCTTTGAATACCAAGTCCTTTCACACATGAAATGAATCGTCATTAGGTGCGTTCTGAAACTATTATTTGAAATAATTTTGAACAGTTACAACAATAGAAATAAATTAATAACTTTTTTTTGTGGCTACTTAGAGAGTTATACCTTAACAATAAGGTATTTTACATAAATATTTCATATTGGGACGCTGTAATTTCGTTGTCTGGTACGATTTGGCCATCCTCCTTTTGTTTTCACTGAGCCGCAAGCCATGCAGTGGAAATGCTACATTTTTGCACTGTGTACACTGCAGCACTGCGCCAGCTCCAAAAGCATTCTAATAGCATATTGCATAATATATATTATATCATTTATTTATTATTTTATCATAAGGCACAAGTTGAAATTCAAAATCATTCATTAAAAAAGGAGAATCCAATACAATTTGATCTATGCCGTCATTGTTTAATTTGATCTCTATATGCATACCTGATTGTCGTACTTTTTTCAGGTACATTGATTACAAGAAAGGTGTACAGATGTGAAAATAAAAAAATAATTAACAAAATCATGATTTTAAAAAGCAAAATTAAAAAACAAAAATGTCAAATAAAAGCAGCAATGAAAATGCCGAAGACAAAAATTGTTTCCATATCTTTTTTAACTTCCTTAAATCTCATTGTAATAGGTAAAACTTTGTTTCACAGCATATATGTTCTGAATAATGTTTTAGACACTTTTTATAAAATCTTTGATTAAAGGAATTAAATAAAATCAAACAAAAGTGACTAACTTCAGTCAGTCAGTCAGTAATATCTGCAGTATCTTTGCTCTCTTGGGGTAATTAATAATGTTTTGAAAATAAAATCAAAACAAAGTTGTTACAGACAAATATTTCTTTTACATTAAATTATCAGTTGTAAAAACTTATTTGCACAAAGTCTAATACCATCTAATACACGTTGGTTAAATTTCGTACTTTACTCTTAATTTTAGGTATTTTATCAGGTTACACTGAGGTATCTTGTCAGCTTACTTATCCATCATCCAGTAGTTCATTTTCTCCCGCATCAATATCTAAGAGTAGTAATTAATTTTAAATGCTCCCATTTAGCAGTCTACTATGTCATGCGTATAAATCTTAATTATTTTGAAATAAAATTTCCCCTTTCGATAAGTGTAGGATCAAACATAGAGAATTATTTTTAGTTTTAAATTTCATAAGCATTCTTGCTGTTTTTTGTCCTATTAACTTAATTATTGCTTACTTTGGTATTAATTGTAAATTAATCATAGACAACATTTAATCATGTTTGTTATAAATCTTTTATTATATATATTTTTTTAATTACTGGCATCGTAGCATTTTTGCAAAAATCTAAAACAAATTGATAGCTTAATATGAGCTTTATCTCCTTTATCATCAAACCAAAACATGTTTATGGTTATATTTTCACTCTTAACATCCTCAGTCTTCGGAACCTATGACAGTTGTATTGTAATGTAGTTTAGGAGAACACTAGCATCTCATCAAACATTAAGAAACACAAGCAATCTGCCATGTTCAAGCTTTGTTCTTTCATTTGCCTAAATATAATTAAGTTTATACCTGGTTTAATTAGTATTTATTTAAGGACATTTTTAATGTCCGTCTTGAGGACAAAGTGAACAATTTCCTTAAAAATATATATATCTTGTAAGGCTTTTTTCTTTTTATTGTAATTGCTAAACAATTTGTCTTCAAAGTTTTATCATCTTCCACGACATTCATGTTTTACTTGTACTAACTGCATATTCAGGAATTCGTGGGTGTAGAATAAAACTTTGGCTATTTTTGACTATCAAAATTCCCCAATTTATTAGATTGATAATAATTTCGCAAATAGTTTATAAAGTTGTATAATGCATGAGTATGTTATAATATATAAAATGCTCGTTTTGTAATATAAAAAATATAATGATTACACATGTAAAACAATGGTAAAGTGGGCATAAGAAAGTCACTTTTGTAAATTATTTGTATTTTTTTAAATTGTGGTTATTATACACATTTAAAAAGATTTGTTATGTTACTAAAGTATGATAACATTATCAAGTTCACATTTTAAAGATTAATAATGCTGCTCCAGAATGTATATTTTTTATTAAATTAATTAATTTTAAATACTAATTCATAAAATTATGGAAGAGGAGCAAACCTTTGGAGAGGATTCAATTACCAATGTGCTCTTAAATGGGAAGGAGTTGAGTCTTGTGGATGATACCACTGTTTCCCTGTATTAATATTGGGGTCATGTGACTGATATTGAAGCCATATTTTGATTATAAAAGAGAGCCGCACGGTCAATTTTTATCTTAAATTTTAAGGAGCCTTTTAAAAAATTTAAAGAAATAAACACATTAACTTTGGCATAGCAATATATTTATGAAAATGTAATATAATATGTACGTACATAAAAACATAAATAGCTTTCATAAGAATAAAGAAAACACCAGGAACAAACATAAACTTGTAATACCAATTACTAGAATCCACTGAGTCAGTAGTGCTGTTATGGGACAATGTATTACACGCTTTTACAACAAAATTTCAGAAAAGTACAAATTTTGTCAATTAACAAGTTGAAATGTTTTATTAAAGGAAAAATGTACAAAACTGTTATAAATAGCTTTCATAAGAATAAAGATGTTCAAACTTTAAACACTAGGAACAAAAATAAGCTTGTAATACCAGTTACTAGAATCCACTGAGTCAATAGTGCTTTTATGGGGGCAATGTATTATAGGCTTTTACAATAAAATTGCAGAAAATTTACAAAATTTGTCAATTAACAAGTTGAAATGTTTTATTAAAGGAAAAATGTACAAAAAGTGTTATAAATAGCTTTCATAAGAATAAAGATGTTCAAACTTTAAACACTAGGAACAAACATAAGCTTGTAATACTAGTTAATAGAATCCACTGAGTCAGTAGTGCTTTATAGGGCAATGTATTATACGCTTTTACAACAAAATTGCAGAAAATGTACAAAAATTGTCAATTAACAACTTGAAATGTTTTATTAAAGGAAAAATGTACAAAAAATGATAGCTTTCATAAGAATAAAGATGTTCAAACTTTAAACACTAGGAACAAAAATAGGCTTGTAATACCAGTTACTAGAATCCACTGAGTCAGTAGTGCTTTTATAGGGTCAATGTGTTATACGCTTTTACAACAAAATTGCAGAAAATGTTCAAAATTTGTCAATTAACAATTTGAAATGTTTTATTAAAGGAAAAATGTACAAAAAGTGTTATTATAATGTCAAAGAATACATAAAATAACTCCTGGGTATGAGGTGATCGCAATCATGCTTGTATGTACTATTAAAATTTATTTAAAAAATGATATTGTAAAGTGAAATATGTTTAAAAAAAAGTCACGCTGGGTTTCTTGTTGGTTCTTCCCAGGACAGTGGTATCGGTGGTAAATAAAACACGATTTCCAATAAGTATTATGTAATAATCTATATTTAATTAAAAAAAATGTTCTATTCTCTGTAATATAAGATATTTACTAACTAGTAGGGACATTGTATAAAGAAATCAATTGATATTGTGCAAATACTGTTAAATTTAACACATCTAATGTTATTCAATAACTAAGCAAAGAATTTTTAAACAATAAACGTTTTAAAAATAACCTGTTTTTTATTTTTTGGTATAGGAACTTACAATTACCACGAGAAACATAAACAACTATTAATTACATTGCAGCACTTGCGCAATGTAATTAGTGGTTGTATATAAAATAAAAATATTAAAGTGCAAAAAAAGGGCGAGCCCAAAGCACCAATATTTTAACGCCATCTATTAGGCAAAACAAGAACTTTAACTAAAATTAAACTTGAGTCGCACATCTATCTCTAGTATATATACAGTAATCTATGGGCTACCCTATATGTAGGGAGGCGGAAAATGCATTACGCATACCACGATAGCCGGTCTATCGTGGTTATGAGGGACTCACATCCTACCGGGGAACCTAAGTGATACCCTCTAAAAACCGCCTTTAGGGACTGGCAACTGGCTGATTAAGCTTTATTGTGCCGTATCGTGAGCGACCCTCTTTTGGGAAAAGAGGGCGCAGGCGGCTACGAGCCGCTGAGGGAGTGCCTACGAAGGCAAATTAATTATGAATAAATAATTTAATTTGAGTTGGCCTGAGCCGCCAGGAGGCAGTTCAGGTCGTTTGATAGTTTATTAGGCGGGTCCGAGTGAGAGTTTCTCGGCCTGCGGACTCGATAGCGAGAGGGGGGTGGGGCTGCATAAGTAGCTGCCTCACGAATAAAATGGTTGGAGTGCGACTCTGAGGCTTTGAAGAAGTTCTCAGAGAGTTTTTTGAGAAATTGTTGAATTATATAAGAACACCTGGCGTAATCCACGGTTTTAGTCTTTGTTTTCTATGAGGTATGGAAAATTCCTTGGTATTAATGCTAATAACAGATTGTAATTTAGAGATTAAATATTCGGCAGTTTTATTAACTTTTGTAAGTTTTATGCATTCCAGTTTTCATTAGCCAATTGAGTTTTTATAGCATTAAAGTCAATTTTGAGCCGCTTAATATTAGGTACAGACTTGTTAATTTTCGGACTATTTAAAATTAATAATATAGGTGAGTGGTCAGTTAATGGATCGAATACAAAGGTTTGCCAATTACTTTTCGCTTTAACCATAAAGTGGTCAATACGTGATTCTAAGCGTGTGGGTCTGTCAATACCCTGAAGTAAGCCATAGTATGCCAACAGACTTATGTAGCTTGCACCACTTATAGATACGTTCCCCGGCAATATATTTATATTTATATCACCTGTAAGTATTATAGTGTTTTGAGGTGAGTCTTTCAAAATGAACTCTAGAGAATTTAAATAATTCGTAGAATTCGGAAAACCTGCTGGTCTATACGAACAAATAACCGCACAGCTTTCTTTAATATTCAGAACCAAACAGTTACCTATTGAACAGTCCGGTTCTTTAGCAGAGGTGACAATACCACTGCGCACATACGCCACTACACCATCATTTTGGTTCAGTTTATTTTTTGTGTAGAACATATGATAGTTATCTAAAGACGGCGGTGGCTTGATCTCTTTTGTCCAACATTCGGTTAGAACAAGAATGTCTATAGGTATACTAAGCGACTCAACAAACATTAGAAAACGATCTAAATTACAGTGAATGCTCCTTATATTAACTGTCAGAATAGACAGCGAGGTTGGAGTTACGTGGACTAGTAAAAGTTTGAGCTTGCATGTGATACGATCTAAACTCTCGGCACTGAAAATGTCGGGAATCAAGGAAGTGACACAACATTACTATTTAAAAATGTAGTTATTGCTTTTCGAAGTATTCTCCGCGAAATTTGACACTTTTTCCCATACGATGGAACCAATCATTGAAGCAACCATTCCATTCGGAAGTTGGGGTCTCCAAAATGGCCGTTTTGTAGGCGTCCACAGCTTCTTCAGGTGATGAAAATCTCTGTCCACGCAATTTATTCTTTATTTTAGGGAAAGTATAGAAATCATTAGGGCTTAGGTCGGGGCTGTACGGCGGATGGTCTAATAATTCTATGTTTTCTTGCTGTAAAAACTCTTTTGTTCTGTGTGCGGTGTGAGAACTCGCATTGTCGTGATGGAGGATGATGCGGCGGTTGCAGTTCTCTTTACGGAGTTCAGAAACGACGGTTGTTTTTTTTCCTTTTTTTTTTCTTTTTTTTTTTTTTTTCATTATAACCTTTCTTTTATATTTACAAAAAAAAAACCTTGTGTTTCTATGCGGTATCCATCGGGAAAACAACTTTTTTACACCTAATTGTTCACGCAAGATTATCTGTATTTGACTCATGCCAATGTCTAAAGTCGCTTGAATTTCGCGGTATGTCACATGTTGATCTTCCTCAATCAGCTTACGCACAGCATGAACGTTTTCTTGGGTGACTGCAGTTTTTAGACGACCTTGACGAGGATCATCAATGAGCTTGACACGTCCATGTTGAAATTCAGCAAACCAACGATAAATTGTGGTTTTGGATGGGACTTCTTTACCAATTGCAGAAATCATCCGGTCAACACACTGTTTTTGTGTTAAACCTCTTCGAAAGTCATAATAAATCATCGCTCCTGAATTTTCTCGAGTCAATTCCATTTTCTCAACGACTAAACAAGTTTGACAAAACCTTGTGACAAGACCGAGAATCTTTTTTTTAAATAAATAAATCGTATTCGATTTTTAAAACCAAAGAGTTTTCAATTAAAAAGATTTTAATATGACAGGAACAGTGGAAATATTCCATTCCCGATACTTTTAGTGCGGCCTAGTATTCCTAAACAGTACTCTCTAAAACTATGGGTCATATGGAAAAATATATAATATTATATTACGGATTACTTTCCTGCTTAAAATCGCCTTAAACGCGATCGACTTCCCAAGATCTTCTTTCGAAATCAAATATCAAAACTCCTAAAATGTCCGATGAAGTACCATTGTCACTACCCGCGGCCACTATAAATTATAGACAGAAAAGCTGTATGTACCGTATGAGAAAGAACTTTTATATTGTCTCAATCATTGGATTTAGACCTATTCAATACAAGACTGTCTATTCGCCGCTTGAAGGAAACCGCACGCCTCGGCTTCCACTTGTACGCATGACGTTTCTTTGAAGTACTCTAACCGCCTTCAGTTATTAGGGATTGAGATTCGGTTCATTGAGTTCAGGGCCAAAGCACCACAAGGAAACTAAATGTTCTAATAAGGGTTCGGCAGTAGGTACATCACACCTGGGCGGGTTATATAAAGCGCAAGTCTGGTCACGCATGATATACTTACTGAGACTGCTGTGATGTTATATAGACTGGTGAACATGAATTTGACTTGACGCGTATTATTTCAGTTTAAATGTGGCTACGGTAAAGGCCTAGCGGGTATTCATTATTTACTGTTTAGGTATTCATTGTGCATCACATGACACTTCTATTTTTTGTTATTTGATATTTAATCTGTCAGATTATAAGATGCTCTTTTTCAAAAAGTTCCGGACAACCAGGGGACTGTGGCAGTACTCTATAGTGCGACAAATTCGATAATCCGACACCGCCTTGCTAAACTTTTGTCGGATTACCGTGGTTCAACTGTATTTGGATAGTAACAAAATAAAATTTCGCCAAAATCACAAACTAATATGAATGGCCAAAACTCACAACACCAAACCACCACAAGGAAACTAGATGTTCTAATAAGAGTGCGGCAGTAGGTACATCACACCGGGGCAGGTTATATAAAGCGCAAGTCCGGTCACGCATGACACACTTACTGAGACTGCTGTGATATATAGCCTTGTGCTGTAAAAGACAACCTAGCAATATTGGACTCAATAGTGTCGATTCCTGAAGAAGTGCTTAAAGGCTTATGGTAACCCTGATTTGACTGAAATCAATCTTGTCAGCCACGAGCATAGGCACAGAGTAGCCAGCCTCTCAGTATTGATAGGATGTATTTCGGAGAGTATGCGCAGTAATTACAGGCATTAATTCCTCCCTTCTCTTTCCGTTGCATTCGTCAGGTCTTTAGCCTCTGATGTCGATATTTCATACATTCGATCCTCAGAACTATGAGTGTAGAGGTAAGGAGAACATAAGGGTGGCGCCACTGTAGCTAGAGGATAAATTTTGAAGAACTTTTTATAACATTTTATTGCGCAGACTTTCACCCTAATTCTTTTTATAATAATTATTTTATTGTTTTCAAATTTTTTATTTTCTAAATCGCTCTCAACGTGTTTACGGCGACGTTTTCTAGGTTGTATTTACTAAATTATTTTAATCAACGTGTTATCTGGCCCCTGGCTAATCCGTCCTCCCTTGTAATCCGACATGTCTTTAGCTTGTAGGTAAATTCGAGGCGCGCCATGAATGTGCGTGCTTTTAGTCTTGCAATCTTGACTCTCCAAAGCTTGTCTGGAAGAAATCGTTTAAAGCCGTCCATTGCACCACATTTATTTTTGTTGTTGTTACATTTTTATTTTTGGCGTGTAATTTTAAGAGATCTATTTATATAAATATTATCTATGCGATCAATTCGAAGGTGACAACATTTGAAAAGGTGATACCGAATCGGATTTATCTGCTGTATGAACAAATTGTAAAATCCATTTCGATTTTATTATAATTGAATTTTATTTAAACATATCTTATTATTTTTGATAAATATAAGTAGGTAATTGTTAAAAATTAAGGTGATACCTCGAAAATTTTGTGGTTTTTCTATTTAACATATTGTTTTAAGTTTTATTTATTACAAACCAAAATTTTGGTATATGATTTTTGACTATATGACCTTGGATTGCATAAAAGGAAAACACGATATCATATAATATTCTCGATAGAAAAAAATTACAAAGTAGGCTCTAATTATTTACATTTCTCCATGACACCACAGTATTCTTACGAATAAGTTCATGGAATTATTTTTAAGGCATAGTAAATAATCATATCTAAGTTCACATAAACCAGTTTTTTAATCCATAACGAAGTTTTGTTAAAATGTTTTGGCGCTTACGTAGTTTTTTCCGAGCGCTTGCTCGGTATGGCTATCTCATAATTTGCGTACTATGAAGTCATTGCATCACTTTCATTTTGACACTCCCTCGGTCGTCCGTTAGCTTCACCGACAAAGGAATAAGCCACGCCCCAAAACTCCGATTCATTTTCAAGGTATCCTCTTAATGGCGCCATTTTAGACTAAATCTAGAGATCTATTTAACTTAACTTTCCTAGCCTTTTATTAAAATGTCCTCCCCCCTTCTTTTTCCTATCTATTTGAAGTGAAAAACTAACTTACATTCCACCTAGTAATAAGCTAAACCCCATGGGCACCTGCAACGAGTTGGATGAAAGCAGCAACCAAAGAATTAGCATAAGAAAAAGGAAAAATGACAGGAATAATAATATGTTATGACAGGATACTTAGGTATAAATGGAAGTTGAAGCAAAGAAGAGAGCATGGCTCGATATACGAGTACTATAACTACTAAAGCTGGTAATTCTGGCTGTATGGATGATGAGTTTGAAAAAAAGCAGTTTTTAGTCATCAAAGTAAGAGCAAAAGAAGCAGTAGAGAAAAAAGATGGAAGCAATAAGTTTAAAAGCAGGTTTAAGTGTGAGAAGGCATCTGAAGTAAATTAACAGAAACAGAAACATTTTAATTCAATATAGATTATAAACAATACTTATTGAAAGTCACTTTTCTTTGATTTACTACTGGTATGGAAAAAACCTCTGTCCTGAGAAGAACCAGCAAGAAACCCAACGACTTTTTCTTGTTTTTTTTTATATATATAGGAGAAGGGTAACAAATGGGCACACAGTCTACGTGATGGTAAGTGGATGCTGTAGCCCGTAGATATCTACATTTATCCTCGATTAAGAATCAAAACGAAAACTCGTTGTCACCCCTGAGGACTAAGATGGAATGCCTGGTTTCCAGTTAAAAAGGGTCTCCGGATCTCTACATTCACCATACGAAACACAGCAGTATTATGCTGCTATTTTACGCTGGTATTCTGTGAGAGCGTGGTCCTTCCCCGGTAGAACTGACCCATTCGTGCTACAATCATAACATAGCTGCATCGTGGCTCTACCACGTATATAAATAACAGCTTACATTCGTCCTTTAATATATTATGTTACACAATTAACAACACAAAACAAATTAGAAATATCTTAGTAGCGATCACCTCATTCCCGCGGATTATTATCATCCATAATTTCTTTAGCATTATCTTTTTTTTTTCTTTTAAAAACGTTACCTCCACACTAGGATTTTCTCCTGTATCATGGGGGCAGTTTACAAACATAAACTTCACAAGGACAAACATCCAGACCCGGAACAATTACTTGTAGGCCATACAAATATTTGTTCCGTGCGGGATTCGAACCCGCGGCCCTTAGCGCTGTAACTCATTGCTAAGCCACTGCGCCACGGAGGCGTCATTATAATAACCCTTTTTATACGAACTTAGTTTAGTAAAGTTTATGAACTGAAGCAGGTCAAATTTTGAATATTTTGAAGAAAGAATGAATTGTTGACTCGGTGGAGTCGAATAGTAGCTGGTCCTAATTGTTTGTATGCTCATAGTAGAATATCACTTATTTTTGTAATACTACTTTTATTTTGGTGTACATACATTACATAAATGTATTGAAAAACCAAGGTTAATATATTAATTTCATTAGATTTTATTGACTCTTTTGGCTTTATATCATAAATTGCTCTTATGGCCTTATTCTGTAAAACAAATATAATTTCAGTGTCAGTCACGTGTCCCCATAGCAAAATATCATACGATATTATGCTATGGAAATAGCTATGGTAAACTACTCTAGCGGTTTCGACACTAGTGAGATTCCAATTTTTTTTACAGCATATGCTGCAGAACTAAGTCTGCTTGCTAGTTTTGATATATGGACGCTATTAAAGCTTTCACCAGTAACACTAAAAGAAAAGGAAGGAGGTAATGAGATAAATATGGATGAAATAACGAAAGCGATGAAAAGCATGAACACAGGTAAGGCAGAGCTGGCTATGATAAAATAACATTAGAAACATCTAGAGCCGGAGAGAGAAAGGTAGCAAGCCTGCACTTTCAAAGCTATTATAATTTCACTTCCTTTATAGAGAAAAGGGACACAGCAGGTCTGTAGAAACTACCGTAGAATTACCCCGCTTAACATTATCGGAAAACTATACGCTAAGGTATTGATAGAAAGACTGATGTTGATTGTAATCTGGATTTAGAAAGGGAATAGGTTATACGGATCAGATCTATGCACATGATGACAGAGAAGTTTTTGGCCAAAAACCAGAATATAGTCTGTTCATTTTTATGACAGTAACCACATGACATGGGTTTTAATGGAAAACGCTGACCATGTTTAGATTGAGAGCGGGCGGGGTTATGTAGATTATGAGTTACTGTTTAATCTGTATGTCAGTTGAGACAGTTGTTCGAAAGCCTAAGAATGTGAATCTTATCTATCTAATACTTTTAAACGAGTAATTCTTGCATATATGTATAATCGGAATCTCGGAAACGGCTCCAACGATTTTCTTAAAATTTAGGTGTCAAGTTTCGGGGGCAATAAATCGATCTAGCTAGGATTTATTTTTAGAAAATGTCGTTTTGTCCGTGTTTTCGGCCAATGAAAAACTGCTACAATATAAGAAGGTAAATTTTGGTAGCGTTTTGAGGATTGTATTGGCTCAAGTGGGAAATCAGGCGGTCGTAGTACCCTGGTTCGAGTCCTGTCATCGGTCCGACTTTTATTCCTTTTTTTTTCAAGTTCCCTTCGTTTGTGAGAAAATCTGTTATGTCGGGCCCTTTTTTACTATTTTTTTAAAAACACGAAAATTTAAATTAAACTAATTGCACTCATGATTTTTTATTCAAATAACCAGTTCAGTTTTTCTATTATGTCAATGCGATCAAAAAATATTATTCATGTTTCATCAGTATGTAATTTGTATCTATATATAATTTTCAATTTTCAAAACACAAGATTTCCAAACATAATACCGAGCAAAGCTCGGTCATCCAGGTACTTAAGAATAAATTAGTTAAGATTATTTAGACGTCGAATGACCCTTGTTTGCCGAAGATCAAATCAAATTTGCATCATCGAGTTACATCTCATGGTTAAAATAGTGAACATATCATTAAAAGAAAGGTGAATGCAAATGAGCATAATCAAAACGAAAGTGATAGTTTTTGAGAGAGGAGAACGTAAAACTATACGTGAAATAAGAATAGAATGGGTTGAGTAAGTAGATGTGTGTATTCGGGCTAGTAGACATGACATATATAGCGAAAAGTGAATGAAAAATACAAATTGGGCTCTTCACTCTATTGTAGGTAGTCAGAATTTGTCTAAAAGGCACGTATGGCAATTAACAATGTTGTGCTAATCACCACAGGGACTGATTCCTACTTTAATGTATGGTGGTGAAAGTTGGGTATGGCAGAAGAATAAATGTCGTATTTATTCTGTAGAAATGAGTTCATTAAGAAGTACTTTTGTTAGGAGTGACAACTATTGACATGATCGGAAATCATATGATGAGAGAAGTGTGATTTGCACGATGATATGACTAGGATTAAAAAGGGGGAACCTCGCTGCAGCTATATTATAGAGTTTGCTCGAATGGGTCCGGGTACCGGGTAAGGACTACGCTCTTACAGAATACCAGCGTAATGCTGCTGCGTTTCGTATGATAAGTGTAGAGTACCGGAGACCCTTTTTACTGGAATCGAGGCATTCCATCTTAGCCCTCAGGAATGACAACGCATTTGCATTTTGATTCTTAATTGTGGGATGTCTATGGACCACAGCATCCACTTATCATCAGGCGGACTGTGTGCTCGTTTGTCACCCTATGTTATAAAAAAGGGATTGCTTCAATGGCTTAGACACCTCAAACATTTATGAAGAAAGAGTGACAAATCAAATTTATGTTGCATAAGTACGTGGCAGATTCGGGAATGGACGCCGTAGACAAAAGTTTTTCAACCAAATTGTTGATATAATGAAGACATGGGCAAATTAAGAGTACTCTTAATCGTTAATCATATACGAGTAGAACTGAAAGAAATGTAGATGTGTGTCAGGATCGTATTAATCCACAATTGTAAAAATAAATCATCCTTTTAGAAAATTACTTTGGCCTTGTTTTAAAAATAAGCGACCTCTTGCTGGTAACTGCTGTTCGTTGCATCATTTGTGGTGCGGTAACAGTGCCGCCATAATACTATTATATTGAATTTTTCCGCCGTGTTTCTCTGATTTATTTATTCAATCCAATCTCGATGTCTCCTACGTCTATTTGAGCTTTATAGTAAGAATTAAAAGGGATAGTTCAAAGCAAATCACATTTCTTTACAGACGAGTTATTTAGTCCTTATCGTCAACAGTATACCTAAGGCTAAAGCAATCATACCATCGTTTAAGATAGGCAATAAATCGTAGAGTATCGAAGCTGATTATAATATAAAATTGCCTTGACATGTTCGCGTTCATTAACTACTACACAGTTTCGATATTTTTAAATTTAAAACTATGCAGAGAAAAAATAAATGTCTAATGCGTCTATGATATTAAGTTAAATATTTCAAGTGACTCGTGTTTTATTTTTCTGTTATTAAATCATGTTGTTCTGCGCAATGCTCTTTTTATTCCATTTTAATACAAAATTCTTGGAAATGTCGCACTGCATCTTCTGAGATTTTTAGCTCGTTGGGTATAAATACGATAAGTCCATCGCGTTCGCGTTATCCACTTCAGCGATTTGGACAGTACAATTTGGTTCCGATTTTTTCATTACCAATGTATTTTGCCCAGTTTTCTTTATCTCTATTAATTCGTGGGAGTTCATAACCTTCTCGTACCATACTTGGTTTACTGATTTTAATTCGTAATGAGGCGTTGTGGCTTTAAGGTTGAAATGTATCCGTCTTATATGGTGTTTCAGCTGTTGATTTTCCAAGAAAGTTATACGACAGACGTCACATATAAATGAACATTTCAGCCTATACGGTTTCGTGCATCTGAAACAGAAAAAAAACCTATTAAATCACGTCTGACTATGTAGATTGTAGATTGGTTTGGTTGATTTGATTAAAGACGAGCTACGCAACGGCGTAATTTGTTATCGGATATCGTAGGCTTCTTATATAACGTTACCTCCACTCTAAGATTTTCTACCGGATCGTGAAAGCACTTTACAAACATAAATTACACAAAGACAACGACGGAACTCGGTATTTGTAGGCCATCCAAATACTTACACACTACTCTTACACTGATATACATATATACAAAAATAATGTTTATAAGTTTGTGAAATATTGAAAGTTTTCACTTTTGACGTGCAGTTCTACGACTGACAGTTTTTTTTAAATAAAATTAATTTAACCTGTACTAAATACTACTTTACATTATACAATAGCACTTATGTTATCCATTGTGATGGGATCCATCAAGAAAAGCCAATGGAAATTTATCACTGTTAAATAAGACCACAAGTCGTAGTATTAAATCAATGATCAATATTTAACGTTCAATTTTTCCACGCAACAAATTTTTCTGAATACCAATCTCTATATATAAAAATCAATTGTTGACTTTTAGTCCAGTTAAAACTCAAAACGGCTCGACCAACTGATGAAATTTTTGTATGTTTGAATGGGACTCTGGGTTTTTTATATTCACAATTGAACTCAGTAGGTGGCGCTGTTGTCGAGATCCAGAAATCACCCGTCCGAAGCCGGGGCGGTTCGCTAGTAAGTTATAAAAAAAGTGACAAACAAATTCAACATATTTTGACAAGCTACCAAATTTAAATCATTATTTCTCATTGGCAATTCAACTAAAACATAGTGATTTTATTCTTTTTAATTTAAATTTAGCCAGTTCTAAAACTTTCAGTGTCACCCTGGTATTCGCTAGTAAGTTATAAAAAAAAATTACAAACAAATTCAATATATTTTGACAAGCTACCCAATTCAAATCATTATTTCTCATTGGCAATTCAACTAAAACATACTGATTTTATTCTTTTTAATTTAAATTTAGCCAGTTCTAAAACTTTCAGTGTATTGACAGGCAATTTTTTAATTTGATAATTAATACTTAAACCAACAAAATTTTGTCAAAATAATAATAAAGTCAACCTTCTTAATAATCCTAGCTGGAGTGAGGCTAAGCCCACTACGGACTTGGACCCAAGTGAAAATATCAATAACTGAATCAAACATCTATAAACATTAGAAACTATTGAGATAAAGATTACATGTCTGTAAAAGTTTTTTTTTTTTTTTAACTTTTTTTTTTATTTGGTGTCAGTATTTGGTGGTATTTGGAAGATGAGAAATCACTCATATATCTATATGAAGTGTTTTTCTTCAAAGAAGATTGTACAACCAAATTTGCCACCACATAAATTTAAAAAACACCAAAGCTCTTTATTTATACACACCGGTAAAACATTATTATAAACATATACATAAACACATGCCTGTCACCCTGGGCAAAGACTACAGACTTCCATTGGGCACGATCCTGACACACCTCTCTCGCCTTCTCCACATCCATATACCTACTCATACATGCTCATTGGTTAAGGGTACTCCTAATTTGGCCCATTTTCAATATATCGCCAATTTGATCGATAAACTTTCGTCTAGGACATCCCTTTCAGACTCTTCCATTCCCTTCTGCAACATACATTTGCTTTGTCACTCCTTCCTCAATTTCTTTCCTTCCTGGTGAATCTCAACCAATCCTAATTAAGAAAGACTGCCCGCAGGGTGGGGTTCTCTCACCTCTCCTGTGGAATATGGTCATTAATGAACTCATCAGCAAATTAAATACTAATCACTTCTATACAGTAGGTTATGCTGATGACCTGACTATACTTGTCTCGAGAAAGACAGCAAGCTTAGTGCGCGACCTGACCCAAGCGGCTCTCCGTATAGTGGAGAGATGGTGCAGGGAATATGAATTAACCGTCAACCCAAATAAAACGGTTTTAGTAATGTTCACACAAAAACGAATGCTGAATAACTATCATCTTCCAAGTCTTTTCAGCACAAAACTCCAGCTATCCTCTGAAGTAAAATATTTAGGTCTTACCTTGGACAGCAAACTTAACTGGAATAAACACATAGAAAACAAAATCAACAAAGCTAGTATAACTTTCTGGCAATGCAGAAACATGATTGGCAAAAGATGGGGACTGACACCAAAAATCATACTGTGGCTTTACAAAACTGTAATTCGGCCCATGATCACATACGGCGCTCTGGTATGGTGGACCAAGACAAATGATGCCACCACAATTAAGAAGCTTCAGCTCTACCAGAGACTGGCATGTATGGCTGCCGTAGGCTGCATAAGAACTACGCCAACAGCAGCCTTGGAAGCGATGCTGGAGCTAACTCCGCTTCATCTACATATACAACAAGAAGCGACTTTAGCTGCCATCAGACTCAAGACCCTAAATCTTTGGAGTAAGAATAGTGTCCCTCATACAGGCATAATTGATAGAATTCACTCAGAAATTCCTATCCTACAAGCCAAATACGATAGGATTCCTAAACAATTCGTTTTCGATAAGAAATACAAGATACAATTAAATAAAAACAGCCAGCCGGAAGGATTAAGCCCAAAAGAGCTTAGAATTTTCACCGATGGTTCTAAAACAAATGAAGGTGTAGGTTCTGGAGCTTTCTCTGAAGACCTCAATATTCACATATGCACACCGCTGGGTACCTATAACACGGTCTTTCAGGCGGAATGTATGGGTATCATTCAAGCGGCCATAGCAATAGATGCTAGGAAGGTTAATGACTTCCCCATCAGAATACTGACCGACAGTAGGGCGGTACTACAAGCTCTGAGTTGCAATGGGGTGAACTCGGGACTAATATATGAATGCCATCAACGATTAAATGAGGTACATATGTAAAAACAACAATGTGACTCTGCAATGGATAAAGGGATACAGTGGATCCAGAGGCAACGATGCAGCGGACGAACTGGCCAGAAGAGGATCGGCTCTGGCCACTATAGGGCCGGAACCAATCATACCAATCCCCTTTGGTAACGTTCGTTCAATGGTACGTAGACACTTCACTAATCAACACGCTCAGCATTGGAAAAATCTAGTAGACTGCAGACAAGCTAGGGAGGCCCTACCTGTAATAAACAGTCGCTTAACCAAAGTTCTAATGAGACTGAACAAGCCGCAGATCAGGATAGTAACAAGTGCTATCACAGGACACGGCACCTTTAACAAACATTTATTTACTATAGGTGTTACAGATAGTCCCCTGTGCAGGGCATGTATGGGGGAGGAAGAAACGGCGGCCCACGTGCTACTGAAATGTCCGGAGGTCGCTACGTACAGGGCTAAACATCTCGGCACGCCGGGATCACTCCCCGAAGTTGCATGCAACATCAAGGGACTGTTGAGCTTCTTCGGGGAGATCTCATGGCTCGAATAATCACATTATTCCTGTGGCACAATTCCGAAATACGCGCATAGACGTGGAGTTGCGGAAAACAGCCCGTCGCAAACTAAACATCACTCCTTCCTCATTCATTCTTTCTACATGACCAAACAACCGAAGCATTCTTTTCTTAATCCTGGTCACAGCATGATATTGCAAACCACAGTCTTTTTTA
The DNA here is from genome assembly GCA_907164705.1 of Parnassius apollo. Lineage (NCBI taxonomy): Eukaryota > Metazoa > Arthropoda > Insecta > Lepidoptera > Papilionidae > Parnassius > Parnassius apollo. The sequence continues at coordinate 995,307 of CAJQZP010000103.1, read as the reverse complement.
TCACACAATTTCTCACCCTGTCACTCAGATTCAGCCCAAACATACTCCTTAGTGACTGCATTTCTACTGCATTTATTCTACTCTCATGCTTCTTCTGCCACATTACTATAAAATTTTATCCAAATCATTAGAGCCTATTGATACATAAAGCTTATTCAAAATATTGATTCAAAAGCTGTAGATATGCTGAGTTTATATAAAAAGATCTGTAAAATTCGATTCATTCACTAACATTGATTGTATGCTCAAGATAATTTTTCCCATTGAACATTTGTACATTCTATTTTTAAATATGCCAAAAAAACTCCTGTTATGCAATAAATGGCTTTACAAGTTGATTATATAATAATTGAACACTGAGTTATATCTTTTGTCACACATACACAATTTAATATTTTTTCATATATAATTTACTTATATACATATCTGTTATCCTACCTGTCATCTAATATTCAAAGATTATTTAACTAGTGACTCGTACAGAAATAAATATTAAAGAAAAAAATATTCTAATGTTAAAAAACTTTAGAACCTTTTAGGCACCTTTGTCATCAAAGGTGGCCCCATTTTTAGAGGACACAATGTGTTTTCTTTAGCCACTTCATCTTTTACTATCAAAGACTCAGATTTTTCTTCTTCAGATTTAAATTCTTGTGTAGTCATGATAATTAAAGTACCTATCTACTACAATTAAAATAACATATAATGATAATTAAGTAATCCGGGCAAAACCATAGAAAAACCGTTAACTATAGCTCAATAATTTAAAAATTCAAAAATAAATAATATTAAAGAATTTGATGTGAAAAAGATTTGATGAAGATGATTGTGTTCACATTTTGCGTATCGCGAATCACATAAAAAGAAAAAAATATTTTTTATATTGGAAAATGTTTTATCACTTTCTAATAAAATCCGTTCTATAAAAAGTAATTGCTTTCTACACTATAATCATAAGGAAATAAATACATAGCTTTCTAAAAATCGTTTTATATAGGCCCGAGAAACAATTTTACTTCTGTTTCAGTCTCAACTCTCAACATGACGTTGACAGTTGAAACTCGATAAATTGCCACTTGACAGAAACACAGGCGGGTTAGGGCTAAGTCCATGGTCAGGGACGGTCAGGATGAGTGGTTTGATAGCATGGATGTAAAATTATCCATTACGATATAAAATCATTGCGACAAAGAATTTCAAACTTCCAAAATGTCCACGTACACTGATCCAATTAAATGGTGCCGATTGGCTATGTTCGGTGAAGTTTTAATGTTTTTCACGAACATGCCGCGCGAAACGAGATTAACAGTAGATGAAAGTAGTTTAAAAGTAGAGCGGTTGAATAGCGAAATAACCGATGCGATTTTTAACAATAATAGAACTTTAAATATGATCACGTAATTAGATCAGGTGTTCTAAATTAATTAATCATAACCATAAAATAAGTGATGTTTTAAAAATTGACGGCATTTGAACCCAGTTTAGGCATAGTATTTGTAAAATATTAAAATAACACTATTATTTAGTTAGTAAAGCACACATTACAAGAATTTCAAACGTTCCTAGACCGACGTTCATATACGACGTTATAAATGTGATAAAGTGAAAGAGATTTTTACTGTGATTTTTATTTAGAACGACAGTCTATAGCAATATAACGATTTTGCATACGTCTAATAGTAATCAAGAACCAGTATAAAAACTGTTTACCATTTTTCATAATATCTTGTTACTTTTTACTCAAGAGTATGATAGTAAATAAATAACTATTAATAATATTAATTAATTAATATTAATTATTGTAACTATATACTCATATCACTGTTATTACATGAGATAATATAAAATATGTGCTATGGAAATATCGATATTAAGAAAAATACATCCCTATTCCCTAGACACTAGTTACTGTTCGACTTTTTGATTTTGATCATAGATAAATAAATATGTAGATTTTGATTTTTAATCATGCTTGTTAGCTGTTTTTGATTAAACGGAATTGCAATTGCAATTGCCAATTTAAATTATTGCCAAATATCATTATATTATCTTCATAGCATTTGCCAATTGCTATGAATTAATTTTGTTTGTTTTTTATTGCGAGTGATAATTAGCAAATGTAACCCTGACCGTTTTGTTTTTAAGTCTATTTTTGTTTTATTGTGAATTTATTATTTGTCATCACCTACCTTCGTGTTTTCCTCTTTCTTGAGTTTATGCTAAATGTTCAAAATGGGTAAAAATAAAATGATCGCGAAAAGTTGCCCAAAATGCGAATTGCAGGTAAAAAATATGTGTTTATTACTTCATTGTTCTTTTTAACCTTCTGTATGTACAGGAATTTAAAGCTATGTAAATGTGCTCCTATGTAGAGTGTATTAATGTGATATTTTTAAAACTTATTTCGGTTTTAATTAATATAACATTAACAATAATTTTGTAGCATATGTCATATTTTTGTAGCCTTGTATTATATGATGTAAGCAAAAGATTTTTTACTTCTCTTCGAAACAGGAAGTGCCTCACAATTTGTTATCTTTACATGATAAAGCCAAGCTGTAGCTATATTGTGGTTGTTGCACTAATGGGCGAGCTTAACCAGAGTGGGACCACACTGTCACAGAATACCAGCATAAAATAGGTAGCAGCTTAATGCTGCTGTGATTCATATGGTGAGTATAGAGAACAGGAGACTATTTCTACTGGAAACGAGGCATTCCATCTCGCCACAAGGGTGACAATGTATCTTGATTCTTAATTGAAAATAAATGTAGATGTCTATGGGCCACAGCATCCACTTACTATCAGGTGGACTGTGTGCGTGTTTGTTACCCATACTCTATAATTTTTTTTTTAAATTCCATGATTACATGTCATGGCAGTAGTAGGATTGCTGGCAAATAAAAAATTATCAAATATCCATCATACAGGATTGAAAAAAAGTTAGTTAAAGTTAAAGGCTATGTAGGTCCTACTGCTGGGCACAGGCCTCTCATATCTGAGAGGGTTTTAGGGCAAAGGAGTGTCTGCCACGCAGCCCCAACGCGTGTTGGTAAACTTTACATGTCTTCGAAATATTTTTTTTTTCTTATTTCTCAGACATGCAGGTTTCCTCATGATGTTTTCCTTCACTGCCTGCCTTCGAGCTTGCGGTAAATCAGCACTTTAAAATTGCAATTAGCAATTTCATTGGTACCGGTGGTGATCGAATCCGGGTTGCTTGCATACTGTGATATTTATAAATAGGATTAAGAAATGTTTTCTAATATTATTAGAGTTCTTATTTAAGTTCTAAAAATGGTATCACTTGTTCATATGATAGCAGTTTTGATTCCTATTAAGCCTTTAAATATATCAGGTTCAAAATAGTGAATTTTTTAATGTTGAAGTTTAGTTTTGTGGTGATACAGTTTAATGTTATATTATTACTTTTTTTTTATAGAATAGGGTGACAAACGAGCACACAGTCCACCTGATGGTAAGTGGTTGCTGCGGCCCATAGACATCTACATCTATCTTCCATTACAAATCAAAATGCAGATGCGTTGTCACCCGCGAGGACTGAGATGGAATGCCTCATTTCCAGTAAAAAGGGTCTCCGGTTCTCTACACTCACCATACGAAATTACAGCAGCATTAAGATACTATTTCACGCTGGTATTCTGTGAGAGCGTGGTCCTTCCCCGGTCGAGCCGACCCATTCGTGCTACAACTATACTACTAATATAACTGCAGCATGGCTCTACCACGTAAAATCATAACAGGACAATCAATTATATCAACTTAAGTTGTAAATATTTGATTTATTTTAGTAATAATAAACAATAATATTATAACACACGGTCTAATTGTTTGTTTATACTATATTAAACTCCCACACTAAACAACGAAATCATAAACATGGAAAAAATTGCCTCCAAGACTAGACCTCTCTGTGATTAGTTTTAAAAACAAACTGGATATTTCTTTAAAGAATAAAGGTGACATACGAGCACACGGTTCACCTGATGGTAAGTGGATACTGCAGCCCATAGACATCTACATTTATCCTCGATAAGGAATAAAAATGCAGATGTGTTGTCACACCTGAAGACTAAGATGAAATGCTTCATTTCCAGTAAATAAGGGTCTCCAGATCACGAAACACAACAGTATTAAACTGCTATTTTATGCTGGTACTCTTTGAGAGTGTGGTCCTTCCCTGGTCGAGACAACCCATTATTGCTACAACCGTAATATAGCTGCAGCATGGCTCTAACACATGTAGATGGTGCAAAGACAATCCAGTTTAGTGTATTCTTGGTGTGGACTTCGACTATTAAAACACCAACACAGACATAGGCATATTATGAGCTATAATTTCAGATATTGGTTTGTCCTCTGCATTGACCCTTTGTCTCGTAAAAAATCCTTAAATTTGTAATAAATATATTGTGGGTCACTTATCGGGATATAAACTATCCTATCTCTGAAATTGGATTAAACTGCACACAGATAGCAAAGTTTTATTGAGTTCAGTAGTTTAGGAGTTCATCGCAGAGAAATTATGTAACCCTTTTTACTGGAAACGAGGCATTCCATCTTAGTCCTCATGGATGACAACGCATCTGCATTTTGATTCATAATTGATGTAGATGTCTATAGGCTACAGCAACCACTTACCATCTGATGGACTGTGTGCTCATTTGTTACCCTATCCTATAAAAAAATGTTATTTTTTAAATAATAATAATAATAGTCTTTTATTCCTAAACATAGGGTTACAGGGGGTCCCTAAGTTCGGTGTGCCTTTTGGCATAGGCCTCCTCCAATTCCTTCCAATGGTTCCTGTCCTTAGCTACTCTCAGCCAGAATGGTCCCGCTGTCTGTTTCAAGTGCTCTTCCCGTCTCCTGACTTGACGAACCCTGCCTCTTTTGCCATCTCTTGGTTGCCAGGGAGTGACTTGCTTGCTCCATTTGTTAATGTGGTGGCGTAGCAAATGTCCAGTCCATCTCCATTTTTGGATGTCTATCATTATTTTTTATATATAAAGATAATATGAGCACGGTGTTCTATACCCTTAGGTAGCTGTTGCTTTAAAGGCATGTAAATGTGGTCACGCATTCTTTTCGGCGCGCCGCGGTGCTGATGCTTTACCAGCGGCTGAAGACATCAGGAGGAGGACTGGAAGAGTGAGACGTTCACAGCCACAGTTCTATGACTCGCAACACTATCAGAAACAGAAGAAAAAAGTATGTTTTGCTGTTGTTACTATCGTTTAAAGAACATTTCTTTTGTTTTTACTACATACATCAGTTTCAGTAGCCAAGTATTGTTTTTGGTTGCTTATCTTCATCGGCCATTAATAGTGCACTCAAAGACATGGACCTCGAATATTGTGGAAATAAAAATTGATAGAATGATTGATTGAATATGTGGTAGAGCTACACTGCATCAACCTTATAGTTGTATCACGAATGGATCATCTCAAATTGGGTATGGCCACACTCACAAAATACTAGCATGAAATAGCAACACAATGCTACTGTGTTTCATGTGGTGAGTGCAGAGAACTTAAGACCCTTTATACTGGAAACGAGGCATTCCATCTTAGTCTTCAGGGGTGACAACGCATCTGCATTTTGATTATTTATCGAGGATAAATGTTGATGTATATGGGCCACGGCATCCACTTACCATCAGCTGGACTGTGTGCTCGTTTGTCACCCTTATTCTTTAAAAGAAAAATTTGTAGAAAGCAGTTTTGATGAGGGATATCTCCCTTACGAGGCAATCTATATGGGAGGCCGATGTTCAGCGGTGGACTTTAATAGGCTCTAACGGTGATGGTAACAGGCTGATGACGATGTGGTGTAAAAGACTCCATAATCCTAGGGTTCCTATCCCATGTGAGTATTGTAAGATGTGACTATCGAATAAGCCAAAAAGCTCTTAAGGTTTCCTATGAACAAATATGACAGAATAGACACATTTTGGACTGTAATTGTTAATCATTAGCATGAGTCTTATTGCATAGTTGACATATTTGATCAAAGCATTACAATTCAGAGTATTGAATAAACAACACAGTTTAAAAGAACAATAAGCTAAAGTGGTCATGGGCCATATAGCTCGTGGTAGAGCCAAGCTGCAGCTATATTGTGGTGTCAGCATGAATGGGTCGGCTCGACCAGGGTAGGACCACACCTCTCACAGAATACCAGCATAAAATAGCAGCTTAATGCTGCTGTATTTCGTATGGTGAGTGTAGAGAACCGGAGACCCTTTTTACTGGAAATGAAGCATTCCATCTCAGTCCTCAGGGCTGACAATGCATCTGCATTTTGATTCTTAATTGGAGATAAATGTAGATGTCTATGGGCCACAGCATCCACTTACCATCAGGTGAACTTTGTTCTTGTTTGTCATCCATATTCTATTAAAACAAAACCAGGCCTCTATCACTCTTGCTATCTACGTGAAATAATTACCAAAAATCACGAAGCGCCCGGGCGAAATAACGCTGTCAGGTCTAGCGCGTTGGAGGCGATTAAATGTTAAAGTTTTTTAACGCTGTTTACGTATATATAACTTTTTGTAAATATTGTTGAAATAGTTTTTGATTAGTGTTTAGTATATTTAATTATAGGATAAAGTAGTTCAAAAGTTTTAATGTAATATAAGAACTATATGTTATGTATATTACCCATTATTTAATAAATTTTAATATGGCAAAACGTCGTTCCTACTATAATTATTGCGTGGATAGACGCTAAATGACCAACAAAATATTTCAGATGTATTATTCTTTATTACCGAAGGATTTTAGTAGGAAGTTACGAAACGTGAATTTATTCAATTTTTATTGTTAGATAGGTACTTATAGCAAAAAAGAATTAAGTAATAATTTATTTAATATCCACGAACTTTATTACAAAATTTAGTAGAAATTTACTTTTCACTGTCTAAGTATCTACTTACGTACATATACTTGCCTTTTGTACAAGCTAAAATAACACAAAACACTGAAATCAAAACTTTGTTTACTAACAAAATTTTTAATTAAGTAGAATACGATAACATTTCTGTTAGGAATCGTATTTCAAGTTTATTTGTTGTTTACACTATCTACCTTTTCCTTCCGAGCCAAGTGTCGCGATTCCCGACGAACGGCATTGCAAGTTGCATGCGTTAGGCATCGCAAAACTCACGTAGGTTCGAAAATATGGTCTGTCGATCATAGTCAGAATAAGTATTTCACCTAAGTAACCTAATTAATATTTCGCAATGTATTTTGTTACTCTTTATTGATATCCCTCCATAACAACGGAAAGTCCACCGTAACGTAGGAAGAGGAAAATGTGCAAAGTAATACGGACACTCTCGCGCAGTGATAAAGTTTTATTTAGCTTGCGAGCGCGATTTATCTAATTAATAATAATTATGTAGGCTATTAAACGTCGGCAAGCAGTCAACATTAAAAGAGTGAAACTTCTGCACGTAGTACTATTATTTATGCTGTGACAAAACTAACAACCTGATAAGCAATGTTAGATGACTCTCTACTAGATGGGACTTTGTGAGACATGTAGGAGGTTGATGAATGAAATTGACATTACTTGGGAGAGACCTATGTTCAGCAGTAGAGTTGTGAAGTCCTAATGATGATGGTGAATGGCTACATTTCTCCTTGCTTGGCAAGTCAATTCAAGGCGCATTAAAGGTGAATATAATATCACTCATTTAACGACATTAAATTTCATCTTCATATTTTTGCTCCCTGCTGGTCTACGGATGAAATTTTAGTGATTATACTTGATTGATTGAAAATTCCATCCAGAACTGCGCATAGATCCCGAAGTCACTTTCTGTTTTTTAGAGAGCTTTATTATGCCTGCATCACCAATTGGTGAGCCCCACCAAAGAAGACCCATGCTCTCACAGAACACCATAGTGAAATGGCTTCATAACGCTGTTGTGTTTTGTGTGGTGCGTGTAGCGAACTGGAGACATGTTTTATTGGAAAGAAGGCATTCCATCTTAGTCCTGAGGGGTGACAACACTGTAGTCACTGGTGATATAAATGTAGATGTCTATGGGCCCACAGCCTCCACTTACCATCAGGTGGAATGTGTGCTCGTTTGTCACATCTATGGTTGTAGCACAAATAGGTTGGCTCGACCGGGATAGGGCTACGCTCTCACAGAATACCAGCGTAAAACAACAGTTTAATGCTGCTGTGTGTCATATGGTGTGTGTAGAGAACCGGAGACCCATTTTACGGAATAGCTGCTGCGTGGTTCTAACATATACATATGTATTTTATTTGTTTTATTGATATGTATTTAGATTTTCTATTTGATTACTTTCAGTCGCCAAAGAAGAGAACATTGTCCAACGCTATTGATAGAGGCTTAAAGAAGGAAAAGGGAGAAAGTGGTGAGTGTGGCGTTACTTATATTTATACGTATATACGAAGCTTGTCACCTGTCATGATCATTTTTTTAAGTTAACTGGCTTTACGGCTTTGGGTTCTAGCCCTTCTGAGCCTATCATCTCTTTCGGGATCTTCATTTTTATAGATTTTTTCCTTCACAATACGCTGATGCGCCACATTGTGAAGTTTTTGGGAGATTTTGACGACAGCTCAACCCAGCGGATAGTTGATGACGATAGCCGCTCAAGTTCATAATGCTAAGCGATCAAATAAGGTTTATATCAACATCGAAGCACTTGTTTCGTCGTTTTATCTAATAGTTCACACGCGCAGACACTTAATTCACAAAAACACATTTACGAATTAAAATCCACTTCAAACCATTATTTAAGCCAAGTTCCCGCCAAAACTCCCCTGTCACGATCAGATAACGGTTTTGCCTACGCGTAGTGAGACCCAGTTTGAAAGGCGCGAAACGTCTGGTAGTGCGATGGTCAATTTGATTGTTAAACGTGACGATTAAGGCAAATTGCGTCCCTATAATGGTAAAAGAGTTGAGGTGCATGCCCAGCAGTGGAGTTAAACTGATTGTAGAAGGAGACAGGCAACATTACCAATGATTATACATACCTTGAATATTGATTCTGCACTCATCAACCCGTCTGTCTTTAATGATTCAATCTTAATTATGTTTAACAGAAGAACTTTTTAAGTAACAATTATCAAAGGATTATTGACACATCGTATACTTGGTAGAGCTACGCTGCAGCTATATTATGATTGTAACACGAATGGGTCGGCTCGACCGACGACCGACCACGCTCTCACAGAATACCAGCGTGAAATAATAATTTAATGCTGCTGTGTTTCGTATGGTGAGTGTAGAGATCCGAAGACCTTTTTTACTGGAAGCGAGGCATTCCATCTCAGTTCTCAGGGCTGGCGACGCATCTGCATTTTGATTCTTAATCGAGGAACGATGTAGATTTTCAATTACGTCTTAACATCTTAAAAATCTTGTAAAAAGGGGCTAAGATGGAATGCCTCATTTCCAGTAAAAAAAGGCCTTCGGTGATTGATGATGCATTGTCAGCCCTGAGGACTGAGATGGAATGCTTCATTTCCAGTAAAAAGGGTCTCCGGTTCTCTACACTCACCATACGAAACACAGCAGCATTGAGCTGCTATTTAACGCTGGTATTCTGTGAGAGCGTGGTCTTCCCCCGGTCGAGTTGACCCGTTGGTGCTACAACTATAATATAGCTGCAGCATGGCTTTACCACGTTATCGAGAATGCGCAGATGACCTTAATAGCAAAGATGTTGACATGAGACCGACTTAAACTTTTCCGCTTGCTTAGCGACTGCCAGAGCACGTCGACGGCGCGCACTGAGACGCGCCGCCCGTTCCCCAGCAGTGGGCGAACGCACACGTGATCCCACGCCACAGCTGCGTCCCGCACAGATAGCGCGATGTCGACTCATTTTACAGGAGATCAACAGGAAAATGCGCGCCGTCACTTGGCGCCCACCCACCGACGTCTGAACTTGTTAGAATAAAAAATATTGTCTATGGCGTTTTGGCGCCAACAATCCAACAGCTTTCTCAACTGTGTAGATTAAAAATGAATCATGATTGTACTTTCTCATAATTGTGGTTTACAAAATATTCGAAATTTACCAAAAGACTTCTATGTATACTACTTGACAGGCAATTCAGATTAAAAACCGGGGTACGAAAGCCCTCAGTAGCTTACTTTTATGTTGATACTAGCACCATCTCACAGTCGTAAAAATAACTATTTTCTCTATTATTATTACATATTTTTGCCAAAGCATGGCACCACTGCTAACATTTATTATATATACCGAAGCCTAAATCACGCTATCAAAGTTTTGAAATGTTGCAGTATATAAATATAAACATAAATTTTGTCCTGTAAATAATGCAAGACGTCATAGTAATGTAATGAAAACCGAAGAGAAAGTTTTATATATAGCGAATTAATTAATTTCTAACTATGAAAATTTCTTATTATTTATTAAAATATAGAATAATATATACATATATATATATATATATATATATATATATATATATATATATATATATATATATATATGTAACGTAATTAACGCACACCCTCAGACACCCCAATTATGAATTTTTATGCACTGATTATTTATCACATTAGTTATACTAATTCCGGAATAATGTGGTGGTCACATTACAAATCCACCAACGCAAAGACTTTAACGTGTTTGAAATAAAGTTAATTTTTCTTTATTATTATTGAATAACAGAATTAATAATAATACAAATAAAACTGCACTCTTAAAAGTCTTATTGTCTTAAGCTACGGTCCATTTCAGTTTGTTTTAACTGTACAGATTTAGTGTGACTGTAATTTACGTAGTTTTAATTATTTTTGGGATAAAAAATTACCTATATTAAAAATGATAGGAATCGATACAGTAAACGATTCTGAACAAACTGCTTTCTCAAAGTGCGTTATATATTTGTAGCTTTGTAGCTTTATCTAACTGTCAGCTTTGAATAAAAGTAAATAGTAATACCGTTCAATAAGCAGATTTTTTTAAATTTTGGTAAATATGAAGAAATCTGGGTAATTTATTATATTAAAAAATCTAAAATAAAAAAAATGTTGGGAACCACTTTCATTTCGCTATACATATGTAGGTAAAATTTGTTGCACTTTGACTCCTCTGTCACGTCCAGTCAGGAATACGTCGAGTTTCTAGTAACCCTTCACAACTATAGTGCAGATCTTTGTTTATATTACTTATATATTAACTTAAATCTATATATAGTAAAGTCAATATTATATTTTTAAGGCAGTAACAATTAACATAAAAAAATACAAAATTAAACGACTAATAAGACAAACTAGTAAAAAATTAACAATAATCATCGAGGTTTCACAATTCAATGTTCACGACAATTCTTGAGGTTAATTGTTCTTAAACAACATAGGAACATTTTTTGTGAAATTACCTTATTGCTGGAAGATTTCGAGAGCTTTGCATGTTGGCAATTCCTTTAAATAAATTAAAATATTTTATTATTGTATGTTGTAGGAAGGATTAAAGGTAATATCAAACAATATTTGGCCTCGTCTAGAAATACTTGGTGGAGGTAATACTATTTCCACATCATCACGATTCACTTCACACACGTCCTCCACATTCGGATACGTAAAAATCACTTTGTCATCTTTTGCATTTTTCACTTTACTTGCAAATTTTACAGTAGGAGTACTGTTTTTTATATATAAAACACAGCCAAATGTCGCAAATTTTACAACTACCCAGTCCTCTTCTCTTAAATCTACATCGCTTGTAAAATATCACTGAATCCAAAGGGTGCAGTGAAGTTTTTTGGCGCTTGTAAAATGGTATATCGCTGAATCCAAAGGGTGCAGTTAAGTTTTCTGGCTCACAGTTTTCCTTGTTGTCATTCTCTTGTAAACATGTTGATAAATATTCATCAAATTTCTCATATTCCGAATCATCTGTGTTTGCAATACTCGTAATATCCGATTCAGAACTCGTTTCACAACAATATGATCTCAATTTCTTCCGTTTCGCTATCTTTGTTTTTCTTCCATTAGTTACATTTTCCCGTTTTCTTTTATTTTTTTCATATAAGACCACATTACTATTTTCATCGCCCACTTTTTTCGTAAGAATTTTTATCTGTAAAGCTGATTTTCCGATGACTTCAGTACCTAATTTTATTTCTTTCTTGATGTCCTTCATTTGCTTAGGGGTTACTTTAACATCTGAGGTTATTATAGCTTTAGATTTAGATGAACTATTCGTTATTGATCGTAAACACTCTGAAATATAATTTGCATCATAAGCTACAAAAGGCTGATTCTGGCTGTCATTTATCAATTTTTTATTTAATACACAGACACGGTGAAAATTTGGGTCGTAGTGCTGGTTTTTCCCAAGTGATGAGTTCTGAGGTCGACGGCATATCGTATTTAATCGTTTTCTCCCTTCTTATTACTTCACCTGTAATTTCATCTAAGTATATCTCATTTTCTGTATCCCACGATGCTACAATATCTTCTGTCTCTCTTTCTTGGTGGATCTTTATTATATCTTCCTTAGTATTTTTTCTTATAGATGATTTTTTTCGTGTTGTTAGTGGAATATTTACTGTCGAGATATCATCAGCACATACCAACTTTCCGGGTTCTGTGCGTAATTTCTTATTTCTTTTCACTTGCATTGGCTTAGCAGTCCTTGATTCCTTGAGATAATCCAATAAAGTCGTATCAAATCCATATTCTGAATCCTCGAAATACTCTGGGATTCTCTTAAAAACATTTCGTGGATTTACAGGCCATATTCCTGTGGCTCTGAAGCCACTTATTATGTTATGGCTTTCCTTATGTTTCATATTTTCTAGTAATTGAGCCAAAAGTTTTGGAAAGTGTTTTTTGTTCAATGTGGTTTGTCCAGGATTCTTCCATTTGTATTCCAACAGCTGTTGTGTTAGGTGAGTGGAGTTTGGTGGTAAAAATACCAACCTTATATTGTGTTTTTGACACAACTCTACTACTTCAATATTTATGTGGGAAGACAAATTATCACCAATGACCTACTTTTGGCCCGGAAATTTGTCTCGCCCAGTCAACCACTATAGTTTTGAAATAATCTTCGAATGAAGACGTATCAAACCAACCGGATTTCGGACAATTATATCTGGTTCCAGCTGGTCCTCCTTCAAGCCATTGTTCTGAATATAAATTTGAAGCTTTATAAACCACATAATATGTTGGTAGACATGTCCCAGCTGCACTTGCAGTAAACATAATAGAAATGCAACTTTTTGTGTTATTTAAAATCCTTTCATGATGTTTGACGCCCCTTCTGAATACCTAGACATTTTGAAGTGCCTGGATTGTCGGACAAGTTAGTCTCGTCGTAGTTTAGTATATTCATCGGTGGTACACCATTTAGCGTTTCACGTAAATTGGTATAAAATTGCTCCATTTCTTCCAATCCTATCTCGGCCCGTACTTTTTTATATTTTGGGTTGTTCTAATGGTCAATATTGAACGATGTCTGCTTAAAAATCGTTTCACCCAAGTATTACTGGGTAATTTGCCATCGAACAAATCGGTCCGTGAATTTATTCTAGGTATTTATAGACCAACATTTTTATATCCATTTTCGACGGGACTGCCGTAATCTGCTGAAGCTATCAACACATTTGCCAGTTTTTCTTCCTGAGTTTCTTTTGTCCTCCAGCTGGTTTCAAGTGATTTTTTTTTAACTTTAAATAATGTATGAGAAAAAAAACCATTTTTTGGTTTAATAGCATCAAATATAAATACGGTTAACATAATGAGAGACTTGGTACACTGCTTAGTACCTTTAAGAGATAGCATAGTGATACTTTTTTGTATGTTTCTCAGACCATTTAGGGACATTTAAACGAAAATTTCAACGAGATCAGTGTAGAAAAATACAAAGAAATCAACAAACATACAAAAAAACTGAACTTAGTCAAACTAATTATTTTGCAAATAGGTACATTCAATACTTTTTACAACAACGTTTGCTTTTTTATCATATGTATTGATTATTGTAATCCTTTGTATATCCTCTCATTCTGTCAACATTACTTAGGTAGTTTCGTAATTTAACATTGAGGTGACAACCCTATCGGTAATATTTTGGTGGGCAATACTGCTTGGACTGCTTTAGAATAACCAATTTGACATTGCCCACCGTGATATTTTCAACTTTAAGAGAGATTTCGCGTTGGATTTTTGATATTTCTTGTGTATTTATTACAAATTAACAGTGAAAAAAAAAACTTGCTTACCTGCTGTAATTACAAATCGAGTTTTGAAGAAAGTTTTTTGCACGACTTTTGGCCCACAAAATACACCACCAACTTCGACACAGTTTAACAGCCGAGTGAAGTGACGTTAGAAAAAAACAGTTACGTAGTGTTGCCGGAGACGTATTCAAATTTGTTCCATTGATTTAAATAATAAACGCAATTAAAATGTTGCCAGTTTATTTTAAATATTTGCGAAAAGTACTTTGCTGGGCAAACTCAGATTAGTTGGGCAAACTTGTAAGGTTTTTCGGTATTTTGTATATATATATATATTATATATATATATATATATATATATATATATATATATATATTATATTTTTTTTTTTTAATTGTGGCCTTCATGGGGGCCTATGTTCAGCAGTGGACTTCTGAAGAAGGGCTGTAATGATGATGATGATGATGAGTTATCTGAAATAAACTTCAAGTCATGATGACAAAGTTCGCGCAAAAATAATGATAGTGTTTACTTAATCACATTAAACAAAATATATTGTTGACATTTTCGGTTGTTCAAAGAAATAGTTTTCTCGCCAGCTCGCAGTCGACTAAAAAAGGTACGGAGAATTGATCGTAATTTAGTACCGTATGGCCCGTCAAGTAGTAAACATAAAAATTTCTGATTTTACCCAAAATGTCGGGAAAACCTAGATTTATAGGTTTTTAGGGTAACCCGTAACATACACATAAAATCCAAAATTTCTTGTATCGTAAAGGTGTTTACATACAAACTGTAGTCGAATATGGGAAAAGATCCCACTCGAAACTTTTATTTGTAATTAAAAAGTTTATGAAATTATGATCTCATTGTAACCTATTATAAATTAGGTTTTAACACAGTTTTTTGAACTGTAGGTCTAAAGGCATTCTTGATACAAGGAATTCCATTTAAATCCTCACGAAGATCCAGTGATAAATGATGTATCTCGTGACCAACAAAAAAAGATAGAGCAATACGTAATGTCCTCCAAACTGAATTTCGGTCATGGCGGTCAGTCTTCATGAAATCTAAACATCGGGACTGGACAAGATTATAGTGCCCAAGTGTATGCGCAAGAACAGGTGCACTCTTTATTACCTCACTCTCACTCTCATAGTACGATGGCACGGTAATTCGATGCGACCGGATAAGACACGGCTTTACGGAAACACCGCCAACCTGTTGACTCCAGGCTGCTACTGGGTATTTCTTGACAGAAAAGCCCACCGGGATTCGAATCATCAGGAACCGTGTTTACGACGGCTAGGCCAACGTAAGCAGTGAATACAACGTTTTATATTGGGTATGTTCCAAAATAGAACCCAGTGTACTGTTCAATGCAAATGACGTCATGAATCGAGGCTATACTGGTGATTCGTTCCAAAACATAGGACAGTATATGACGTCATACATTTACGCCATATTGGAAAAGTGTAGGAGATTATTTTGTCATGTTGTGCTCCAAAAATCATTATATCCTCCTAATGGAGATACCTGCAATTATTCTACATTTTTTTTGTATTTGAATAAATAAAAACAAATTCTGGCATGCTTCATTCAGCGCACACACAATTAAAAATTGTTTTATTGTGTCCGGATATCCGACGCAATATGGCGGCACGCCAGTACAATATAGTGTCAATTGATGACGTCACTTGTATTCGGCAGTATACTGAAAACGTTTCGGAGCATACCCATTGTTCTTGTTTCACAACTGACGTGAAAACAATATTCATAATTAGAACGTACACTCACTGTATAACCATTAAGCATGGTTTAACAAGTAAACCATTTGCAAAATCAACAGGTGAGTTAGTGCAAATAGTTTTATACAATTGGTGTCATATTTTACAAATTCAAAAATGAAGTAGACATGGGTCGATCATTCATTTATTGTGATCGAATCATTCTAGTACATTTTGTTACCTGTACATTCGGATCGATCATTCAAATAGATCTCTTCGGGCTCCAGTGCCCTACATTAAACACAATTCATTCAGGTCATTTGGGATTCGGACAGTTTTCGACTCATTCACAATTCACACCAATCACGAGGTAAAAGGATTCCGTCAATTGTTAGTGATTGGTTGTACCGGAACATTCAAAAACAGATGAATGAACCATCAATACTTTTATGTGTACCAGCTGAAACGAACGAATCATTCATGATTGACACAATTCTACAATGAAGTTTTATGGTTTCCACCTAAACAAACAAATATTACGTAATAGTAATCTGAAAGAACTTTTAAACACAACATGTTTATTTTTGAACAGTATTTAAAACAAGTTTCACCACCAACGAAATTACGCTGCTTAAATGTAACCAAAGTATAGTATAATGTGGAGTGACTGCCTCGTTGGTCTAGTGGTTGTAGTAGTGCGACTGCTGATCATGAGGTCCTGGGTTCGAATCCCGGGTCGAGCCAAAAAATTAATTATTGAGTTTTTCCGTCAAGAAATTCTCAGTAGCTGCCCGGAGTCAGGAAGTTGGCGGTGTCTCACCCACGTGCCCCGGTAAGCATGTAAAGCCGTTGGTTCTGCGCCTGATCTCTCTCCAGTCGTGTCGGTTTACCGTCCCATCGAATTATGAGAGTGAGGGAGTAGAGAGTGCACCTGTGCTTGCGCATACACTTGGGCACTATAATCCTGTCCTGCGCCGATGGCTAGCCTTTGTTGAGGCCGGCCGCCGTGGCCGAAATTCGTTCTGGAGGACATTATTATAAAGTGAAGTAAATACGTGAATTATTGTGAATTAATCTCTTTCTGGGCTAAATACACTCCAATGCTCTAAAGCGAGATTCCAGGGAAGCCTTAAATTTCCCAAATTTCGGCAAATAGTTAGCACTATCATTGGTAGAGCCATGTTACGAGTACAGATATATTGTGGTTGTAACACGAATGGGTCAATTCGAGCGGATAAGAACTACGTTCTCAAAGAATACCAGCGTCAAATAGCAGCTTAATGCGTCTGTGTTTCGTACGGTGAGTGTAGAGAACCGGAAACCCTTTTTACTGATTTTTATCGAGGACAAATGTAGATGTCTATGGGCCACAAAATCTACTTACCATCAGGTGGACTGTGTGCTCGTTTGTCAGCCCATTCTATAAAAAAATTGAGTATGTTTTCAATGTTAATTGGAATGAACGTAATGTTCTGTATGTCTTTATTTGTTGGTTGAACGTGTAATTATATTTTATTTTTGTTGGTCTAAAGACCATCGCCCACATACTCAACGGCTGCCCAATTTTAAGATGTCGTTAAGTCAAATGCCCCATTTACACTCAGCCTTGTTGGGCAAGGAAGTGGGCAGAACGTATGTAAGTAGGCTACTCGCGCTGTCACTGCCTATGCCGCTGCCGCTGCCCGGCGCTCCCTCTTATGTCGGTTTTTCGCGCGGAAGTCAAAGGTAACGCCAGATAGGGCGAGTGTTTACATTATCGCTTACTTGCCCTCCAAGTTCGACCGAACTTCGACGGCAAGTACGTGCTACGTTTAAAAACGACAATTCATTTATTAATCTGTCTGTGTTTTAATGATATTTATTAATGATGAAACAATTAAATTTCTAGAACTTTATAAAATTGAGCGGGTAATATGGGATCCTACCTCCCTCTGGTGAAATGCCTTGAGATATGACTCGACTCACCTCAAAGTAATTTAAGTGTAAATACGTAAATCGATGATTATATTTTATTAAAAAAATAATTTGCTTAATTATTTTATATAATTTGTGGAGTTTGAATAATCGCGATAAATAATATTGTGTGGGATTTACCAATTTTCTCCTAATATTTTACTGTTTCTTGCGGAAAAAAACATGATATTTGCCAAGGCCCTGCCTCTAACCCACGTGAAATTGGGTGAGGTTTGGTTCGACCCCCTTCTGCCCCTAAACACCTTACGTAATTAATGCACGTAGTAGCACACGTGTCACATCATCAAACATTGTTGCGAGTTGATCAATAAAGAAGTGTGAAGGTTGAGTTGAGTGTAAACACCCACTTGCTTCGTTATTGCTGCAGAAGTATTTAGGGAAATATTTCCGGCAGCGACAGGAGCAGTAGCAGTGGCTGAGTGTAAATGGGGCAATAGACTTTACGCCGTTATATTCTAAGTCTATGCGTTAAGTATCGTGCTGTCTCTGTCACTTTAAGTAGAAGTGACAGAGACAGCACGAGACTTAACGACATCTTTAAATTCAGTAGCGTATAAGCATTTGGCCTTATGTAATCAAATGAGAATACGCTCTTTATAAATTGTGATATATTTTTTAAACTTGATCATTATATTTTTTCTTGCTGTAATTTAAATTAAACGTTGTTTTAAAATCGTAATTAATTGTAAATATTGTTGTAACAATCATTATTAAATGTTTAAAATTAAAGGAAACTTGTAAATAATAAATAATTATATACATATATACATTTTCTGATTTTATTTTTTCCACTAGTCCCCTTATGGTTGTGGCGTATAAAAATCACCCGTTTGTTATATTTTTTGTGGGTACTGCAATTTTGTTGTTTTGTATTATTATAATAGAGTTTAGAATACGGTAACCTAGTTTAGAACTTTCTATAAAAGTTAAGAAAAAGTCTAAGAAAGTTCTATAATTATAAAAGAATAGAATAATTTTTATTCGATATAGATTACAAGTAATTCTTATTGAAAGACAATTCTTTACTTTACCACTGGTTCGAAAAAAAAACCCTCTGTCGTGGGAAGAACCAGCAAGAAGCGGGACTTTTTTTTAAATAAATTTTACAATGTCAATGGTCACAAAATATTTACAAAATTTATTTTAGAAACAGAATGGAAGCGACCACCTCATTTCCACGTATTATCAACCATTTATTCATTTATATCATAATAACCCTTTTTAACTTTTTATACAGTTTTTGTTTAATTAAATATTTAAACTTGGTAATAGAGAGACCTTGTATATTTTGTGAGACTTTGTTGTAAATATATAAAATACAGCAAATCCAAAAAATATTTTTGTGGCATCTTACTACATACCAACACCGCCTTGGAAATATACTTTTTTGTTACTTGGGAAAATTCCAATACTT
This sequence comes from Parnassius apollo, assembly GCA_907164705.1. NCBI lineage: Eukaryota > Metazoa > Arthropoda > Insecta > Lepidoptera > Papilionidae > Parnassius > Parnassius apollo. The sequence continues at coordinate 975,951 of CAJQZP010000103.1, read as the reverse complement.
CCAAATGTCCAAGTTATCTGATAGGAGACGCATGCGGGAAAGTCTGTTTCCGTTCAAAGTAGCGAACGGTACCACTGACTGTCCTGATCAATGACTGTCGCTGTAAACAAACGATACAGTAACCCACCCACGACGGCGGCCGAGCCTGGTGTGAGTCAAATCAAAGTGAATTTCTCAGCCGAAAAAAATTTATTATAACTAAACAAAACAAAATTAAACAGCCATTTACATTCGATGGCTTCCCACATGATAGATGAAGAGATTAAAAAATAGATTGAGTTGAACAATTGATATTTTGAAACGTTATCGTGTTTACCCCTCCATGCGGACTTAAAGCACTTTTTTAATGTAAAAATAGCAATTGATCGATTTAAAAAAAATAAGTTCAACATTCATTTATCTTTCTGATAATGTGCTTATTATATCACTAGCTGTGCCCGCGACTTCGCGTGTAATCTTTTCTCAAAATGTATATAATAGTGTATGTAAATAATTGATTATTATAAATAAAATCAATAAACTTTTAAATACACCTTTATTTGATTTATAATTTATATTAAAGTTAAAATAACGTTTACATCAATTATAATAAAAAATAATTAATTTTATTTGGTTTTAAAAAGTACATGCCTTAAAAATTTTTAGGATTATAGAAAGTCGTAAGCCTGAAAATTATGAAAAAGCGTTCATTGGTTTTTCTTTACCGCTTTATTTTATTTTAGTCTAAAATGCGACTTATTACGAAATAATGTTCTTATATAGCACGCGGTCTATCCAATGAACGACATGTAATGTAACGTGCTACGAGATATAGCGTGCTGCTAAACTTAACGTGCTTGCCGGCCTCCTACACGCTTTCTTATAAATAGCGCGCTATAACATAGCGTATTTAATAGCGCGCTAGAAGTTTATAGTCTGTAGCGTGCTATTGATTTGTAGTCGTTTTAAACAACTTTAATAGTCTCCAGAATCCTATTTTACACTTACTGTATTCAATTGTAACTTTTATATTTTTCATAGATGGCGCTATTATGTATTGTTAAATCAAACTCCATTTTATAATGACTGTAATTACAAACTTTAAAAGCTAATCCATACTTTCGAGCTTTACTATACAAATTCTTGTAACGTGGAGAATTCATAAAGTTAAGTGTTATTTTAATATTTAAATAACAAGATTTCTCCATTAGTATGTAAACAAATACGAGTTTACGACTTTAGCGACATTAAGGGAGTATCGTAAGCCTTCATTTTTTGTTCCTTTCTACAATAATTCAAAGTATGGCGAGTGTCTGTAAAACGAAATACATACGTTTTATTAGAATAGTCGGTGGAATTTATGACTTAATTACCAATTGTATTAACATAATACATATTAAAATTTAGTTATAAATACAGTTTACAAATAAAGGACTACGTAATCGAACTTACGACTAAGGGATTATAAGCAGTTATTATAAAATTAACTGTAAAGAAAAATTAAAACATAATCGTCTTTTTTTGAAGTTCAATAATCGGATAAAAAGTAGCCTATAAGTAGGCTCGAGTCCCTAACTACCTACACAAAAAATTTCACGGAAATCTATTCAGTAGTTTTTGCGTGAATCTTGAATACACAGACAGACAAAAATTCTAAAAACGACTAATATGGCTTCAGTGCCCTTTATTTAGTCCCCTGTACTTTTTTTTTTTTTTTTTTTCAAAATATATTAGAATTACAGACACGACTTTTCTACAGATTTACGAGTATTATATGTATAGATTTATATGTTCTATATGATTGTTAGAAACGATTTCAACAAACACGAGCGACAAAACGTCGGATTCTTGATTTTTAGGTGCTAGTAAAACATACCTATGCGCTTTGCACGTAAGGCACGCAAAAATATAAAATATGTATGAATTGCTTGCGGCAAGGTCACCCTGTGAGTGAGTGTCGCAAGGGGCCATGTTGTGTGTGCACAAAAGGGCACAATAGCCTGTTACATATTCTAGAATCAGTCAATAATAATAGACCTATAGCAGTCAAAGAAAATGAATCATTAATTAATTTTTCTAATCATGTTTCTGAGCAAGTAATTCTTCACGACAATAATCGAAGTCTCGGATCCGTTAACCAGTCAAAAAAGTTCGAGCACGAAATTCCGCTCGAGACTAAACGGTCTTGCTCTTTCTAACCGAGACACAGGTGTCTTCTTCTGCTGATACTTCGTATCTCTCCTACCCAGGGTACAAATTAGAACACTTCTTTGTGCCTCGGGCTGGAGTTTGCGTGTACGTCAGAGAGGACATCTGTTTTCGACGACTCGGCAGCCTTAAAGGTACGGACCTGTCCATCTTATGGCTGTGCGTAGACAGCGACGACCATCCCCGCGTCTACGGGTGCCTCTTTAGGTCTTATAGCGGTAATGCCGACACAGACCTATTCATCGACTACGTCCAAATGGCTGCAGACTCCGTGCTACAACAGGTCGTACCTACAAAGAACGTGATACTTGGTGATTTTAACGCCCACCACGCTGAATAGCTTGGTTCTCGTTTAACCGATCATGCGGGTAGATCTGTTTATGAATTTGCTTTGGAATATGGTCTGACACAACTGGTTACCTTGCCTACGCGAATCCCAGATATGGAAGATCATGTACCTTCCCCGTTGGACCTTCTGCTGACCTCTCATCCAGACGGATATTAGGTCTCCGTTGATGCCCCTCTTGGCTTCCCGGACCATTATCTGATTCGAAGTACAGTGTCACTCACGCTCCCGTCGCGGTTGCGTTCTGCAGGTTGCCGCCGTGTTTGACATTATAGGTCAGCCGATTGAGACGGGATGCGATCTTTTTATGCATCCTACCTTTGAAAGCGGGTTTGCTTCTCGCCGGATGATCCCAGCGTTGTTGCTGATTCTGTCGCTGATGTGGGGTTGTAGAGAATGACATTTTTTATTCCATCATCTGAGGCAGATCGGAGGCAGAACCTAGCCATGTTTTGGTCGCTCCTGCAAAATTGCATGAGGCCATAAGCAAGAGTGCTATCAGGCTTGGGCTCACGTATCGACATCTAGGGATGCAAATACCAGCGCTCTTAAAAATAAGTAATTCAGCCTGCAGGTCCTTCAAAAGTGTCATTATCAAGGCAAATTCAGAGCACATGCGAGAAACTAGTTCGTCTCCCTTTGGGAACACGTGCGTTCTGGTCTCTCGCCAAGGCTGTCCAAGGAAACTTCTGTCAGTCATCTCCCCCATCTTTGCACAGGGAGGACGACTCACTGGGCCATGCAGAATAGGACAAAGCCAATCTGCTGCGCTCTCTCTTCACGTCCAACTCGACTCTTGACGGGAGGAACACACCGCCGACATCAATGTCCATCAGGTGTGAGTGCTCCATGCAGGATTTGCTGTTTATCTAACACTCGTTGCACAGAGCACTCCTCTCCCTGGACGTCAACAAGTCGAGTGGGCCTGATGGCGTCCCTCCTATTGTGCTGAAGACGTGTGCTCCGAAGTTGGCTCCGGTATTAACGCCTTTTCCGGTACTTCTATTCCCTAGGCGTAGTCCCAAAATCATGGACGACAGCTTTCTTCCACTCGATCCCTAAAAAAGGTAACCGCTCTGATCCATCCAACTATAGGCCTATCGCCATCACCTCCTTGTTCTCTAAAATAATGCAGTCCGTTATTAACAACCACCTCATGCGGTACCTTGAGTGACCGCCAGTACGATTTCCGTCGCGGTCGCTCGGCTGGTGATCTGGGTTATCTAACTCATAAATGGGCGGAGGTAGTAGAGTCCAAGGGGGAGGCGTTGGCCTTTAGTTAGGACATAGCGAAGGCCTTCGATCGGGTTTGGCACAAAGCGCTTCTTACAAAGCTTCCTTCCTATGGGCTTCCCGAGAAATTGCGCAATTGGATAACCAGTTTTCTTGCAGATCGGAACGTCAAGGCCGTATAAAAAGGTGCATGCGCCGATTTCAAGCCCATTAACGCTGGTGTTCCACAAGGCTGCGTCCTATCACCAACGCTGTTTCTTCTGCATATCAATGACATGTTTCAAAACCGGTAACATTCATTGCTATGCGGACGACAGCACAGGTGATTGGTGCCAATATTTCTCGGGAAAACGTCGTTGAGTACCGGGACAAGCTTGTGTCCCGGTACTCAACTAGCTAGTCCAGTGTAATCCCCAAAAGACACAAGTTTGCGCGTTTAACGCTAAAAAGAACCCCTTCGTCTTAACGCCTCAGTTTCAAGGCACTACCCTTGTTGTCTCAGCCAGTATCGGAATCCTCAGCGTCAACATGTCGAGTGACGTGGAGTTTCGTGGTCACTTGGAAGAGGCCAAATTGGCCTCTAAAAAAGTTTGGCGTGCTCAGCAGAGCGAGACAGTACTTCATGCCGGCACACCACCTGCAACTTTACAAGGCGCATGTTAGGCTGTACATGGCTGTACTGTGGCTTCCCAGTGCTAGCTCCTTCCATTTGATCGCATCCAGCGCAGAGCTGTTCGAATCGTTGGCGACCGAGCTCTTTTCGATCGGCTTAACTCTGCGAAGAGATGTTGCATCTCTTTGCGTATTTCATCGTATTTACCACGGAGAGTGCTCTGATGAATTGTTCGGACTGATTCCAACCGCACAATTGCACCATTGCACATCGCGACAAAACTCGCGATACCATCCATACCATCTGGTTGACTGGCAGTCCACAACCGTGCGATTTAAAAGAAGTTTTCTTCCTCGCACAACTTTCTTGTGAAATCGACTACCACCAGAGGTTTTTCCGAACCAATACGACTTAGGGATCTTCAAGAAAAGAGCCTATTCCTTTTATAAGACCGGCAGCACATCTGCGATTCCCCTGGTGTTGCGGTTGTTCATGGGTGGCGGTAATCACTTTATATAGCTTTATATAGGCCTTTTCCACCGAAACATCTAGAATATTCCGGCAAATACCGGTCCCGACCGACTAGGTGTAGAAAATTCGAGTGTGGACTTTTCTAGAAAGCTTAATTCTTCTATTCGATAATAGATGCCGCTGGAGGTGGAAATTTCTAGCATGGCATTTTCTAAAAAGCTCTCCTCGCTCTGCTACCCGATACTAGATGGCGCTAGGGGCATTACCAGGCAAATACTGTGGCGCGCAACAATAGTTATGATCTTTTAATTTCTAAGGTGGTATATATCTACCGTAGATGACCAGTTGTAAAAAATAATAGCTTATGGCTATGTAAAACGGGGCTTTAAAGAGTTAAAAAATAATCAAAAGAATTGTCAGGTATTGCAGCTGTGTACGCATATTAATGTTGTATTCACCTTATGTAAATTACCTAAACATTAATTTTCCATTTTTAGGTCATGTTCGTCATCAGACGAAGATGTGTATGATGATGGCACATAATCCCTGTCATTTGAAACTCTACTTATACGTCAGATTAATTGTCAAAACCGGGTTCTAGTGCGTCATAATTGTAATAATTAGGTACTATGCATGGAGAGTTAACATATTTGTATTGCAAGTGTGTATCAGTTGTTTTTGAACTGTAAACGGGGACTTTGGACATGATAGTATTAAGAAGTATATTGTTCGAGGTAGAAGGCGATTCAAGTGCTTTTGGCGCAGGCTCTTCAGGACCAGCATTTGAGATGTAAGTGAGGTTGAGGTAAGTGTGCGCGTCTTGCGTTTCAATCAAATCGTGTTAATGATTTCTTATATTTACGCGAACACTACACATTGAAATAATACTAGTTTTTACGGAATTTATCGCGTATATTTAACTTTTAATACCCGACGTTTCGAACGCTTTACAGCACTCATGGTCACATCTCAGTCCTGCCCGTGACCATGAGTGCTGTAAAGCGTTCGAAACGTCGGGTATTAAAAGTTAAATATACGCGATAAATTCCGTAAAAACTAGTATTATTTCAATAAATCGTGTTAATTTTTTTTAAATTGTTTCATATAGTAAGATGCAAATTTTACTGTATTGAGTTAAATAATTTGTTATGTTATGTAGTTCCCGGAACTGTCCATAGACGACGGGTGCGTGCGGGTAAACTCTTTGCCGTAAGTACCTGTCGATCCAATACCGGTATTCGTTCACCGATTCGGCGTACGGTTGCCACATATAATGAGACCTTCGAGCATATAGACATTTTTACATGCTCAAAGGAAAAGTTTCGTGGTCTTTTATACAAGACACTTTTCAAATAATAATTTTGTTACCTTAGTCACATTATAATATCATTGTTGACCATACTTTGACATTTGTATAATACCTTCTGTACAGCTGCAAATCTCCTAGCGTCTTAATTATCTATCCCAAGAGGTAATCTGTGAACAGCACTGTGCAATTGCTTATATTGAGTTACTGTACTATCTATATGTAATATATATATATATATATATATATATATATATATATATATATATATATATACCTATGTAGTTGTTGTTTTTTTTTTTTTTTTAAAAATACAAAAAAATCTACTCTTTATGTGTTTTGTTTCCGTTGTTTTTTTTTTGTTTTTGTTTGTTTGTTGGTGTGGTTGTAATTTAAGTTTTTTTAATTTTTTGGGGAAAAATATCCCTTATATAAAAAGGGGTTAAAAAATTTTGGGTTGTTCCATTTTGAATAAAATAAAAATTTCGAGAGACGCTTATTAGCGAAATAATGTCTTAGTCTGCAATATGGTCCAGTAAGCATGAAAATTATATGCATAATATTATATTTCTCAAAACTTTTGTGGGTATTGACGTTTTACATCATACAGTCTACGATATTCACCAAACTGATGCCTATTTTAGCTTAAATCATGTACTCCTATTTTAATTTGCAGTCATTTATTAGCTCGCGCAAAAATAGCAGGAAAAAACCACATGTCATGCAGCAGCCTCAACGTGGCATACTACAGCCACAAGGCGCAGCGTCTTCACTCCTCCCGTCTACTCGCAGTCGCTCTAGCGTGGCCAACGCCTGAGAGTCCACATCATGAGAGTATTGAAAAGCCATGTCATCGTTATCGTTAGAGCCCTTACAAGACCACTGGTGACCCTAGGCCATACCCTAGGCCTTCCCCAAAGCACAGTTCTGAGCCGACTGCATCCATTGAATTCCTGTTTTTTTTTTATGCTGGTATTCTGTGAGAGCGTGATCCTTCACCGGTTGAGCCGACACATTCGTGCTACATCTATACCTCTAATATAGCTGCAGTATGGCTTTACCACCTAAAAACCTGCACAGGAGAGGATTATAGAGCCCTAGTGTATTTTCAAGCACAGGTGCACTCTCTGTTCTCTCACTCTCATAGTCCGATGGGACGGTAAACCGACACGACCGGAGAGAGATCAAACATAGAACCAACGGCCTTAAGTGCTTTCCGAGATACGCGGGTGAAACAGTGCCAAATTCCTGACTCTGGGCTCTACTACTGAGAATTTCTTGACAGTAAAACCGATTTTGACCCGACCCGAGATGCGAACCCGGGACTCAGAAATCGGTAATGACTACTAGACCAACGAGGCAAACCAGGTTCATCCCATCATTCATATTAGAAAGTTTAATACTATAATAAAATATTAATAAAGTCTTAAACTACTTTTTTATATTACTCAATGAAGCATCAGCACTTCTGATTTTATTACAAATTTCAGAACCAGTGATGTGGCAATGGGCCGGCCATTTAACTAATAGAACCGACAACCGATGGTAAAGAAAGGTTCTAGAGTGTCAGCTTCGTACAGGCGAAGTGTAGGGCGACCCCCACTAGATGGAGTGACGACCTGGTAAGACATGCAGGAAGTCTATGATTTCAGGTGGCTCAGGATCATGCCTTGTAGCATTCCTCGGGGGAGATCTATGTTCAGCAGTAGTGGGCTGTGAATGAGCAATTATGATGATGATGAATGAAGCATCAGCTGTGCAGGTATAAAGTCAATTTCAGGCAGCAAAATAAATACGTTTTATTGAAGGAATAAATTTTATTTATATCAAATGCAATTAAACAAGTTACAAATATATCTATAAATGTAATTTTTCAATATCAAAATGTGTATAGGAATACAAAAGTTGGTATGTAAATAAATTTTTTGTTGGTAACATCGTAATAGATTTTGTAAAATACGCTTATTCAATATAATAAATGTTATAGTTTACTATACATTATCGGTACACGGTAAAATCTAATATATAAAAAATTTATGCTTGTTTGTTTGTTCGTATTTTATGCGCAGCCATGCCGTTCACCAGATTGCGCTAAAACTTTGTCAACCTATTGCTTGCACTCGCGCGAAGGTTATAAGGCATAGTAAAATTAACTTACACTAGATGGCGCGCGTATCGTACAATTTCAATAAATGATTTCATTCCTGATTAAACATTATAGCTCTTCCAAATTAAATATGATATTTCTAAAATTATTTCTGCGGCAACAACGTGTTGGGTACCAGTAACTATACAAAATTACTACTATCGTTATTATTTTTAATTATGAAATGCAATTAACAATATTATATACATTGCATTTTAGGATAAGTTTCAATGCAATAGTAAAGCTTATCACCGTAATAAACATAATGTTTTTTTTTTAAATATATTAAAGTATAAACAGACTATGGTGTGATATATTTAGTTCGACTTAATTACGGTCAGCTTTTTATTAACTATAATAATAAAATGTTAACTAAATAATGTGTAATAATGCTTATACTCATAGTGTTAGTAACTTACACTGTACTAAGTATTCAATTTCAGTTGGAAAATATCTTTTAACGCATTTATCAACTGTTATATTAATTTACTGGACATTTTCTTTAGAGTTCGATTTCTTTTAATTTTAAATTTTACAACTGATTTTTTTGGCTGGCAATGACTATTATTTTTGATGTGTCATTAATCATTATAATATATTTTCTATACTATACAAATCTATAAACAATTAATAATTTATATGAAAATATATCTGATATACACAATTATAAAGACATACATAACAAATTGAATTTTTTGCATAATAAATATTAGTCGATATTCAGTATTGCCATATACATGAGGCAAAAATCCGTCCAAAAACATGCAAAATATGATATTTAAATTTTGCTAGAGGGTAAGAGCCTCATAGCTTCTCTGTAGCCACTCTCACTGGCTCCGTGGACAGTCGAAAAGTGAGTCAATTCGGTCGCCTCTCCCGCGAAAAGTACTTTAGGTGTGCCAGCACTGTCTAGGAGGGGTTTGCCCAAATCCGCCCTGGAGTTGGGATATTTCATTGAGCTCACACTATCGAAAGAGTAGCTACCTCTGGTGTACGGATTCGAGTACCAGGTTGTCCTGTAAAAAAGTTATCATAATGATTTCTTATATTTACGCGAACACTACAATTGAAATAATACTAGTTTTTAGGAATTTATTATAACTTGGTTGTGTTAAAACATAGTCATTTTGACAACAGCGTCTCCCTCTGAACACAGTCAGCAGGCCAGCTCCTGACAAATCCTCCTCTCACGACATTCATCTACGTTCCACTTACAATCTTTCGCTTCGTATTCCAGCACATTTATCCGCCTTTAATAAATCATCTTAGGTTACAGCTGTACACTTATGGAACTCTTTGCCTTTATATATTCTTCGAAAATTATTACAAAAATCTACTCAAGACTTATTACTTGCAACTCTATAATTAATATAATATTTCCCATCACAATTCCCGTCCTTAATTGTATCTATCCTAGCTATCCTCGACCGTCATCGTCTTACAAGTGCTTCGATGTTGATATAACCGTGAGTTTGCACTGACGCGATTTTCACAAAAAAAAAACATGTTTTAAACACTGTTTTCTGTCAATGTATCAAAAAGCGTTTGCATAGTCAAAGTACATGTGGTAAAATATGTTTGACAGTTTATTGTACATTACATATTTTAACTATATTATATCTTTATAACTACAGAAACAAAATGTTTGAAAACAAATTTGTAGAAATATTGTCATGTTGAAAGATAAATTTGAATATCTGTTGAAAATTTTACAGTTTTGTGAGTGCGAACACCACCATCAACAAAACATGTTGTGTGATTTATTTTATGCGATTGTTTCAAAACATTACGTGTTGGATGTTTCTCAGTGTAAACATACTGTAAACCTCAAGTTGTTTTGATCACTTAGGCTGTTTGGGTTGTTAGGTTGTTGTTATGTTGTATTATTTGTTTGGGTTTGATAGTTGGCTGCAGATGTGCATGGACTGCAAACACTACGTACCATTAGCTGGACTATACAACATGTAACAAAAACCCTGTGGTTCCCGTTAAGTGCGTTATCAGAACCAGTATCCAAGCGTATAGAAATAAATTAAAAAAAAACATTTAAAAAAATAATTTACACATTGTATGTGGTTTTATTATCTCTACGCCGTGTAGTGATAATAAAACCACATATGTGTCCACATAGGTGTGAGAATATCCACCACCCCATATCTTCCCGTGGGTGTCGTAAAAGGCGACAGAGGGAGACAGGCAGGAGATGGGCAGCAGCATCTTCCTGATAACAGCAACTGTACGACAAAAAAACTGCGGTTGCCAACCCGCTCGCCAAGCGTGGCAACTATGGCAATATACCCCCCATGAAGAATTACACAAATAGACGGCCCCCAGTCCCCGGCGGCTCCGCTATTCCTGGCTACGGTGGCGAAAATGGTAACGGCGGGGCAGGGGGTGCTAAGAATCTCCAGTGGAGGTTCGGTTGCCACCTACGACGACTCGACCTGGCAACATTTAACGCACGCACCCTGAGGACTGACGAGAAGATCCTGGAGCTGGAACAAGAGATAGACAAGTTACGCTGGCATATTATTGGATTATCCGAAGTCCTAAGAGAGGGGGAGGACACGGTGATTCTCGATACCGGCAACTTGTTCTATCACCGGGAGGGCGACCATCTGTCCCAAGGAGGTGTTGGATTTATCGTCCACAAGTCTCTCGTTAACAACGTTTTAAAGATTGGGAGTGTATCGACGAGGGTTGCGTACCTTATACTCAGAATCACCAAACGGTATACGCTGAAGGTCATGCAGGTTTACGCGCCAACGTCGAAACATCCCGATGAGGAGGTGGAGGAAATGTATGAGGATATTTCCAGAGCCATGCACTCCTCCAAAACCCACTACACGGTGTTGATGGCAGACTTCAACGCAAAACTGGGTACAAAAAGAACGGTGAGCTGAAGGTAGGGAAATTTGCGATAGGGCAACGGAACCCAAGGGGCCAGCAGCTGGCCGACTTCATGGAGAAAGAGGGACTTTTTATGATGATCTCTTTCTTCCAGAAGCGGCCCCACAGAAAGTTGACCTGGTCGAGCCCCGACGGTTCGACAAAAAACGAGATTGACTTCATTATGACGACCAGACGCCAACTGTTCAGTGATGTCTCAGTGATCGCAAGGGTGAAAACCGGCAGCGATCACCGAATGGTTAGAGGCACACTGAACCTAAACGTTAAGTTGGAGAGGTCTCGTCTAATGAAGTCAACGCTCCGTCCCCCTTGTGCTCTAATCCAGAATCCCGAAACCTTTCAGCTCGAGTTACTTAACCGCTTTCAGTGCCTAGAAGATTGCAATGCAGTGGACGATATGAATGACAAGCTCGTGGAAACTGTCCATGCGGTCGGAGCTAAGTTCTGCAAGAACCGCCGCAGAACACAAAAACGCTCCGATCACACTCTTAATCTCATGGCTGTTAGACGGGAGATGAGGCTGCAATCGTCAACAGATTTGACAGCATACGGGCAACTGAACAGACAGATCTCCAAATGCATGCGGCGAGACTTACGCAACTTTAATACTGCTCGTATTGAAGAAGCGATCGAGTGGAACCAGGGCTCCAAAGTCTTTGCCAGAAATCTGTCTGCCAGAAAGAGCCAACTGTCAAAGCTGAAGACTGAGTGTGGCAGACTCGTTTCCAGGACACCTGAAATTTTGAGTGAGATTGAGAGGTTCTATGGGCAGCTGTACACATCATCATTGAAGCCACACGCAAGAGTGAGTAACGATCCAAGAGCAAGTCTTCTCCGACACTATTCCGATGATATCCCGGACGTCAGTCTGAGCGAGATTAGAATGGCTCTCCAGCACCTTAAAAACGGCAAGTCCCCAGGCGAGGATGGAATTACAGCGGAGCTTCTGAAAGCGGGTGGAACACCGGTACTTGAAGTCCTTCAGAAGCTCTTCAATTCCGTCCTTCCTCCATTATGCTACATATACTCCATTATGGACTACTCCGGAGGCGTGGAGTAAAAGTGCCGTGGTCTTGTTCTTTAAGAAAGGCGACAACGCTCTATTGAAAAACTACAGACCGATTTCCCTTCTGAGCCGCGTCTACGCACTGTTTTCGAGAGGCATTACGAATCGTCTCGCACGCAGACTCGACGACTTCCAGCCTCCCGAACAAGCCGGTTTCCGAAAAGGCTTCAGTACCATGGACCACATACATACCCTGCGGTTTTGTACAGAAGACGTATGAAGACGTATAGACGTTGCCTGGCGTATGTGGACTATGAGAAAGCCTTTGATTCCGGAAATTTGGGCGGTGCTACAGTCCCTTCAGCGGTACCAAGTTGACTGTCGGTATATCGAAGTGCTGAAGTGTTTGTACAGTAGGGCTACGATGGCTATCCGAGTACAGAACCAGACTTTGAAACCTATCTAACTGCAGAGAGGTGTAAGACAGGGTGACGTTATATCCCCGAAACTCTTCAGCGCTGCATTGGAAGACGTTTTCAAGCTACTGGACTGGAAAGGATACGGTATTAACATCAATGGCGAGTACATCACTCACCTTCGATTTGCCGACTATATAGTCCGGCGTAGTATATGGCAGAAACGCTGGAGGACCTTAGCACTATGCTCAATGCCCTCAATGGTATCTCCCAACGGATAGGTCTTAAGATGAACATAGACAAAACAAAGATCATGTTTAATGTTCATGTCACACCTATACCGGTAGTTGTTGGGAGCACTATGATATACTCGAAGTTGTTGACGAGTACGTTTACCTGGGACAAATAGTCCGACTAGGTAAGTCCAACTTCCACCGAGAGGTCAATCGACGGATTCAACTCGACTGGGTGGTTCAGGAAACTACGACACATCTTCTCGTCAGGTATACCTCAAAACCTGAAAACTAGATTGACAACCAGTGCGTGTTGCCAGTGATGACTTCGGATCTGAGGCGTGGTTTTTCACTGCTGGCCGTATGAGGACGCTTAAGGTCGCTCAGCGAGCTATGGAGAGGGCTATGCTCGGAGTTTCTCTGCGTGATAGACTCAGAAATGAGGATATCCGCAGTAAAACCAGAGTGACCGACATAGCCCAACGGATTAGTAAGCTGAAATGGCAATGGGCCGGCCATATAGCTCGAAGAACCGATAACCGATGGGGAAGAAAGATTCTCGGAGTGGCAGCCTCGTACCGGTAGGCGTAGTGTAGGGCGACCCCCCACTAGATGGAGTGACGACCTGGTAAGATATGCATGAAGTCGATGGATCGATGGATGCAGGTGGCTCAGGACCGTGCTTTGTGGCATTCCTTGGGGGAGGCCTACGTTCAGCAGTGGACTTGTGAAGGGCTGTAATGATGAAATGATGATGACTTATTATCTCTGCATTAGCCGAGGAGTAAGAGGATTGTCAAAGACCTCGCATTACCGATACTCTTGTGAGTTAGAGGAAGTAAAACCACATACAATTTGCATATAATTTTTTTTTTAATTAAAATTAATCATTTTTAATTTTTTTTTTAAAAAACACTTCTATACGCTTGGATACTGATTCTGATAACGCAGTTAACGGGAACTACAGGGTTTTTGTTACATATTGTATATATTGCTTCAATTTTATTAAAAAAATGTAAGAAGAGTCGAATTTAATAGGAACAATAACTCACCTAAGCATTCCGGTTGGCTCGGGTACTGTCACATTGGCTCCAAGGAACTTCCGGAGGAGTTCAACCGATTTCCTCTTCACAACTTCCTCTGGTATAGTTTCTACCTGCATTTTATATATTATATTATTGTTCTTTAATCATAAATTCACGCAATTTTACAATCTATCACTTAAATAGTTCAATTACGATAAAAAAGCAACTTAAACGTAGTTACACAATATGGATCCCGTTTAGTGGCGGTGTAAGAATATCCACTATAGTATGTGCCAAATCGATTGAGAAAAACGGACTCAGATATGAGCCGAGTTTCAAAAGGCGTAACTTACAAAATCTCAATTTAGATGTGAAAACAATATTTAAATATTGATATTATTCACACTTTTAGGTCAGCGCATGTTTTGTTCTTTTGTTTCTTAAATAATTTTGTCTGTGGTTCCTTTAAACATCGAAAAATCTTACGGTACCTCGCGAAAAATGTGTTTTATTTTATATTTCAATTTATGGTAAGTAACGCAGCAATTCATTTAATAACAGTTTCATATTAAAAATAAAAAAATATTTGAAGCAACATAATCACCATATTGAGCTTTTGCAAATTCATTCCTTTATAATAAACAAAACGCGCGTTACGTCAGTTCGTCCTAAAAGAAACGTGCCAATGGCAGCCAAAGATGCGTCACCTTTTTAGGGCCAATACAACTTTCAAGTTAACAGATGTTAAAAATTTACTTAAAAATGGTTTAACTCAAATCACGCCAGATAAATGGAAAAACTGTGTTCAGCGCGTCCTTAAGGTTGAAAATGCGTGGCAGGGATGATAGAATTGGCCAAACTGCGGATCGCTTTACAATTAATGTTACAGACAGTTCTATCTATCTGAATACACATCAAGTGAATACGAGTGATAATTGCACTGAATAAAAATAAAGTTCTTATATAATATTGAAAATAAAGTTTTATCTTTTGAATAAGTACGTACTTATTCGGTGTCGTTATCACTCGAATCTTTATATGTGTTATAAATTAATGCTTTTTGTTGTTAAATGAATAAACTACTTTTTAACAATAGATGATTTTTCTTCTACAGCGATCTTTTACATAACTTTTTAATAATAGTTAATAAATATATATTATATCAATCATCATAAAAAAAATTATAAATAAAGTACTACCTAAAAAATGCGCCTATATATTGAAGGTTTGTAACCCCTGGTTAAACGACCGAAAGGTCATTTTCCGTTTTTCTCAATCGATTTAGCACATACTATACCCCATATCATCTTGTGCGTGCCGTAAGAGGCTACAGTGGGAAACAAACCAGGCGTTGGGCAACAGCGTCTTCCTGATTACAATTCAAAATTATGAAAAAACTGCGGTCGCCAAGCGTGGCTACCAGGAGCACATGACCCACTGAGAGGTGAAATTATTAAATCAACAGTAACGTTACAACTATGTAGAAGATAATCTACCAGGAGCACATGACCCACTGAGAGGTGAAATTATTAAATCAACAGTAACATTACAACTATGTAGAAGATAATCTACCAGGAGCACATGACCCACTGAGAGGTGAAATTATTAAATCAACAGTAACATTACAACTATGTAGAAGATAATCTACCAGAGAAGCACATGACCCACTGAGAGTTGAAATTATTAAATCAACAGTAACATTACAACTATGTAGAAGATAATCTACCAGGAGCACATGACCCACTGAGAGGTGAAATTATTAAATCAACAGTAACATTACAACTATGTAGAAGATAATCTACCAGGAGCACTTGACCCACTGAGAGGTGAAATTATTAAATCAACAATAAATAATATTACAACAATGGCAAATATCCCTACCAACTATGGGCAATCTATGGGGGAGGCCTATGTTCAGCAATGGACTTTAATAGGTTGTCATGGATGGATAGTATAGTACAGAAATATATATGTAAAAAATAGGCTGCCAAGGATGGATAGGATAGTAGAGAAGATAATCTACCAGGAGCACATGACGCCTGGTTCGTCCCAGGACAGACATTTTTTTCCGAACCAGTAGTAAATGTAAAACATTACTTTCAGTAAGAATTACTTGTAGTCTACATTGATATTTTTACTATTATTATTCTTTACTATTCAATGTTTTTTGTTTGTTCAGAACAAACCAGAAATAAGTACACTACACATTAACACACACCAAACAATTTCGCTGTAGAGACTATCGGTCCATGGGATCCATGTGCGGTGAAGTTCCTCAAAGAACTATATCTGTAATTTTTATAACTTAATGTGTTTCATACAGTAAGTGTAGAGAACCGGAGACCCTTTTTACTGGAAACGAGGAATTCCATCTTAGACCTCAGGGTTGACAAGCAAGGCATATGCATTTTGATTTTTAAACAGGAATAAGTGTAGATGACCATGGGCCACAGCATCCACTTACCATTAGTGGACTGTGTGCTAGTCTGCCATCCTTATTTTATAAAAAAAGAGAAACTATCTTGTTCTAAATATATAGAAGTTATTAAAGGAACTGTATCTGCGACTGGTCACCGCTGCTGTTGATAAGAGGGTTCTTTTCCCGCTCAAAGGCTAAGTATAAGTCTTCAGCGAGGAAACACAGTGAGCATTCTTGACACAACACTACGGGGAGTAGGACTTTATGTTAAGTAAAGTTATATTTTTAGTTTTTTTTTATTATGGTAATAAATATTGTATATTTTATTATGAAAATCATAGAATACTATAATACATACATAATAGAACGGGAGAGGGCGGAGCCCGCGTAGCCACTAAAATGTCACTAACACGTCAATTCACATGTATAAATGTCAACACGAGATGTGTTTTGACGTTACAATCGTTTCCAAATTTCCCATGAAAATTGTTTAAAAAAATGTCAAATTGCACCCTATTTACAAATAAATATGTATTAAAATTTAAACGATTTTTTTTAATGATGATCTTTAACATTAATCAAAAGTCTAAAATGTGTAAATTTACTCAGTCTGTCAACATAGAGGAGAATCGGGTTTGGCGACGCCAATCCTTGTATAAAATAAAGTTGACAGCCATTCTATTGTGTATTATAGTATTTTATGATGTAAATAAATTATGAAAAAAAAATACTTTCACTTAACACAGTTTGTCTTTAGTCCTTGCTACAAAGCTGAACACATTACAATATTCAATCTCTGTTTTTTATTTAATACTAATGACTCGCCTCGGCTCCGCCTATAGACATCAATATATTATAGACAATATATTGATGTGGCGTATGTTTAAGGTAATTAACTAAAAAATTTTGCTATTTTTCGTAAAGTTTGTTTCTGTTCGTAAAGTTTCGTCACAACCAGTTCAATCGTTCTGAAGCTTAGCGCGGACAGATAGAGACAAAAAATTTAAAAATGGATATTGATGTCTTAATATGCTCGGGATTTCTCTGCGTGATAAACTTAGAAATGAGGATGTCCGCAGTAGAACCAGAGTGACCGACATAGCCCAATGGATTAGTAAGCTGAAGTGGCAATGGGCCGGCCATATAGCTCGAAGAACCGACAACCGATTTGGATAAAAGGTTATCGAGTGGCAGCCTCGTACCGGCAGGCGTCGTGTAGGGCAACCCAACCACTAGATGGAGTGTCAACCTGGTAAGACATGGAAGTCGATGGATGCAGGTGGCTCAGGACCGTGCTTTGTGGCATTCCTTGGGGAGGCCTATGTTCAGCAGTGGACTTGTGAAGGGCTGTAATGATGATGATGGCGATGTCTTACTCCAGTTACTCCAATATTACACACAGACAGTTCAATTTCATTTAAATAACTTCTGAACATAATATAATCCATGCACAATGTTTTTTTTTTTATAGAATCGGGGTGAAAAACTAGCACACAGTCCACCTGTTAGTAAGCGGATGCTGTGGCTCATAGACATCTAACTACTATTAAGAATCAAAATGCAGATGCGTTGTCACCCCTGAGGACTAAGATGAAATGCCTCATTTCCGGTAAAAAAAGGGTCTCCCGTATCCCTACACTCACCATACAAAACACAGCAGTATTAAGCTGCTATTTCACGCTGATATTCTGTGAGAGCTTGGTACTTCCCCGGTCGAGCCGACCCATTCATACTACAACCATAATATAGCTGCAGCGTGGATCTACCACGGACAAGACTTTAAAGAACTATACATACCATCTTATATCATGATAAACCCAAAATACATGCACAAATATTCCTCCAATTATAAATCGAGCACCAAATGCTAGTTTGTGGTAATATGAAAACGAACCAACCAATTTACCAGTATCCCCACTAGTCCACAAGGTCAGCGTGTTACCGGACCCCATGGGAGTGCTTGCGCCGAATATCTTAGTAATCCAGAAATCTTCTTTAGCCACTTTCCTCTTGTCTTCCCCGTTCCATATGAACACGAAAAAGCTGTGCGAAACCGGCCACCAAGGCTTGTCGAATGAGAAAATTATTTTATCCATTACACCCATTGTCAGGCTGCTGATGGCGTTTACATTCTCACGTGGCAGTGGTGGGGTGAACAGGCTCATGTGTCTGGAAGAGGGAGGTATAATGGTGATGAACGTATGAATGCATCTAATGAACGTATGAATGCTATAATAAGAGTAAAACTAGTTTTTTCGAATTTTATCGCGTTTAATTTTATTGTTTTAATATCTAACATTTCGGGTGCTTTGCAACACCCATGGTCACGGGGCCTAAGTTGTTTGGCAGAAGAAATAGGTCTTTTAACTATTTCTTGGCACCTATCCAGACGTAATCCTAGTCAAAAAAGCAGTCTCATCCTACGAATTTTATTTTACTATGTATATATTTAATAGGATTATACTGTAGAGAGAGAGAAACAATCTACTGGTGAGTTTCTTGCTGCTTCTTTTCTCAAGGTCTCCCGCAGTATGGACATGTTAAAGCCATGGCGTGACTTTCTTGACTTTCAAAAAGTGCTTTGTAAATGCCAACTTACTAGGAAAAGCTACAAGGAACTACAAGGAACGCTAAAGTTTAACCTTTCAGCCCCCGAGCGGTCGCAGGAGCCCGTGGCCATATTCCGTCAAATCCCTAGCGGTCTCATGAGACCGCACCCACCCACAGCACTTTAACCCATAAAAACTTATATTTAGAGACTACTTGTCTATGAAGAAGTTTGGCATTATAGGCTCAATGTGAAATTTCCTATCCTCTAATGCAATAAAAAGTAGTTAGTTTACGGTTTTTTATTTATAATCTATGTTCGTTTCGTACGCGTATTTCGTGTGACGTGTTATTGTGTTGATTTTTGGATTTTTGTAATGTTTTATTAGTGTTTAGTATAGTGTTTTATTATAAAATTGTTATAAAAGTCTTTGTGTGAATATAATTTATCTTTTTACGTAAATAATTTCGAGTAAAATATAGAAATAATTGTGATATTCAAGATGCTGTCCTGTACTGGGTACGTACATTTTTAACTACGAAAATACAATTAAAATCTATTTGTATTGAATTAAAAGGACTAAAACAAGTAGTTTGACATAATTAATAAACAGAAACAAGTAATATATTGAAATTTATATGGTTATTAGTGAAAATAAATGTACAACAAATTCAAGGTTAGATCATTTTTAGAAACGCCGCGCCACGCGAAGCAAGCGCACGATGTTTATCAATTTTGGTTGGGGCCTGAGGGGTTAACAAATCTAGTTTTCTTTTTTTTAATAAGGGTGACAAACATGCACACAGTCCACCTGATGGTAAGTGGATGATGATGATGAAGCATAGACATCTACATCTATCTTTGATTAAGGTTCAAAAATTGTCACCCCTAAAGACTAAGATGGAATCCCTCGATTCCAGTAAAAAAGGCTCTCCGGTTCTCTCACTCCACATATTAAAACACAGCAGCATTAAGCTGCTGATTTCGCTGGTATTCTGTAAGAGCGTGTTTCTTACTCAGTCGGTGTAAAAAGTGTAACTAATCATACATTATCCGATTCAGTAAAAATAATAATCTTCGTTTTTTTTTTGTAAAATAATTAAGATTGAATTTGCCCTTCAATTATGTAACATGCAAAATTGTCTATGGTGTCGACAAAATGTTCTGATCTTTCCCAGGCATGCATTTGCACTAGTATCATGCATACGATTGGGTTCATAAAATGAAATTAAGTTAGGATAATTCGTAAGGAATTTTGTACTTTATCCCAATGAATTAAGATTTAAAATGATTTACTACAAACTACTATTATTAAGTTACATTAAGTTCTAGACAAGCTATACAACTATAACTTGACTGACTTAATGCAACCTAATACTTTCATACACATTAAGTATGATTTTATTTACGAACGCGCTGTATACTGACCAATTTCGCCATATCCCCAGAGAACCATAAAGTTATGGTGTTACTCGAGCCCATTGGTGTGGACGCAGAAGATATGTACCAGCCGTTCTCTTTGACAATCTTATCTCTATCTTCCTTTGTGTGTAGAAAGATGAAGCTAGATCCCGGCCACTTAATCTTGGGAAATGCTAGAACTATTTTGTCGAGAAGTCCCATAGGCAATCTTTGTATAGCTAACACTTTCTCCTGCGGTAGAGGAGGGTCAAATAGAGTTGAGTATCTGGAAATATGCTCTTTTTTAATAACAACGCGTCTTAGAAACAGACAGTACTATATAGTATATTGCCGCCAAATGCACTGACCTCTATATATACGGTATGTTCCGAAATAGAACCCAGTATACTGGCCAATGAAAATGACGTCATACTAGTGATTCGTAACAAAACATTGGTCAGTACATGACATCATACATTTGCGCCACATTGGAGTTGGTGTTGGCGATTATTATGTCATTTTGTCCTTAAAATTTATTAGGCGAACAATACACGCGTGATATTTAACGCGATCTGGATATCGCGATCCATATCGACACACCCTACACGTTCATTACGGATCACGTCAGTATTGGGCACAAAACTGTTAAGTGCAGACATATCTAAAATAGACCGAAATGTAGAAAAAGCTTTTTTTAAGGATAGGGTAACAAACGAGCCTTGCAAAGCCAAGTTATATTAAATGTGACAAATGAGCAACTGATAGTAAGTAGATGCTGTGATCCATAGACATCTACATTTATCCTCGACTACGAATCAGAATGCAGATGCTTTGTCACCCCTGGGGACTAAGGTAGAATGCCTCGTTTCGAGGAAAGAGTCTCCGGTTCTCTACACTCACCATACGAAACACAGCAGCATTAAGCTACAATTTAACTATGGTATTCTGTGAGAGCGTGGTCCTTCCCCGGTTGAGTCGAGCCATTCGTGCTACAACTATTGCACAAAACAACTTATAAACTACTTCAAAACAAACAAAATAAATAAGCAAAAAGGCGGATTGTGTCAGAGCTACTGAAGTTAGCAAACATGTCTTGGCCGAAAACTGTATAGTTTGTTTTTCAGCGCTAGTAAGTGCTCTCAAGCGCTTTTTTCTGCCAAAAGCACCCATTATGTCTTCTATCTGTATGTCTCATCGTTTCAATATTTAATGCTTCTAATCTCTTTCTCAATTGCCTATATAATTGAACAATGTCCAAAATAGCAGTAACCACTTACCATCAGGTGGAGTGTAAACTTGCCTGATATTTATTTAATGCAAAAAATATAACCCTATTAGAAACGTGGTAGAGCCATGTTGCAGCCTTGCTAATGGGAAGACCACACTCTTACAGAATACTAACTTAACTTAATATAAAGGAATATATTAAATGCCTATTTCACATCCCTGGATATCAAATGTTAACTTCTCTGCGCGAAGCCCGAAGGGGAGGCGGCATTGTACTTTACATACACAACAAACACCATATTACAACTAAAAATATCACTACGGAACATTTTGAAAGTATTTTATGCACAATCGCCTCCCATTCGGGTTATTCCGCAGACATATGTGCCGTGTACCGCCCACCTAAAAATAGTAAAAACTTATTCATTAGCGAACTAGATAACACTTTACGTAAACGCTGCTCCAATGGCGAGTTGTTTTTAATAGGAGACATTAACATTGATCTTAACTCAGATAAACCTATAAAACATAGGTACAATAACACTTTGCACTGTATGGGCCTTGTGCGTGGGATCACCGACGACACGCGTATAGAAATATCAGCTGGTAAGTTAAACAAGTCCTGCATTGATCATATTTATGGTAGATCCCATACACAAGACCTTTACACGGCAGCAATTGATACGACACTGGCCGATCACCGAGCTATAGTGTTCGCCTGCGTTGGATTGAGTATACAAGCGGTTCCAAAAATAAGAACTTGTCTAAATAATAAATAATAAAAATCGAGGGAATTATCTTGTCCTTATAGTATTTACAATTTCATACACGAAAATTTTAATAAGTGTTATACGGAATGTAGGAAAGAATCTAAAAGTATCCTTAAACCAAAACGTATTGGTAATGAATGGATGAACAAAAAAATTCTGAAAATATGCCAACACAGGGACAAATTATTTAATCAATGGACAAAAGACTTTAGAAATAGTATTTTAAAGCAAGCTTACAATAAGGCACGAAATTATGCAAACACAGTGATTCAAAAAAGTAAAAATAAGTGGCTTAAATTAGAAATTAATAAGAACATACATAATCCTAGAAACCTATGGCAGATATTAAATAAATTAACGGGGCGAATTACAAAACCGATTGATGATGTATTGCTCGACAACTTTGGTAACAGTAATTATCCTCCATATAAGATTGCATGTTCATTTGCTGAATCTTTCGACGTAAACGTCAAAAAATCAATCCCTAAATGTAATCTGCCTTTATTAGATAAGTCATTGTATAGTGACAACGCGAATGTCTCCTTACGCTTTGTACCTGCTAATGCTAGTGCAGTAGAAAAAATAGTACGCAACCTAAACTGTAATAAAGCGCCAGGTATTGACGGGATACGACCTATAGACATAAAAAAATATGCAACTTAGTCAGTGATTGCGAACCTTATTAATGCCTGTATAAAAAGTGGAAAGTATCCCCATATTTTAAAAACTGGCATAGTTAGACCTATCTATAAGAAGGGTAGCCCTATGGTGCATGACAACTATAGGCCAATTACTATTTTACCCGTTATAGATAAAATTGCTGAAAAATACATCTGCAGACAAGTTTATGACTTCTATGCTAAAAACAATATAATAACGGAAAAACAGTATGGCTTTCAACCAAAGA
This sequence comes from Parnassius apollo, assembly GCA_907164705.1. Lineage (NCBI taxonomy): Eukaryota > Metazoa > Arthropoda > Insecta > Lepidoptera > Papilionidae > Parnassius > Parnassius apollo. Next base: position 952,787 of record CAJQZP010000103.1, on the reverse strand, counting down.
AAAATACCACTCAACAGTTATCGACCTTCACTAACAGCGTTTACAAACATTTAGATAATAAAAGACACGTCTTGGTAGTCTTTGTAGACTATACTGAAGCGTTTGACACATAATCATAACAAGCTAATAGACAGTCTTAATGATAGTGGTATCAGAGGACCTTTATTATCATGGTGCAGAGATTACCTTAATGACAAAAAATATGCGGTAAAAGTGGGTGATGCCATTAGTTATTATGTTAACTCTTCGGTAGGCACTGCACAAGGTTCTGTAATTGGACCATTGCATTACATCACCTATGTTAATAGTCTGGCAAACATCAGACGTTGCGAAATATACCAGTATGCCGATAATACGTGCCTCTTTGCAGCAGGCGAAAATATTAACGAAACTGGCCAAATTCTGCAAGAAGAATTTAATATATTAACACAAGGGTCTTACGATATAGGATTAGTTATCAATGCTAGCAAGACCAAGCTAATGTATATAAGTTCAAGTCACAATAGGAGTAAAGTAATACCTAGCATTATCATGCATGACCACCTATGCCTTCACAAAGGACAATTGACTCTCAATTGTCATTGTGCAGAATTAGAGCCGGTAGAAACTCAAACTTACTTAGGACTTATAATAGATAGTCGACTCAACTGGAAACATCATATTGAGGATGTGTGTAATAGACTTCGAAGCATATTAGCAAAATTCTCCATAATTAAGTATAAAGTCCCTTATAGAATTCTGTTACAATTATATAAATCACTGGCTGAATCTAAAATTTCATATGGCTTGTCTAGCTATGGGCGAACTTATAAATCACATTTAGATAACATTTATTCATTGCAACTACGAATCTTAAAAACTATAGTCCCAGAACAAATTAAAAACTTACACAAAGATTCTGATTACCATAACCTATTCGATTACAAAATTACAAATTTACATTTTTTTTTACAAATTTACATTACAAAATTATACCGGTGCATAAAAAAAGTAGAATATACTCTCTTAAACGAAGAATTTTTTTATACAGATTTAAAAAAATATGGCATTTCTAACTATTCTACAACCCGCAGTGCGGCCAAACCAAAATTAGATAAACCTAATTATAATAATTTATACGGAAAACATACTTTAGAATACATGGTTCCGAATTTAATTAATCATTTACCAATATCTTTTCAAAATGAAATTAATCATAAAAATATTAAACACAAAAAAAATATTATACGAACTGTATATATCAGACTTCAGACTTAAAAAATAATAAAATTAAATACTACAATCCTCACTAACTATATTTCCTATATTTACCTATGTGATATACAACCTAAGAACAATCATTGTATTCGTTTACAATTAAATATTAAGTAACTAACTAATTGATACCCCCTGTATATGCAACGCAGGAACGACCGGTTTTTGACGCGGTGAAGTGGGCGGTGGCAAGACGTATGTATTGCCGATTTACCGCGTGTTGACCGTGCCAATTGCTGTTTAGTGTTTAATAGTGTTGCGTTAAACATATTTTTTAGATTAAGGTGTAGCTCATATTTAAAAAAAATTATGTCGGCGGTCTGTGGTACACGGTAAAGTTTTCTTTAAGCTTATGTTGTACCATATTATATCCTTTTTATCATGTATAATATGTTAAATAAATAAATAAAATAAATAAATAACGTAAAACGGCAGCTTCTATCTACTGTGACTGGCCATTGGACTATAAAATAACAAGTTAGAACAATTCTTTATATAGATATATATTGAAACTGACCTTTCCTTCAAGACTCCAATCGATACGGTGACAATGACATTGTTGGCTTTGTACACTTTCCCGTCCTTGCAGGTCACTTCCACTGGGGTAGAGGGTTGCTGCGGCCAGACGATTTTAGTCACTTCTGAGTTGAGCTTAATGTCTAATGTCGGTAAACCTGGTCCGCCTTGATATGTGTTCTGAAACGATAATATTACCGTAACAGTTACTGCCTATTAAAGTCCACTGCTGAACATAGCCCCCCCCCCCCCCCCATAGATATTTGCCATAGTTGTAATGTTACTGTTGATTTAATAATTTCACCTCTCAGTGGGTCATGTGCTCCTGGTAGATTATCTTCTACATAGTTGTAATGTTACTGTTGATTTAATAATTTCACCTCTCAGTGGGTCATGTGCTCCTGGTAGATTATCTTCTACATAGTTGCAATGTTACAGTTGATTTAATAATTTCACATCTCAGTGGGTCATGTGCTCCTGGTAGATTATCTTCTACATAGTTGTAATGTTACTGTTGATTTAATAACTTCACCTCTCAGTGGGTCATGTGCTCCTGGTAGATTATCTTCTACATAGTTGTAATGTTACTGTTGATTTAATAATTTCACCTCTCAGTGGGTCATGTGCTCCTGGTAGATTATCTTCTATACATCCATCCATTACAGCCTATTAAAGTCCACTGCTGAACATAGCCCCCCCCCCCCCCCCAATAGATTGCCTCATAGTGGAGATATTTGCCACAGTTGCCGCGCTTGAAAACCAGTTTTTTTTAATTTTAGTTGTCATTAGGAAGACGCTGCAGCCCATCTCCTGATTTTTTCCCCAGAAATGATTTGGGATAGTGGATATTCTTTCAGTTACTAAATAGTAAAATTTATTTATTTATTTTCCACTATACAATTATCTTTACAGGTTTATCACCTAATGCGGTAATGTAGACAACTATTTTACCAACTCCAACTACACAGTTACAAGCTAATAATTTTCGATTATAGATATGTACTTATTGCTATTTCAAACACGTATCTATATCACAGCAGGACCATAACTAATTTCAAATAGAGCTCTTACTATGAACCCACCCAGAGTACAACAAAATATATCTATGTCTTCTGCTATTTGATTGAGGATACGGAGGGCGCGCGTAAAGTGCGCTTCAGTCACCAGCTTAGTGTGGCCGCGCGGCACAGCTAGCAGCTGCGGCCGCCGCCGCCGCCGCCACACGTATCTGTCCGGAACACATATGCGCACTTGTTGCAATACGTCTGGATTGTGAATCTTTCCCCTCACCACCTTAAAGATATATGAAACAAGCGCTAAATTCCTCCTCATCGCTCATTGTATCCTACCATACCTAAGGTGAATAAGGTAGGATACTTATTTGGGTAAAATGGGTATACTCCATACATTTTTTGATATAAATATATTAAGAGTAAACGCATCTGCATTTTGATTCTTAATTATGGATAGATGTAGCTATGTCTATAGGCCACAGTATCCACTTGCAATCAGGTGGACTGTGTGCTAGTTTGTTACCCTTATTATATATTTAAAAAAAAGATTTGATATCCAGATTGCAAAAGGGGAGCATAGTTAAAGGTGCTGGATATCTAATACTGAGAGTGTCGATCCATCTGATGACAAGCGAGGCGATTAATGGTAGAGATACTCCCTACTATAAGTCGAGGCACAGGGGTGGGCCATTTACAGCTTAATGTGTGAATATTACTACGGGCTGTTTTCACACTGATGTGAAACTTGCCAGTGTAATACTTAAGTGTGACACTTACCAGCATCAGTTCGAAGAAAGTTTTGTAACCATATCGGTGCCAACTCAAATGTTGGTCACCTTCTAGCTCCTTGTAGTTTGTTGTTGTGCTCACGTCATTCCAGCTGTTTGAACCCTCGTAGTTGTCCACTATGAGGTCCATGAGGGCTAGGAACGACTCGAGGAAATCTTTGTCTTTGAGTAGCTCTGGATGGGTCTCTTTTAAATGGTCTTGTAATCTGGAATTTTTGGGGATAGATAAACATTTTGTGGTCTAGTGTACCTATTTTGAAACCAAAAACATTTATGTGGTAGTGTCACGCTGCAGCTGTAATTATGGTTATAGCATGAATGGGTAAGATCGACCAGGGAAGGACCTCATTTTCACAGAATACTAGCGAGTAAACAGCATAATAATGTTGCTGTTTTAGCGAGATAAATAGTCTATACAAATAAGTCCACAACACTGACAGTTAAAATGTTTAATTTAATACACACAAGCAGGAGATACACAATTTAGCACAAACAAGCAGAAGATACGCAAGCCAAGATAAAAGAGTTTATAATAAAAATACAGTCTAGAAAAAGCACAATCAATATTAACCGTAATATTTAAGTCTATGGCGAGAACAAAGGATTAGCGCTAGCGAGCAACATGCGTTCCGCGTCGTATCGGCAGAACGACTGGTGAAGTGAACGCAGTGCGCGGACGCAGGCGATCCTTTTCCAGCTGTGTTAACGGAATTCCGGGCGGCGCGTTCACCGCCCGGCTGTTGCTACGTGCATTGTGTTGAGAGTATATAGTGGCGTGTAAAAGTATTGTATATGTTGAATGTGAGAGAGTATGTATGTGTGTATCTGTGTGGCATATGTGTGTGTGTGTATAATGTAGGAAAGTAGCCTACACTGTGTTTCGTATGGTGAGTGTAAAGAACTGTAGACCCCTTTTACTGAAAACGAGGCATTTCCCCTCAGGGGTAACAATATATCTATATTCTGATTCTTAATCGATGATAGTTGTCTATGGGCCACAGCATCCACTTAACATCACGTGGACTGTGCTGCTGTGTGCTTGTTAATTATCCTAATGCTATAAAAAAAACTTTAAATTGCAGTTAACAATTTCCAGTAGAACCCAGGTTGCTTGTGTGCTGTGAAATTCACAGCGAGCTCAACATGTTCAAAACTTTAGAAAGATTTTCAACTATTAAAAAGGTAAAATCTTTAAACTTTGTTGAGAAAAAATAGCTCATATCCTCGCTCAATTATCGCGATTGAAAAACAGTTATTGGTACAATTAAAACTTAAGAAAGAGAGACGATTCGATTTAGAATATACATAATTTTTTTAATTTTGTACATAGTTTGTACTTTGTTCATGCTTTTCCCTTGACATACATAAAGTATTGTATTGTATGTAAGTATCTTTTTCTCAACGGATTTTTTAAAGAGAAGTATGCAACTTATATTGGTATGCTTGCTTTGTTAAACACGTCCTGGACAGCACTGAATATGAAACTGAAGAGAGGAGACAGATCAAGATTGGTGTATTTTTATAAAACTGATTAAAAAAAAACAAAACCATATCTTGGGTTTGCCCTAGATTGTAGTCCTAGCTTCGCCACTTTACAGGGGAGGCTAATCAGCAGGGGACTTTTATAGGCTCTAATTGATGGATGACGAGAAATAAGTCACAAATTTCCTAAATACTCACTTCCGAGTGATATAAGCGCCCAACGAATCCTCTTCAGTGTTAGTGTCGTCTACCAAAGACAAGCAATACATTATCAGTTCGTTCACCAGCTCGTGATTGCCTCTGGTCCCGTCAGACTGATACACGTCCACGGTTAGGTTCTGTGAGAGCACGGTGATATTGTTCTTGATTGCAGTGTCGTATACCCTGCTAGGGTACTGGCCGTGGATCCTTGAGGTGGGCAAGAAATATATTTATTACTAGCTTTTACTTTACTTTCGACTTCTACTATGTAGAACTTAAATAAAAAAGTCTACAGTTATGGTGATCTTTGGACAAGTTTATTTATCAACAACTTATTTCTTGGTAAAGCCAGGCTGCAGCTATATTATGGTTGTAACAGGGATAGGTTGGCTCAACCAGGCAAGGTCCACGCTCTCACATCTGTCTAGGCCAAGCCTAAAGTATTTAGGCAAAACTAGTATATCCTGACACGCGTCGGATAAACCGATTTGGTCTAGGACAAGGTAACTAGTTTGGCCTGAAATCTGGTTTGGCCGCTAACTAGCTTATATATGATCAGTATCATTGACAGGGTCGAAAAGGCATTATATGTGATCAGTCTCATTGCCAGGGTAGAAAAAGCACTGGAGAAGAAAGAAACAGCTCTTTGTGCCTTTCTAGATATTGAGGGCTTCTTCGACAGTAGCCCCACATCACTGCTGATTGGGGGCCTGACATCTAAAAATGCTGACCCCCCAACCATCAGATGGGTGAAGTCGATGCACTCAAACAGAAAGGCAAAAATAGCGCTGTTTCAAACTTCGATTGAGGTTGCAACTACAAGAGGCTGCCCACAAGGAGGTGTTTTGTCACCCCTTCTTTGGACTCTTGTGGTTGACCAACTATTGTACAAAATGGCAGACCTAAGCATTGACACATTGGGTTATGCTGATGAACTTGTGATCATTGCTAGGGGCTTTTGCTAAAGTATTTTATCGTCAATAATACAAAGAGCCCTAAACAACATTAATAACTGGTGTAGGGATAACAGTTTATCAGTTAATGCTGATAAAACTGTTATAATACCCTTTACCAAAAAGAGACGGTTGGACAAATTAGTCCAACCAAAACTTAATGGCAAAGAAGTACCATTTTCCACGGAAGTTAAGTACTTGGGCGTAACAATCGACCAAAAACTAACGTGGAACTCTCACCTTAGCAACGTATGCCATAAGGCAAAAGTTTGCTTTAGGTACGTGCAGTCGCTTGGTCGGGAACAAACTGGGGCTTGCGTCCCAGTATGGTCCTACAGCTGTACAGTGGCATAGTGAGGCCGATTCTCACCTACGCCTCCATTGTCTGGTGTAACAAGGCCAACCAAAAGACGACTGCGGACAGACTAAACAATCTACAAACGACTACCTGCTTAATGGCAACTGGAGCTATGCGATCATCGCCTGGAGCGGCTCTTAATGCACTTCTACGCCTAACACTCCTTGATCTCTATCTAGACAAGGAGGCGAGGGCTAGTTTGTATAGGATTAACGCCCAGGGCGGTCTGAGCTTGCTCTCCTACAGATTGTGATCCATGCTCGACTCAATTAAGGAATCACCAGTCTTATGCATGATCTCAGATATGCGTCCACTACACAGTTTTGATAAAAAGTATATAGTGGAATTACCCTCCAGAGAAGACTGGCTGAACGGCCAGGATATCTGTGAGGTCGGTAGCCTCATTTGGTATACGGATAGGTCTAAAATGGGCCTCGACGTAGGCTTTGGAATTTACGGGGAACGCCCCAAATCTAAACTTAGTATGGATTTGGGTATCATATACCTTTATCTTCCAGGCAGAAATTTTCGTCATACTACGGTGTGCGGAAATCAATCTGCAAAAACACTACGTCAACCATATAACAATTTGGACCTGAGCCATTTTGTGGAATCCCAAGAAGCCTGGCCCAATTGACCCTTGAAACTCTTTATCATAATAAATCACTTAAGATCTGGTCTGACACCACACCACATCAGGCTTAAATAAAACATTCTAAAACCTTAATCCGGGCTTTTGATCGTAAATTCGCTTCAGAAGCCCTGGGATTAAGTAAAAATAAATTGCGTATTCTGGCAAGAGCCCTAACTGGACACTGTTGTATTAAAAAGCACATGTCTATCCTGGGACTAAGCAACTCAAGGATGTGTCGGTCCTGTTCCATAACGTAAGAAACGCCTCTACACATCCTAACTGATTTGCGGACCCTTAATGCGCAAACGTAACACTTATCTGGGAAACTATGTACTCCGCCCAGAAGAAGTGAAATTGTTCACGCCTAAGCAACTCCTTCTATTCATTGAAGACATAGGGCTTAGCCGTGAACTATAGCCATAGCAGCGATCACAATAGATCTTATAGGTCGCAGTGATACTGGTCTCTTTCCCCAGACCTGCATAGCTGCTCTCATATAATTAAAAAACTTATATATGTGTAGATAATAAGATTTCTTTCTGTGAGTCATGAGACCAGCGTCAATGGTAAGTGCCTACCCCAGGAGAAGAATAAAATAGTAGCGTTATAGAAAACCATCTCGACATTTAGTTTTGACTATCGTATACTTCAAGTAACGGGATACTTACAATCATTAAAACATTGTAATGAATCTCACCGTGTAGTGGTAGCGTCCAGTCGTGATGAACTTTGGACCCATTGGGTGGTATAAGAGGCGACAATGGATAAAAGGCAGCCAGTACGAACAGACTGTAAGATATGTCAGTCCTCAGGGGTGACAACGTCTCTTTACTCTTCTTTGTTTGAAGTAGGGTGCAAGTACCAATGGACTACAGTAGCAACTAACCACCAGGTGGAGGTTTGTTTGTCATTTCAATTGTATAAATAAGGAGTTGGCTCGCCAGCGTCTGTCAAGATTGGACTTTTAACAGGCCGATGGAGAAGAGGAAAAAGAAAACGAATGTGCCTATCATCACAGGACTGAACTAAAACTTCTTTAGCTCCATCTGTATGTTATGTATATATATATATATATATATATTATATGATATATGCATATATGTATAACATATACATGTATGTACACACACACATATATATATTCATTTACTACAAATATTTAAATTTATTATCGGCTTCCTTCCATAATTTGTTACTATTCACCCGAAAATTCACATAACATGAACTTTAAAATGAATTTACAATTTTATTCACTTTAAACGTAGAATATTTAATGTATTGAACAAACTATCAATTCATAAAATACGAAACGTAACTGGCTATGAGAGAAAGAAAATATGTGTGCGCGCACTGCTCTCTTTTGCTTATATCCCCCACTCAACTCCCGTTCACCTCGCCCGACCACACTATTCGTAACGCTTTCGTCACGCGTTCGCCAACTTACTCCCCAAGTCAAGCATGCGTAAAGAAGTTTTACTTCAAAAATTTAAAGATCAGAATAAACTACTTACCATTCCGCTCCAAGCTCGACAACGCCATCACCGAAAAGCACAGTATTAACGCGTCCGCCGATACGATCCTGTGCCTCCAATCCCAGGACTTTTTTCCCTGCTCTAGCGAGAGTCGACGCTGCTGTCACTCCGGCAGACCCCAACCCTATCACTATGGTGTCATACTGCATTGTGGACCTGGAAAAAAACGGTTTAATGATATCCTCTAGTAGCGTAAGTGGTATTCCCTATCACTCCCATTTGTCTCGTGGGTGTTACCGGATGACTATATTGCAGAGTATATAAAGTAGCAGTATTACCACCAGCCTTATTTGTTATAGAATAAATGTGAACGGAGCAGACTATATTGCAGAGATATATAGATAGATAGCAGTATAACCACCAGCCTTATTTTTTATAGAATAAATGTGACATGCGAGCACACAGCCCACCTGATGGTAAGTGGACAGTAGTGGTAGAGCCACGCTGCAGCTATATTATGATTGTAGCACGAATGGGTCGGCTCAACCGAGGTAGGACCACGCTCTCACAGAATACCAGCGAAAAATAGCAGCTTGATACTGCTGTGTTTCGTATGGTGAGTGTAGAGATCCGGAGACCCTTTTTACTGGAAACGAGGCAATCCATCTTAGTCCTCAGGGGTGACAACGCATCTGCTTTTTGATTCTTAATCGAGGATAAATATAAATATCTATGGGCCACAGCATCCACTTACCATCAGGTGGACTGTGTGCTCGTTAGTCACCTTTATTCTAAATGAGGCAATCCATCTTAGTCCTCAGGGGTGACAACGCGTCTGCGTTTTGATTCTTAATCGAGGAGAAATATAAATATCAATGGGTCACAGCATCCACTTACCATCATGTGGACTGTGTGCCCGTTTGTCACCTTTATTCTATAAAAAGTTGATACTGTGGCCCATACACATCTACATCTATCCTTGATCAAGATACAAAATGCACATAAAATGTCACCCCTGAGGACTAAGATAGAATGCCTCGTTACCAGTAAAAATGTTCTCCACGCTCACCATATGAAACGCAGCAGCATTAAGCTGCTATATCACGATGGTATTCTGTGAGAACCAACCCATTTGTGCTACAATCACAGTAAAGCCGCAGCGTGGTTGTACCATGTTTACACACGGCATAGAATACCAAGAAGTGTGAGAAACGAACGAGTCTTCTCGACCGCTCACTGTAGACTGAAGTAGTACGGGGAATTAACCGTAGCTTAGGCAGTACTAAGGCCGCATAGCCCGTCTATACTATAGACTCTATAGTATGTGCCAAATCGATTGAGAAAAACGAAAATTACCAAGATAGAGATATGAGCCAAGTGTCAAAAGGCGTAACTTACAAAACCTCAATTTAGATGTGATAACAATATTTAAATATTGATATTATTCACACTTCTAGGTCAGCACATATGTTTTGTTTTTTGTTTCTTAAATAATATTGTCTGTGGTTCCTATAAACATCATAAAATCTTACGGTACATCGCGAAAAATGTGTTATATTTCAATTTAAGGTAAGTAACGCAGCAATTCATAACAGTTTCATATTAAAAAATATTTGAAGCAATATAATCACCATATTGAGCTTTTGCAAATTCATCCCTTTAAAATAAACAAAACGCGAACAAAACACGCCAGAGATGCGTCACCTTTTTTGGGCCGGTCCGAGATACGAGTGATGATTGCACCGAATAAAGATAAAGTTCTTATATATTTTATCTTCTGAACAAGTACGTACTTATTAGGTGTCGTTATCACTCGAATCTTTATATGTGTTAGAAATTAATGCTTTTTGTTGTCAAATGAATAAAGTACTTTATAACAATAGATGATTTTTCTTCTACAGCGATCTTTTACATAACTTTTACGAGTAATAATAGTTAATAAATAATATATATTATATCAATCATTATAAAAAAATAATTAAAAAAATACGTGTGGCACTCGGTGACTACCGCGGTAAAGCTATTGCATAGCATTTTTTATCAACTTATGCAATTATAATTATTTATTTATTTTATTTATGCAGTTAAGTCTTTGATATTAAATCAAGTTACACTTTTTGAGCGTGGTGACCGATAAGAAAACAATTTTTTTCTCTTATTGAATAAATGAGAAGTTAATATTGTTTAAAATATTTTTTTTTAATATCTTACAATACATGTAGGTTATTCAGGAATTTTTATCATTGAGTTAGCAGCTAGTGTACACGCATACGTCTAGTCGCACGCACACAAACACTGTGCCGAAGTCTGCCGAGTGCCGAAGTCTGCCGAACTGAAACGACGTTAGACGATGCACGGCTTTCAACGCCACACCTCCGTGCCCGTCGGAGTGGGGAGCGTGAGGTTTTTTTTCGTTACGGAATTTCTGGATTCGGTCCCCGCGCTCATGGCCCGCGATAGAAGCTATGCAATAGCTTAAAAATATATCGCCTGGAGTTACTGTGACCGACGCTAGGTGGTTAAGGGTTAAGGATACTTAGATAACATAAATAATAATTTTTCCATTTTATGATAGTTTTTTAAGTTTGAACTGTTTTTGTGTATATAAGGTAATGTAACATAAAATATTATATAGATGCGTAGATATTAGGTAAGACCTGTAAATTTTTTAAAGAAATTAGTTCACGTTTAATATTTGACATTATGTAGAACTACTTAAACTTATTAAGTATAACAATGTCTGGTCCGTTTACAAGCATAATATGGTAATATTTTGAGAAGTTAATTGTAATAAATTAAAACTGTATTCTTTGGAGTAAACAAGTAAAATAATAATTTGTTATAGCGCCATCTACTGCATTTTATACGTAAAATGATGTTATCGAAAAAACATTGAATACCTCTTTCAAAGTAGTACGCATAAAATATGCTAGACGGCATAAACAGGAAACTATTTAATTTAATGTTCTATTTCATTTTCTCGCAGGCTAAATTCTGTTGATATATACTTATATATCACTTCTTATATTACGAGATTTTGAGGATACTTAGATTACATAAACAATTATTTTTTCGTTTTATGATAGGTTTTTAAGTTTGAACTGTTTTTGTGTATAAAAAGTAATGTAACAAAAATATTATATAGATGCGTAGATATTAGGTAGATACGGTACATTTTTTAAAGAAATTAATTCAAGTTTAGTGTTTGACCTTGTGTAGAACTAATTAAACCTATTAAGTATAACAATGTCTCGTCCGATTACAAGCACAATATGGGACTATTTTGCGAAGTTAAGTGTATATATAGTTTTATATGTGGTAGAGCCATGCTCCAGTTATATTAGTAGTATAGTCGTAGCGCTAATGGGCAGGCTCGACCGAGGAAGGACCACGCTCTCATAAAATACCAGCGTGAAATAGTACAGAATGGACATTGTGTAGAACTAATTAAACCTATTAAGTATAACAATGTCTCGTACGCTTACAAGCATAATATAAGACTATTTTGAGAAGTTGTAATAAATTAAAACTGTATTCTTTGGAGTAAACAGTAAAATAATAATTCATTATATCGCCATCTACTGCATTTTATACGTAAAATGATTTTATCGAACAAACATTGATTAACTTTCAAGGTGGTATGCAAAAAATACGCTAGATGGCGTAAACACGACATGATTTCATTCTCTCGGTGGCTAAATTCCATTGATATATAATTATATATAACTTGTTGTACATTTTTTAAAGAAATTAGTTCACGTTTAATGTTTGACATTATGTAGAACTACTTAAACTTATTAAGTACAACAAAGTCTGGTCCGCTTACAAGCATAATATGGTAATATTTTGAGAAGTTAAGTGTAATAAATTAAAACTGTATTCTTTGGAGTAAACAAGTATAATAATAATTTGTTATAGCGCCATCTACTTCATTTTATACGTAAAACGATTTTATCGAACAAACATTGATTAACTTTCAAGGTGGTACGCACAAAATACGCTAGATGGCGCAAACACGACACGATTTCATTTTCTCGCGCTAAATCCTATTGATATATACTTGTATGTAACTTGTTATGTTATCGGATTTTAAGGATGGCAAAATACACATTTATGGATCCTATTGATATAGACTTATATGTCACTTCTTATATTATGAGATTTTATGGATACTTAGTTTACACAAATATAATTTTATTAGTTTTATGGTAGTTTTTTAAGTTTGAACCGTTTTTGTGTATAAAAAGTAATGTAACATAAAATATTACTTAGATGCTTAGATATTACGAGGGTGGATTGAAAAGTACTCGGCCTAACCAAGAAAATAAACACATACTAAATCAGTTATATTTTTATTTTTCTACATAATCACCATCAAGTTCAATACACTTTTGCCACCTCCCCTTCCAAGCATTTAGACCGTTGAAAAAAAATGATTCTTCCTTAGAGTGAAAATATGCGTCTACAGCTGCTTTGACCTCGTCGTTTGTCAAAAATCTTTGACCTCCCAAGTACTTTTTTAGGTTAGGGAACAGAAAGAAGTCTGATGGTGCCAGATCAGGTGAATACGGCGGATGCGGTAACAGTTCAAAGCCACAGTTGTGAATTTCAGCCATTGACTGTACTGACGTGTGAACAAGGGCATTATCTTGATGAAACAGTACTTTTCTTCTGAGCATTCCTCGACGTTTTTCTTTTATTTCCTCTCGTAAACGACGTAGTAAGGTGCAGTAGTAATCAGAGTTTATAGTCTGACCCCTTTCAAGATAATCAATCATAATCACACCTTTCGAGTCCCAGAATACTGAAGCCATCAACTTATTTGCCGACAAAATCGACTTAGCCTTTTTAGGGGGTGGTGAACCAGGTCTTCTCCACTGTTTTGATTGTTGTTTTGTTTCCGGTGTACAGTAATGAACCCATGTTTCGTCCATAGTAACAAAACGATTCAAAAAATCATCTGCATAGGCTTCAAATAACTCCAAACAGTCGCGTGAAATAGTCAATCGCGTCCTTTTTTGTTCAACTGAAAGCAGTCGCGGAACCCACCTCGCAGACACCTTGTGGAAACCCAACTCGTTGACAATGATGTTTTGAGTTCGTTCATAAGAGATGCCTATAATCTCGGCTATCTCTCTAATTTTTAATCTGCGGTCTCCCATTATTAAATCAAGTACTTTTTTAATATTTTCGTCAGTAGTTAACGTCGAAGGCCTTCCAGAGCGGGGTTCATCTTTCACACTCTCTCTACCACGCTTAAATTCCGCTATCCATTTTTTGACGGATGAATATGATAGAGCACAATCGCCTAATGTACTGACCATGTCATCATGGATGGCTTTTGATGATAGCCCCTTCTTATGGAGGTACTTAATGACGGCACGCTGCTCGATTTGCTCCATTCGCGGAAATTATGTCCGATTACTTTGTTAATAAATTTATAAAATCACAACTAATTATCGCACACGTTTCGAACTTCACACAATGAACTAGTCTGAACTGAACTAAATAATGTGGGTAGATTTGATTTTTAGAATTGAATGGATCTGTGTTAGGCCGAGTACTTTTCAATCCACCCTCGTAGGTAGGTAGGTACTGTACATTTTTTAAAGAAATTAGTTCAAATTTAGTGTTGGACATTGTGTAGAACTAATTATACCTATTAAGTATAACAATGTCTTGTCCGCTTACAAGCATAATATGGGAGTATTTTGAGAATTTAAGTAAATAAATTAAAACTGTATTCTTTGGAGTACACAAGTAAAATAATAATTTGTTATATCGCCATCTACTGCATTTTATACGTAAAATGATTTTATCAAACAAACATTGATTAACTTTCAAGGTGGTATGCTAAAAATACGCTAGATGGCGTAAACACGACGTGATTTCATTTTCTCGCTGGCTAAATCCAATTGATATATAACTTGTTGTACATTTTTTAAAGAAATTAGTTCACGTTCAATGTTTGACATTATGTAGAACTAATTAAACTTATTAAGTATAATAATGTCCCGTCCACTTACAAGCAAAATAGACTATTATGAGTAGTTAAGTGTATATAGTTTATACATGGTAGATCCATGCTACAGTTATATTAGTAGTATAGTTGTAGCACTAATGGGCAGGCTCGACCGAGGAAGGAACACGCTCTCACAGAATACCAGTGTGAAATAGTGTCTTAATGCTGCTGTGTTTCGTATGGTAAGTGTAGAGAACCGAAGACCCTTTTTACTGGAAATGAGGCATTCCATCTTAGTCCTCACGGGTGACAACGCATCTGCATTTCGATTTGTAATCGAGGATAGATGTAGATGTCTATGGGCTGCAGCAACCACTTACCATCAGGTGGACTGTGTACTCGTTTGCCAATCTATCCAATAAAAAAAAATTAAAACTGTATTCTTTGGAGTAAACAGGATACTTAGATTACATAAATAATTATGGAATAAATGAAAAGTTAATATTGTTTAAAATATTTTTAATATCTTACAATACATGTAGGTTATTCAGGAATTTTTATCATTGAGTTAGCAGCTAGTGTACACGCATACGTCTAGTCGCACGCACACAAACACCGTGCCGAAGTCTGCCGAGTGCCGAAGTCTGCCGAACTGAAACGACGTTAGACAATGCACGGCCTTCAAGCCACACCTCCGTGCCCGTCGGAGTGGGGAGCGTGAGGTTTTTTCGTTACGGCGGAATAAATTTCTGGATTCGGTGCCCGCGCTCAAGGCCCGCGATAGAAGCTATGCAATAGCTTAAAAATCATTATAAATAAA
Source organism: Parnassius apollo (assembly GCA_907164705.1). Taxonomy (NCBI): domain Eukaryota; kingdom Metazoa; phylum Arthropoda; class Insecta; order Lepidoptera; family Papilionidae; genus Parnassius; species Parnassius apollo. The sequence continues at coordinate 937,334 of CAJQZP010000103.1, read as the reverse complement.
GAATATGTTGAAGGTTTGTAACCCCTGGTTAAACGACCGAAAGGCCATTGTCCGTTTTTCTCATTCTCGATTTGGCACATACTATATAGTACTAGCAGTATACATAGAAGTCTTTTATCACAAGTGACGTTCCGATTAATACTACGAACATCAGTCCGTCAGTCAAGCGTGACCTACATTTCATATTTAATAATTCTGTTAATCGGTTTTATTATTAGGAAAATTACAAAACTATTTTATTGTTTTGTAATTTTCCTAATATTATTATTATTAATTAACTATTTTATTTTATTGATTTCCAGTGTTAGAGGATGGCGGATATTCGGCGAATATTTCAAACGAGCTATTGTTTATATTATATACATACTACACTAGCGATCCGCCCCTGCGAAACATGTACAGAAAAAATATAGGTATTTAAAAGATGTATAATGTCGTTTGCTTTCTAATGTATAACGCAGCTAGTCGCCTAGATTAAGTATTGAGAGATTCTAAATTACCTAATTCTTAAAGAATCTCGTAAATACAAAGCGATATTCAAGGTCAAAGGGTCACTAAATAATGTATTTTGGAAATAACTTGTTTTATTTGCTTCAAATGACATTTGTAGTAAATAGAAAATTTGTAGCACTTAATGTTTTCTACAAATTTCATGTAAGGAGATATTTAATATTGAGTTCTCGAAATGGAGCGCATAAGGGGAAATCTCTTATCTTATTGTAAGTTAATTATCATAGTACAGTTTACGAAGAGAAAAAACGAAAAGAATAAAGCACGTTATCACGTAAAGCAAAACTAATTTTTTTACGTCCGTCTCATCAATACCTATACTTGTATTTTGTGACATACCCAGGTATCGATAAGTTTCAGACTCGGAAAGGGTTCTTATGTTGATGGGCATAGATAAATCTATGCCCTCAGTATTAACAACCCTACCCTCTCAACATGGAGGACCGCACACTTATCCGTCCCCAGCTAAATTCTAATAGAATTCCTAAATTTACAAGGGATGTTTAGCAATTCCATAAGATTGGAGCGACTGGAGGCGAATAATTTGAGATCATCCATATAGAAAGGTAAGGTCACTTTTGCACCTCTTTTTCAAATCTGAAATCCCCTTCCGGAGCCCTCCAGTAAGGTACTGAGAGGGTTCAGAGAGAGTCAAAACCAAATTTGACTCAAACAATCGCCCTGAAAGACGCCTATTCTGATCTTTAGCCTGATTTCTCTCTGGTCGTGTTGATTACTGTTCCATCGGACTATGAGGGTGAGGGAATAAAGAGTGCACCCGCGCTTGCGCATACGCTTCGGCAATATAATCCTGTCCTGCACAGATAGCTAGTCTCCGTCGAACGGCCACCGTGATGGAAATTCGGTCTGGAGAAATATAACTGTTTAAAAAGTTCTTTATTATATTTACTAAAAAATAGACATGTGCCAATCATTCACTTCTCGTGACCGAATCATTCTTGTACATTTCGTCACGCGTGCCGGTACATTCGGATCGATCATTCAAATGGATCATTTTGGACTTCAGTACCCTACACTAAAAACAATTCATTCAGTTCATTCGGGATACGGTCGGTTTTTGACTCATTCACAATTCACACCAATCACGAGTTAAAAAGGTTGCGTCAATTGTTTGTGATTGGTTGTACCGGAACATTAAAAAACAGATGAATGAACCATCAATACTTTTAAGTGTACCAGCTCAAACGAATGAATCATTCCTGATTGACACATGTTTACTAAAATATTACAGTTACTAAAAAATCTTCTAACATTTAACTCTTAACTAATATACTAATTTAATCTATTAACTAATTGGTAATCGTTAATTAACTATTATCTTTACAAAAAGACACGTTTAATAACATTTAGTTACTAAAACTGAAATAGATGAAATACAATTTAATAACTCTTTTTCGTAATTTATAGACAGCCATTGTAATTTAAAAATAATATTTAAAACGCATCTGTAGCCATTGTTTGAAGTTGGCTGCGAGTAACTATTGACAGCAGTAGCAACTTACGATCAGTTAGACTGGGTGCGTTTGGCAGAAAAAAGCGCTAGCAAGCGCTTATAAGCGCTAAAATAGTTTTCGGCCAGGACACGATTGCTACTTCAGTAGCGCTGACACAATCCGCCATTTTGCTTATTTAATTTGTTTGTTTTGAAGTAGAGTTTATAAGTTGTTTTGTGCAATATTAGTTTTAAGTAATATAATGACATGAATAAACATATACATGCTATTAAAAACTCATGATTGGTAAGTTTTAATATGAATACTTTACAAACATATATTTAAATTAGGTTAGATTCCCCGGTTAAAACTAACATCGTGTCCTGGAGGAAAATAGCTACTTACGATTTGACAGCGCTTACCGCTTACGATCGCCATTTTGCTTACAAGCGCTTGCTAGCGCTTTTTTCTGCCAAACGCACCCAATGTGTGTTTGTTTATCACTTGTCTTATAATAAATCTGTGTAAACAAAAACAAAAAACGTAAATAAATTCAGATATGAATGGGCACTATAGTCACCTTAAGTATATACATACATAGAATAACATATTAGGTTTATAACTTACCTATGTACCCTAAACCGTTTAGTGTCGATCGACCGTGGTTTAAAACTTAAAGTAGACCTAATAAAACGTGTTACGAGTGTCATGACGGTGAAAGATATAAATTTACATCAATTATTAATATAGAAGCATTCATAGCGATGCGTTGCGTAAATACAACTACAAACGATAATTATAATATGTAATTATGTAAATGTATATAATTCCTAATTATGCAACTCATTTTAATTTTCAACCCGATTGCCGTCATTCGCGTAGGGCTACTGCTATTATCAATGAAACTGGTGACATTTGTTGAGGTATAGACAGTAAATAACTCGGTAATAAAGCTGTTGGATTTCAGTAATGCTTTCAATACAGTTGACTTAGATATATTGTTGAATTAGTTGTGTTACCTTACCCTATCTCCATCAGTAATTGATAGGTTTGAGAGTTATCTCTGTGGTTTTCGGCAGTGTATACGCGTCGATGATTTTTGTTCATAGTAATGTGATATTTTTGCTTGAGCTACCGCAGTGTAGCTTGTTGTCACCATTATTTTTTCTACTCTCTTCTATTTTCAATAATTCTCATAAAATACATTCTCTTATAAATTGCATTAAAACATTTCTTTAGTTTTCACCTTTAAACAAGAAGTATGTATGTATTTTTATAAGTATGCTAATGTGTATCGAGTAAATCTCGGGCTAGTTTCTATCATGTTTTTATAAACAACTATACACAGAAAATCGGAAGAAAAGTAATATACGAATTCCGATTATCCGATATTGATGAACATGCGATTCCGAGTATCCAACCTAGTAGGTGGATTTATTAGGGTTGGTAAACGGAATAACCTCACAAATTAATTTTAGTAATAAGTAATAAGTAATAAAGTTGTCATAATTGTATGGCTAACATAGACTATATACCTCGTTATAAATTAAAATATGGTGAATATGAACTTTCAAAAAACTTGCAACCCAAAAAAAAGTACCTAAATATATTGTGTTTGGTACAATCAAAACTTTTAGAATTTGTATTTTGTTTTGCTTTTACATCAACTTGTTACTAAGCTTGTAAAGTCGTTTTACATGGTAGAGCCAAACTGCAGCTATTATGGTTGTAGCATGAATGGGTCGGCTCGACCGGGGAAAGACCACACTCTCTCAGAATACCAGCTTAATGCTGCTGTGTTTCGTATTGTGAGTGTAGAGTCCCGGAGACCCGTTTTACTGGAAATGAGGCATTCCATCTTAATCCTCAAGGGTGACAACGCAGCTGCATTTTGATTCTTAAGCGAGGTTAAATGTAGATGTCTATGGGCTACAGCATCCACTTACTATCAGGTGGACTGTGTGCTCGTTTGTCACCCTTATCCTATAAAAAAAAGTCCACTGTCATATATGGGCCTGTACAGCCGGGCGGAGGATTTGGTTTAATCGTCACGCTTAGTAGCCAGATTGATGATCCCAGTTCCGGTATGTAGCAGTTCGCAGTACAGTTATGAATGGTTCTCAGTTATGATTACGTAGCTTGCATCAGCATAGTCAAGAATTGGAAGGACAAGAGTCAGTGCGAGCATAATTTTTGCAAGAATGGCGTGAAATGATCGAGGGGTGCAAAGAAATGTGCAAATACAGTATCCACCTAGTTGAGTGTCAAAATAAATTCAACAGTAAAAAATAAAAATATAAATTTATTTGCAACTTTCCGCTAAACATATAAAATGATGTGTCTTACCTGGATTGAAGCGCACCTCCCCGCCCTCCCTCAATTGCACTTAGCGGTCAGCCGCCGTAGAGTCTATATTACCTGAGGATGCCTCGTGTAGAGGCGAAACACGTGTCGTATTATCGTCGATGGTGTGTCTTGCCTGGAATAGTGGTGTTGAGAGTAGTGGTACTTGGTCTAGTGGTGACGGAGTTAGTGTATGCAATTGAGGGAGGGCGGGAGGTGCGCTTCAATCCAGGTAAGACACATCATTTTATATGTTTAGCGGAAAGTTGCAAAGAAATTTATATTTTTATTTTTTATTATAATGGATTTCCGCAAAGTAACGCCTGATTCTATCAATTAAATTCAACAGGTTTTAAACATTATTGCGGTATAGTATTAAACTCCATTGTGTCTATCCGACCCATTCATGCTACAACCATAATAGCTGCAGTTTGGCTCTACCATGTAAAACGACTTTACAAGCTTAGTAACAAGTTGATGTAAAAGCAAAACAAAATACAAATTCTAAATGTACGGATTGTACCAAACACAATATATTTAGGTACTTTTTTTTTGGGTTGCAAGTTTTTTGAAAGTTCATATTCACCATATTTTAATTTATAACGAGGTATATAGTCTATGTTACCCATACAATTATGACAACTTTATTACTTATTACTAAAATTAATTTGTGAGGTTATTCTGTTTACCAATCCTAATAAATCCACCTACTAGGTTGGATACTCGGAATCGTGTGTTCATCAATATCGGATAATCGGAATTCGTATATTACTTTTCTTCCGATTTTCTGTGTATAGTTGTTTATAAAAACATGATAGAAACTAGCCCGAGATTTACTCGATACACATTAGCATACTTATAAAAATACATACATACTTCTTGTTTAAAGGTGAAAACTAAACAGTCACTTCGAATGATATTATGTAATTGAAAATACTTTTAATTGTTCAATTACATGATATCATTTGAAGTGACATAATTTACGTCATTTTAGAGATATCTTATGATGAAAGAAATGTTTTAATGCAATTTATTTCCATTATATTTTATTGAGGTATTTAAATTAATAACTAACATAAATAAAAATCTTGTTAATTATATAAACACAGTATTGGAAATAGTATGGTACTTAACAAATTTTAATTATTTTTTATTGAGAGACGAATTCATAGAGGATATACAATTACGTCTACTCAATAATGAAAATAGTGTTGGTGATTTCCTGGACATATTGCAGAATTTATAAATTACTTATTATTATTCAAAACAAGGAAGTTTAATTTGGTTTAAATGCAATATGTAATATGATTTTTGTTTAGGTTGGTGATTATTAAAAATTAATCAAGTACTGGGGGTGGAAAGGCAGAACAACAATCAAACATTGAATTTCGAGATCTGTACTGAAATATCAACAGTCCTCTACCACTCAGTCATAACATACACCTTAATCTACTGCCTATGATATTACTCGATATAAGCAATTAAAAAAGCAATTGTGCTGAAATTGAAAATACACTCTCGTCAATAGTGTAACCATAGGCGGAAAAAATAACTTGATATAAGCTTCAGTATTTTTAACAAATATACCAAAAGTCAATTATTTTATATGTATATAGAGATAGATTTAAATAATAATAAATTAATTTTGTTGTATTTCTAAATTACAATTTTCATTACATAACATTTTACTGCTTATAAATGTTATGTATTACTTTACATACATAACATTTATAAGCGGTAAAGCTACGCTGCAGCTATGTAATGGTTTGAGCACGAATGGGTTGGCTTGATCCGGGAAGAAACACACTCCCACAGAATACCAGTGTAAAATAGCAATTTAATACTGTTGTGTTTCGTATGGTGAGTGTGGAGATCCAGAGACCCTTTTTTACTGGAAACGAGGCATTGCAGTGTAGTCCTCAGGGGTGACAATGCATCTGAAATTTGATTCTTAAACGATGATAAATTAGACATTATGAGCCATAGCAGCCACTTACCATCAGGTGCAATGTGCTCGTTTGACTGTTTATGTACATTGCATGTACGTAATTTTGAATAATGGACTTTAATTCAATTACAACTTTCAGTAATTATGTCACACTTTTTGATTTTATATTTTGTATGCCTACCAGGGGGACATAGAGAACCTACCATATTTTATTATGTACACATTGAGACCTGTAAATTATCTCTGGAATCTGGATAAGGTTTATTTGTAATTCAGACAATACCTAACCAACTGTGTGAACCTTTGTTTATTACTTCTTTAGACACTGTCAGTAATACATAAACTATACCGTTATCATTACAACCTATTAAAAGTCAACTGCTGAACATAGGTTACCCTCATAGATTTTCTCATGGGAGGTATATTTTATGTGGTAGAGTCACACTGCAACAACATTATGGTTGTAGCACAAATAGCTCGGCTCGACCGGGAAAGAACCACACTCTCACAGAACACCAGTGTAAAATAGCAGCTTAATACTGCTGTTTCATATGGTGAGTATAGAGATACGAAGACCACTTTTTACTGGAAACAAGACATGGCATCTTAGTCATCAGGGGTGACAATGCATCTGTGTTTTGATTCTTAATCGATTTAGATTAGAATCAAAACACAAATGTAGATGTCTATGGGCCCCAGCATCCACTTACCATCAGGTGGACTGTGTGCTCATTTGTCACCCTTATTCTATAAAGAATGCTTAACAGGTGGGCTGGCTACTGCAGTTTTAGTTATATTTTTTCATAAGAAAGACAATGATGTTTATCTCCTGATTTTTGCTATGTCACCTTTTACGACACTCATGAAACAATATGGAATAGTTGATATTCTTAAACTATCGCTACATAGTCATTATACCTCTCACATAAAATCCTTAGCTGCAATTTTTCTTAAACTACTACTAGTGACTACTATAGATATTGTATATACTATACTATAGATTTATGGTCTATCAAATCTGATATAACAATTGGGACGATCCTGAACAACTTTAAAGTTCGTTCTGCATAGATCAGATCAAAAATTAATGATTAAAAGTTGACGGTAGCCTGTAACTATGATATTGGGAAGTCAAACACCTGTCTCCTCTGTTGTCCGTCTCCGCGTGTTGTAAAGTGCCCGAAACGTCGGAAATTAAAAAAGTTAAAATTAAACACAATAAAATCCGTAAATTAGTTTTATTAAATGTGTGGTGTTCGCGTAACTATAAGAAATCGTAATTGTATAATAATAATAATAAATTTTATTGACATAATATTGATTTAACAAATGTAAGCAAGAACAGTAAGCTAAACAATGTTTAACATAAGATATACGAATATTTTCCGTTGGACACCAAACTAGGATAATCCTGTATGTTGGGGTTCGTATTTATCTAATCTTACCTACCTAAAAAGCATAAGTATTTTTTTTAAATATTCCTTTAATTTATATATTTTTTGATTGAGATGACCAATGTAAATACAGAAACTTTTCAATTGTTTTAGTACAGAATATTAAAGAAAAATATTCATGTTAATAAATTTTTATTTAAATAAACAATGCTCACATTTAAAAAATGTAAACCGTAAACAAAATATAATAGTGCGTAGTAGTTGTGTATGGAATAAAGAAAGTATTGATCGTAAATTACCTTAAAATATGTTTGCCGAACTCGGAAGAATTATGTAATGCCTTGCCACAGTCATTTAAAATAGATAAAGGCACTTAAAGCGCCTACTTTAGATTAGAGTTTATGTTGGTATTTTAGTTACCAAATAATTTCACTTCAAAATTCAAAAAAGTCAGTCAGTCACATAAATAAATTTATATTTATAGCCATAGATAAATAAATATGTAGCAAGCTATTTATAGCATAGGGCATAGATTACTGACTATGTATTAGAGATGAAGCGTATATACCATAGAACACTATTACTCCTAGTATATACTAGAAGAGATCCAGGGACTAAGTATTTAACGAGATTAGGTTGCACCTATTCCAACTTTTAAAATACTTGATCCATCTAGTCTCACTGTGCCTACGCGTCGTACTCGTATTTTATTGCCGTAGACTGTAGTTACTAGGCGCTCAACTCGGGTCGTCTTTGCCTAAATCATTAGTTTGTCAGTCATTTGAATTTGAACCAAATTTTAATGAACATAAAGGTAACGTGACGCGCACTCGTGTTTATTTGTTGTGTAATAATATATTCTGTCCTTTTTTTAACTAGACTATTCCGTAGTCTTTCTATCTTTGTCTGTCAATACTCGAGACTCGAGACTAGTCGGGACTCGGACTAGTTCAACCAAATACTAGTACGAGACTAGTCGAGACTCGGACTAGTTCAACCAAATACTTATACAAGAGTACAAGGCAGGCGAGTAAAGTAAAGTAAAGTAAAGTTACAGCCTATATACGTCCCACTGCTGGGCTCAGGCCTCCCCTAATTTCTGAAAGGGTTTAGGGCAAGGAAGTGTCCGCCGCGCTGCCCAAATGCGTGTTGACGAACTTCACATGTCTTCGAAATATTTTTTTTCTTATTCCTCAGACATGCAGGTTTCCTCACGATGTTTTCCTTCACAGCCGAGCACGTGGTAAATCAGCACTTAAAACTGCAATTAACAATTTCATTGGTGCCGGCGGGGATCGAACCCGGGTTACTCGCGTTCTGTTATATTTACAGCGAGCGTTAACCACTGAGCTGCCACGGCTCTTTAGGCAGGCGAGTGTCTATTGTCAAATACGGTACGGACTCATGCGAATGTGATCTCGGTGGACGCTGTTTTCATGTTTCCATGACTACATTACATAGTATTGGAAGCGTAAACAATTTACGTTTCGGTGATTATGTAATATATTTTGATGAATATACATTAAATAATTAATATAAGTAAATGTGTCATGCATGCTTTTAGTAGTATAAAAATGCGTTCATTTACCCACATTTACTAATCTATATATTTTATAATCGTTCGTAAGGAGTGAACTTCAGTCGTGCGCCGGAACTGACAAACTCACTTTTTTATTTTTCAGAACAATTCTTTTTTTTAATGTTATTTATAAGAATTATGCAAACAATATTCTAAAAAAATATTATAATTAGGCTCGTTACTATTAAGATTATATGAGAGAAATGAAAATAATCCACTTTAAATTCTCCCTTCCGTCATTAGTATGAGCTGCATCAACCAATTATAGAATTATAGCAATAGTAAAAAAAAACATAGCAGCTTAAAATCAAGATATACAAAATCAATAGGTGAGTACTCCCATTCTAGAGTTTTTCAAATAAATCAAAGATAAACATCTTTTAAAACAAATTTTACAAAATATGAAGTACTACTAAGTAGCATTTGAAGTAATTGGAGGTAAATGATCTTAATTTATTTTTCATATAACCTTAATTCTCGTAATTTACGAGAATAATTATAATAATTTTGTAAAGTATGAAGGGAAGATGTATGAATTCATTATTGCACACGTTTCAGCAGTATGCACGTAAAATATGGTACTTGAAACTATAGCGTATCCTATTCCTATTCCAACAATACTAATGTGTACTTGATACTTTATGGACTAGGTGGAACAGGTATTTGGATCGAGTATTTATACGGAATTGGACTAGGTGCACCTAGTACGAAATTTACCTAGTACGACTCATCTCTACTATGGTATTAGGACAGTTTTCAGTATATTAGAAAGTACTCTGTGGGGACAGTGTTGCTACATTGAATTACCATAGGTCTCTAGACTGCCGTCAAAAAGTCCCTAGAATTGAATGAATGAATTTAGTAACAAAAAAAAGTCCTCAAATGTCGCTAAATTTAATTTTATTAAAAAAAAGCGAAACAAAGATAAAACAAACAATATATTCATCTAACATTAATATTCTTATACAACATGTAACAAAAACCCTGTGGTTCCCGTTAAGTACGTTATCAGAATCAGTATCCAAGCGTATAGACATATTTTTTTTTCAAAAAAACATTTAAAAAAAATTTTAATGAAAAAAAAATTATTTGCAAATTGTATGTGGTTTTATTTCCAATAACTAACACGAGTATCGGTAAAGCGGGGTCTTTGATAATCCTCTTACTCCTCGGCCAATGCAGAGATAATAAAACCACTAACAATTTGCAAATTAATTTTTTTTTTCATTAAAATAATTTTTTTAAATGTGTTTTTTTTTTTGAAAAAAAAAATATTTCTTTACGCTTGGATACCGATTCTGATAACGCACTTAACGGGAACCACAGGGTTTTTGTTACGTGTTGTATATATATATATATATATATATATATATATATATATATATATATATATATAAGCATAATAATGTTGTACACGTGAAGTGATTTATTTGTAATAGGTGATGGAATGTAGTTGTGCTTTTTTTAATGTGTTTATTATTGTATAAGCGACATTCAGAGAACCTTTGTTTCGGTTTCTTTACATTTTATTATTTCTTTAACGGATAGAGTATAGTAATCCTTACGCCTAAAGTAGTCAGATGGTAACAAAAATTGAAGTAAGTGCAAATGTCGCTAAAAGTCGCCAGAATATTTTTTGTCGCTAAACATTGAATTAAACTCCCCAACTAAACAAAAATCTCGTTAGATTTAGCGACAAAGTCGCTAAAGTGGCAACACTGCATAGGGAATAGGGATATCGGATATTCACTTAACATCGATATATCGAATTTATTCGATGTTTTCCGTACGATATATCTGGATCGTAGAAAGAGAATCCTATTCTCTGTCTACGATCTGGATATATCGGATTTTTTCTTTGAGTATGATTGTTTCGATGATTTGACAAATATTTATTGTATTCGATATATCGATATATTTATGTATAGAAACATTGAAAATTAGCTTTTTTTGTCAAATTTATCCTGACAGATCGATCGACCTATGGAGTGTGGAAGTAAGGAGTACATTGCGTACAAACTCCCATAGAAGAATAGTCGAAAAAGTGTTCCTCTGTAAGCAGTAAATAACAGTTCAAAAACTCTCCACTACAGCGCTCGAGTAGCTACGGGGTATGTTAAATCGCCGTAAAAAGAGTGATTTTGAAAATAAAAATTTTGAAAGCAATAAAATAATTGTTGTAAAAAGAATTATGGTGTAAGTCTGTGCAATAAAAAAATATAAAAACTTCTTTAAAAGTTAGACTGTAGCTACAGTGGCGCCACCCTTATATAACGCTTTCCTACGGACACTTTTATATACAGAGTCTGTACTCTACCTCTACACTCCATTATGGAGTGTAGATGTTAGGAGAACAATCTCTCATAGGAGAATAATTCAAAAAGTGTGTAGAAAAGCCACAGGAAACAGTTATATGAAATGACAGCAGTTATAGCGTTACAGTTACAGCGTTTACAGCATAGTTACAACGTTTATACGTGGTAGAGCCATGCTGCAGTTATATTAGTAGTATAGTTGTAGCACGAATGGGTCGGCTCGACCGGGGGAAGGACCACCCTCTCACAGAATACCAGCGTGAAATAGTAGCTTAATGCTGCTGTATTTCGTATGGTGAGTGTAGAGAACCGGAGACCCTTTTTACTGAAAATGAGGCATTCCATCTCAGTCCTCACGGGTGACAACGCATCTGCATTTTGATTTGTAATGGAAGATAGATGTAGATGTCTATGGGCCGCAGCAACCACTTACCATCAGGTGGACTGTGTGCTCGTTTGTCAGCCTATTCTATAAAAAAAAAAAAAAAAAAAAGTTGTCGACGGTGTGAAGTGTGCTTCTAAACTACTCAGTAGCTCTAAAATAATTTTATTTAGTAAATATAACCACGAAGAGGTCGTTTATCCCACTAATATTTTGCGGCGCGTTCTTTAAAATTTACCCCGTAGCTATAGTGGCGCCACTCTTATTTAACGTTTTATGGACTCTTTTTAATACACAGTCTGTCCTCCTTACCTCTACACTCCATAGATCGACCATAGTCAAGTATCAATCATTCATTTCTAGCGACCGAATCATTCTAGTACATTTCGTCACGCGTACTGATACATTCGGATCGATCATTCAAATGGATCATTTCAGGCTATACAGTACTCTGTGAGTCTGTGAGATCTATTGGGAACCGAAAATTTTCTATTTGAGATTTGTAATAGCGCCATCTATTGCATGCAGGTAATAAAGTCATTTTATCGAACTAAAACTTATTAACTTTCAAAGTGGTACGTACAATCGACGCTAGGTAGCATAAACAAAAAACCCAACTTATCATACATTTAATAAATTTGTTTATTCTTAAATTTCATTCCTAACAATACACAATTTCATCTTACTTTACATGTCTAAAAATAGGGATTGTAACATTTATTTGTTACAAAATTAAAGTTTTACCTATCTATAACGTGGTTGAAAATTATCATATTAAATAAATCATTTATCATGAAATCTTTTGAAGTGTTATTTTTAGTACTCTACGAAATGATATTTTTAGCTCATACATAGATGTAACAAATAAATATAATAAAATGTAAAATAATTTTTAATTTAGGTAACAATATTATAATAAAAAAAACCCTTAAATAATAAATACTCCTGATACTCTGCAGTCTGAATTGTTTATTCAGGTCATTCGGGATTCTGTCGGTTTGCGGCTCATTCACAATTCAAACAAATTGCGTTTTAAAAAGGTACCGTCAATTGTTTGTGATTGGTTGTACTGTACTTGTTAAAAAAATGAATGAACCATCAATACTTATCTTTTAAGTGTATCAGCTTAAACGAACGAATCGATATCTATAATTATATATATGTCTATAATTATATAATTATAATCGACCATTCGCTCTCAATGTATGTTGTCTGTGGATTCTATAGTATTCTTTAGGTTCATTAATCATAATCACAGATGTTCCTCTTAGTAGTCCATGCATAGATTACAACTATGGAGTGTAGAAGTAAGGAGTACAGACTCTGTATAAAAAGTGTCTGTAAGAAAGCGTTAAATAAGGGTGGCGTCACACTGCAGTGCAGTGTGTGGTCTTGCGTTGTCGTGAAGCAGCAGTAGCCTAGAGCGATTGACTAATCTCGGTTGTTTGGCAGCTAGTTCTTCCTTCATGGTTTGCAGTTACTGACAAAAGATGTCTGCCGTAATCGTTGGGCCAGATTTTAGAAAGCTGTAGTGAACGACACCGGTGCTAGTCCACCAAACACTCACAAGTAACTTTTTCTGAGTCAATTTTCGTTTAGGGCAAGATTTGGCTGAGTTTTCAGGGTTCAGCCATTGCAATGAGCGCTTCCGATTATTGTACCGTATCCACTTTTCATCACAAGTAATGATTCGATTTAAAATCCCTTCATTTTTGTGTCGGTTGAGCAACGCCTATTTGCAAGTTCGATTTACTCAGTTCATGAGGTACCCTTCTTTCAAGTTTTTTTACTTTTCCGATTTGCTTCAAGTGGATTAATACAGTTTTATCACTTACCCCGCAGCCTGCAGCTATCTCTGAAGTGCTTTGTGATGGATCAGCTTCGACAATAGCCTTTAATTCTTCATTTTCCACTTTGGTCTCCGGCCGTCTACGGGGATGGTTCTGAAGGTCGAAATTTCCAGAACGAAAACTTTGAAACCAAAAACGTACCGTGCTTTCTTTTGCGATACCAGCGCCGTACACATCATTAATCCTTCGAGCTGTTTCTGCAGCACTGGTGCCACGGTAGATTTCCATTGTGTGGTAATAAGCGACAAAGAAAAAAAATCAAAGAAAAAATTATGAGGAAAAAACAAATCAATTACTGTTTTCAAAAGTCAAATGTACCAGCCATAGATTACTGGCACCAGCTAAATGAATTTATAAATTTGAATTCGGAATCCTTAACCAAAGAGAAGATATTTCAGATCAAAGTGGTCAGTACGACAAAACGCTAATTTCATATGTAAACACCATAGACTTATTATACTATTGCGTATGGACCGGGTCATTGAACAAACAAAATGGCACCGACTCTTTGGTGCATGAAGGTTAGAGAACAGGAGAACGGTCACTACGTACTGTGTGTGGTTATACTGTCGTAGTAACTCGGTCCATGCAGTGTTTCACTTATAGATGTTTTGCAATATTTTAAGGTAAATCTACTATATTTTATGGTAATCTATTTAGGGTAATAGGTAGAGCTTTAGGCGTTTCTTTAAGTTGACAAGGTTTTGAAAAATTTGAGGTAAAATCGAACTTAGGGTAACCCTGGTTTTATACCCACCCAATGTGTTTTTTTTTAATTTATCGAAGCGGATTAGGTCAAAAGAGCTAGAAAAGTGTAGAATGTAAACGTTTTTCATATCGTATCGTATCGTATATCCGAATAATGATATAATATTTTACTTAGTTACATATTCCTTATTCGTATGAGACTAATTGTTATTATAATTTGAAAACAGGAACGTCATCTTCATCACAAAACTCAAGATTTATAATCGTGAAATGATATTCAAAACTTGCAGTGATATTGTTTTCTAAAATATTGAAAATTAGGTGCAATAAATGAGGCTATTTTGATTTCTATACGATAATTTAGGGAGTATTCCTACAGGTTCTGGGGTAAAACCAAAATCATAAGTGGAAACACAGAACCCGTGGTAGTTCATGAGTACTTAAGAGATGACGTTAATTTATTTTATGCTTAAACCGTGAAAAATTTTTGTTCGCACTTCCATATCTTGTCATTATATCAATGCTAAGGACCCAATATTATCTTATATTATATATAAACTAACAAAATAGAAAAAAATACATGCATGCAGCTCACACGCGACATAAGTGAAACCTATAAAATACAAGTACATTAAATGATTTATTTAATATTATAATTTAAACTACAAGTTCGGCATAAAATATAAGTAAATTTAATTTTATAGTAAATAAATGTAACAATGCTTTTATTATATATATTAGACACATATTATATTACTCTTTCGATATACCTCATATAGTACTCGCTAATTACAAAAAGATTTATATCAATTATACCTATTACGAATTTGAGGTTTGGCCACAGAATAAATAATAGGTTTGGCCATTCTTCACTGCTTGTTTTATCCATAGGCACACGACAACTTGGTACCTTGTTGAACAAAACGCGTAAGCGACGCCGTGTCGGCGGCGTTTAAGACTTTTTTATCGCGAGCATTGAGCTATAATCTATAATGCTTCCTATCTCATTTTCTCCCACAATAAATCTTATGAATTTGTGTCTGTCTCTTTTTACTGTTGCTTTTTCGTTTCATAGACTTTCAAATCACAACGATGCTAAAGAAGTTTTCACTTCAAAAATAATTTAGAAAAACTAAATTTATTTATTAAATATTTTTTATTTTATTTCCTCTTTTTTTCAATCAAGCGCGGCAATTTGCTAATTAAATTGTATGTGCTAAAATAAAAAAGTTGCTGAACACACCCTATGTTATTAAACGATTTCGTGTATACAAACTTCCTCTTTTATGTGTATGGATTAGGTTGTTACCAAAATTCGAAAAATCAATCCTCCATTTAAGACTAAATACAACTGGACCCTGGGAGTATTGTGGCCTCAGGCTCTCAGTACCTAGTATAGCCGTAGCCGTGGCTTGGTCACCCACGGTGAACAATGAGGAACCCAATTGGCTGACCCAAGGTGTAAGGCCGCTCCGAATTAGCTTGCCTAGCACACTCCGGTTGCACTTTAGTGAACCATGGCGGAAAGAGGAGTATTGGTATAGCGATGTGCCACTACCCGTTTCCTCCGCAAATCTGGCGGGACGGCACAGCTAATGCGATGATGGTCAGCTCGTGTGAAAGAAGAAGTTTTGTTAAAGCGAGGCGCTGGGCACCATACCCTCCACGGTTTAAATTTGGTTGGTGGTGGGGCTATAGACCAGATCCGTTGCCGGAATCAGGAGAATATCTGAGTGCTCGATTTTCTTGGCTACATGGCCTCCGCGTACCAGACTCGAAAGGTCTACTGTGCATTGAATGCAGCTGATTTAGAGGCTGCGGAAGAAGGTGCACCTAGTGGTCTGATGCACCTTATTTAAAAAAGAGAAGTTCGAGCACTTGTCCCCACCACGCCACAGTTATAGCACGAATGGGTCGGCTCAACCGAGGAAGGACCACGCTCTCACAGAATACCAGCGTGAAATAGTAGCTTAATGCTGCTGTATTTCGTATGGTGAGTGTAGAGAACGGGAGACCCTTTTTACTGGAAACGAGGCATTCCATCTTAGTCCTCACGGGTGACAACGCATCTGCATTTTGATTCGTAATCGAGGATAGATGTAGATGTCTATGGGCCGCAGCAACCACTTACCATCAGGTGGACTGTGTGCTCGTTTGTCACCCTAATCCTATAAAAAAAAATAATCACCGTGAATGAAAGTTATATGGGCACTTGGCGTATTCCTTACTTTAAAATTATTATGTACAATCCAGTTTTTTCTGGAGCGGATTAAGGAGGTAAATACGAGCTAACACATCGTCGCACTGCGTTGTATGAAATTTTGAATTGGGCAACAGAACCAAAGGGGTCAACAGCTGGCCGAATTCATGAAAAAGGAGGGATTCTTATTGATGAACTCTTTTGCCCCACATAAAGTGGACTTGATCAAGC
The DNA here is from genome assembly GCA_907164705.1 of Parnassius apollo. Classification (NCBI taxonomy): domain Eukaryota; kingdom Metazoa; phylum Arthropoda; class Insecta; order Lepidoptera; family Papilionidae; genus Parnassius; species Parnassius apollo. Next base: position 920,420 of record CAJQZP010000103.1, on the reverse strand, counting down.
CCCGACGCTTCTACAAAAAATGAGATTAACATCATTATGACAACTAGATGGCAACTATTCAGTGATGTCACAGTGATTGCGAGGGTGAAAACTGGTAGCTATCACCGAATGGTAAGAGGTACATTGAACTTTAACACTTTCACTGTCCGATTTTCAGACACAATAGTAAGACAATAGCAGCGAACTATACATAGAAATATAAAGAATATATCTATGGAACTATATGTTGTACACGGGTCAGCGAAAGGGTTCATGTTAAGTTGTTGGAAAGGGAACGTGTGATGAAGTCTACGCTCCGTCCACCTCGCGTTCTAATTCAAAGACTTGAAAACTTTCAGCTCGAATTACGAAAACGTTTTCAATGCTTAGAAGATTTCAAATTAGTGGACGGTATAAAGGACAAGCTCGTGGAAACTGTCCATGTGGTTGGAGCTAAGTTCAATACCCATTGCAGAAGAACCCTGAATCTAAGTGACAGGTTGAGATAATGTGTGATAAAAGAAGAGTGTGGTTTGCAAGATGATGCGGTGACCAGGATTAAGAAAGGAATGCTTCGGTGGTATGGTCATGTAGAAAGATTGAATGAGGAAATACTGACAAAACAAATATATGTTGCAGAAGTGAATGGAAGACTCGGAAAGGGACGTCCTAGGCGAAAGTTTGAAAATGACCAAATTGGCAATATATTAAAAATAGGCCAAATTAAGAGTACGCTTAACCGACGAACATGTATGTGTAGGTATATGGATGTGGAGGAAGCGAGAGAGGTATTTCAGGATCGTGCTAAATGGAAGTCTGTAGTCTCTGCCTACCCCTCTGGGTGACAGGCGTGAGTGTTTATGTTTATATTTGTTTATGTTATTTCTCAGACATGCAAGTTTCCTCACGATGTTTTCGTTCACAGCCGAGCGCATGGTAAATCAGCACTTAAAATGCAATTAACAATTTCATTGGTGCCAGCGGGGATCGAACCCGGTTTCCTCGCGAGCGCTAACCACCTGAGCTACCACGACTCTTGAGCTACCAAAGCTCTATCATCCGACATTAAACCAAAGATATCCTAGATGTCAGTCTGAGTGAGATTACAATGGCTCTCCAGCACTTTAAAAACGGCAAGACCCCGGGTGAGGATGGAATTATAGCGGAGCTTCTGAAAGCGGGTGGAAAATTAGTACATGAATTCCTTCAGAAGCTCTTCAAATTCCGTCCTCTATTTCCATTCACCTTTGGTCTGTCGACGATATAGTCCTTATATCAGAATCGCTAAAGGACCTTAGCACTATGCTCAATGAGTTACAATAGTGTCTCCCTACGAATAGGTCTCAAGATGAACATAAATAAAACAAAGGTCATGTATAATGTCCATGTCACATCTATGCCGGTAGTTGTTGGGAACACTACGTTCGAAGTAGTCGACGAGTATATTTACCTAGAACAATTAGTCCGACTAGGTAAGGCCAACTTCCACGGAGAGGTTAATCGACGAAATCAACTCAGCTGGGCAGTGTTCGGGAGATTACACAGTTACAGATTACAGAGTCATGTAAAATATAAAAATGTCAAAACTTTAAAGCAAGACTATACAACCAGTGCATGTTGTCAGTAATGACATATGGATCTGAGATGTGGTCCTCCACTGCTGGACATATGAGGAAGCTCAAGGTCATTCAGTGAGCTATGAAAAGGGCTATGCTTGAAGTTTCTCTGCATGATAAACTTAGAAAAAAAGATATCTGTAGTAGCACCTGAGTAATCGACACAGTCCAACGGATTAGTAAACTGAACTGGCAGTGAGCCAGCGATATAGCTCAAAGACCCGACAACCGATAGTGACGAAAGATTTCTGAGTGGCAGCCTCGTACAAGTAAGCAAAGTGTGGGGCGTCCTCCCCACTTGATGGAGTGATGACCTGGTAAGATATGCAGGAAGTTGGTTGATGCTGGTGGCTCAGGACCGTGCTTAGTGGCATTCCTTGGAGGAAGCCTATGATCAACAGAGGACTTGTGAAGTGCTGTAATGACGATGATGATAAGAAGTAATAAAGAAAGGTGGATATATTTAAAAGAAGAGGTCAAGTAGAAAATTTTGAAGTTGAACGTGTTGGTAGAAAATATAGAACAATTTCTAAAGAAAAGAAAGCTAATATTAGAGAAGTGACAAAATTTGTAAAACCAGAATATCAATACTATGATCAAAATATAATCAGCTAATATTTAGATAAAATGTCAAAATAAATATTTTTTATTTATTTTAATGCTAGACATCCCATTCATCTCTACTTTAGGTTTGTAATTTCCTATTATTTTTAATTAAGTGATGAATCAAGAAAGAGTTAGATTTAGGTACATACTTTTTGACACTTGTTGCAAACCAGTAACATTTGTCGCTACGCGGACGACAGCGCTGATGATGCTTTTTACACTGGCCGGGCGGCCGTACCTATATTTTTCATTGACTTATATATTACTAGCGTAAGGACCGGGCCGACCGAACTACTAAAACGGACCAGTGCACTGGCCCTAAAATTACAGTTTAGGTTAGGGGGTTAGGGCCAACGCGAATCGGTCGACAGTGGTGTGCGCGCATGACAGATTTGCCTGTCATAAATATGTCTAGTTGCGTGGTAAAAGAATGCAAAAATTACGATACAAAGATTTAAAAGAAACATGGAATATCGTATCATCGGTAAATAACCTTATATTAATTTTGTTACAATTAAATTATTATATAAACGCATTTTTAAAGTTTTATTTTACAGTTATTTTAGTTACGTTACCAAGATTAGGCCAGGATTGGATTCAGACCCTCAAAAATATTGTACATGGAAAATAAAATTATACTATTTTAAAAAAAAAAATTGTATCAAATTTGACGTTTCATGTTTTTTTATCCCATGTGCCGGGATTTTGGCGTCACGCGTCTAGATTATCGTTTCGTTTTTTGATGGTTTTATTTTTATTTCTGTTAAATTTTTGTTAAAAAACGAAAAGAGTACAAAAGAAACCATATCTGCTTAATTAAATCTAAAAATCTGATTCATAAAATATTTTGAAATTCTATTTTCAAACCGATTGCTTTTGGAGCATAGAGTTTTTATCGTGGTAGCCCCTCATTATAGTTGTATCAAGGATGCAACATAAATGCATTGATCGAGCATCGATCGACCAGAAAGGGAGCTAATTCTAATTTTATTAAAAAAACGCGGTACTTATGTACAATACAGAAATTCTCGATATCGTAGGGTTAATATTAAAATGTAAAAGGACCCAATAATAATATTTTGATATGACGTTTGTATTATGACAGATGCGCTACTTTTTCTTGTATGAAAAAGTTATGAGTTAAATATTTAGATAGGCCTATCCTTCCTTTTGAAATCATTGATATTTTTCGGTGAAACGTCACCGAGTATCGGAACCAAATTCTCTATGATCGGAACAAACTTGTGTCTGAAGTCGAGTCTTTGGTGGTTAAAGTCTCGGATTCGGGGCGACTAAATCTAGTTCAGTTCAATCCCCTAAAATGAACCCTTTTGTCGAAACTACGCAATGTAAGGGCACTCTCGTTGTTACCGCCAGTATACCCGAATCCTCGGCGTTGACATATCGAACAACACGCAATTTCGTGGTCACTTGGAAAGGCAGGCTGAATTGGTCTCTAAAAAGCTTGGCGTACTCTGCAAAGCGGGACAGTATTTAATGCCGGTACATTGTTTGCAACTTTACAAGTGTCAGGTTCGGCCTAGGTATCCCACGATACTGTTTTCATCCCTGGGCCGGAGCTCCTTTGTACCAGCTTCTTCCACTTGACCGCATCCAGCGTAGAGCGGCTCGAATCGTCAATGACCCAGTTCTCTTTAACCGGCTCGATTCACTAGCGCTGCGAAGAGATGTTGCATCCGTTTGCATTTTCTATCGCATTTACCGTTTGCCACGGGGAGTCTTCAGAGGAAATGTTCGGATTAATTCCTGCCACCAAATTTCACCATCCACAAATCCACATCATCGGGATGTTTGGAGATCCACTTCTCTTCGATTTACTAGGGGCATTCTTCCTCGCACTACTTCTTCGTGGAATCGTTTACCACCGGTAATTCCGGACCGATACGACTAAGGGACATTGAAAAAACGAGCTTACTCTTTTTTAAAGAGGCGGCAACGCGCTTACAATTCTCCTCGTGTTTAGGCGATGGTCAACAATTGCCAGGAGGTAAGTCGCATACTCGTTTGCCCCTCTCTTCTATTAAAAAGACAATAAAACGAAGTAGACAATTATTTTTAACAATGTTATATTTATGTGGCACAGAGAACTTGTTTGAAATTCTGAAACTGTTTGTACTAATTGTAGGTAAGAAATAATTGTTATATAGTTATTTTATTTATTAACTATCCGCTCGTTTGCTTCTTGCAACCACAGATTACTTATTAGACCTTGCTATTTGCAACTGTGGTTGCAAAGCGACGAAGTTCTTTTAATTGAATTTAGACCGTATTTTAAACGCACAGAGTCTAACTATTACGTATTAAAACCAAAAATATAAATCATGGATTTGTATCAAAACTACCAACCTCTCGAACTTTTGTTAGCATAGTTTAATTATTTAAATTATCTAGTATCCTACACATAGAATACTATAATACACAATAACAATAGAATGGCTGTCAACTTTATTTTGTACGAGGTTTGGCGTCGCCAAACCCGATTCGCTGTGTTGACGGACTGAGTTTTACACATTTTAGATTTTTGAATAATGTTCAAGATCATCATTTAAAAAATCGTTTAAATTATAATACACATTTATTTGTAAATAGGGTGCTATTTGGCATTTTTTAAATAATTTGCATGCGAAATTTGGAAACGATTGTAAGGTCAAAACACATCTCGTGTTGATATTTATATGTGTGAATTGACTAGTAACATTTTAGTGGCTACGTGGGCTCGGCCCACTCCCCCGTTCTTTTATGTATGTATTATAGTATTCTATGGTCCTAAATTATTAAACCCATTGTGTAAGTGATGGTTTGAAACACAGGTACTCTACTCTACCTATTTCCGACAGGTAGCTAATATTATAAACTTGACTTTTCAATTTTTCTTTTGTGGATTTTACATTATTAAGCTGAACATAGTTTTAATTTTATTATAGCATGTTATTTTTGTTAGACTTATTGTTACTTTATTGAATTGTAATCATATTTGTTCCTGTATGTAAACATGTGTAATTGGAAATGAAATAAATTCATTTATTATCATTATATTCTGGGAATGGAAGTAATATTTGTGATTTCAGTTCTTGGAGGCCGAGGGGCCCCTTTATCTTGGAGGCCCTGGGCACTGCCCCGTCGAGCTCAAGGGTAGCCATAGGTTACTGTGTATATACTAGAGATGGGCAACTACGCCACTGTACATAGAGAGTAATTTTGTGTTCGGTGCCACGGTGCCTGAAAAATAATAACAAATTGATATACACATATCAGTTTGTTATTATTTTTCATATCGCGTCCATTTGAACTTGACATCAAATTGACATTTGAAATAGGTTTATCACCAAAGAGGATATAATCACTTTGTTTATCACTTGTTTCTAAAGCATGATTATATTATGATTCAAGAAAATAATTATATAAGATAAGTTATTTACTTTATTATTAATTGCATTACCCATATCAATTTTGGTTATGGTTAAAAACTAAGTATCCAATTGCAGCTGTCCTAACCTAACTAATATACGAGTATGTAGGTACCAGATCCATTATGAATATAAAACACAAACATTTTCTTCTACCTTCTACCTTCTATTAAGGTAGTATAATAGTAATAGTGAAAGAAAATGTTGTACTATAATAATATATGTATATACATTTATATACTACTATATTTTAGTAAATTATACAATATATTGTAGAAAAATAATAAAGTACGAATAACACTATATTTTCATCCCTAATTCAAGTGTCGCGCTATTTTGTATTTACTGTGACTGGAAGTCTGGAAAAAGTAAAATTTACAGAAATATTTTTTCCCATCATGAATGTAACATGGAAAGAAGAAAGAAATACATAGCATGTATTAATTCAATTAAAATGAGTTTTTAATTTATTTTAATATGTATGAATCTAAATTGCTCAGATTCCTTTAGTTACTGTCAAGGTAATGAAAGATCATTGATAGCCAAAGTGAAAGCAATAAAAATGTATATGGAAAAATAAATAATGATTCAAAATATTTTTATAGGATAGCGCGTGACAAACGAACACATAGTCCACCTGATTGTAAGTGGTTGCTGTAGCTCATAGAGAGATAAAATTTTTGGGAATATTTACAAACGGTCACAAGTTTCAAATAACCGTGTAGTGAAGGTATAAGAATATCCACTACCCCATATCATCCCGTGGGTGTTGTAAGAGACGACAGGGAAACTTATCGGAAGATGGGAAGCAGCGTCTCCGTAATAATGACTAAAAATAACAAACTGGGGTTGCTAATCCTCTTACCAAGCGTGGCAACTATGGCAAATAACCCCCTATGAGGCAATCTATGGGGGAGGCCTGTGTACAACAGTGGACTTTAATAGGCTGTAATGGATGGATGTATAGAAGATAATCTACCAGGAACACATAACCCACTGTGAGCTGAAATTATTAAATCAACAGTAACGTTACAACTATGTAGAAGATAATCATCTACCAGGAGCACATGACCCACTGAGAGGTGAAATTATTAAATCAACAGTAACGTTACAACTACGTAGAAGATAATCATCTACCAGGAGCAAATGACCCACTGAGAGGTGAAATTATTAAATCAACAGTAACGTTACAACTATGTAGAAGATAATCATACCAGGAACACATGACCCATTGAGAGGTGAAATTATCAAATCAACGTAACGTTACAACTATGTAGAAGATAATCTACCAGGAGCACATGATCCACTGAGAGGTGAAATTATTAAATCAACAGTAACATTACAACTATGTAGAAGATGATCATCTACCAGGAACACATGACCCACTGAGAGGTGAAATTATTAAATCAACAGTAACGTTACAACTATGTAGAAGATAATCTACCAGGAGCACATGACCCACTAAGAGGTGAAATTATTAAATCAACAGTAACGTTACAACTATGTAGAAGATAATCTACCAGGAGCACATGACCCACTGAGAGGTGAAATTATTAAATCAACAGTAACGATACAACTATGTAGAAGATAATCTACCAGGAGTACATGACCCACTAAGAGGTGAAATTATTAAATCAACAGTAACGTTACAACTATGTAGAAGATAATCTACCAGGAACACATGACCCATTGAGAGGTGAAATTATCAAATCAACGTAACGTTACAACTATGTAGAAGATAATCTACCAGGAACACATGACCCATTGAGAGGTGGAATTATCAAATCAACGTAACGTTACAACTATGTAGAAGATAATCTACCAGGAGCACACGACCCACTGAGAGGTGAAATTATTAAATCAACAGTAACATTACAACTATGTAGAAGATAATCTACCAGGAGCACATGACCCACTGAGAGGTGAAATTATTAAATCAACAGTAACGATACAACTATGTAGAAGATAATCTACCAGGAGTACATGACCCACTGAGAGGTGAAATTATTAAATCAACAGTAACATTACAACTATGTAGAAGATAATCTACCAGGAGCACATGACCCACTGAGAGGTGAAATTATTAAATCAACAGTAACGTTACAACTATGTAGAAGATAATCTACCAGGAACACATGACCCATTGAGAGGTGAAATTATCAAATCAACGTAACATTACAACTATGTAGAAGATAATCTACCAGGAGCACACGACCCACTGAGAGGTGAAATTATTAAATCAACAGTAACGTTACAACTATGTAGAAGATAATCTACCAGGAGCACATGACCCACTGAGAGGTGAAATTATTAAATCAACAGTAACATTACAACTATGTAGAATATAATCTACCAGGAGCACATGACCCACTGAGAGGTGAAATTATTAAATCAACAGTAACATCACTATGGCAAATATCCCCCTATGAGGCAATCTATGGGGGAGGCTTATAGGTATAACTTTAATAGGCTGTTACGGAAACGGTAACGGTCACAAATATGGACTCGTTGATTGACCAAAATGATATCAACTGAATAATAGTCTTCGCATTAAAACTTTGTTTATAAATCTACAGTAATAATAATAATAATGTCCTCCAGACCGAATTTCGGTCACTGCGACCGGCCTCAATGGAGTTTGGCTATCGGTGCAGACAAGGATTATAGTGCCAGAGTGTATACGCAAGCACAGGTGCATTCTCTATTCCATCACTCTCATAATCCGATGGGACGGTAAACCAACACGACCGGTGAGAGATCAGGTGCAGGACCAACGGCTTTACGTGCTTTCCGAGGCATAGGGCAAAGACACCGCCAACTATCTGACTCCGGGCAGCTAACAAGAATTTCTTGACGGAAAAACTCAATAATTGATTTTTTAGCCCGACCCGGGATTCGAACCCAGGACCTCATGATCAGCAGTTGCACTACTACAACCATTAGACCAACGAGGCAGTCAATAGTTATAATAAAACATCGCCAAAAACTTAGTAAAAGCAAGTTAGAGAGAATGAAATCCGTAAAATTACTTCTATTCCATGTGTTACCTAATATTTACCTTTTAGTTACGAGTACCTAATATTCACGAGAAGAAGTTATTTCACGAAATGCGTTTATTTGGTTTTATTTTTTGTTCTTAATGGAATTTTAAATATAATAAAATTTGATTAAATTACATAACAATAGTAATCAAGAGCGATACCTTTAACAGCGCTTGAATTCATTAAAAGGAGGCGTTAAGAAAACTTGAATGGAAAATCAAAAAACTTGTTTAACTTTACTACAACATTAAAATAGTTTTTGTTAACAAAAAAGGTTAAAACTTGAAGTAAATTTATAAACGAACAAAAGTCCATAGCTAATAATGTCGTCTACATCGATTTACGGTCATGGCGGCTATTCTCTATAGAGAATAGCTATCAGCGCGTAACAGGATTATAACATGTACACAAGCTCAGGTGCACTCTCTATTCCCTCACTCTTAAAGTCTGATGGCACGGTAATCCGTCGCGAACGGAGATAGAATATGCGCAGGACCAACCGCTTTACGGACTTTCCGAAACAGGGAGGTGAAATACTGCCGACTCCCTGATCACGGACTGCTAATAAGAATTTCCAGACGGAAAACCTATCAGTCAGAATCAGCAGTCCCTTAAACGACCAATACACCAACAAGGTAGTCCATAACAAGTATATAAATTCAAAAAAATGTGTGTCAATTGAAAAATATACATGAGAAATAGATATAGTAGTACGTTAAAATTAAATTATTAAAATTATTACTTACTCATCTGCGCTGGCAATAGCGAGATAAAAGATCAAGGCGATCACGCCGCGGAGCGTCATCTTCGACAATATTAATTTGCTCTACAATAATCCCTATGGAATCAATTGACTTATATACTCAGTGGACGTTTGCTTTACTAGTCAAATACCGCAGGCTTGCTGCGCTTATTAATTCTCACATTGGACAGACTACAGTGCCATCTATTGGATCCTAGACTACAAACCATTGTCTCGACAAAACAACTATGTAATGTATTAAACTGTATTAATTATGACCACAATCGCTGAATATAGAGCAACACGCGCCACCGGCGGACCGGAAGGGAGTAGCCTCTAGGATAATCTTCTTTCTTTGGGCCTGTAAAGAACTTCGCACTCGGCACCCTTTTCTTTCACTCTGATGATGTATGTAATCATAAAAGGAAAAAAAATGAACCTAAACAAAAAGATTGCCTACCCCGATGATATCGTCAAAGGTCAATGTATTTTTTTCCGCCTGCCCTAGAAACGTACTATAATAAGATTTCGTATTTTGTAAATAAAAATTGTAACAAAATTAAGTAATGTGTTTTATTATGTAGTGGATACAATAGCACTGATAATCCGACGCACACGCCGAGGAAAAATAGACAATGACGGTGTTCAATGAACAATAGATAAAAACAATGGGACGCTAATGACGGTGGGGGCCCTCACCGGATATTAATTAGATATTAGTAAATTGATCTGCACATCTCCGGAACCGTGCATCCTACGCAAAAACGGACAGCAGATTCGACCTTTCTGCAGACCTTTTTTTAGAATCGTGAATCGACGAACGTTGTACCACTTCTGACTCAGTGAGCCAGAACTGGTACAACTTAACTACTGGGGACTTTATAAATATGTAAAAGAAAAAGATAAATATACATAAATATACGTTAAATATGGTAAAATAAATAAACAAAATACATAAATTAGTAAAAACCCAACCAGGTATCAGGTAGACCAAACAATCAAGTATTAGGGGAAAACAGACGGAACCCGGAGGAGCACAGTCTTCTGCATGTGAGCCCGGAGCGGTCCGTCACGGATTCTCAGTCACCTTAAGCGACCCGACAGGCCGACCGGAATTAGCCCGTTCGCAGAAACGACTACAGGAATAATTTTCGGTCGCCATACCACCCCACAGGCAGAACACCTCGTGAGCCAGGTCGATATTTTGTTTGCATATCTGTTTCTGCTTTCGCGAGGTTTTCGTCATACGGAATGATAATGTTGACCAAAAATATCCCATCCGTATCCACAGTCCATTAGCACTATATCAGGCTTATTCGCGAGAATAGTCCTTTCTTTGATGGTGCCCCGGTCGCGACGCAGTCATTTTCAAGCACGTCTTCCGGCCAGTGTTTATAATATGGCGGTTTCTGATCCACGAGACCGTATTTCAGGGCGAGCTAATTATTGGTTAAATTATTATTACATACCTATTTCCATAGTGAGAGCTTCATTTGATTAATCGTTTTGAAAAATCCAACGTTCTGGTTGTTTGATAATGGTTGAATTATTTCCCCTGGGAATGATGTATTGCTTCAAAGCTGTTTCTTAAATGAGTGTTGTAAATAATTGTACAACCCTATTTTATTTTTTTTAAAGTAAATGTGGTGACAAATGTCTCCTGGGTTTCTTGCTGGTGCTTCCTAGGACAAAGGTTTTTTTCAGAATCAATGGTCTAAGAAAAAAATTTCGGTACGAATTATTTACGATCCATTGACTATCTAATATATGAAAATATTCTATTATATTCTAAAATAATATTAGCTGTTACACTCGGACAAATGGACGGATTACATAAAAACATAATAAACAGTATTTATATGTCACGGTCACCTGCCCAGATAATGAAATTAAAGGTTATTGCACAGTTATCAACAACGTACGGGCCTCATTCCAGAACTATTTCTATACAGTTCTAGCTTGCTACTTATCTATTTATCTATGTACAGTCCCCCCCCCCCCTCCTCCTACCACAGCCTACAAATAAAAAGAAAAATACTGACAGAGGTATTTTAAATAACACGTCCTAAAAATATTAATTATTTAAACTGCACCTATGTTGTTTATAAATAGAAAATAGGTAAAGATAGCCGGACCTTTTAACGTTTCATCGTCTTTTTGCACTGAATATTGCATTTTAAGCTTTTTTGACGATGATGCAATTATATCCAAGCAGGATGCATTTTTTTCATAGTGCAAAAGTACCCAATTCTAATTATTTGAAGTTATATGGACGTTAGAGGGTGAGCTATCTTTAACTATTTTTTATTTATAAACAAAGAGATTTAAATATATATATACACTATAGAGCGGACATTGGGAACATCAAAAGCTGTGACCACGCGCATGCATTACATCCTCTAGTGAAATTTTGCATTACTACACTGAATATTTATTTAGAAAACATTTTAGCTATTTCCCAGTAGGTGACACTACTAAACATAAGGTTAAAATCCGTTGTAGGCAGCTCGTTAATCACTAACATATTTTTAAATAAATAGTGACGTTACTGGATAACAGAGGGCACTTATTACAATAATTTTTCTTTCTTCTCGAACAATCTACTATAAATAATAAAATTTAAAGATTATTTGGTAAATACACATTATTCTTACGATAATACACTGAAATGACGTTCATTTTTTGCTCCATATCGTGATTTACAATACTTTAATGCACAACCAGGCATATTTTCTTTAAAAATATTTTTAAATTTATAAAATGAATGCGTATTGACCTTTTGACGATGTCACTTAGACACAGACTACTAAGAGGATACTATGCATCACTTAGACTAAATGACAAAAGTTACAGACGACAATTTTGTTACTGATGTCCGGTCTATTACTACTACATTTTAAATGTCTTTGTTTATAAACTATTTAGGTGCAGTTTAAATTATATTTCATCGCTTCATTTTTCAGATATAATTATTCACCAGGTAGTCCCCTTAACCTACAGGTGACTTTGCACGCTTTAAAAGACACTCAACTGACTAAACTAAGTTGGCTGTGAACCGACTTACCCCTGACTCGGGGACGGAGTGAGTCGCCATTCTGAGCTCATTCCTTTTTCGTGCACGGTGACGACAGCACGCGTCTCCTAATAAGATTACACTTTATTCTTGCTTTTTTTTTGTAAAGTATTTATAATTAAAATTTATAATGCCAAAACGAAGTGCGGAAGAAAAAATCGAGCGTTACGAACGCAAAATTAGAAAACTATGCGAACGCGATGTCGCACGACATCGCCGAATACGGGTCATATCATCACAACCTTCCAATAAGGAAGGTAAGCATAGTTATTTTTGTATAATAACGATTCACTACGAGTCAAGATTACGTAACATTTGTTTCGTTAGCACGTGTTGTTTTTTACACGTGTTATCAGCTTTCATCAGAACAGGCCGTGAGCCTTGTTTGTTGAAAAAATTACCATCATCAGGACAGGCCGTGAGCCTCGTTCGTTGAAACAAAATTCTTCATCAGGGCAGGCCGTGAGCCTCGTTCGTTGAAGTAATCCAATTTTCTAATCCTAAAAATATTATTTTTAGGTGTTGAAGACGCTGACCACCCTGAACTAAGCCTTATAGTTAACAAACCTGAGCCCACACTGGAGCCAGAGTCTAGATCAGAGACCAGGGCGGAGAAACCATTAGAGCCACTGGCTTTAGAGGCAACTTCGACGGAACAAAACCCGAACGGTGCATCATCTGAACCAGAATTGGACCCTGAACTTTTAGAAGCCCTCGGTGAGTCCACCAGCGATACCCCAGAGTTTGGAGAAAGAATTCACGAGAGTTTAGCCAAATTGTGGCTTCCTCTACTTGTCAAAGGCTTGCCAAAAGATAAAAAAGGAAAAAATTCCGAAGGAGTACCTAATCCCGGCCAACTGTAGGTTACTGCAAGCACCTAAACTAAAGGCAGAAATATCAGCAGCAGTTATAGACTCTGTAAGAAACAGAGATAAGATCCTGGTAGTTCACCAACAGCAACTCGGGTCGGGGATAACGGCCATTAACAGGGTGCTTAATATTCTCTTAAGTGGGGACGACAAGAAGAACGCTATCCAACATCTTAGCAATGCCTGCCGTATTCTTTCGGATTTGCATACGATAAATACGAATAGCCGCATAAAGCTAATTACACCAAACCTGGATAAGAACTTTCTCCACGTAGTTCAAGATTCAGTAAGAGACGAAACTTTGTTCGGTAACAAACTTTCAGAAAAGATCAAGGCAGCCAGAGCTATTGAACGACAGGGTCTGCAAATCAAAAAGATTAATCCGAAACCTTCCGGCTCTCATTCCACTAGCAACCGCTCTTCTAGTTCGGGAAACTGGTCCGGCCCACCTCGGTACTCAACGAACCGCTGCAACCGAGGTGGGAAGAAAACGTCGACGCAGAGCCGCCGTTCATACCCGAGCTCGACGCAACAGCAGCCAGCGTCGAAGCCTTCAGCAGCGATCAAGTCTCGTGCCCCAGCGCCGCAGTAACTCAGGTACATGCAGGTAGAATTAAATACTTTTTTAATTGTTGGACGAGACTTTCATCCAATTCAGTAATCTTAGATTGGATACAAAATGGTCTATACATACCTTTTTGCAAGGAAGTCTGCCAAACAAACGTTCCTAGCAATACCCTTTCGGAGTTAGAGCACCAGGAAATGTCAACTGCGATTCAAAAGCTGATTGACTTAGGTGTCATAACAGAATGTCTTCCAAGTAGAGACCAGTTTGTCTCTAAAATATTCCTTGCCTCCAAGACAAATGGCGGCAAGCGTTTTATATTAAATTTGAAATCGTTAAATAAATATGTTTCAAAGTTTCATTTCAAGATGGAAGATTATCGAACAGCGGCAAAGTTAATACCCCAATACGGATACTTAGCCACAATTGATCTGAAAGAAGCCTACTTACTAATTCCGATTCATGCTGAACATAGAAAGTATCTAAGATTTCAATTTAAGAGAAACAATCAGACCACGACCTACGAGTTTACGTCAATGCCCTATGGGCTGTCAGTGGCTCCCAGGGTATTTACTAAGATTATGAAAGAAATCGTAACTCACTTGAGAAGCGCGGGCTTTAATTCAGTAATTTATCTAGATGATATTATTCTCTGCATCGGCAACACTTATGAGGATTGCAGATCTAACGCAAATGAAACCTTGAAACTATTGCAATGTCTAGGTTTCGGTATAAATTTTAATAAAAGCTCGCTCCAACCCAAGCAAAGTTGTAAATTCTTAGGTTTTCTCTTTTGCACTAAGAATCTAACCATTTCTCTCCCAGATAATAAACGTAACAGTATTGCGCAATTAGTTCAGAAGTTTATTTGTCTACCCACATGCACCATTCGAGAATTTGCTCAATTAATTGGTGTTCTAACTGCAGCGTGCCCGGCTGTCCAATACGGTTGGTTATACACCAAGTTATTGGAACGTCAAAAATATCTCGCGCTACTTGAAAATCAGAATTATGCGAGTAAAATCAATTTACCTAGTATTATCCTTGAAGATCTTACTTGGTGGACCAATAACATCAAAACATTACATCCACTGCGAAACGCCGGCTATAAAATTGAAATCTACACAGATGCTTCACGAACCGGCTGGGGCGCAGTGCGTGATGAAGAACGCGCTCGCGAAGGGTGGTCAGTTAGTGAACGCAATTACCATATAAATTATCTGGAACTATTGGCGATTTTTCTTGGACTCAAAAGCTTGGCATCTAAAGAAACTAATTGCGCGATACTATTACGGGTAGATAACACTACAGCCATTAGTTATGTAAATCGCATGGGCGGGGTACAATTCCCCCCACTTAAACGGGATCGCTCGGCAAATTTGGCAATGGTGTGAGAAGCGAAAAATTTGGATCTACGCGTCATACGTCAATACTAAAGAAAACTGGGCTGACGCTGAATCTAGAATTATAAACCCTGACACCGAATGGGAACTCTCCCCTTCCAGTTTTCAAACCATTCTCATTTTGGTCAGCCAAATATCGACTTATTCGCCTCCCGCACTAATGCCAAATGCACAAACCTTGTTTCTTGGAGACCGGATCCAGATGCAATGGCGGTAGATGCTTTTACTATAAACTGGAGCGGATGTTATTTTTACGCATTCCCCCCATTTTCCTTAATATTAAGTTGTTTAAGGAAAATAATGGATGACAGGGCTCACGGAATACTTGTTTTTCCTTATTGACCTTCACAGCCCTGGTTCCCCTTACTACAAGGGTTATTAGCATCTGATATTCTGTTCTTGCGCCCTAACAAGAATCTTTTACGATCACATTCCAGGGAACACCACTCTTTACACGCGAGCCTTACCTTGGGTGCCGCGAGGCTCTCCGGCAAGCTTTCACCCGAAGATGCCCACCAGAGGCCCTCAACCTCATGCTAGCATCGCTCTCCGATAGCACGGTAAAACAGTATAATGTAACCTATAAAGCATGGTGGTGGTTTTGTGACAACAGAAATATTAATCCATTTCAGCCATCTATATCTCCTTTATTATCCTTCTTGACTGACCAGTTTAATGCCGGTTGTTCTTACGAAGTCTCAATTCGCATAGATCAGCGCTATCATTACTTCTCGGAAATAATATTGGTTCCGACGAACATGTAAGTCGATTGCTAAAAGGAGCTTATAAATTAAGGCCGAACATTCCAAAATATACACAGACCTGGGACCCTCAAAGTGTTTTAAATCACGTTGCAGGATGGCATCCCAATACGACTTTAAATCTGGAAAAAATTACAAAGAAATTAGCAGTTTTATTAGCCCTCCGTACAGCCCATAGAGTACAAACGCTATCATTAATTAAGTTGGAAAATATATCATTTTCTCACAATAACGCTAAGATCATAATTACTGATCTAATAAAGACTTCCACCCCAGGCCGAGAGCAACCTGTACTCCTGATACCATTTTTCTTATAAAATGTGAATATTTGCCCAGCTACCGTTCTAAAAGATTATATTTCTGTCACAGAAAGTAAAAGAACGGAAAACATAGGCAAACTGTTCCTCACTTACAAGCCACCACATAGACCAGCCACGACGCAATCAATCAGTCGATGGATTAAACAAGTGCTCTCGAAAAGCGGCGTGGATACGTCAACGTTTGGCGCCCACAGCACTCGCCACGCCTCTACCTCAGCTGCGGGCCGCGCGGGCCTCAGCGTTGATGTCATCCGTAAGGCTGCCGGATGGACTCCTACATCGAATACTTTTGCGCGATTTTACAATAGAACCCTTGTTGATGAGGGGAACTGCAAAATCCGCTTGCTTTACGTCCAATCACTAGTTTAAGATTTTTTCTGTATTCATAAATACAAAAACTAATCGGTTCGGTAACTAATAAATATATTCTAAGAAATATATATTATCTTATTACAACGAAAAACTTCCTGCTCTAAAATTCTACCTGGTGAATAATTATATCTGAAAAATGAAGCGATGAAATATAATATAAGATCAAACGAACTTCTCAAGTGAAGTTCGATCATTATTATACGAATCGCTTCATTTGAAGATATAAGCCATTACCCACCCTCCCATACCAGTAGTTTGCTAGCCCTAATGCGGAAAGTTTTTCTCTACACTCTAAAAATAATGAGCTCAGAATGGCGACTCACTCCGTCCCCGAGTCAGCGGTGGTATGGGTAAGTCGGTTCACAGCCAACTTAGCGTAGACAGAGAAACCTATAGACAAATTGACGCCTTCTTTCGCATTCGCACACGAAAAAGATAGATTTATGCATACGTCTTGCATAGAAATGAGATAGAGCGGTGTGATTGTTTGTCCCTTTCTCCGTGCCGGTTTTTTTGTTTAGCCAACTCTACAGTTTGCTAAACAACTTTAACAGCGTAGCGATTTAAGGAGTTTACAAGTTTCTCTGTCTACGCAACTTAGTTTAGTCAGTTAAATGTCTTTTCAAGCGTGCATAGTCACCTGTAGGTTAAGGGGACTATCTGGTGAATAATTATATCTTCAAATGAAGCGATTCATATAATAATAATCGAACTTCACTTGAAAAGTTCGTTTGATCTTATATAATAATTGTGTTTAAAAATATTTTTTTGAGTTGTGCTATTATACGTCTGTCAGTATTTTTCTTTTTATATATTCTACAAATTCGTAGGCTGGGGTGGGGGGGTGGAGGGTCGTACACGCCGTGTATATTTAATAAAGCTAAATTGTAGTTCAATGATTATAATAAATATGTAGCAAGAACGTAGATGATTTAACCTCTCGGGCATGTAGGTTAGAGAACCGACATTTTATTGGATTGGAGTGGACCAACTTAATAACAACTATGGTCAAGCCAAAGAGTATAGTAGTTCAGGCTAAGGACAATTTTTTTTTAAAATGAAGGCAAATATAACTTAGAGTCATTACTATGTTCTTATCCAAAAATAAAAAAAATATCAACAATTAAAATATCGATTTTTTTGTATGCAGGTCAAGTGAGCGTTATGGCGGTTCTCACGCGCCGCGCCGCTCGTGTTGATTTGTACGCGCAAGCACGCGCCACGCGTTTTAACTGGCGCGGTGCGGCGCGTGCTTGCCGAAACTCCGAGCCACTGACTCATTCTGTTTAGCGTAGCGCACCTGATGTCGTGTGAGTCGACCACCTTCAGCCATGGAGCAATGCCACTGAAGAAGAAGGGATCGCTGTTGCTTCAGCCACTTTTGTCTTATTTTGTGGATATCATTTACTTAATAAAATTAACAAAAAAAGAAGAAAAGGTATTGCTGGATGACATCGTTAAAATTAAAAATTCAGCAATCGTCTCATTAGACCACACCATATCTATATAGACATGAGAGTACCTCAAGGTCAGACGAACGAGAGACGAAATGAACGAGTTCAATCTTGTAAGCACACGCCGCGCCGCGCCACGCCGTGCCTTTGAAGTTACCGATTTTAAAAG
The DNA here is from genome assembly GCA_907164705.1 of Parnassius apollo. Lineage (NCBI taxonomy): Eukaryota > Metazoa > Arthropoda > Insecta > Lepidoptera > Papilionidae > Parnassius > Parnassius apollo. The sequence continues at coordinate 902,022 of CAJQZP010000103.1, read as the reverse complement.
GAGAGCACGCGCCGCGCCAAGCCCTTCACACTGCGCGTGGAGCGTGCGGGAGCGGCGCGGCGCATGATAACACAGGCAGTGAGAAGCCGCCATTAGAGAAACAACGATATATAAAATGTTTTGAAAAGTTATCAATTACCGCGTAGTGGCGGTGTATGAATATCCATGCGTAGTCAGTTCTCTGTCTACGATCCCATGGGTCTCATAAGAGGCGACTAGACTTGGGGAAAAGTGTTATTTTGGAATAACCGTGACCGTCGCGTCATTACGGTTACAAAAAAGTCACAGTGAAAAATCATTGTGACTTTGTCACGTAGATAACTTGGAACCCTTGTGCGACTTTCACGTGACTTTAAATATGATTTTAGATTGAGTATTAGGTTTTATTTCATTAGTCGATTTTTTATTAACTTCCTTACCTAAGCTACGAACGTGACTATGTTATGTTATAAATGCCATTCTATTTATTATTTTTGAAATATACGATTTATCTGACCTAGCTATCAGTCGGTGTACCACTCCAGTACACCGTACCGTATCTTATTACACAGTAACAAACTCCCCTGAACACTCCTTCTCCCACCACCCTCGTACGCAAGTACCGGATGTCTATAGTTTTACCAAAAAAGTAATTAACTCTTATAAAGTATTAAAACATGGAATGTCCTATAATAACCCATACAGGGAATTTTCAAATCTAGTACTATGTATGGGTAAAGCCTTCAAAATAGGCTTGTGCTTCAACAGAACAAAATCTTTTTAAGTCCATAAGGTCCTTGTGATTGTCTGCACTAATTAGCAAGTAATTTTGGTAGGCAAATCCAGGCAATTCAAATTTATTGCTACATTTCAGTTGATTTGTTCTTCTCTATTAATACATCTAAAATTAATACATATTATGTTTTTATACAAAGCGCGCACGCGCGCGCGCACACGCGCACGAGCATGCGCACGCGCACGCACACGCACGCACACGCACGCACACACGCACCGCACACGCACGCACACACGCACCGCACACACGCACACACACGCGCACAAACGCGCACACACGCACGCACACAGCCGCACACGCGCACAAACGCACACACGCGCACAAACGCACACACGCGCACACACACACGCGCACACACACACACACACACACACACACACACACACACACACACACACACACACACAAACGAACGCACGTGCGCAGCACGCACGCACTCATACAATATCAGATTATTTCGAATAAGAATTCCTTAGATTAATTGTACTAAAATGTAAATTGATACCATGTTGTGAAAGTGATTGTAAATTTAGAAATAACGCAACTGTAAATTTTAATTAAAGATGTAGTAATGTATCAATCGTTGGTAATCCTAATAAAGAGAGAAAAGAATATGGGTGACTTCTCCCACAAGCCATTATAGTTGCTTCGATGAAGAATGTACCTTGGATGTTCTCGCACACTCATTATTTTTCTTTGGGCCTAGATTGGAAAATAACTCTTTTTCATGTACTAATTCTGAAAAAAATTCCCGTTTCAGTTTGGGTCTTTGGTGACTTATTTTTAGCAAGTCACACCATTGATTAGGGACTTTCGCATCAAAATCGGTGGATTCGTTCGATAGATAACGTTATCGAAAGAAATCTCTAAAAAGATCATATTTGCCTAAAGATTATTTCATTTCAACGTGATTTTATTTTTATTACTGATAAGTTACATATTTACCTGAAATAAACTACAAATCACATTGACGAATTGCGCACATGAATAATGACAGCCTATTTCATGGTCACATTAAATAAATTCAGTCAGGTTTACAAAACAAACAGTCCTTCTCGCCCGCTCGCAGTTTACCAAAGAATAAAGAACTTACGGACAATTGACCCTAATTTAGTGCACAATTCAGGCTGTAAAGTCCTTCTCCATCCATAAAATAGGATTTGGATCAAACATTATTACTATACGTGGTAGAGCCATGCTGCAGTTATATTAGTAGTATAGTTGTAGCGCGAATGGGTCGGCTCGCCCGACGAAGGACCAGGCTCTCACAGACTACCAGCGTAAAATAGCAGCTTAATGCTGCTGTGTTTCGTATGATGAGTGTAGAGAACCGGAGACCTTTTTTACTGGAAACGAGGCCTCACGGATGGCAATGCATCTGCATTTTGATTTGTAATCGAGGATAGTCTATGGGCCGCAACAACCACTTACCATCAGATGGACTGTCTGCTCGTTTGTCGCCCTATTCTTTAAAAAAAAAAATTCGTTATACTAAAAATTTGCTATAAAGAGTAGAGTTTATCACAGTACATAATTAAAGCAATTACAGTACATACAGAACGTGAGAATAATATGGTCATCCGTTTAATATGGTGACTTTCTTATAACTAAAAAACTAGTCATGTTTGCATAGATTGCTTTGTGATACGGTAGCTCTTCATCAACGCTGATGTCTTCCGCATGGACTGTGGGGTCCTGCAGGTCTCGGGCCTCGGGGTATGCCCCCATTACCCGGGTTGTCCTCGCGGTCCACCACTATTGACCGGTCCTGGGAGCCTTATTCAGGCGTTGTTAGATGAAAACGGGTTGTCCGTAGTAGGTAAAAAAATTTCCCGTAGTCGGTTAACTACGGGAAAAAAGGAGGTTATCCAGTAAAAAGTCGGAGTTGGCCTATCAGCGGCATTCAGGGTTGTTACTCGACTCTCTAATCGATATAGAGAGGAGTTCTCTTGGATAGGGTCGCCCGTCCGGAGGGCGAGTGTGTAGCGGCGCTAGGTGGTTAAGATGTATGTGTGGCCCGTTGTCTGCACGGTCGAACAGTCCGCGCGCCAACCGGGCCACAAACTCTTGGATGGTTTCGATCTTCAGGTTGACCGCTATGACGTCATTTCGGACGTAGCGACCCGCACCGACAATGGTTCTTAACGTCAGAATTTGTTGGTCTGATGTACATCTTGTAGATTCTCACTTTGGTTTTAAGTGGTAACTTGAATGCCAGGACCGGACGGAGCATCGCCCGCGCACATCGTGCTCTGCGGACGACGAAGTCGACGTGCGCAGTCATGCGCAGCGCCCGGTCGATCCGGCACCCAAGGTAAGTCACAGCCTTCTCGTACACGATCTTCTGGCCATTGAGGGTTAGCTGGTGGTAGGTTCCTGAGGCGGCGGGTGAGCAGAGCGGTCGTCTTACCAACGTTGACGACCATCCTCCACTCATCTAGCCATGGTGACAGCAAGTCCAGCAGACGTTGCATCCTGGCAGTGGCAATGTGGGCTCTTCTGGACGAGGTGAAATAAGCGCTATCGTCCACGTATAACGCGAATTCCACGTCATCCTCCCACTCTTGCAGCCTTCCTGCCAGTGTTGGGATGTCATTGGTATAAGCCGCGTACAGGACTGGAGACAAACAACTGCCCTGAGGAACGCTGGCTCTGATGGTTCTGGTTGCGGGCACGGCGTCCTCTACGCAGACATAGAACTTCCTGTCTGCCAGGAAAGACGCCACTAGCCGCAACATAGCAGGAGGGACACTGGTCTGTTCTTGCAACTTGCAAAGTAATTCAGAATGCCACACCCTGTCGAACGCCTTCTCGATATCGAGAAAGACGCCCAACGTAGTGCGGCCACGGTTGTACTTGGCCGCAAGCAGGTGTAGCACTCTGGTCAGCTGTGTTGCTGTAGAGTGATCCCTCCTGAATCCGTGTTGCTCCGCCCGAAGTTCGATGCACGGACGGAGGCGTCTTAGCAACAGTCTTTCAAGCAGTTTAGCTATGTGCGGTAGCAGCGTGATCGGCCTGTAGATGGCAGCTCTACGCCTGTCCTTCACGGGTTTCGGCAAGACGATGACTTTGCCTTTCTTCCAGTCCTCCGGGAAGTGAGATGTCCGCAATATCCCATTGTAGAGTCGACCAAGCTCTACTAGGACTCTATGGGGCAGCTGTCGGAGTGCAGCGTTGGTAATCTCATCGTGCCCCGGCGCCTTCCTCGGTTGCAAGCGGGTTACTGTCCTCCGCAGTTCAGCGGGGGAGATGAACCACTCTCCTGCAGGAGGCGGCGCGGGCGACGACAGGAACTCCTGTATGCGACTCTCCTTTTGGGCATGAAGCTCCATGAACTCCGCACTTGCTGGGTTCGGCATAAATTGGTCCTCGAAATGCTCTACTAGGATATCCGTTCTACCCTTGGCATTGTAACGACGTTCGCCCGCGTTGTTGGTGAGCGGGCAAACGGGAGGTTTGGCTTTAGTTAACTGTCGGTTCAGTTTGTAGAGCGACGAATCATGCTCTTCCGCCTTCCATATGCGTCGCTCCCAGGCATCTCCTCTGTGTGCCTGGACTGCAACTGACAGTTCCTCCGACAAGGTGTTCAATTGCGTATTGATCCTCGGGCAACGAGTACGCGCCAGAGCCTCCTCAACGCCCTTTTCCTCCTGATCTGTACGCTTATCTGTAGCGGCAGATCGTCTCTATTGTTGACATCGGGACGATCGTAGAGGCAACATGGTGGGCCTCCTGAATCGTCTTTGTCATGTTGGTAGCAGCGGGCTCTACGTCGTCCGCTGTGTTTAAGGGGTGGTGTGCTGGAGGTCTCTCCTGCATGTGTTGCTGGTAGAGCCTCCAGTCGACACGTGTCTTAAATGCTCTGGGCGGCGTAGTCATCGCCTTTAGGCCAAGGGTAATCAAGATCGGGAGGTGCTGTGAATCCAGGTCGTACAGCACCTCTACCATTATCGGGTAGTTGAGTGTTCCTAGAGAGCACGATGTCCAATACATCCGGACGACTCCGTGGATCTGTCGGAACATGTGTGGGTTCTTCGGGACCTAAGACGTCATAGCCGCGTCTTTCGCCGTCTTCGAACAGTGCATGACCCGGCGGGTTGATCACTCTAGATCCCCACGCCGGGTGTTTGGCGTTTAGGTCCCCGGCGATGATGGTCGGTGTTTCGCCTTCCATCACCGTCTGGACGTCTGAGGAGCAGAATGGAGTCCCTGGCGGGCGGTATGCTGCGTAGATCCTAAGTTCCTCGCCCACCGCCTCCATTTTTATGCCGATAGAGCGCATCGTTTGGTACTCCGGTAGGTCAAGTTCTTGATGGACGATGTCCCTTCTCACTAGAACCGCCGTCCCGCTCTCTTCATCAGTCAATCAAATAATAAAGGGTCAAAATGGCGTTGCTTTATCGACGCCATCTGACAGATTTTAATTTTAATATGGTCTAGTGTAGTTAGTTTTTTAAGTTGATTTTTCGAAGTGTTCCTAACTATTTCCAAATCTAGTTTGCTATTTTTTTCTTAATACATTAGTTAAAGTATACGACTTTGTGTTTTTGTCTCTGTCCTTCTCCTAGTTTTGGTTTTATAGGGCAGCAAAGATTAAGGTGACCATGTTACCGCCACGTACCTTAGTAGTACTAAAATATGAAGGCGTCAAGTCACCGAATCGTATCGTTTATGAGAATTGTGAAGTGCCAAAACGCCGCACGAGTAGGTATTTTCAAAAATGCTATCTTGCCTTGGAGTCTATTGCCTACATTTTCTTTTTGAAATAGATATTGTTTTGGGCGATAACGTCTTCACTCCCTAAACCTATACGAAATTAGACACTTTTGGTTATATTCGATTTAGTACACCTCAATCTAGGTCTATTACGTTTTTCTTTTTTAGTAATTAATAAGACTAGTTTAATTAAAAGAAAAATATAGATATTTTTTTTTTGCGCCCGAAGCAATTATAGGGCTACCCTATACGTAGGGAGGCGGAAAATGCATTACGCATACCACGATAGCCGGTCTATCGTGGTTATGAGGGGCTCATTGTCCTACCGGGGACCCTAAGTGATACCCTCTAAAAACCGCCTTTGGGGACAGGCAACCGGCTGATTAAGCTCTATTGTGCCTTATCATGAGCGACCCTCTTTTGGGAAAAGAGGGCGCAGGCGGCTAAGTGCCGCTGAGGGAGTGCCTACGAAGGCAAATTAATGTTAGTTATTACAATAATTTTATTTAATTAGAGTTGACCCGAGCCGCCAGGAGACAGTTCAGGTCGTTTGAAAGTTTGTTAGGCGGGTCCGAGAGAGAGTTTCTCGGCCTGCGGACACGATAGTGAGAGGGGGGTGGGGCTGCATAAGAAGCTGCCTCACGAATTAAATGGTTTGTGTGCGACTCTGAGGCTTTGAAGAAGTTCTCAGTTTTTTAAAAAATTGTTGAATTGTTGGGAGCTCTAAGTCCCGATGAAGGTCGGCATTACGAACGTACCAAGGTGCGTTCGCAGCTCGACGACAGAAGAGGTTCTGAACTATTTGGAGTTCATTTAAAATATTAGGGTTATAGATATTCAGATGCTGATAACTTATATAGTACGCAATATTTCATTATATCTATAACATTCCCAAAAATTATGATAATTATAGTATGTTTACGGGGGAGGGGGGGGGGCGGTTATTGGGGAACAAAAGATCGTTTTATCGTTATTGTGTCGTATTTTGTATGAAAATTTACAGCCTCACAATTCTCTTAACTCATGTTGTAATAAATATAGTACTTACTTATATACTTATATATATTATATTACGATGTCACTTTAAAAAAATATTTTCTTTTGTATATCGGTGCAAAAGTATCACGTTTATATATTTGTAAATGGAAACTTGCTTTTTATATCCATCCATCCATTACAGCCTATTAAAGTTCACTGCTGAACATAGGCCTCCCCCATAGATTGGGGGCCGTCAGTGGGGGGATATTTGTCATAGTTGTCACGATTGGCAAGTGGGCTTGCAGCCGCAGTTTTTTTTTTAATTTTTAGTTGTTATTAGGAAGACACTGCTGCCCGTAGACAGAGCCTGCCCCTCTCCTGTTTTTGTTACTTTCTGTCGCTGGAATCCATAGTAGTATAATACTTTACGCAGTACTTTAATATCTCAATATTGGCATCCTCTTATAAATAAAATTACAGGATGCCAACTAAACCCATTAATCGGTGAATATAATAATGCCTAATGTCAAACAATGCAATTATTATTCGAAATAATTGAAGCTTTACCGTAGTACTATTATTTATTCTGTGGCTTTACTATGAAGTAATATTTCACAATTTGTTAATTATGTGTTGTAATCATTGTTGTTGGATTGACATAATAATATTATATTAATATCTTATCGCTGATATTGTAAAAAATAAGAATAGATAATTGATAATTGTGCTGTTTCTACGCCGATATAGGTAACACATATAAATGATCCTAAAAGTTGGAATGCAATAACTTATTGTACTGTCTCTAAAATAAATAAATGAAAAGTTTTCAAAATGGCGGCAACTTTATTCAGTTTTCACGGTGAATTGATATGCATAGACCACGTGGAATCGCAGGTATTGATTTTAAGGACAAACGGTCATTAAACGAGAGTTTTGTGAATATTTTTTTAGTTTGTTTTTCACGGCGAATTTAAATTCATACACCACTTGAACTGCATATATTGATATTTAAAGTGTAATTGTAACAGATGCCTCTTTAGCGGAGGCAGAGGCGGATGCGGAGGTGAAGGGCTTTGCCGCCACCGTGGATGCGGAGATGGAAGTGGAAGTGGAAAAAATAATAATTTATAAATTATTTAACAAATAGAAAGGCTAGTCTTTATTCAAAATAGGTTGGTGGGTACATAGTACAATTTCTTTTATAGTAGACACGTAACGGCAATATGGTCATCCGGTTAATATAGTCACGTTTATATAACTCAAAAACTACAGCCTTGTTTGCATAGAAGGCTTCATGATACAATAGTTTTTTATGAGTCAATCAAATAATAAAGAGTCAAAAGGACGCAGCTTTATCGACGCCATTTTAATAGTTGATATTATAGTGAATATTTTAGTCGATTTTAGTATGGCGTTATGTAGTTAGTTCTTATTAAGTTGATTTTCGAAGTGTTCTTAATTGTCGCCAAAGCTTATTTGCTATTTTTTTTATTAATTTGTTAGTTATAGTATACGACTTTGTGTTTTTGTACTTATCCTCCTTCAAAGATGCTTTATAGGTCTTATTATTATGGTACCTATAAAATATCTATGTCCTCCTTCTAGTTTTGGTTTTACAGGGCGGCAAATCTTATGGTGACCATATTACACTTATGTATCTTACAAACTTAACTGGTAATCATAATTAAGAAGAGGCAAATTATATTTCAAGAATTATTTTGTGGCTTCGATTTCTTAGGGGTTCACAAATTAAACCAGCTTCAGTAAATAATGATCACTTGGTACTCAAATTCACAGCGATGGTAAGTACTTAAGAGCGAACGATGGGAGATAAATCTTTATATTTATTGTTATATTTCCGCCACAATAATGGATGATCGTTTGGTTGGAGTCGGTTTTCCTTATTATATTCATTAGTTAGCGATTTCCATACCACGAGGTTGTTATTGGTAACCGTGCTGTCACTTTCTGTTCCCTCTTCGTCATCACTTATGTTTGTCAGCATGTCAGCCAGACTTCGTATTTCACCTCTATCTCACCACTATCGCTCCTCGGTACGAGGTACGATTTTTCGCGGAAGTTCCGTACTTACGGAGACGGAGGCGAGATTCCGTTACAACCCTAGATAAAGGAATCGTGGTGATTTATTAGGCTTATAATTTAACTAGTTTCTTGCCATTTATACAAATTGATTCAAAAATGAGATTTCAAAATGGTTTTCATGAAGAATTCATATCCGTAAACCAAATGGATTATATGGACAAAGGACTTAACTCAAATGGATTCTCAATTATTAAATTTAAAAGAAATCGGTGCAGAAATTAGAAACTAGAGAAAAGAATATTGAGAATGACAACAACATAATGCATTTCTTAAAACAAACATCTAATTGTAGAGCATGTAAATTCTTATAATATATTGTATTTGACCAAGTACATTACTACTTGGTATGAATGTGTGTACGAAATACGAAAATAAAAAGCAAATACAACCACATGCACAACATCCCTATATTTTCCCCACATAACGGTGAAAATCTTTGAATTGGTATCCCTACGACACGCATACAAATATAGTTAGCGCGATTGTAAGACGCAGATGCCACGCACACAACCTCATCAAGGTATTAAATATGGACCATACCCATATTTTGAAACGTAATTATATTATAACATAAGAGATAAAACAAGATATGAAAAAGTTGGCCGTCACGCCACGCCCGGCAGATGTTAAACATCATATTTGATGGCAGAGTTAATAATTAATGAAAAGTTTTAACAATGGTAGAGCCACGGAGCAGCCTTTGCTGTTGCACGTATGGGCCGGCTCAAACCGGGGTGGTACGACGACCTCACAGAAGACTAGCGTGAAGTAGAAGCTTTCCTTCTGCATCTCGTCCGGTGAGTGCAGATGGCCGGAAGCCCACTCCGCCCCCCCTCCCTTAACATGCTGGCGGTGTTAAATATAACACTACCCCAGGAGGGTACCAGCATCAGAGGACTTCATTCAAACCTTAACGCCGTCCACTACCATATGGAAACCTCGAAGCCGGCCTTGCTCTTTCTAACCGAGACACAGGTGTACTCTCCGGCTGATGCTTCATATCTCTCCTATCCAGGGTACAAATTAGAACACTCTTTTGTACCCCGGGCTGGAATTTGCGTACTTCAGAGAGGACATCTGTTTTCGACGCCTCGGCAGCCTTGAAGGTACGGATCTGTCCATCTTATGGCTACTTGTAGACAGCGACGACCATCCGCCCGTCTACGGGTGCCTCTATAAGTCCCATAACGGTAATGCCGACACAGACCGACTGATCGACCACGTCCAGATGGCTGCAGACTTCGTGCTACAACAGGTCTTCCTTCGGGAACACGTGCATTCTTGTCTTTCACCAAGGCTGTCCAAGGGAACTTCTGCCAGCCATCTCTCCCATCTCTGCTCCCTGTGCACGACTCACTGGCCCATGCCGCAAAAGACAAAGCCGATCTACTGGGCTCTCTCTTTGCGTCCAACTCGACTCTTGATGATGGGGGGAACACACCGCCGACTATCCCGCAGTGTGAGTGCTCCATGCAGGATGTGCTGTTTACCCAACACTCGGTGCGCAGAGCACTCCTATCCCTGGACATTAACAAGTCGAGTGGGCCTGGGCGTCCCTCCTATTGTGCTAAAGACGTGTGCTCCGGAGTTGGCACCGGTTTTAACGTGTCTTTTTCGGTACTCCTACTCCCTAGAAGTAGTCCCAAAATCGTGGTAGACCACCCAATCCCTAAAAAAGGTAACCGCTCTTATCCGACTAACTATAGGCCTTTCGCCATCACCCTTGTTCTCTAAAATAATGGAATCTATTATTAACAGCCAGCTCATACAGTACCGTGAGCTGTTTAGTGACTGTCAGTATGGTTTCCGTCGCGGTCGCTCGTCTGGTGATCTTCTGGGTTACCTAACTCATAAATAGGCGGAGGCACTAGAGTCTAAGGACATAGCGAAGGCATTCGATTTTCCTATGGGCTTCCCGAGAAATTGTGCAAACGAATCACCAGTTTTTGTGGGCAAACGTAAACGTAAACGGTGCATGATCCGATTACAAGCCCATTAACGCTGGTATTCCACAAGGCTGCGTGCTATCACCAACGCTGATTCTTTTTATTTTTTCATAGAAGAGGGGGCAAACGTGCATGCGGCTCACCTGATGTTAAGTGACAACCGCCGCCCATGATCAACCGCAACACCAGGGGAATTGCAGGTGCGTTGCCGGCCCTTTAGAAAGGAGTAAGCTCTTTTCTTGAAGGTCCCCAGGTCGTATCGGTCCGGAAAAATCGCCGGTGGTAAACTATTCCACAGAGAGTACGCGGAAGGAAACTCCTTTTGAAACGTACAGTGGTGCACCGCCAAGCATCCAGATGGTGTAGATGGTATCGGGACGTTTGCCGCGTAGTGCGTTCAAGAAATTTGGCGGCTGGGATTAATCCGAACAATTCCTCAGAGCACTCTCCATGATATATGCGAAAGAAAATGCAAAGAGATGCAACATCTCTTCGCAGTGCCAGTGAATCGAGCCGATCGGAAAACACTCGGTCGTAGACGATTCGAGATGATGAGATGCGATCAAGTGGAAGGAGCTGGTACTGGGGAGCCCCAGCCCAGAGATGGGAACAGTATTCCATGTGCGGCCGAACGTGCGCCTTGCAATGTTGCAGGCGGTGTGCCGGCATGAAATACTGTCCCGCTCTGCTGAGCATGCCAAGCTTTTTAGAGGCCAATTTGGCCATCTCTTCCAAGTGACCACGAAACTGCACGTCACTCGATATGTCGACGCCGAGGATTCCGATACTGGCTGAGGCATCTTCTTACTAATCAGCTGGTGATCCTCAAGGTACCTCATGAGCTGGCAGTATACAATGGACTCCATTGTTTTGGAGAACAAGGAGGTGATGGCGATAGGCCGGTAGTTGGACGGGTCTGAGCGGTCGCCTTTTTTAGGGATCGGGTGGACGAAAGCAGTCTTCCATGATTTTGGGACTACGCCTAGGGAGTAGGAGTACCGGAAAAGACGCGTTAAAGCCGGTGCGAACTCTGGAACACACGTCCTCAGCACAATTGGGGGGATTCCGTCAGGCCCACTCGACTTGTGGATGTCCAGGGAGAGGAGTGCTTTGTGAACCGAGCGCTGTGTGAACTGCACTTCCGGCATGGAGCACTCACACCGCGGGATGGTCGACGGCGTACTCCCTCGTCATCGAGAGTCGAGTTGGACGCAAAGAAAGAGCCTAGAAGATCGGCTTTCTCCTTTGCGTCATGGCCCAGTGAGTTATCCTCCCTGTGCAGAGATGGAAGAGATGGCTGACAGAAATTCCCCTGGACAGCCTTGGCGAGAGACCAGAATGCACGGGTTCCAGAAGGAAGTCGAACTATTTTCTCGCCGATTCTGCCTATATGCTCTGACTTTGCCTTGGCAATGACTGTTTTGAAGGACCTGGAGGCGGAATTATACTTCTTTTTTAGAGCGCCGGTGTTTACATCCCCGGACGTTGATGCGTCAGCCCAGGCTTGGTAGCACTCCCGCTTATAGCATGATGCTATTTTAGAGCGACCAAACCATGGCTGAGATTCGCCTCCAATGGGCACCACAGAGGAAGGAATAAAAAGTTCCATACCCTGAAGCACCACATCAGCGACAGAATCCGAAGCAGTACAACGTTGGGATCGTCCGGCGAGAAGCAAACCCGCCCCCAAGGGTAGGATGCAAAGAAAGGCCGCATTCCATCCCAATCGGCTGACCTATAGTGCCAAATACGGCGGCAGCCTGCGGAATACAACTGCGATTTCAGCGTGGCACCACACTCCGGACAAGACAATGGTCCGTGGAGCCTAAAGGGGCGTTGACGGAAATCTGATATCTGTCCGGGTGAGAGGTCAGCAGAAGGTCCAACAGGGAAGGTGTATGATCCTCCACATCTGGAATCCGCGTAGGCGAAGTAACCAGTTGTGTCAGACCATATGCCAAGGCAAAATCATGAACAGCTCTCCCCGCATGATCGGTTAAACTTGAACCAAGCCATTCGGCGTGATGGGCGTTATAGTCGCCGAGGATCACGATCTCTGCGGAGGGGATCTGCTGTAGCAACGAATCTGTAGCCATTTGGACGTGGTCGAAGAGTCGGTCTGTTTCGGCATTACCACTATGGGACCTATAGAGGCACCCGTAGACGTGCGGATGGTCGTCGCTGTCTACGCGTAGCCAAAGAATGGACAGATCCGAACCTTCAAGTCTGCCAAGGCGTCGACAACAGATGTCCTCTCTGACGTAAACGCAAACTCCAGCCCGAGGCACAAAGGAGTGTTCCAGTTTGTACCCCGAGTAGGAGAGATACGAGATATCAGCCGGAGAAGACACCTGCGGCTCGGTCAGAAAGAGCAGAGCCGGCCTCGCCGTTCGAGATGGTAGTAGACGGCGTTTAGGTTCTGCATACACCAAGCCTCAATGTCAATGCTTGACACTTCGTGTGCCCAAAAGCTTGTCACATATTTTTGAAGATGCTGATGATGTTAAGAGAAGTGAAATTCTTTTAGCCTGTTTTCTTGCCGAACACAACCTTTCTATGAAGGTTATGGAACACCTTCCTCAATGAATAAAAACTATATGTAAAGATAGTACCATCGCAAAAGAACTTGCCTGTAGTCGGACGAAAACAACTGCGATTATAAAATCTGTGACCGGTGCTACGGAAAAAGAAAACCTAGTAGCCGATTTGTAAACCAGCAAGTTTTCTATTATGATAGATGAAAGTACAGATAGAGGATGTATTAATCTTTTATGTATCGTTGTAAGATACTATAAGAACAACAGAATAAAAGATGCGCTTCTTGGTCTTGTACCCCTGCAAGATACTATTTGCGAAAAATTGTATGACCAACCTGTAAAACTATTCACAGAGAATGATATACCGTTTAAAAATAATATGGTTGGGTTCGCCGCTGACGGAGCAAATGCAATGGTGGGTCAGCATAATTCTATAACCATTAGATTACTTATAGATATACCCAATCTGTGTATGTTATGAAATGCATTTGCCACTCACTTGCTCCATGTGCATCATACGCCTGCACAAAGCTACCCCGGGAACCTAAAGACCTGTTTAGAGATATATTCAATTACATCAGTACGAGTCCAAAATGATCGGGTGTATTAAGAGAATTTCAAGAGTTCCTTGCACTGAAACCTCATAATAATAACCAACAACTGTCGGAGATAAATCCTAAAGGATGGCACCGTCGACATCTGTCGAGCTTGTCGCCATCCAGGTGAGTCACTTAGGCATGTCATCTCCGGTTGTTCGGCGCTTTCTAACTCTGAGTACTTGCACAGGCACAACCTAGTAGCCAGAATTCTTCACCAGGAGCTCATTCTGAAATACGGTCTCGTGGATCGAAAATTGCCGTATTACAAGTACTTGCCGGAAACCGTGCTCGAAAAATCAGGCTGGGACCGGGCCATCATCACAGAGAGGACTATTCTTGCGAATAAGCCTGATATTGTGCTGATGGACCGGGCACAGTCAAGGATATTTTTGGTCGACATTACCATTCCGTATGACGAGAACCTCGTGAAAGCCGAAACAGATAAGCAAACAAAATATCTGGACCTGGCTCACGAGGTGACCGACATGTGGGGTGGTCTGCCGACCGAAATTATTCCTGTAGTCGTCTCTGCGAACGGGCTAATCCCAGTCAGCCTCTCGTCATCTGAGGCGGCTGGGACTACGTGGCGGACCGCTCCAGGCTCAAATGCAGAAGGCGGTGCTCCTCGATACCGCCCGCATCGTCCGCCGGTTTCTTTCCCTTTCCCCCTAACCCTCGGCCGTTTGGTCTCCCCTGCCGAGGGCCTTCATCTGGTTGAGCTTTTATTTATTTATTTATTTTTATATTTAGTTTATGTTATTGATATTTATGTATATTTATCTTTTCATTTTCATTTATAATTATATATTTATAGAACCCAACCAGATGAGAAAACTATGTTGATACCCCACAATAATAATAATAATTTTGGAATAATATGAAGCACTTATGGTTCATAAAAGACAACTTGATCTCTGCGACAGCTGTAAGTAAAAATCACGCCTATGAAGTCCTGAATTTCTCAGTAGTACAGACAGTACCTGTCAATGTCATACTGGCATATACGCATGTCCATAAAGTATGACGTTGACAGTTACTGTCTGTACGTAGACAGAGAATCCTATATAATAGCATTCTCTCTCTACGTGTTTGTACTACTAAGAAATTCAGGACTTCATAGGCGTGATTTTACTGACAACTGTCGCAGAGATCAAGCTAACTTTTATGAACTATAAATTATTTTTTACCGATGCTGCTTTTACAGACCGCTTAAACCATTGAGTTATACAATACTAGAGGAGCAAACCACATTACCGCGCGTCGAAAAAAGTGTAACCACTATTCAAACGCGACGACGTAGCTTTGAAACTAATAACAATTTTAAATAAACATATATTTATCTCACTTACACAAGTTGCGAAAACAATATCGCTAAGATTAAATAAAGATAGACACACAAACATGCAACGGCGGGTTAGTGTGACTTACTATATGAAATTTTACCTAAAATACGCAATAAAAATGAGTTTTTAAAGCTGCAGTTAATTGTTTTTATATTAAAAAAGTATATTTTATTTTAAATTCTTTATTGCGTCTCCTTAGAAAAAAGGATACAAAGCTTATCAGATGAATAGAAGTAAACATAATAATGAAATAAAACAACTTATAAAAATAATAAGTATTTTTATTATACTAATAAATCAAACAATGTAAAATAAATAATAAAATATAATTAATATAAACTTTATATGAAATTATAATTAATATAAAATTATTAATATAAAATAGGTAATAAAATACATTTAATAGATAATTCATGAATAAACTAAAATAAAACTAATTGATTATTTTGTATGAAAGTTAAAACGTAGTTTTTATTATAATTTCTAAAATATTTAAAATCAGAGGTAACAAATTAACTTACTCCATTAATTATATAGTCTCCCATTAATGTAGGATAATCACAAATGCGGAAAAGTGGCAACATTAAACCTAAATGGCAATATTCGATAATTTTATTTAATTATTTGAGGTTTTTTACGTTTATATGAAAACAAGAACTAAAAATTATGTATTGAAAGTGATTCCGCTTGATTTTTTACGTTTTTGTGACCTTGAATAGCATTCTTTCATTTCGCATTTACCCATTTCTGTCGGCGTCACATTGAACACTGAACTGACGTTAGCTAGGCATATGGCTGTGGCCATATGTGCGGTGGAAACGCTTTGGCGCGATTATTACTGACCTAGTAAAATATGTAAATCAATGGCTTAAACTCAGCAGACTTGATTTTACACATGCTCAATAATCGGTACAACAAAATATATTTGCAGTTTATGGAATTTGTCTTAGATTTCTGTACCAAACTCTATAAAACAATGCAATCATAAAAACCGCAGACACATAAATTCCATGAGCATGTGAGCAATACATATTATATAAACTCTTCCAGACTGTTACATGGACAGTTCATACCTAACGCGAACGGAAATCCAGAATAATCAAGATGATAATCCGACACTTGTAGTCTTATGCTACTTACATACCATTTTACACTATTTTAAATTTATTTTTCCATTCTGTTTTTGATTTTCTGCATTCATCTCAAAACTGGATATTTTGCATCACCTTTATTTCCATAGGTACCTGTAACATTTCTAAACCATAAGAACACAATAACAAATCATTTTCACGTCGTATTTTCACGTTATCAGCACTTTTTAAATCGATGTCAATGGAGTCTACCTTTTTCGGTCTTTTATTTAGTTCTCCGTAACTCTGCAATTTCGGGCTTCGTGCGCACTGTTGCGCTACCTTTTTTCCTATATCAATAATATCTCATTTTTCACTTAAATCTTGCCGTTTCTCTATTACCAGCCTAAAACCAAAATTTGACATGTTTTGACATCGTTGTTTATCTGGTTGTCATGGCAATTTTTATTCAAATATCGTTACCGGCCTGATGTTTTTACTTCAAAAATACTCTTTTCTTCTTGGCCATTTACAAAAATTTGCTTTTAATTTAAATAATTTCAAATAATTTCTCGTTCTTATCCCAGATCCGTCAAAAAGTATAAAAGCCGAAGAATCGGCCAATAGAGGTTCTCACTTCAGCTTTGATACGAGAAGCACCTCTTAAAGGCTTTATCCGCACTGCCTCGGGATCTTGCAAGCCTCTGCCTTCTCCTGAAGTCGTCGCCTAGTCACGCCTACGCCTCCACCTACTAGTGCCCGCGCTATCTTCGGCCGCTGAGCGTGCTTGTCTCAAGCGCTGCGTGTTCCTACTCCAGACGCTGCGTGTCTCCGGTGCTCCGGGCGCTGTGTGTGTCTACTCCGGGCACTGTGTGTGTCTACTCCGGGAGTTGTGTGTGCTTACTCCGAGCGGTGTGTGTGTGCCTACTCTAAGTGCTGCGTGTACCTGCTCAATACGCTGTGTGTACCTACTCCAGACGCTGCGTGGACCTACTCCAGACGCTGCGTGTCTACTCCAGGCGCTGTGTGTGTCTACTCCGGGTGTTGTGTGTGCTCATTCTGGTCGCTGTGTGTGCCTACTTCAAGCGCTGCGTGTACCTAGATTAGGCGCTGTGCATCTACCACAGGCATAGCCTGTACATACATTGTTTCCGTACTCATTTATCTTTATTAACTTTTATTTTTTTTAAAAATTGTAATTCACTATCATCACTACAGCCCATCATCACCCTCATACCTTTTTTTTTATAAAAAAAATAATATTTTTTTTATAAAATAATAGCTGTAAATATCTTTACAATTTTTTTAAATAAATTATTTTCTTTTTGGTTGTTTCGTTGTTAGGTTAGGTTCTATAGTTTTTAATTGTGGCTTTACATTTTATAAAAGAAACTGTAAATATCTTTACAAATTTTAAATAAATTATTTTCTTTTTTGGTTGTTTCGTTGTTAGGTTAGGTTCTTTAGTTTTTAACTTTCGCTTCACGACACACTACAAACCAATTATTGAAGTTCTATATCTTGGTGTAAATGTTGCCATGTCCTTGTCTGATCCACAGAAAATTTACAAACATTAGACAATGTGTGGCGCCATTTAAGAATGAATGATAGTCTTTTGGATTGCAATGAAGAAGATTCCGAAGTTTTCTGGAAAAAGATTTTTGTGCACAAAACAGTGACGGATATCTTTATCCAATTCTAAAGCACCGTAGTAAAGCTAGTTACCGCTTTATTATGCCTTCCCCATTCCAACGCTGCAGTAGAAACGATATTTTCGTCAATCAACTTAATTAAAACAAAAACATGTACTAATACAACAGAAGGGCTGCAACTAACGAAGCAATTGCTAAACAATGAGATATGCTATAAATTTAATGTGGGTAAGGAACTTATTAGAAAGATGAATAAAAATATGTATTAAAAGGAATAAATATTTATAATATAATTTTTTAGAGTTTATTTTATTTTTCCCTTTTTTTATTATTTAGCGTTTAGAAATTTTATACAGATTCTTAAACTTTTAAAGGCAGATTTTTCGGTTTGGCAGGTCAGGTGGCAGCACTGATCAGTGTTCCCTTCGCTCTGTGCTCTGTGTTCCGCTGCATCGACAAATATTGTGTGTGATTTTACTGTTTTACTGTGATTTTGTGTTGTAATTTTTGGTAAGTAGATACATAATCTGTTTAGATTCCATTTAACAATGGTTTTTATTGGTTATAACTAAAATCTGCTCGATATCTGTGTTTTACGAAACACCTCCCTTGACACCACCATGACATTTTGGCGCGGACCCGGCAACTTTTTCATTGTGTAGTTATTTGAGTTTAATATGATTAAGTTAATTTCAAATATATATTTAAAGAAATTTCAACAAAATACGACCAATAAAATCTGTCATCAAAAGTACGTTATTTTCAGCAGTTAATTGAGTGTGGGATTAACTTGTAGAGGAAATTAGTTAATTAGAAATAAATATCAAAAGAAATTTCAACGAAATACGACGAATAAAATCAGGGAAGAAAGGGAATCAAAAATGCTATTTAATGAGTTTAGAATCACTGCCAATTATTTAGGTACGTGCTATAAAAATTCGCAAAAGCGGCTGTTGATTTTCTTAACTATGGGAGTATATTCACTAATTCTGATATTTCTCAATATTGATAACAGATACTGCTACAATTTTTATCAGTTCTGTTAACCTTTGTATTATTATCAATTATTTGTGATATTTGAGTTATTAATGCTATAAATAGATCTTAAATTTAACCATATTTTACCTGCGCGCTGCTCAAAAGTTTGTTAAGTTTAAATCCTTGTAATAGCATGTTTTTGTACTATGATGATAGGAATCTTTTAAATTATTTTCTTACTGTGTATGTTCTCAATAAGGGTTTGAATCCCTACATCGTTGGTTTGGTGTCCATGAGTTTTGGTGCAAAATTAATTAATATATTTATGGAATTTGCCGACACATATTTTTGCCTCCTCACTGAATAATAACACAAAAACTCTTTGATCACACTCTTAATGTAAAATCCTATGCTTTTAAATGAGCAATTCTTGTATATATATATAATCAGAATCTCGGAAACGGCTCCAACGATTTTCATAAAATTTTGTGTGCAGGGAGTTTAGGGGACAATAAATCGTGCGATCTAGTCTAGGATTTATGTTTAGAAAATGTCTTTTTGTCCGTGTTTTTAGGCAATGAAAAACTGCTACAATATCGTTAGAATAAGAAGGTAAATTTTGACAGTTTATTAATGATTACAAATAGCTTAATTAGTAAATTGGGCGGTCACAAAATCGTAATACCATGGTTCGAGCCCAGACCGACCGACCGACTTTTTTTATTTTTTTTTCAAGTTCCTTTCTTTTTTGAGAAAATCTATTTTTTCGAGCCCTTTTTCAGTATTTTTTAAAAACACGAAAATTTAAATTAAACTAATTATTGCACTCATAATTTTTTATTCAAATAACCAGTTCAGTTTTTTCTATTATGTCGTTAAGATCAAAAAATATTATTCGTATTTCATCAGTATGTAATTTGTATCTAAATATAATTTCCAAAACACACGAATTAAAAAAAAAAACGAGCGAAAAATACTTAGCAAAGCTCGGTCAACCTGGTACTACTCAATAGTTTGTGGTTAAATGAAACAGTTGAGTAGAGATTGTCAAAAACACAGAATTAAGACAAGGAAAGATGTTGTCAATATGGCCCCGATCTGAACACCTTGACCAGTAATACCCAAGTTCAATGACACATTCATTCAGCAACACAAAAAACAAACACTAGCTCTGTTATTCAAAAAACTCACAATAGGTGTTTTTGTGTAACCCCCGCAGGCTGGGCCCTCGTTTCTTTATCTATGCAATTAGAGGCACTGGATGGGTGGTCTCAAGTGACGCTGGTGGCACTTTAATGACATAATCAAATTGCATAGTGGGCATCTGAGTGGTAAAAGTTTCCATATCTGGACAGATGGGATATGATTAATATATAATCCGTCTATTTGTCTGAGTGTAATGGCCACTAATTATTATAGAGTGAAATATTTTTTATATAATAGGTATTCAATAGATTGTAAGAACTACCAGAGGACATTCAAAACAGCCTAGAATGAATGCTATACAAGATGAGAATGGCTGTATTCTGAATGATGAAGTTTTGATTCTAAAGAGATGTTGTAGCAATATTTTGAAAGAATGTATGGATGAGGTGATGTTTGAAATAAATGAAATAGAATTTCCAAAAGAAGAGGAAAGAGATAGGGAGATATGTATAGGTGAAATAATGAAAGCAATAAGCATAAAAGCAGGTCAGGCAGCTGGATATGATAGATTATCACTCAAATGCTAAGGGCTGGAGAGGAAATGGTGACAGGCCTGCTGTACTCCTTGTTTGATTTACGTTGAGAACTGCAGTGGGTACCGAGAGACTGGTGCAAAACCGTGTTAGTTCCAAATATATAAAGAAAGAGGGTCGCAACAGTAGTGTAAAAACTACCGTGGTATCAGCCTTCTAAGCATTGTGGGAAAACTATATGCTAAGTTAAAAGAGTTATGAAAGGAAATGATGAAATAATTTTGGATGTGCAAGCTGGATTTAGAAAGGGAATGGTGTGTACCGATCAAGTTTGTTCCATGCGTATGATGAAGTTTTCGGCCAAAAGCCAAAAGTTTTTTGTGCATTCATGGACTTAGAAATGGCTTATGATAGAGTCGACAGGGATGTGTTATGACAAACAATGAACTCATTTATGACCAGTTGTTAGGAAAATTTTAAAGTTGATGCAGGTTAAGAATGGGTGAGTTATCTGTCAAATGCTATTTGTACGCCGATGATCAAGTCATATTTGCGTCGTCGGCAGCCGAGTTCATTAAAAGAAAGGGGAATGTAAGTGAACAAAAGTTAGATGAAAGTTATGGTATTTAAAACAGAAGAAAGTAAAATGATATGTGAAATAAGAATAGAATTGTTGGTCGAGAAATTTGATGAGTTTATGTATATACTATGAGGGCACCTAAGAGCGCCGCATATTATTTTATTTACTTAGCTCTTAAACACGAGTTTTAGTTTATCTTTAGGCTTTATTATGACAAATCAATTACTCAATGACAACTTTTCTGTGTCTGACGCTAAAACAGAGACTTCCTCCCTCGTCCGGAAAATAAGTTAATCTTACTTACACAAAACATTATAGGGTTTGAAGTTTTGTTGCATAGACTATATATAAAATGTGATATTATTGTCCTTACAGAATGTTGGTTGTCAAACCTTCCAGCCCACCTTACCGCTCCTAGATGTCTATTCTTTAAACAAAACTGAGGAAAACATTAATTAAAATGATGGTTTAGTAATCTAGGTATGTTAAAAATAATTTAAAAGTAACTGTCACAGAGCTTACATTCTAGGATAGTAATTGCTTAATGATTCGACTGAATTCCGACACAATTGTTATTGCAATTTACATACCTCCTCAAAATATTATACAATATTTTTCTAGAGCCCCTTGGTAGTACCTTAAACAAACTTAGCACATATAAAAATATCATCCTAACTGGTGACATCCCTGGGAAAACAGATAAATACCTTCAGGATATTCATATTTGCTCTTTTCATGGACTATTACCATTTATTACCACCCTACACATCAAAAAGGCTCATTTTTAGCCCATTTTGTGATTAAATGAAATAAATCTTATTTAACATTCACTCATTCACAATTGCTTGCTTACTGGTCATCAAGCAATTTTAACTAACATTACAATTAACCTCACCTAGAAAAAACTGCATACGCAGCTACACTAAAGTCAAAAAAGGTTCTTTTTTTTTAAGTTTTCATATAACGAACCTTGAAAATTACATTCACAGCATTAATTTTTACTTTGTTTATCGCTCTGACGATGCAAATACTACCTTGAGTTACTTTGTAAATTCTTTACAATATGCAATAAAGAATAATACATCAACAATAAAACTGTCATGTAAGTATTATAGAACTTGGATAACACCTGATCTTGTCCTCTGTATAAGAAACAAAGAGAAATTTAAAATATAATAACTGGCTTAAAAGAAGATTGTGCACTTGGATGGGACAATATACCTAATAGTATACTCAAAAGATTTAAACATTTACTGGTTTCCCCGTTAACACATCTTTCAATTATGGCCTATCTAAAGGTATTTTCCCGAAAGTGCTTAAAAAGCTGTGGTTTCTCCTATATACAAAGCTGACGATATTAAGTTAGTAACTATAGGATGATTTCAGTTTTATCTGGTTCTAATTTTTATCTAGATAAATATTAGAAAAAAATCATAAATATCAGATTAATAAAATACCTGGAAACTAACAATTTATTGTCAGACAGACAATTGGTTTTAGGCCTAAGAGATCATGTAATGATGCTTTGGACCAATTGACAGCTTATGTCACAAGTAATCTTCACCATGCTATGCACTCAATCGGGATCTTTAGACCTTGCCAAAGCATTTGATACAACTTTTTTAATTTTTTTTTAATTTAGGGACTTACGTTATTTTTAATATGGCAGTCCCATTGTACCTTATAACTAAATAACACACTACAATTTAAAATAAATATAAATATAAATAAATACTCACGCCTGTCACCCAGAGGGGTAGGCAGAGACTACGGACTTCCATTTGGCACGATCCTGACATACCTCTTTCGCCTCCTTTACATCCATATATCTACGCATACATGCTCGTCGGTTAAGGGTACTTCTAACGTGGCCCCTTTTCAAAATATCGCCAATTTGGTCGATAAACTTTTTTCTAGGGCGTCCCTTCCCGACTCGGCCGTTCACATCTGCCATATAAATTTGCTTTGTCATTTTTTCCTCATTCATTCTTTCTACATGACCAAACCACCGAAGCATTCCTTTCTTACAATTACACTACAATTTCTTTAATTATTTACACAAAATATTAACTATATTATATACCATTTGAGCAGCATTACATAATGGTTCAGACAGAATGCTTTGATATTCTCCTAGGTTACATATTTTAATGTCACTTTTGGCAACTAATAGTTTCCTTTCATGATGATTTTTGGAACATACCGCGAGCAAGTGTTGTACATCTTCTATTGTTTTGCATGTATCGCAATTTGGAAATTGTTTCTTTTTCATCATAAAAGCAAACTTGTTACACGGAATGTGTCCGGAACGAAGTCGCATTGCTAAAACAACATGTTTTCTATTCAACAGACATTGATTAAACCAAGGCACTTTCGGTAGTGCCTGCCTACTGTATTGATTGAACACATTGCAAATCTCACTACCACTAGATAAAAGTGTTCCTTTGTGTAACATTTTACCTGAAATGTCATTTGTGGAATTTTTAGATTTTACGAAAGACCAAAAATATTTTAGATTTACTTTTAATTTTCTCTTCAACAATTTCAATAAAACTTTTGTAACAATTTTTCTCCATTTTGTTAAAGCGATATCTCAGAATAGAGAATGTTTCATAGTCGCACAGGTTTCTATATCGTTTCCATTTTTATGAAATTTATATTTTTCTTTTGATAGTTTAATCAAAGGTTTATTAAACCACGGAGAAAATTTAATTTTGGTAGTAAGATAATGCGTCGGTTCATGTTTATCCACAAGCACACCATAAAAGTATGTAGTCATCGATTCTACGTCGGATTTCATAGTGCTAAAAGTTGCCTCCTTGTCAATCGAATTTAATGAAGCATTAATTGAGTCGAAATCGGCTTTGTAAAAAAGTTTTTTCTTAATATTAGCAACGTCAATCAAAGCAGAAGAAAATAATTTTGAATCGATTTCTAAAGCTTTATGATGATTATCTTGCGGAACTAATAGGTATACGCTAGAAGAAACTGAACAGTTTTTATTACATAAAATTAAATCTAGAAGACTATTATTTACATTAGATTGAGTGTTGAATTGTAATAGCAACGATAAATACATAAAATTGGCAGTGAGATAAACTAATCTATCATTGTTTGTTTGAATATCCATGGTATTAGTGGTTATATTATAATGCTAACAAGCATTAGTTACTTCAAAGTTGCCGAGAATAAGAAAAATATCATTAGAACTACAACTCATAAATTCGGTTACAGAAAGAAATTAATAACAGCTCATGATTATTACCGTGTGCTATATATTATATGTTAATATTAAGGCCCGCCCCACACTACATATGGAATTTCGTTTCGGAATCCCGAAACGAAACGAACGGGTCTGCCACACACAGACGGAATCGCGTTTTGCACGCAAAATTCCGTACGGAAAACTACTATAGGTGTGTCATTGATTTAATATGGACTTGCTGCGTTCGGAATCCCGAATCGGAATTCCGAAATATGTGGCCGGTCTTAATGTAGATAGCAAGATGTGTTCTATACTAGGCTGACTGGACCGGACGCAGTATAATAATAATAATAAATATTTATTTCATTTCCAATTACACATGTTTACATACAGGAATAAATATGATTACAATTAAATAAAGTAACAATAAGTCTAACAAAAATAACATACTCTGATAAAATTAAAACTATGTGTAGCTTAATAATGTAGAATATACAAAAGAAAAATAAAAAGTCAAGTTTATAATATTAGCTACCTGCCTGAACTAGGTTGAGTACCTGTGTTTCAGACATCACTTACACAATGGGTTTAATAATGTAGGACACTAGATATTTAAATAATTAAACTATATTATATAATAAATAAAATAACAAAATAACAATTTATTGTTACCTACAATTAATACAAACTATTTTAGAATTACTAACAACTTCTCTGTGTCTTCGTAATTTAATTTATTTAGAAATTCCCTTACACTTATATTACAGTTCTTATAACTTAGACTATATACCTTTAGTGACTTGTTGAGCTTGTTATATAGAAAGGGTCCTAAAAATATGTAAAATTTGTTCACAAATGCGTGTTTGGTTTGAGGGTTTACACAAATTAAGTCCATTCTTCTCCTGTCTATGGATTTTAAGTTAAATGGAAGTTCGGTATGCTGTTTTAATATGATGTTCATGATAAACAACTGACGGACAGTTAGTACACTACATGCCAAGTAAAGTTGATGTGTAGGAAACATGAATGGACGGAAAGTGGCTACCTTTAAAACTGCTCTCTGAGCACGTTCTAATGGGACTGGTATGAGAATGGTATGAACGGTAATCGAGTACAGCGGCACCGACCACCGACGCCCATACCATACCTCATCTAAGGGAGCGGCGCGCGCAAGTCTGCGCGGTGCTGAAGACACGACTCACGGCGAAACGCAATCAACACACCATCACCTCGCTCGTGTCCTCTTAATGCAACATTACGATCACACCTGATAACGATTGTCAAAATATTTTGAGTCATAGAAGTTATCGTTAAGCCAAGTTTCGGTTAAACATATCGCATCGTAATTGTTACACAATATTGCGTTAAGAAATTTTTGAGATTTAGTGCGTAAACCTCTCACATTTTGATAATAAATAGAAAAGTTTGTGTTATCGTATTTTAAAAATTAAAATTAACATCGTTCCACCGACATGTAAGAATAGAATTACATAATAAATAATAATATAAACTTCGTATCTTAGACCAAATTAATAAAAACATTATTTTAATGATATTACATACATATTATATGAATAGTTTTTTTTTTATAGGATAGGGTGACAAACGAGCACACAGTCCACCTGATGGTAAGTGGTTGCTGTGGCCCATAGACATCTACATCTATCCTCGGTTACGAATCAAAATGCAGATGCGTTGTCACCCGTGAGGGCTAAGATGGAATGCCTCATTTCCAGTAAACGGTTCTCTACACTCACCATACGAAACACAGCTACTATTTTACGCTGGTATTCTGTGAGAGCGTGGTCCTTCCTCGGTCGAGCCGACCCATTTGTGCTACAACTATACTACTAATATAACTGCAGCATGGCTCTACTTTAATTTAAAGATAAAACTCATAAATACATGTTACTCTCATTTATAATATGTTTAAAAGTTGGTGGTCCATGGCAAGACAAAAATGGATCCATTGCTTCCTCATCACTAAAGCTTTCGAAGCATTGGTATCCAAGTGATAAAATTAAAACATTTCTACCGTCTAGTTCTACCGTCTTCGACATAAATAATATGAGAACATCATCAAAGTAGTCGAAGTCAATTAAATACGCATTATTGAAGATAACTCAAAAACCACTGGTCAGATCTTGATCAAATTTATATGGGACCACAGTAAAAGCACCATGCGTATTAATAAAAAAAAGAATTATTCGGGCACTATAATCCTGTCCTGCGCCGTTGGCTAGCCTCCGTTGAGGCAGGTCGCCGTGGCCGAAATTCGGTCTGGAGGACACTATTATACAAACATCTAAACGAATAAAAACACATATTTGTAGTATTCATTGACTACAGCAAAGCTTTTGACACACTCAGGCATAATAAGCTTATAAATAGTTTGCATGATAGTTGGATTAGAGGACCCTTATTGAATTAGTGCAAGGATTACCTGGCAAACAGAAAGTTTGTTGTAAAAGTAAAAGATGCACTAAGCAAAACTGCAAATGTAACCTTGGGCACGGCTCAAGGATCAGTGTTGGGCCCGTTACACTACCTCACATAATATGTTAATAACCTAATAAATGAATTGAAATATTGTGAAATATATCAATACGCAGATGACACACGTTTATTTATAGCTGGGAAAAATATCAATCACACCATGAGTCAACTGCAAGGTGACTTTAACATGTTAATCAAATGGTCGCATAATATGGGCGTGGTAATTATTTTAATAGAAATAAAGTTATGTTTATCAGCAGTACCAAGAACAGAAGTGACGAGATACCTACCCAAACTAGTAGCTCATAGCACCAATGCATACCACACTAAAAGCATGCATTGTAGCTGTGTCAAGATTGATGTAGTGTAGTGGAACAACATACCTTGGGCTTATCATCGATAGTCACCTTAGCTGGAAAGAGCATATTGACCATGTATGCGACAGACTTCGAGGAATTCTGGCCAAATTCTCATTAATAAAATACAAAATACCTACCATACAACGTAAGAATACAATTATATACCTCATTAGCAGAATCAGTCTTTTTAGCTATGGTAGGACCTATAAAACACACCTAGACCGAATTTACACCTTACTACTCTGTATTTTAAAAACTTTGGGTACCAAAATGTGTTATAAACAATTTTAAAGACCAACAACATAATATCTTTGAATACTGTAATATATTACCTCTACATAATAAAGTAAAGTATATATTACTTATTAAAAATTTCTTTAATAAAAATATACAAATTCCTATACAATACAATTTTAACACACGACAGTCAAAGAAACCTACCTTAGCATTAGCAAAATACATAAAGCTATATAGAAAACGAACATTAGAATACATAATTTCCGATATCATAAACAGACTTCCATAACAACTAAAAACAATTAATCAACGCAACATTAAAAATATACTTCTGTAACTTATAATAAGTACTTACTATAAAATTAAGATAAAAATTAGGTATATATTATAAGTTACTTATTAATATACAAACTAATATTACATATACAATAATTATTAATAATAAAAAAATAAGATTATCTTTAAATCAATCATCTTTTTAAGATTATCTTTTCTCTTTTTCAAGATTATCTTTAAATCATCTTAAATTATATGAACAGCCTTTACAAATGCGAACTCATTGAGTTATACAACATATAAATCAATGTGCGAACTCGACGCCAGGTAAGCAAATAACGCCACCGAGAGCAAACCGGTTTCTTGACTTTACGGGGAGCGAAGAGCGCGGTTCAATGTGTGCGTCACAACATTTACGGCGCCTCTACACGTTGGCCAACACAGTGGCGAATGTAGTGGCTTCATTGGTATGTATTGGAACGATGGCCCGCAAGTTGGCGCGAGATCCGTGTGGTGTCGGTTTTTTACAAAAGATCAAAGGATTGTTGGCGGAGTTTGGTCGCCGCGTCCACACGTTGGCCGCGCGTTTAGTTTGCTACAAGCTCCCAGTGATTACACGCATCTGATTAAAATTTTATATTCAAGCTTTGTAGGGTGGATGCCCCAATTACCAGCCTTCTAGTGCCAATTTCAACTTTAAACATTCCTACTACTTTAATTAGCGCGATTTAATTATTATTGAACATTTGTTTTAATCAATAAGCTATTTATCAAAAAAAAATAACGTTTTTTTACAATCAGATTATTAAGAGATCAATTTTAAAATGAAAAAAAAAAGAAGCACGTCGTTTATACGTGGTAGAACCATGCAATTATATTAGAAGTATAGTTGCAGCACGAAGGTCGGCTCGACCGGGGAAGGACCACGCTCTCACAGAATATCAATGTAAAATAGTAGCTTAATGATGCTGTGTTTCGTATAGTGAGTGTAGAGAACCAGAGACCCTTTTTAAAGGAAACGAGGCTTTTCATCTTAGTCCTCACGGGTGACAACGTATCTGCATTTTGATTCGTAATCGAGGATATATGTAGACGCCTATGGGCCACAGTAACCACTTACCATCAGGTGAACTGTGTGCTCGTTTGTCACACTATCCTATAAAAAAACGTCGATTTCTTATAATTTAATCGTGCCAGTTTTCGAATCATCATCATCATTGCAGCTCTTCACAAGTCAACTACTGAACATCCTCCTCCACAGACTGCCGCAAAGCATGGTCCTGAGCCACTTTCCTTGTCATGAGTTTTTCATTTATGTTCTAAGTTATAATTAGTACCTATTATTAAGTCAGTGTTAATTATATTTATTGCTATTGTTTTTGTCTTTTTCAAAAAATAATTAAATTATCAAATAAATTATAAGGTGTTTTTTATATACATCAAATGTCTGATAGAAATGCAAGTACATATTTTGCTAAGCTTTAAAATCAAAACCCAATTTTAAAACATAGACTAATCGATTATAACTCCTTTAACTTTAAAATAAGTTAAGTTCTTATTAATGGTATTTATTCCAGTTTATGATGCATGTAAAGAATAAATAAAGCTAATCGTATATCGTATATCTATTTACAGTCCCATTAATAACCACCATTATTTTATAATTCTTTTATAAAAACGTTAACCCCATACTAGGATTTTCTCCCGTATCACGCAGGCAGTTTACAAACATAAATTGCACAAGGACATACATCCAGACCCGAAACAATTATTTTTAGGACATACAAATACTTGTTCCGTGCGGGATCAAACCCGCGGCGCCCGGCGCAGCCACTCATTGCTGAGCCCCTGCGCCACGGTGATTATAAATTCGTCCGCACACTGGCCCGAACCGAAGTAAACTGAACGACCTTCCAACGTGTGGACGCCGTCACCAACTCTCGGCCAATATATTCGCCACTACATTCGCCACTGTGTTGGCCAAAGTGTAGAGGCGACATTAGATGTATGACATAATTATTTGGCATAATAATTGTCATGCTATGTTTGTTGATGGCATCGGTATACGGTAAAGCTGTATAGCTTATGTTTATGCTGTAAAATACCAATCTAAATATTGTAAAATTATCAAATAAATAGAGAAAAAACGGTCGAATTGAGAACCTCCTTTTTTAAATCGGTTGAAAATAATTAAAGTGCCGGACCAGCCATGAGTAAAATTATTTCTCTATATTAGTTTAAAAGGTTTACATTTTTTCAAAATAGGAGGAGATTTTCGATTCTGTCAAGATCGAGTCGAGTATGTTTTTTGTATATATTTCACACGGTATCTTAGTATTTTATTCGATATCTCGTAAACCGATTTTAATATGTAAATATAAATACAAAATTGTAAACAGAATACAATTTTGTATTTATATTTACATTAAAATCGGTTTACGAGATATCGAATAAAATACTAAGATATCGTGTGAAATATATACAAAAAACATACTCGACTCGATCTTGACAGAATCGAGAATCTCCTCCTATTCTGAAGTAATTTAAAACTACTTTATCCAGGTAAAAACTACTTCTAAAATAGACTCGTATTATAAAATACGAATATTTTATAATATTAAGATGTTACGTAATGCTGTATTTATTTATCAAACAGGCATAACAAAGCATACAACTCCAATACATATGTGGCCGTAGAAGGAAAAGATCGTGGTGAAAGGCCAAAAGGTGTCGTGCCCGGGGAGCGGCTAAGCTAACGCTCCGTGTGATAGTTTTTTTTTGCCCCCTAAGCAAATTTTTTTTGGGCACGCCCGAAGCAATTAAAGGGCCAACGTAGGGAGGCGGGAAATGCATTACGCATACCACGATAGCCGGTCTATCGTGGTTATGAGGGGCTCACTGTCCTACCGGGGACCCTAAGTGATACCCTCTAAAAACCGCCTTTGGGGACAGGCAGCCGGCTGATTAAGCTCTATTGTGCCTTATTATGAGCGACCCTCTTTTGGGAAAAGAGGGCGCAGGCGGCTAAGTGCCGCTGAGGGAGTGCCTACGAAGGCAAATTAATGTTAGTTAATACAATAATTTAATTTAATTAGAGTTGGCCTGAGCCGCCAGGAGACAGTTCAGGTCGTTTGACAGTTTATTAGGCGGGTCCGAGAGAGAGTTTCTCGGCCTGCGGACACGATAGCGAGAGGGGGGTGGGGCTGCATAAGAAGCTGCCTCACGAATTAATTGGTTTGGAGGGCGCAGTTCGGAGCTGTTCTATATATACTGTTTATGATTCGGAATTTTGATAGCGCGATTTAGGCTTCGGTGTGTTTCGCTTGTCGCGCGATGACAGCGCCGCCACAGTTGCTTTTGCTCAGCATGTTCTGGTGGTAGTGATTACTTTTTTTTAAATAAAAATATTCTTATAAACAGAAAATTATAGGTATTTTACTAAATACGATACCTACTTAAATAAAATTTCTTTTGAATTTTTTTATTTTGTACTAATTTCTAGTAAAATATAATTCTGGTACTGATTAAGTAGACTTGGTACCAAATTTATCAGTTAAAGTTCCCAGCAATATTTGTCTATTAGCAAGCGTCGCAACCTTGATTTTAACCAATTAGCGTGCGTTTCGGCCGCATTCCCTGTACCGCTTACCTCAGACTTGACAGACAGGTGTGGACTTTGGATGCAGCAGTACACATTAGGCGTCTATTCGGGCTGTATAGTCGTTGGGTATAACTGTACGAGTCGAAGCCAACAAGGTACACGGAATTGTCTTTTTTATCAGTTAGAACATATTTCATAAGCCTTATGCTAAATGAAAATCTTTTTGCTAAAATGATTAAGATAGTCTAAATCAACTTAAACTATACTGTACTATATTTTCACTGTACACAACGTCTGAATTAATACTAATGCACAAAAATATTGCAAATAAATACACGCAACGTCAAAACTTAATAAAATTTTATAGATAATATCTTAAAGAACGGTACCTACGCGCAAAGATGTTTTACGCGCCTACAACCGGCGTTCTATGATTTCACGACCGCCCGATATCTGTTTCTGTTTTTTTTTTAATTACATTAAAATTTACTTATTCGTATTCTAATGATATTGTAGCTGTTTTTCATTGCCTAAAAACATGGATAAAACGACATTTTCTAAAAATGTGTCCTAGCTAGATTGATTTATTGCCCCCGAAACCCCCTGCATACTAAATTTCATGAAAATCGTTGGAGCCGTTTCCGAGATTCCGATTATATATATATATCAAGAATTGCTCGTCTAAAGGTATTGGATATTGCGATGTGCACCGTTGTGTGATAACTACTCTAGTTGGTTTTGGTTGGATATGTAATAAGGTTTATCGATATGATATGATATTATGATTCCATATGTCACAGAATAAAAAAGTTCAAGAACAAAAGGATCACTCTTTGTTAGCTAACTTGCGAGTATAAACCTAGTTATGACGTCTGTAATGTTCATAATACTTTGCACGCCGCGGAAGCGACCTTCGTGAAATTAGTCTACGGATTAAATCGCCGAAAAAAAAATTAATGCGGTGCGCGGATTGAATCAAAATGCACCTTACGTCCGCGTGCGAGTGTCTATATTTACTTAGCCCGTTACACGCCTTTGTTAAGGCCCCACTTACTGTAGAGTTAGGTCTTGTGAGAAAACAAATTTATTCCTTTGATATAATAATACGATATTATAAAGCTGCAACGTGGCTAATAATAAAACGGGCTACACACGAGACGATATCGGTGGCGATCTAGGGTGGAAAGAAATCGGGGCTTTTATCGGGGCAGACCCTACACATGGGCCTGCCTAGCAGTACGCGTTCGGACTTGGAGCGGAACACATATGCGGTAGAGTTCTTCAAAATAGCTTCAACTCTCTTAAAACACCAATGTATTGGTTTGGCATTAGCCCTCTCGGTAAATTTATTCGAAAATAGAAAAAGAGGAGTTGCTGGGTGAAAAAATGGCTCCAAAAGAGACAAAAATTAAGCCACATAAACGTACTAAATGATCTGTATTCCAAAGACATGATTAATTTTCTCCGGATGGATGAAGACAGTTTTTATAACCTTCTAGAAATGATTTCTCCACTTATATAAAAACATCAATTTCTCCTATGTACCTAAGCTATTTAGTTATTTCTTCTCTTTGTTCATTTCTGCTTTGGTCAAAATCTGGTTATGTATTACACACAACAAACAAGGAAATAAAATACTTTTGTATAATAATATGTATACTTTTTTTAATGTAATCTTTATTTATGGAGTAAAACTATCAGAAAATAAAATAGCTTATATATTTTTTTAAACATAAAGAAACCTTTAATTTCGGACATACTCCCTTTTATATAACTTGTTTGTTGATGTGGAGATGGTGAAGGAGTAGAAGTTAGTTGTTTATAAGAGGATGAAGGCACGTAAGAGATCGAATTGTGGTCTTGTGGAGTTGTAAGAGATATGAGTGCGGTCTTGTGTTGATAGTGTTGGAATAGGAGTTAGTTGTTGAGGAGAGGCTTTATCTTCTCCTTACTTACATCATACACTCTACTTTACGAACGGCAATAAAAAATTAGTTTAGTAGGCATTCTTAACCATGTCACTACGCAGGGTCACAGGCTAGGGTGGATATGATTTGAATTTCGATAAAATTTCATTTAATTTATTTATTTTATTCACTTTTTTTTTGGTTTTTTGTAAAATATCAGTGCCATAGGCTTCTGCTCCGTTTATATGATTAAAATGTAAAAATTTTGTTACATAAAAAAGGTCATTCAGTATCACTGTTTTGTTAACTTCCTTCCGCGAGGGTTGCCGGCAGCGACTGCCAAAAGAAATCGGGCCGATGCGCCTACACACACGCAGTAAGGAGGGGGCGGTGCCCCGATCTAGGAAGCATCGGCTGATCTAGGAAGCATTTTTGCTCCTGCCAGCCGATTAAGGAGGCGATATCGGCTACGACTTAGGATGGCTCTACATACGACACGATTTAGAGGCAATCTAGGAGGCATCCCCACTACTCCACCCTAGATCGCCACCGATATCGTGTCGTATGTAGCCCGCTTAAAATATCGGTCTCATACTTATTATCTAATCTATAGTGACTTGCTAAAGTGAAATGAATAATTGATGAACTGATAACGTAAATTTTAATCTAAATTAGGACGGTTTCTACATCTATATAAAAGACTGTAGCAAGGCATTACACAATTTTTCTGTGTTCGTCGAACATATTTTAAGGTAATTTACGATCAATACTCTGTTTATTCCATACAAAATTAAGACGCACTTTTTATTTACGGGTTACATCATAAATGTGATTATTGTTTATTAAATTAATATTTATTAATTATCATTAATATTTTCCTTCGATATTCTGTATTTACGTTGGTCATTTCAATCAAAAAATGTATATTATTACCATACCACCGTAATTCTATTTTATAATAATTATTTTATTGTTTTCAAAATTGTTATTTTCAAAATCACTCTGAACGTGTTTCTCTAAGTAATACAGTGCAACCTTAATATAACGCACCTCAATATAACGACTTCCTCGATTTAACAAACTTTTCTTGACCCCCTTGAATTGTCCATAAGATTCAATATAAAATATACATTTACATTGCCAACGTTTCTTGCGAACGTTAATAAGAAAGTTAAATATTTTTTTCCAAAACCTTTATATATAAAGTTTATTAGTAGAAGTTGTGAATAAAACTATTTTTTACCTTGATTAAAACTACTTTTACGGATTTTATCGCGTTTATTTTACTTTTAATTACTTTTATTTTTAATTCCCGACGTTTCGGGCGCTTTCCAGCACCCATGGTCACGGGGGACTGAGATGACTGACGTCCCGATGTCATTGTTAAACCCGGAGTACCTTTATTAAAAATAAAAGTAATTAAAAGTAAAATAAACGCGATAAAATCCGTCAAAGTAGTTTCAATCAATGTGTAGTGTTCGCGTAAATATAAGAAAGCATTATTTTTTACCTCTATAACAAATTTTAGACCAACCTAATCTCAACATAACCAACCTCAGTACAATGAATTACTTGATATAACTAAATATTTACTTGTTCACTTCCGATTTGTTATATCAAGGTTGCACTATATTTACTAAATTATTTTAGAGAACGTGAGTATTTGAGGTTTTAAATACTGGAGTTTCATGCACTACTCTAGTCACCACAAATATTAAATTCCTCAACTCGGCACACTTCACTCCGTTGACAACTGCTAAGTTCATTTCATACCCTCTAGCTACTCTAGCGCTGTTATGGAGAGTTTTTGAACTATTATTTAATGCTTACAGATGAACACTTTTTCAACCATTCTCTTATGTGAGATGGTTCTCCTTAACTGTACACCCTGGAATTAAAATGGCTGTCTATAATTACGAAAAAGACTTATTAAAATATATTCAAACTATTTCAGTTTCATAATCTAAGTTGTTAATGTTATTGAATCATATCATCAATAGTCATATATTCAACCGTTTTTTTTCCAGGTCCACAATGCAGTACGACACTATAGTTATAGGGTTGGGTGTGGCTGGAGTGACAGCAGCATCGACTCTCGCTAGAGCAGGGAAGAAAGTACTAGGCTTGGAGGCACAGGACCGTATCGGCGGTCGTGTCAACACTGTACCTTTCGGTGATGGCGTTGTCGAGCTTGGTGCGGAATGGTAAGTACTTTATTCTGGTCTTTAAATATTTTTCTTCTTCTCCATCGGCCTGTTAAAAGTCCAATCTTGACAGACGCTGGCGAGCCAACTCCTTATTTATACAACTGAAATGACAAACAAACCTCTACCTGGTAGTTAGTTGCTACTGTAGTCCATTGGTACTTGCACCGTACTTCAAACAAAGAAGAGTAAAGAGACGTTGTCACCCCTGAGGACTGATATGTCTTACAGTCTGTTCGTACTGGCTGCCTTTTATCCATTGTCGCCTCTTACACCGCCCAATGGGTCCAAAGTTCATCACGACTGGACGCTACCACTACACGGTGAGATTCATTACAATGTTTTAATGTTGTAATTGTAAGTATCCCGTTACTTGAAGTTTACGATTGTCAAAACTAAATGTCAAGATGGTTTTCTATAACGCTACTATTTTATTCTTCTCCTAGGATGGGCATTTACCATTGATATATATATATATATATATATATATATATATATATATATACTAGTGTTAAGTGTCAAACCCAATTTCAGGCCAAACTAGTTACTTTGTCGTAGGCCAAATCGGTTTATCCGATTCATCTCAGGATATACATACTAGTAGTAGTTTGGCCTATGCAGTTGTGAGAGCGTACCACGCTCTTTTTTTTTCTTCACTTGTTATTGATAATTAAACTTGCCCAAAGACCACTGTAACAGCAGACATTTTTATTTAAGTTCTAAGTTCTAAGTAAAAGCTCCTACTAAATATATTTCTTGCCCACCTCAAGGATCCACGGTCAGTACCCCAGCAGGATATACGACACTGCAGTCCAGAACAACATCTCAGTGCTCTCTGAGGACATAACTATGGGCGTGTATAAGTCTGACGGGACCAGAGACAATCATGAGCTGATCAACGAACTGATAACGTATTGCTTGCCTTTGATAGAAGACGCCTACACTGAAGAGGAATCCTTAGGCGCTTATATCACTCGGAAGTGAGTATTTAGGAGATTTGTGACCTATTTCTTGTCATCCATCCATTACAGCCTATTAAAGTCCACTGCTGAACAGCCTCCTCTATACATTGCTTTTGGGGGGATTTTGCCATAGTTGTCATGCTTGGCACGCTGTTTGACAACTGCAGTTTTTTGTTACTTTGAGACGTTATCTGGAAGATGCCGCTGCCCATCCTCTGTTTCTGCTTCCCTCTGTCGCCTCTTACGACGCTCACGGGTACTAACGTACGACAACACCATACGGTTTCTTGTCATCTTAGGATTAAGTTTAGGTTAAAGTTTCAGCAAGTTTAAGGTTCCTAATAATAATGTCCTCCAGACCGATATTAGACCATGCAGGTCAGTCTCAATGAAGACAATCTGTGCTATGGACAAGATTATATAGTGCATACAGGATTATAGTGTGTGCGCAAGCACAGGTGCACTCTCCACTCCTTCGCCCTCATAGTGCAATGGAACGGCAAACCGACACGACCGGCGAGAGATCAGGCGTGTGAACAACAATAACTTCCTGACTGGTCCACTACTGAGAATTTCTTGATACTCCCAATAAATGATTTTAGCTCGATTCAAACCCGGGACTCTTATAGTGCACATTCAGAGTGCACCTATAGTTGTATTATGGTTAACCAGCATAGTTCACCTGAAGGCAAAGTGACCTCTCAACCCATGTACGTATGTAATCATATACGAGTATGGACAGGGAAGCTTATAGGCGCTTTGCAACCCCTAAATATAGAATATTATAGAATTTTATATGTGGTGGAGCTATGCTGCAGCTACATTAGTAATATAGTTGTAGCACGAATTGGTCGGCTTTGCCAGGGTAGGACCACACTTTCACAGAATACCAGCGTAAAATAGCATCTTAATTCTGCTGTTTCGTATGATGAGTGTAGTGAACTAGAGATCCTTTTTATTGGAAACGAGGCATTCCATCATAGTCCTCAGGGATTCTTAATCGAAGATAAATGTGGATGTCTATGCTCCATAGCATCCACTTACTATTAGGTAGACTGTGTGCTCGTTTATCACCTCCGTCCTATAAAAAGCACTGAATTCTGATAGAAGAAGACCCATACCACGAAGCTAACCTCTGTTGCTTTAGTCCAATATTATGTCTTCCAGTGTATGATTTTTACAGCTTTACAGTGTAGTTCCTACAAAATTTTTAATAGTTGAAATAGTTTTTTATCATGTTGAGCTCTATGTGAATTTCAGAGCATGCGAGCAGTGGAATTGTTAATTGAAATTTATAGTTTTTTTTTTAATAGCATTAGGATAATTAACAAGCACACAGTAGCACAGTCCAACTGATGTTAAGTGGATGCTGTGGCCCATAGACAACTATCATCGCTTAAGAATCAAAATGTAGATACGTTGTTTCCCCTGAGGGGAAATGCCTCATTTTCAGTAAAAAAGGTCTACAGTTATTTACACTCACAAACACAGCAACGTTATTATGCTGTTTACTCGCTAGTATTCTGTGAAAATGAGGTCCTTCCCTGGTCGATTCCCAACATGCTATAACCATAATTACAGCTGCAGCATGGCACTACCACATAAATGTTTTTGGTTTCAAAATAGGTACACTAAACCACAAAATGTTTATCTACCCCCAAAAATTCCAGATTAAAGGACCATTTAAAAGAGACCCATCCAGAGCTACTCAAAGACAAAGATTTTCTCGAGGAGTTCCTGGCCCTCATTGACCTCATAGTGGGGTTCGTCAAGGGTTCAAGCAGCTGGAATGACGTCAGCACAAAAACAAACTACAAGGGGCTAGATGGTAACCGATTTTTGTGTTGGCACCGAAACGGTTACAAAACCTTCTTTGAACTGCAGCTGGTAAGTGCCTTAAAGCTAATGCCTCTTTATTTTCATACATTAAACTGAAAACGGCCCACACTTAGTCTTCGACTTATAGTAGGGAGTATCTCTACTGTCATTGCCTGGCTTGCAGATGGATCGATAATCTCAGTATCACATAGCTCGCTCACACTGTTGTGGAAAGTCAAAACAGGCACGTAATGCAATTCACAATGCTGAATTAGTCACTACTTTAACATATGGTAGTGAAAGTTGGGTGTGCCAGAAGAAGCACGAGAGTAGAATAAATCCAGTAGAAATGTGGTCACTAAGGAGTATGTTAGGGCTGAATCTGAGTGACAGGGTGAGAAACTGTGTGATAAAAGTAGAGTGTGGTTTGCAAGATGATGCGGTGACCAGGATTAAGAAAGGAATGGTTTGGTGGTTTGGTCATGTAGAAAGAATGAATGAGGAAAGACTGACAAAGCCAATATATGTTGCAGAAGTGAATGGAAGAGTCGAAAAGGGACGTCCCTTTTCGACTCTTCCATAGGCGAAGGTTTGTCGACCGAATTGGCGATATATTAAAAATGGGCCAAATTAAGAGTACCATTACGACGAGCATGTATGCGTAGGTATATGCATGTGGAAGAGGCGAGAGAGGTATGTCAAGATCGTGCTAAATGGAAGTCTGTAATCTCTGCCTACCCCTCTGGGTGACAGGCGTGAGTGTTAATGTTTATGTTTTTTGTAGATAGCTCGCACCCTTAATTATGCTCACTTTTGGCAGTCTGGATATTTAATCTTTTTTTAATAGAATAAGGGTGACAAACCAGCACACAGTCTACCTGATGGTAAGTAGATGCTGTAGCCCATAGAGATCTACATCCACCCTTACTTAACAATCAAAATACAGATGCGTTTACTCTTAATGTTTTACCATTTAGTGACTGTAAAAATATCCATCACCCAATATCATCCCGTAGGTGTCGTAACAGGCTACAAAGGGGAACACATCAGGGGATGGGCTTCAGAGTCTTCCCAATAACGACTGAAATTAAAACACTGTGGTTGCCAAACGTGGCAACTGTGGCATATATCTCCCGTACGACGACGCAACCTATGGGAGAGACCTATGTTCAGCAGTGGACTTTTATAGTCTGTAATGGATGAATGTATAGAAGATAATCTACTAGGAGCACATAACCCACTGAGAGGTGAAATTATTAAATCAACAGTAACATTATAACTATGGCAAATAATCCCCCCTATGACGCAACCTATGGGGGAGGCCTATGTTCAGCAGTGGACTTTAACAGGCTGTCATGGATGGATGTATAGAAGATAATATACCAGGAGCACATGACCCACTGAGAGGTGAAATTATTAAATCAACAGTAACATTACAACTATGGCAAATAATCCCCCCTATGACGCAACCTATGGGGGAGGCCTATGTTCAGCAGTGGACTTTAACAGGCTGTCATGGATGGATGTATAGAAGATAATCTACCAGGAGTACATGACTCACTGAGAGGTGAAATTATTAAATCAACAGTAACATTGCAACTATGGCAAATATCTATGGGGGGGGGGCCTATGTTCAGCAGTGGACTTTAATAGGCAGTAACTGTTACGGTAATATTATCATTTCAGAACACATATCAAGGCGGACCAGGTTTACCGACATTAGACATTAAGCTCAACTCAGAAGTGACTAAAATCGTCTGGCCGCAGCAACCCTCTACCCCAGTGGAAGTGACCTGCAAGGACGGCAAAGTGTACAAAGCCAACAATGTCATTGTCACCATACCGGTTGGAGTTTTGAAGGAAAGGTCAGTTTTATGAATAAATATACAGAAAGATTGTTGTAATTTGTTCCAATCAAGTTTTGCGTTGGTATTCTGTAAGAGTATGGTCTTCCCATTAGACTAGCTGCAATATAGCTCTACCAAGTTTCTAACAGGATTATTATTTGTAAAGAAGGACCAGACAAGCTTACACCTAACCTGATGGTACGTGGATACTAAAGTCCATGGTCATCTTCAAACATCTTCAAACAAAGAAGTATACAGATGCGTTGTCACCTCTGAGGACTAAAATGGAATGCCTAGTAGCCTGTTATTATACTAGCTCTATACACTCTATACACACCTTTGAATGCCTCGTTGGTGTAGTGGTTGTAGTAGTGCGACTGCTGATCATGAGTCGTGGGTTCGAATCCCGGGTCGGGCCAAAAAATCAATTATTGAGTTTTTCTGTCAAGAAATTCTCAGTAGCTGCCCGGAGACAGGAAATTGGCGGTGTCTCACCTCCGTGCCTCGGAAAGCACGTAAAGCCATTGGTCCTGCGCCTGATCTCTCTCCGGTCGTGTCGGTTTACCGTCCCATCAGATTATGAGAGTGAGGCAATAGAGAGTGCACCTGTGCTTACGCATACACTTGGGCACTGTAATCCTGTCCTGCGCCGATGGCTAGCCTCCGTTGAGGCTGGCCGCCGTGACCGAAATTCGGTCTGGAGGACATTATCTATACACAGCAAGGCGGTTCCGTGGCGTAGTGATTTAGCAATGAGTTACGGCACTGAGGGCCATTGGTTTGAATCCCGCCAGAACAAGTATTAGATTACGGTAGAAATACGTAAGATGATAGTCACCAAGATGGACTTCTAGGCAATGAAGGGAAATCCTATGACCTTGTAGAAACTTAGTATGTAGACCCCTAATATAATACAATACTATACTATATAGTAGTGTGTCTGTTACTAAAACGTGTTATTATTGAAAAAGAGAATATTTCCAGATATTCAACTCTTTCTAACACTCCTCATTCGTAAGAGAGCGTTAGCTATACAAAGATTGCCTATGGTACTTCTCACCAAAGTAGTTAGAGCATTCCCCAAGCTTAAGTGGCCGAGATCTAACTTCATATTTCAACACGCAAAGGAAGAAAGAGATAAGGTTTTCAAAGTGAGTGGCTAATACATATCTACTGCGTCCATGCCAATGGGCTCGAGTGACTATGGTTTTCCGAGAAAATGGTAAAATTGGTCCGTATACAGCGTGTTTGTAAATAAAATCGTACTTAATGCATACAGAAAGTATTAAGTCTTATTAAGTCATAGTCATTCATAAGTTAAAGTTATATAACTTGTGTAGGAATTAATGTAACTTGGTAAAGTTTTGTTGAATTTTAGTTTAATAATTTCTAGTAAATCTAATTATAAATTCTAATAAATTTTAATTCATTGGGATAAAGTATAAAATTCCTTAATCATTATTCTCACTTAATTTTTCTTTATGAAACCAATTGAATGAATGATACTTGTATATTTATTATTTCGTCGACACCATAGACAATTTTGCATGTTACATAGTTGAAGGGCAAATTCAATCGTAATTATTTTACAAAAAAAATACTAATATTATTGTTTTTACTGGAATCGGATAATATATGATTAGTTATACTTTTTACACCGGCTGAGTAAGGACCACGCTCTTACGGAGTTCCAGCTTAAAATAGCAGTTTAATGCTGCTGTGTTTTAATATGTGAAGTGTAGAGAACTGGCTTTACATACATACATGACCCGTACTTTTGTGCCCCGTGCTTTTACAGCATTTATATACGGCGACTAGTGTGTTGTAGTGTGTTTGACGTTCCGATGTCATAGTTAACTCAGCGACCTTAAATTTTTGAATATTATCGGAATATATATCGACTTCATACACCTCAGTCTCCGTGATCGAAATGTCAGGAATTAAAAAGTTAAATTAAATGTGACAAAATCGGTAAAAACGTACTCTTATTATAGCTTGAGCATGCATTCGTACGTTCATCACCATAATTCTCCCCTCTTTCAGACACACGAGCCTGTTCACCCCACCACTGCCAAGTGAGAAAGTAAACGCCCTCAGCAGCATGACAGTGGGTGTATTGGATAAAATTGTTCTCTCATTCGACAAGCCGTGGTGGCCGAATACGAGCCGCTTTTTAGTGTTCCTGTGGAAGGGGGACGACAAGAAGAAAGTGGCTAAAGAAGATTTCTGGATTACCAAGATATTCGGCGCAAGCTCTCACTTGGGATCCGATAACACGCTGACCTTGTGGACTAGTGGGGAAACGGCCAAATTGGTTGGTTTGATTTGATATGACCACAAACTAGTTTTGTGCATGTATTTTAGCTTTATGAAGATGTTATTTATAGTACTATACAGTCTTGTTGTCCGTGGTAGTCACGCTGCAGCTATATTATATTTGTAGCATGAATGGGTCGGCTCCATTGGGAAAGGACCACGTTTTTAAAGAATACCAGCATAAAATAGCAGCTTAATGCTGCTGTGTTTCGTATGGTGTGTAGAGATCAGGAGACCCTTTTCAATGGAAACGAGGCATTCCATCTTAGTCCTCAGGGATGACAACGCATCTGCATTTTGACTCTTAATCAAAGTTAGGTTTATATTTCTAGGAGCCACAGCATCCACTTACTATCAGGTGGACTCTGAGCTTTACGAAAAATAGGTAAAATATATATATGTACATAGTTGATTATCTTAAATAAGAAACAGAGATTGTATGTTGTAATATAATCAGCTTTGTAGCAATGACTAAAGACAAATTGTCTTAAGTGAAAGCAAAAAAACTAATACCCTAAATTATCATAGAGTACTACTCTCCGTGGCGTCGTGCCAAAAATGCTAACTGCATTTCCTCGCTGGAAGCTTATACTTAGCCTTTGAGGGAGAAAAGAACCAACCCTCTTATCAACAGCAGCGGTGACAAGTCGTGGATACAGTTCCTTTAATAACTTCTATATATTTAGAACAAGATGCACACAGTCCACTAATGGTAAGAGGATGCTGTGGCCCATAGTCATCTGAATTTATTCTCGTTTAAGAATCAAAATGCAGATGCAATCTTGTCACCTCTAAGGACTAAGATGGAATGGCCTCGTTTCCAGTAAAAAGGGTCTCCGGTTCTCTACACTCACCATACGAAACACTAAATAAAAATATAGATACCGCTCTTTTAGGAACTTCACCGCAAATGGATCTCACTGACCGAGACTGACTTAGTCTGTCCGACCGACTGAGTCTCTACAGTGAATGTTTGTTCAGTGTGTGTGTTAAATGTGTAGTGTACTTATTTGTGGTTGTGCTAAACAAGCAAAAAACCTTCCTAGAATAGAAAATTAATGGAAACAAAATATCAATATAGACTACAAGTAATTTTTATTGAGAGTCATTTTTTTACATTCACTATTGGTTCAGAAAAAACCTCTGTCCTGGGAAGAACCAGCAAGAAACCCAGACCAGTAAGAAATCTAACTCCATTACCATTGATCCATATTGTGTCCATCCATCCATCCATTCATTTCAACTTATATAAGTCCACTGCTGAACATAGGCCACCCTATAGATTGCCTCACAAGGGAGATATTTGGCATAGTTGTAATGTTACTGTTGATTTAATAATTTCACCTCTCAGTGGGTCATGTGCTCCTGGTAGATTATCTTCTACATAGTTGTAATGTTACTGTTGATTTAATAATTTCACCTCTCAGTGGGTCATGTGCTCCTTGTATATTATCTTCAACATAGTTGTAATGTTACTGTTGATTTAATAATTTCACCTCTCAGTGGGTCATGTGCTCCTGGTAGATTATCTTCAACATAGTAATGTTACTGTTGATTTAATAATTTCACCTCTCAGTGGGTCATGTGCTCCTTGTAGATTATCTTCTACATAATTGTAATGTTACTGTTGATTTAATAATTTCACCTCTCAGTGGGTCGTGTGCTCCTGGTAGATTATCTTCTACATAGTTGTAATGTTACTGTTGATTTAATAATTTCACCTCTCAGTGGGTCATGTGCTCCTGGTAGATTATCTTCAACATAGTGTAATGTTACTGTTGATTTAATAATTTCACCTCTCAGTGGGTCATGTGCTCCTGGTAGATTATCTTCAACATAGTAATGTTACTGTTGATTTAATAATTTCACCTCTCAGTGGGTCATGTGCTCCTGGTAGATTATCTTCTACATAATTGTAATGTTACTGTTGATTTAATAATTTCACCTCTCAGTGGGTCGTGTGCTCCTGGTAGATTATCTTCTACATAGTTGTAATGTTACTGTTGATTTAATAATTTCACCTCTCAGTGGGTCATGTGCTCCTGGTAGATTATCTTCAACATAGTAATGTTACTGTTGATTTAATAATTTCACCTTTCAGTGGGCCATGTGCCCCTGGTAGATTATCTTCTACATAGTTGTAATGTTACTGTTGATTTAATAATTTCACCTCTCAGTGGGTTGTGTGCTCCTGGTAGATTATCCTACATAGTTGTAATGTTACTGTTGATTTAATAATTTCACCTCTCAGTGGGTCATGTGCTCCTGGTAGATTATCTTCAACATAGTTGTAATGTTACTGT
Source organism: Parnassius apollo (assembly GCA_907164705.1). Taxonomy (NCBI): domain Eukaryota; kingdom Metazoa; phylum Arthropoda; class Insecta; order Lepidoptera; family Papilionidae; genus Parnassius; species Parnassius apollo. Next base: position 857,535 of record CAJQZP010000103.1, on the reverse strand, counting down.
TGATTTAATAATTTCACCTCTCAGTGGGTCATGTGCTCCTGGTAGATTATCTTCAACATAGTAATGTTACTGTTGATTTAATAATTTCACCTCTCAGTGGGTCATGTGCTCCTTGTAGATTATCTTCTACATAATTGTAATGTTACTGTTGATTTAATAATTTCACCTCTCAGTGGGTCGTGTGCTCCTGGTAGATTATCTTCTACATAGTTGTAATGTTACTGTTGATTTAATAATTTCACCTCTCAGTGGGTCATGTGCTCCTGGTAGATTATCTTCAACATATGTAATGTTACTGTTGATTTAATAATTTCACCTTTCAGTGGGCCATGTGCCCCTGGTAGATTATCTTCTACATAGTTGTAATGTTACTGTTGATTTAATAATTTCACCTCTCAGTGGGTTGTGTGCTCCTGGTAGATTATCCTACATAGTTGTAATGTTACTGTTGATTTAATAATTTCACCTCTCAGTGGGTCATGTGCTCCTGGTAGATTATCTTCTATACATCCATCCATGACAGCCTATTAAAGTCCACTGGTGAACATAGGCCTCCCCCCATAGATTGCCTCATAGGAGGATTTTGCCACAGTTGCCACGCTCGGCAACCGCAGTTTTTTTAATAATTTTAAGTTGTTATTAGGCAGACGCTGCTGCCAGCATCTTAGTTTGTTTCCCCCTGTCGCCTTCTATGACACACACGAGATGATATGGGCTAGTGGATATCCTTACACCGCCTGTACACGGGATCCTTATTGTGTGTTTAATTTGCTTTTTCATTGTAATAAAACCATTTGAGTGATAGATTTTAAAATCGCGCGAACTTATGATTAAAGAACAATAATGTATAAAATGCAGGTAGAAACTATACCAGAGGAAGTTGTGAAGAGGAAAACGGTTGATCTACTCCGGAAATTCCTTGGAGCCCATGTGACAGTACCCGAGCCGACTGGAATAGTCAGGTGAGTTACTGTTCCTATTAAATTCGACACTTCTTACATTTTTTAATAAAATTGAAGCGATATATATATATATATATATATATATCGATTTAGTTTAAGATCCGTATTAGTAGTCGTTTGTAGTCAGATATAAACCAACATCAAGTTATTTTGAACGCTTAGATGCATTATGAACTTGAGTGACTGTCATCATCGACTGTCCGCTGGGTTGGCTAACACATGGCTTAAAAGATAAGCATCCAAGCCAAAAACCTTAATAAAAAATTAGTCCTTAGTAGTGTAAACGCATCTGTAGTCCTAGCCTTTGATTGAAGTTGGCTGCAGGTACGCATAGAATACAGACACTACTTGCCATCAGCTAGACTATATATATCATTGTTCATATAAATTATTTAGCTTCGGGAGTACGAAATTATCTTGTGTTTGAAAAAAATTCGATTGATGCAGGACTCGACTTTGTCAGGAGCTGGCCTGCTGAGTGTGTTCAGAGGTAGTCGCTATTGTCAAAATGACTATGTTTAACTCTATAACTTTTTTACAGGTCAACCTGGTACTCGAATCCGTACATTAGAGGTTGCTTCCCGTTTGATAGTGTGAGCTCAACGAAGAATCCCACCTCTAGGGCGGATTTGGGCAAACCCCTCCTAGACAGTGCTGGCTCACCTAAAGTACTGTTCGCGGGAGAGGCGCTCGACTTGAATCACTTTACGAATGCCCACGCAGCCAGTGAGAGTGGCTACAGAGAAGCTACGAGGCTTTTAACTCCTAGCAGCACAAATTAAACTATTAACACATATAATATTTTGCATATTTTCGAAAGGATTTTTACCTCATGTATATGGCAATACTGAATATCGACAAATATCTATTATGCAAAAAATTCAATCTATAATGTATGTCTTTAAAATTGTGTATATCAGATATATTTTCATATAAATCATTAAATGTTTATAGATTTGTATAATATAGAAAATAAATAATGACAAATTTAAAAAATTTATATTACAAAATGTGATGAATTGTATTGTATACTAGCTGGTACTATGGAAATAATTTTATAAATATCATTTTTAATTAGTATGTTTAATTAGGAATGATAGTGCATTTATTGAAATTGTACGATACGCGCGCCATCTAGTGTAAGTTAATTGCACTATGCCTATAACCTTCACGCTAGTGCAAGCAATAAGTTGACAAAGTTTTAGCGCAATCTGGTGAACGGCATGGCTGCGCATAAAATACGAACAAACAAACAAGCATAAATTTTTTATATATTTTACTGTGTACCGATAATGTATAGTAAACTATAACATTTATATGATATAAGCGTATTTTTGAAAACTATTACAATGTTATCGACTAAAAATTTATTTACATACCTACTTTTGTATTCCTATACACATTTCGATATTGAAAAATCACATTTATAGATATATTTGTAACTTGTTTATTTGTATTTGATATAAATAAAATTTATACCTTCAATAAAATGTATTTATTTTGCTGCCTGAAATGAACTTCATTCCTACACAGCTGATGCTTCGTTCATCATCATCATTACAGCCCTTCACAAGTCCACTGCTGAACTCAAGTCTCCCCGAAAGAATGCCACAAAGCATGATCCTGAGCCACCTGAAACCATCATCTTCCTGCATGTCTTACCAGGTCGTCACTCCATCTAGTGGGGGCCGCCCTACACTTAACACAGAACCTTTCTTTACCGTCGGTTGTCGGTTCTTCGAGCTATATGCCGGCCCATTGCCACATCAGCTTACTAATCCATTGGGCTACGTCGGTTACTCTGGTTCTGGAATTGTGTAATAAAATCAGAAGTTCTGATGCTTCGGTAATACTAGGCGTACAGAGCAGTCGTGTTTTACAATTTTAAAATAAATGCAATTATGCTCAACAATCTAATACCTAATTACTTAAAGTTAAGTTATAAACTTAATTAAGTCACAAGTGCACCGGTTACGCGATAAAGTGCCGGAAATTTACTTCAACGACACTCGCGCATGGGAATTAATAATACATAATAATAGAAAGGCAAGCGAACCGCTCTTCACTCCCTCGGGGAAAAGAGACGAATTATATTTATTGACCTTTTCACTCCGTAATGCTCACTGAGCTTAGGCGTGATAGACGCTGTGCCACAGATCTGTGATGAGCGTACTACGCTCGCCTACTGGAAGTGGCCTAAGTGGGTCGGAACCAAATTCAAACACAACACCTGAGTCTACAGATAAATCAAGGGGAAGATATCAAGGAAGAATTAAGCGAGATTCGTAAACAAATGTCACAAATGATGGCGATGCTCACAAATTAGTAAGTCTAATCACAATATTACTACTTGTACCTAATTGATAGAATCAGGCGTTACTTTGCGGAAATCCATTATAATAAAGATATTAACAGTTAATTTGCAACCATCCGCTCAATTAAATACAATGGTGTGTCTTACCTGGATTGAAGAGGTCATCATTGTATTTAGTTAGCGGAAGGTTGCAAATTAATTATTATTTTTACAACAATAATAATAAAAACTTAATTATAAAATGGGAGTGTTTAGCAGAAAAAAGCGCTAGGAAGCGCTTGTAAGCAAAATGGCGAAACTATACAGTTTTCGGCCAGGACACGTTTGCTACTTCAGTAGCGCTGACACAATCTTTCAAAATATCATCAAAATTTTGCTTATTTATTTAGTTTGTTTTGAAGTAGAGTTTATAAGTTGTTTTGTGCAATTTATTACTTTATATTACTTTCAAGTAATATAATGACATGAGTAAACATATTATACATGTTAATAAAATTCATGATTGGTAAGTTTTTAATATGAATACTTTGCAAACATATATTTAAATTAGATTAGGTTCCCCAGTTAAAGTTAACTTAGTGTCCTAGAGGAAAATAGCTATTTACCATTTGACAGCGCTTACCGATTACGATCGCCATTTTGCTTACAAGCGAGCGGGTTCAATATACGCTCCATAATCTTTCAGAGTATGGAGGTAATTGAGATTGGCCGATAATTGCCAGGGTCGGCACGGCTGCCTTTTTTTGGAACAGGCTGCACGTTGGCCAGCTTCCAGGATGTTGGCATATTCCAGCCCTGAATGAGAGTCGGACCAAGCGCGTCATCACAGGAGACAACTCAGGTGCACAAGCCTTTAGAACTATAGCTGGTATACCATCTGGTCCACTAGCTTTATTCACGTCTATACACCGTAAGGTTTTAAGAACCTCCTTATTTATATAGTGGTCCTGCAGTGAGGTTATTTAGCTGGAATGTTGTTGCCACTATCCAGACGCGAATTATAGGCAAATAGAGATGCAAACAAGTCCGTTTTCTCTTTAGCCGTATGTGCCAGTGTGCTATCCGGTTTTATCAGCGAAGGTAGTGTAAGAGGTGCCGACAGAAGTTTGTCTCGACCGCTTTGGTAAGAGACCAAAAAGCTCTAGTGCCAGATGGTCTGGCAGAGAGTTTTGCGCCAATATTTATCAATTCGTCATCGTGTTGTGTAACGTCCGCTTGTGCTGCGGAATTTGTCTGCTACAACTTACGGCCTAAACCGTGATTTTCTTTTCAAAGTATAAACAAGGCTTAAATACGATTCGCCAATATGACGAAGTTGACACAACAGTTGAACTTTAGTAGTAGTAATTACTTAGACCTTACTCTGTGAAAGGAGAGAATTACTATGGTGACAGCGCGTCTTTGAGCGCGGCCGGCAGTAAGCGCTCGGCTTTGTCGGCTTCCGACGCCGAGTGTTTTTCGCTCCGCCTGGGCGCCAGGCCTCTGTGGTGGTTCTGATGTCCCTGCTCACAACTCGGCACCGCCCGGAGGGGTGAGTAGCGGGGGTTAGAGCCCCGCGACCCCATCCACCCCCACTCACGACGACAACAATCAGTTTAAATGGTCTGTTACATTAGGTGATTTGTTGAGTGCTCTACTATGGGCCAGCGCGAGCTCGCTATCGAGCAGCGCGGTGAGCTTGGCTTCCAAGCCGAACTCACCGTCGCTGTCTCACCCGGCTCTGCACCCAGAGAGACGTGAAGCGGTTATCAGCAAGATACCGGAGCGCAAAGACCGGCAACAAGAAGCGTTTTAGTTGACAGATATTTTTTCTACAATTTCAGCTTTGAAGATTTAAGCGCTTTCAATTACGATCTTACTATTCAAAACTGACGTAGTAGAAACTTTATTTTTAATCTATAATTATATTTAACGAAGTTTATGTCGTCGTGTATTAATCATTATTCACCCACTCGGGGTAGAGCGCTAAAAATACATTAAAAAAAAAAACAAAAAATAAATATAAAATGATAAAAATAAAATAAAAACGGGTTGTAAAATATTTCGGTCTCCACTTTTATTCACAGTTTGTATGTAAGAAGTACACACTTTGCCTAAAGTAGCCATCGAACAGTTTTAAAGTATTCCTTTTGCAAATTACGAGTATAACCATCCAAATTGGGATTATAACTGCAATCGCAAATTGGTTACGTAATTCTTAATTTATACACCATTATTATCTAGTAGTGTGTATCACATTATTTTCCAATTCACTTAATCCATATGTTTAATGCGATTGAGACTGGCTTTCCGTAAAGCTTTTTATAGAACTTGATGGCCTGGTTGAAGTTCTCTTCCTGGAGCTGATATCCCGAGTTTTGCGGTTTCGAGCGGCAACCCAGAATAGGTACGCTAAATGCTTACGTTTTTTAGCTTGAGCGCATTCAGCGCTAAACGACGAGCGAGATTTGCTACCGGTGGGAGTGTCAGGAAAGGGGACAAAATACTCCATAGCTTGACGCAACACGTCGGTTATCGAATCCACGCAACTTGACGGATCCGTAGAAGATAAACAGACCTCTCGTCAAGGATAGAATACAAAAAGTGTCACAACTCATCCCAATCATATTTGTCGAAAACCTTGAGACCCGTAATCAAATGGAGAATATGATGATACAGATTTCACCAGACAGTGATCAGATGTACCCAAAGGGGAGGTAGCCTGTACTTCGTACTTGTCTGATTCGATAGTCATCAGAAGGTCCAAACAATTGACTGCGTGACCATCTACATCGGGTACCCTAGTCGCTTCCTTTACCAGCTGAGAAAGACCTAGCGTCAAGGCAAAATTCCACACTTCTCTTCCAGCATAGTCGGTCTTCTGGTATGGGAACAGCCATAATCGTGTTGTCTCTTGGTCACCACTGTGCGATCGATAAACATCACCCAAATTGTCGAAAAAGTGGGGTCGTCAAGGTGATGGGGACGCTGGAAGCAGATTTCATTGCGGACGTACACACAGACTCCGGTACGTAGGTGGAATTTGTGCTCCAGCGAGAATCCAGGATAGTCTACGTACGCCGCATTCAATGGACATCCAATTTGGGTCTCCGTCAAGAAAAGTAGGTGCGGCTCTCAAGATGCTGAAGGACTGCGCTGAGATTAGAGTGCAATCCTCGAATATTAGTGAGGTACACTTTTAATGAGATGACGTGCACGACAAAACCTTAAAACGAGACTGTACAACCAAGCCGTGTTTCCAGCGATATGGCCGTATCTGGCCGTATGAGAACGCTCAAGGTCGCTCAGCGAGCTACGGAGAGTTCTGTGATTGGGGTTTCTCTGCGTAATAAACTTAGAAATGAGGATAACCGCAGTAGAACCAGAGTAACCGTCAAAGCCCAATGGATTAGTAAGCTCAAGTGGTAATGGGCTTGCCAAACAGCAGAAGAACCGACAACCGATGGAGAAAAAAGGTTCTCGAGTGGCTACCTCGTACCAGTAGGCGTAGTGTAGGGCGACACCCCACTAGATGGAGTGACGACCTGGTAAGACATGCAGGACGTCGATGGATGCAGGTGGCTCAGGACCGTGCTTTGTGGCATTCTTTGGGGGAGGCCTATGTTCAGCAGTGGACTTGTGGGCTGGGCTGGGCTGAAATGATGATGAAAAGTATGTTAAATGAAAAGTATGTAAAAATTAAGAAGTTGTGTGACATTACATATTGTTACGAGCTTGAGGTTCGTGACAATAAAAATTGCCGATAAAATTACCTAAATTAACACTTTAATTTACTTTACACAATTAGAGTTAAAACACTAATAATTTAAACACACTAATTCACTTAATTCCACTCCGAAGCTTCGCTTGTTTCGCCCAAATCAACACTGCCTCGATCGCATCTTGCAGCGCCTATATATTTGAATTAGCAAAGAAATATCCAGAATGTTCAAGTAAACACGCGGAAGGTACCGAGCGTTCGAGTTTCGACTAGGCGCTGTCAGTTGAGCGATTTGTGATGTCATTTTCTCAATGCTCCCCTCGCTCTCGTTCCTGACACTAGATGGCGCTAGTTGACTTATTCATGCAACACTGCCCCCTCCTAAGACATGCTCGTCCCGAGCATTATCGGTCCCATAATAACGCGCCAAGCGATCCACATGGACGATCTTAGGAGTCCCTCTTGCGCCTTTCTGTATCCGGTAGGTCACATCGTTGATCCTGGTTACAATCCGGTACGGGCCGTCCCATTTAGCTTGAAGCTTAGGAGATTTCCCTTTGCTGCGGACTGGATTGTGCAACCACACAAGTGAACCTTCGTCGAAACCTTTGTTGTTCATTTTGCGGTCATACCGGGTTTTCATCTTTTCAGACATTTGCTGGCCCGATTGTCTGACGTGCTCATAAACGTCATTCATTTTTTTCCGCAAGTCATTTGCATAATCGGTTATACTGCGTGGAGCATCGGGTGGTATCCCGGTGATCAGGTCTGCAGGCAGCCGTAATTCTCTTCCAAAGTTTGCGAAAGCTGGTGTCACTGCTGTACTTTCGTGAACAGAACTTCGATATGACAACAAAAACGGTTGTATGTGCTTGTCCCAATCTCGTTGCCGATTGTCTACAACTTTTGCTAGGTACCTCTCCAATGTCTGATTAAATCGTTCCACCATTCCATCAGATTGCGGGTGATAAGAAGTCGTTCTTGTTTTATGAGTACCCATAACTCGGCAAGTTTCCTGGAATATTTGAGACTCAAAATTCCTTCCTTGATCGCTGTGAATCTCTAAAGGTACTCCAAAACGACAGAAGACTTCATGAACTAGTTTATCTGCAACTGTTGAAGCTTCTTGATTTGGAATGGCGAAGACTTCTGGCCACTTAGTGAAGTAATCCATCACAACCATGAAATACTTGTTACCGCTTTCACTCTCCGGAAACGGCCCCGCCACGTCAATGGCTATTCTCTCCCATGGTGCACCAACATTGTACAACTTCAATGCACCTCTACTACGAGTCTGAGGTCCCTTTACAGCCGCACAACTTGTACATTTGCGACACCAGTCCTCGACATCGTTTCGACAGTGGACCCAGTAAAACCGTTCTCGGATCTTCAGTAGAGTTCGTTTAACTCCCAGATGGCCTCCTGAACAATCATTATGGTACAGCTGTAGAACATCCGGTACTTTAACTTTAGGGACAACCATTTGCAAATGACAGCTGTCTCCCCGAACGTTTTCCCATTTACGACACAGAACTCCATCCTGAAGCAGCAAGCTGTCCCACTGGGCCCAATAGCTTTTAGTGGTCGAACTCATCGCTGAGACGTCACTCCACTTGGGCTTGGGAGCACTGGCCTTTATCCATTCCAGAATCGGCTTGATGTCCGGATCTTCCTGCTGTGCATGTAGTAAGCTGTCCTTCCACTCGTTGCTGAGGTGGTCTGCCCTGAGCATCCTCACGGATACCACTTCCTTACTCTCTTGCCTAGTACAATGTTTGCAATCTTCAGGACAAGGTCTTCTTGACAATGCATCTGCGTTGCCATGAGATTTCCCGCTGCGATGTTCGATCTCAAAGTCGTATTCCTGCAGTAGTTCAATCCACCTCGCAACTTGTCCTTCTGGGTTTTTAAACTGCAATAGCCATTTTAGTGCAGCATGGTCAGTTCGTAAGTGAAATTTTCGTCCCAGAAGATATTTGCTAAAATGTTGCAACGACTTTACCACAGCTAGCAATTCGCGTCTTGTGACACAGTAGTTCCTTTCCGGTTTTGACAACGACTTGCTGAAGTACGCTATCACGACCTCTTGGTCACCATTCCGTTGAGACAACACACCGCCGAGTCCTATATCACTTGCGTCTGTGTCAACTATAAATTCTTTGCTTGCATCAGGGTATCCCAAAATAGGTGTTTTGCACAGACGGTCCTTGAGCTCCTGGAATGCGATATTGCAACTTTCATCCCAGCAGAACTGTCGCTTCTCCTCGGTTAGCTTGTGCAGAGGTTTGGCTATATCTGCAAAGTTCTTCACGAATCGCCGGTAATAGGAGCACAAACCCAAAAATGCTCTAACCTGCGTCTTGTCTTTTGGAACCGGCCAATCCTTGACAGCGGCGATTTTCTCTGGATCTGTGCGGATACCTTCTTCCGATACTACAAACCCCAAAAAGTTAACTTGCCGTTGAAATAGTGAACATTTCTTCGGGCTCAACTTGAGGTTGGCACTCTGAATCTTCATGAGCACGCGTTCCAGGTTTTGAAGGTGTTCCTCAAACGTACGGCCCACGATGATGATGTCATCCAAGTAGACCAGACAGGCATCGCCAATTAGCCCGGTAAGTACAAGTTCCATCAGCCTTTCAAACGTTGCTGGAGCATTGCACAACCCAAACGGCATTACTTTGAATTGCCACAGACCCTTTCCCGTCGAGAACGCAGTTTTCTCCTTGTCCTTAGGGTCAATTTCAACTTGCCAGTAGCCACTTTTTAGATCCAGCGTGCTAAACCATTTTACTCCTGTAAGCATGTCCAGCGTGTCATCAATTCTTGGCAAGGGATAGCTGTCCTTCTTTGTAACGTCGTTCAGACGGCGGTAATCAACACAGAACCGCATGCTGCCATCCTTCTTTTTCACCAGCACCACTGGTGAACACCATGGACTAGAGGAAGGTTCAATAACACCATCCTTCACCATTCCTTCAATCATGGTTTCCACTTCCTTTTCACGTGCTACCGGCAATCTTCTTGGCCGCTGACGGATAGGCAATTCCTCTCCTGTGTTTATTTTGTGTTGAACTAGGCCAGTCTTTCCTATGTCAGCATCATTTGATGAGAATACATCGGCGTACTTGAGTAACAACTTCTTCGCCTTGACCAATTCGTTCGGGGACAGAACACTGCGACAGTCTTCCAAAAGTGTGGTCACTCTCGTTTCTGAATCCTTGCTGGGGGTCCCACTCGATATATATTGGCACTGACGTAACCAATCCACTTCCTCACAAGTACCAACCAGTGTGCCTTTTTCTATAATCTGTTCCCGGTCGCAAAGGTTCAGCACACGTACTCCTGAGATGTCAGTGGTCCTGACCAAGGTTCGAGCTACTTTCCATGGAAGGTCATTGTTTACCCTTTCCACAAGTACACAACGGTGAGCTTGCCCAGCGTTTCGAGGTAGACTAACCGGAACAATCGTTTCCGATCTCGGCGGAAGAACAATCTTCTTGATGCTGTACACGTTCCCTGGTAACGCACCTTCCATAAAAAGTTCCTCCTGTCCACATTTCAAAACACCTTGCTTAACGTCGATCTCACAACAATTATTCCTCATAAAGTCTAGGCCTAAGATGCAGTCGTCCATTATATCAGCCACGATGACATTATGCAGGTAGATCACGTTGCCTAGCTTCAACTCCATCTCCTTCTCTCCACGGACGGGTATACGCTGACCGGTGGCTGTTACCAAATTAAGGCGTTCTCGGTTGTATGCGGAGTCCCCAAGGAACTGACTTATAAGTTGGGAACTAACAACCGTACGAGAGGCTCCAGTGTCTATGGTCAGCTTACACGGCATTCCGTTGATCTCGCCCTTTATGATTAGGCTGTTCCCATCATGGGTTTGTGAGATCGAGATCCTTGGGGCTCTTTTAACATCAGCCAGCACCCGCCCCGCAGTTCTGGCTTTTACTCGTTTCCCTGCCGCTGCTGGGCGGTGCTGTTGGCTGCACTACCCTCCTGAGATCGTTCAATTTCCCTTTCTAGGGTTCGCTTAGGGCAGCTGGATCGAAGATGGCCCTTTTCCCCACAGCCATAGCACCTTGGGCTGTATCCTTTGTTGCGGTCGCGAACTGTAGCTGTTGCAACCTCCCTGACGCGATGGGAACGATGATCCTGCCGCACGGCTTCCACTTCCAGTGCATGGGCCAAGGCGTCCTTAAGCGTCTCGTGGTGCCCGAGCCTCACAGCAGCTCTGACTTCCAGGTCGCGGATGCCGTCGATGAATGTCTGCACCAGGTTCCCTTCAATGAGCGCAGGTACAGACCGGTATGCTTTTCGCACCAGCTTCTCCACTTCTAGAGCCCACTGCTGCAGGTTTTCGTTGATGCGCTGCACACGATCTTTAAGCTGCGCACGAAAGACGTGTTCCAGGTGAGCGTCGCCATATCTCGCCTCCAATGCCTCAAGGAGTTGCTCATAAGTCACTTCCTCACCGAGAGCTTCCAGAACTGTTAAGGCCTGGTCGCGCAGGCCTAGTGTGAGAGCAGTCATGGCCTGACTTTTATTCCAGCCGTTCGCCTTCATAACAGCCTCGAACTGGATTTTGTAGGCTGACCAGGAAGAAGTGCCGTCGAATGGTGGCACCTTGAACCCACGTAGCGAAGGTGTAGTAGCTACTACGGGAACTGAAGTTCCCTCGCCAAGTTTGAGTTCGTCAAGTGATTTCCTCATGTCAGCCATTACGTTGTCAACCCGATTGTTCACTAGGTCAATTCGGGTTTCAGCTTCCGACAGGCGGTTTTCATGTTGAGCAACCTTATCTTTCATCTCCCTTATCTCTTTCCCGAAGGTAGCGTGAAGGTCCTTCATGAGAAGCATCTGTTCCTCCTGTCGGCGGGCCTGTTCCTCTTGTCCGCTCTGCAGCTGCTCTTTCAACTGACGGACCTGTTCCGCCTGCTGACGAGCCTGTTCCTGCAGCATCACCATCAGAGCACCTAAATCGGGTGCTGCAGATGGAGGAGCTACTGACGGGCCTGCAGCCGGCGGCTGGCCCTCCGACGTCAGCGGCGTTGCACCACCAAATCTTCTTTGGTCCGTCTCCTGCTGGCGTTGATTTCGGGTACGGACACCCTCCGTTTCCTCCTTAGGTAAAATCGGCATGATTTTATCCCACTTCTGACACCAATTGTTACGAGCTTGAGGTTCGTGACAATAAAAATTGCCGATAAAATTACCTAAATTAACACTTTAATTTACTTTACACAATTAGAGTTAAAACACTAATAATTTAAACACACTAATTCACTTAATTCCACTCCGAAGCTTCGCTTGTTTCGCCCAAATCAACACTGCCTCGATCGCATCTTGCAGCGCCTATATATTTGAATTAGCAAAGAAATATCCAGAATGTTCAAGTAAACACGCGGAAGGTACCGAGCGTTCGAGTTTCGACTAGGCGCTGTCAGTTGAGCGATTTGTGATGTCATTTTCTCAATGCTCCCCTCGCTCTCGTTCCTGACACTAGATGGCGCTAGTTGACTTATTCATGCAACAATATACATACATACATTGTTGGCGACGCGCCTATAAAAATGTTTCAGTTTATTAAATCAACCGATGACGTTGCTATGAAAAAAGGGGCAGTCACGAGCAACGACGCTCTGATAAGAGAATGCTTAGTTAAATCTTTAAGAAATGTCGAATTAATGATATGAAGGTCTTGGGTTCGACTCCCAGGCCGTACTAGTTTGTTTGTTTTCCTAAGTAATATCGCTTAATAAATTCGTAAGGAATTTAAGATATAAATTATGTTACCGGATTTGTTCCCCGGCTGAAATCATCTTTCAAATGATGTAAATTTATAAGAATATTAAAGTGAAGTTAAAGATCGGATTTGTTCCCCGGTCGAGATAATCACTCTGTGCATAGGCAGAATTAATGGATATTAATTGCATAAATGTTGTTTTGTATAAGTTTGATACGTTTTGTACGAAAACAAATGCCTATTTGTTATGATTGATTAATGAGAACATTCATTTATATTGTTATCTGATTAAAGATAGTTTCATACAGTTCGAAAATTGTATAAAAGCATTTAATTTGCCTAATGTGGTCAAAATTGGTGTATTTCATAATTTAATTTTTTCTGATAGCCGAGAGCCGTGCAAAGTTAGTTGTTCACATAGCGTGAGTACACAGAAGCACGCTGGCCACGCCCTTAGGAGGCCGAATATGTAAAATTTAAAATGTTTGTAATTCAGTGATTTATGTAAAAATTACTTGTAAAATATTTCAGGTTAATTGTACGTGCTAAAAAAGGTAAATTCTGTGTTATTTTCATGTGAAAATTCCTGTGTATAAGTGAAATAATGATAGTTTTGTATAAGAAATTTAAAAGTGTTTTAAATAGTGAAATAAATAGAAAAAATGTAAATTAAACTATTGTATTGGTTAGCTTATGTATAAATTCAAGTGAGAAACATTGTTTTAACTTTCTGTGTTAAATATTTAAGAAATTTCGATTTCGAACTTGTGAGTAAAATAGGCAGTTTTCGTTTAATAAATAAAAGGTTTTTTATGATATGAAGATATGATGTATATCATGGTGTAGATATTGTTTTGTACTACCTATATTGATAAATTGTATTTGTATATGATTTGAATAAATAAAGATATTGAGTAAAACGTGAGAGAGTAATAGAACAAATTCATGTAATTGAGTTGCGCAAGCGCGCGAATGGCGCGGCTCACTTTCGCGTATAGCTCTGGGGTAGCTTAGTGAACGGGAATTATTTGGAAATCGTTCGGGAATCCTTCGGGAAATATCCAAGGAAATAGTTCGGGAATCGTTCGGGAAGTTCGGGAATCCTTCGTGGAAGTTCGGAATATTCAAGGAAATAGTTCGGAAATAAATAAGAAAATCCGAGAAAAAGTTCAAGAAAAGTGAAAAACCAGCAGTATAGGGAAAAGTGATTACTCTCTCACGGAACGGTTTGAAGATAATTGCTGTTTCATTCCCAAGATCCTTTAAGTTATACAGTCCACATCGAAGAATTAAGGCGTCGGGACCGGGACGACTTCGGAAGACCCGTAATCCCCGTCTGAACCTACTTGCTGAAAAGGAAGAGGTTATCGCCCTAGTGTGTTACTCCGTTGCGGAGATCACATACGTTGTTCCCGAACCCAACGTAGGCGTGATAGGAGGCCGGATCGAGAGAAGCCTCGATTCCTGTTTCTTAGTACCCGATCCGCTAGGTCCTTTTCAATTGGTCCTTTTCAGGATCAAGAGGGACGCCCGAACCTGAGTTCCTTTTCAATTGGTCCTTCGCGGCCGGATTGAGAGGACTCGCGAACCTGTGTTCCTTTTCAATTGGACCTTCGGAGCCGGATTGAAGACCACCCGAACCCCGCCAGCTGGATCAAGGAACCAGCTGTGGACTGCTGGTTGTGGAAGAAGAAGACCTTCGGAAGCCGAGTGAAGATCAGCAACCGAAGGAAGCCAGAGGTTTGAGCTGAAGCAATAGGACCAAAGGCCTGAAGACCAGGACGGCAGCACTGAAGGGCTGGACCTGGAACTACCGGAAGAAAGAAAACCGGGATTGCAGCTTGGGGCGTGTGCTCGCATGGGGCACATATCGCAGCCGGGCGCAGGTGTCTTGTGAAGGCACTCATCGTGGCCAAGCAGGGCTTGGCATTTTTCCTGTCGGGCAAGCGTGCTCGGCATTTCCTGTCAGACGATCGTGTCTGGCATTTCCTGTCGGACGACCGTGTCCGGCATTTCCCGTCGGGTCATCAGGGTGCAAAAAGCATCCACCGCTGCTGCTGCCGGGCGAGGGTGCGCGTGGGCACCTGACTGCATCGCGGCCGGAGGAGGGCGCTTGGACGAGGCGTCACCGGCAACTGGGCGGCGAGCACAGCATACATCCCGACCACCTAACGGTGCCAAACGGTTGGGCTCTGGCATAACACCTTCGGGTGGAGCAGTTCTCTCGAGCGAGACTGCGCTTGCACTACCGCTCGACTGTTTCGTCATATTCCTTGGCGGGACAGTTCCTAAACCTTTCCTCCATTCCATTCCTGCACGACTCCATCCCTGGACGGCTCACCTCGGTAGGCCCCGTTCAGGATTGATAGGGCTGATAGGGCTGTTAGGGTGGTAGTAGGGTTGTAGGGTTGGGAAATAAAGGGGGGGAGGGGTAGTGGTGTTAGGTTGGGGTGTAGAAGGGTTGTAGGTAAGGGGTTGTAGGGACCGTAGGGACAGTTAGGGACCGTAGGCCAACAATCACCTTCCTGCAAGATGAAGAAGGCACAAGACCAGACAGGGAGAAGCGAAGGGAGCAGGACAAGGACAGGGCTCTCAAGAAAAGCTAAAGAAGCGGAATCATCTGGAGCGACCACAGCTACTGCGTCAAATGGAGCAACTCCTTCAAGTGGAGCCACCACAGACACGTCCACATGCACGTGGGACTCAGGGACGTCCATGGCAACGACGAGCAACAGGACGGACACCAGTGGTACACAGGCCAGCACCGCACAACAATCCGTTATATCCAGGAGTGAAACGGTGGTCGAAAAAGTAGGTCAAAGGACCGAAGAAGCGGCATCGTCAAGGACAGTAATCGGGCACAATAGTGATAAAGGGTCACAGAGAGGTAGTAGGTCATCGCGATCGGCGAGGCTGAAAGCCGAATTAGAGGCGCGGATTAAATTCGAACGCTCAGAGCTCGAACGAGCACAGGCAGCTGCTGCCTTAGCCAAGTCTCAATGGGAGTTGGCACGACTCAACCGAGAAGAGGAAATCGACTCGAGTGAGGATGATGAAGAGCGGAATACTCAGGTGGAACCTTTCGTAAGGAGTTGGGTTCAGCAAACCATAATGAGCGCGCCGGTTAGTGTAGCACAACCCGATATTACTGATAAGGAAGCGTGTAAAGGATCACGCCGCAAAGGGGCGGAGGTCGAGCGCAACCTAGGAAATGCACAGAAAACACACGCGAGTGAGGTGTCAGAATTGACCGAAGCGATTGTGAGTGCAATAAAAATAGCTGGTAAAGATAAATCTTCCCAGCTTCATTTCCTCCAGGAATTACCGGTGTTCGATGGAGACCCGGGTGAATGGATAATTTTCAAAACGGTGTTTGAAGACACAAAAGGCCAATTTTCAGGGGTGCAAAATGTCGCACGCCTTAGGAGGGCATTAAAGGGCACCGCTAAAGAGGCGGTTAAGTCGCTGTTATTTACTTTATGTGAACCTGAAGAAATAATGAACGCTCTCGAAAGAAGATTCGGTAGGGTTGAGATGCTCATTCTAGCCGAAATCGAGAATGTAAAGCGTATGCCAAGATTGGCAGAAGATTGCCGAAATATAGGATCTTTTGCAAGTCGTATTACGAACGTGGTTGCCACAATACAAGCGTTGAATCAACCACAGTATTTATACTCACCGGAGTTAGTGAGCCGCATAGTGGAGAAACTTGGAACTATGATTAAATTTAAATGGTTTGAATATCGAGCTCAATATCCTTTGGAGCCAGAGTTACAGAAGATGGCCAAGTTTTTAAATTTATTGAGTGAACAATTTGGAACGTCCTTAAGCAATGAAAATGCGCCTGAAAAAAGGAAGCGTCCTGAATTCAGGAAGCAAACTGTACACACTGCAAAGGGAGGTGTACGCAGCTGTGCCGAGAGCGAGCGCTATATGCGCCGAAGTAATATGAGCGAGCGTTTAGAACGCCGAAATAATAAAAGGCACAACCGACAAGTGGTTATGATAACCCAGGACAAGCCTGTAAGTCGGGTAACACATAAGTGTGTTATATGCAACAAGGAGCACTCTATAGTGAGTTGTTACAAGTTTAAGGACATGAATATTCGCGAGAAATGGGAAGCCGTCAAAAAGGCCAAAGTATGTTTCCAATGTTTGTCACCTAACCATAGGAGGTTAGAGTGCAAAGCGAAAAAATGTGGTGTAGAAGGATGTAGAATGTCACATCATCGAATGCTACACCGATACCCCAATGAAAATACCTCGCCACAAGGGGACGAGGGGGGTAAAGATGCTCAGATTACAACTGTTAGTACAGTAAATGCACTGGCATGTGCATATTTAAAGATCATACCGGTCGAGTTGCATGGGCCTAGAGGAAAGGTCAGGACAACAGCTCTTCTGGATGAGGGATCGACCATGACACTCATAGAGGAGTGGATGGCTCAGAAGTTAGCGCCTCGCGGACGTAAAGAGGGATTACGTATCGAAGCCGTGGGAGGTAAGCGAATTAACGACGATAGTTCGTATCGCTTAAACGTTAAAATAAAAGGCATTTATTCGAGCGACTTAGAAGAGATAAGTGTACAAACAATTAAGTCACTTAACCTCGCTCCTCAGTCGGTAAGCCGAGAATTATTGCAACGGTGTTCTCATTTGACACCGATCAAGGATGAGTTGATGTATGAGAGGTCCAAGCCTACCATATTGATTGGTCAGGACAATTGGCATCTCATAGTTACTCGTGAATTGGTTTCGGGAGGTAAGAACCTACCTGTAGCATCGCTCACCAAACTGGGGTGGGTTTTGCATGGTCACATATCGGGTGGCATTAAACCAATCAAGATTGTTAACCACATTTCCACCAAGAAGGAGGAAGATATGGATAAATTAATCAAGGATTATTTTAGTTTGGAATCTCTGGGAGTATCGGCTAGAAAGCCCGTGAACGACCCAGAAGAACGAGCTTTAAATATTTTGAACAAAACGGTACGTCGTATACCTAATAATAGGTACGAGACTGCTTTGTTATGGCGCACAGACAATGAGTGCTTGCCATCGAATAGGGCACAGGTTGAAAGTCGCCTGTTTAATATTGAGAAAAAGCTCGACATAAATAGCTTAGAAACAGGTGAAGAAAAATCGCCAAAGGGCGTAAATACGTTAAGAAAGCAAGAACCGTTAAGTCTACCCGACTACGGACGATTTAGCAGCTTTAAGAAATTCCTTGGAGCAACTACACGCACCTTACAAGCGGTAGAAAAATTCAAGAGTTTAAGAAAGTCGGTTAAAGGACCCGACGACGCAACCGAAAAGTCGGTTATGTGTTCCAACAAAGTTTTAGCAAAGTCGGTTAAAGGACCCGATAGCGCGTTGGACACAGCGCTCTTGAAAAAGGCGGAAATATTAATTTGGAAATTCATTCAAGACGAGTGTTTTCATTCGGAAATAAAATGTTTGAAAGCAGGCAAAAGCGTTGAAAGAAGTTCACGCTTAAGTAAATTATCTATGGAAATAGGAGAGGATAACTTACTCCGTTTAAATGGACGTTTACCTTTCAAGTCTAATTTGACCGAGGAAAGTAGAAAACCTGTCATATTAGACGGTAAACACGAAATCGTTAAAATGATGATTAGAGAAGTTCATCATCATTTTGGACACGCCAATCACCAGACGGTGATGAATGAGGTGAACCAGAAATTTTACGTCTTGAACTTGCGTAATGTAGTACGAAGTGTGTCACACCATTGTCAGTGGTGCAGGACATACAGGTCAAAGCCGCAAAACGTGCCACAAGGAAATATTCCTCTGGAAAGAATAGCTCATCATGAGCCACCTTTTACATGCTCAGCTGTAGATTATTTTGGTCCTATGAGTGTGACTATAGGAAGGCGACACGAAAAACGTTGGGGCGTTTTATTCACGTGTCTGACCACCAGAGCAGTACATCTGGAATTAGCAGCCTCATTGACACAAGCGTCAATGATAATGGCGTTGAGGCGATTTATCGCCAGAAGAGGAAAACCAGCCGTTATATACAGCGATAACGGGACAAATTTCAAAGCTGCAAATAAAGAATTATTGAAAGCATGCGAAGAATGCTATGAGGGCATGAAAAACGAGTCATTTAAGAAATATATTAAATGGAAATTTATACCTCCGGGAGCACCGCACATGGGTGGCGCCTGGGAGAGGTTAGTAAGATCGATTAAAATTGCGTTGACCGCTACGCTTAAAGAGAAGAGCCCACGAGAGGAGGTTCTACATACGTTACTTTTAGAAGCAGAGCATACGGTAAATTCCAGACCTCTGGTAACATTCAGTATGGATAGTCCTGAAGAGGGTTTGACACCCAATCATTTTCTTCTGGGACGCTCATGTGGTGATCGACCACCTGGATTATTTTTAGAGCGACATCTGACGGGTCAACTCAATTGGAAAGCTGCACAGAGGTTAGCCGACCATTTTTGGACAAGATGGCTGAAAGAATACATGCCTACGTTAATACCTCGAACAGGTGATAACGGCAAGTTCATGGAACCTAAAGAAGGCGATATTGTTTTGATAATAGATCATTCGTTGCCACGAAATACGTGGCCAAAAGGTAAAATTAGTAGAACGTTACCGGGACCAGACGGTCACACCAGAGTGGTTGACGTCATTACTAGCACAGGTATCTTGAGGAGACCTACATCCAGAATAATAGTCCTGGTACCCGCGACGCCTCCCAAATGATGGTGCTAACGCACGGGGGGGAGATTGTTGGCGACGCGCCTATAAAATGTTTCAGTTTATTAAATCAACCGATGACGTTGCTATGAAAAAAGGGGCAGTCACGAGCAACGACGCTCTGATAAGAGAATGCTTAGTTAAATCTTTAAGAAATGTCGAATTAATGATATGAAGGTCTTGGGTTCGACTCCCAGGCCGTACTAGTTTGTTTGTTTTCCTAAGTAATATCGCTTAATAAATTCGTAAGGAATTTAAGATATAAATTATGTTACCGGATTTGTTCCCCGGCTGAAATCATCTTTCAAATGATGTAAATTTATAAGAATATTAAAGTGAAGTTAAAGATCGGATTTGTTCCCCGGTCGAGATAATCACTCTGTGCATAGGCAGAATTAATGGATATTAATTGCATAAATGTTGTTTTGTATAAGTTTGATACGTTTTGTACGAAAACAAATGCCTATTTGTTATGATTGATTAATGAGAACATTCATTTATATTGTTATCTGATTAAAGATAGTTTCATACAGTTCGAAAATTGTATAAAAGCATTTAATTTGCCTAATATGGTCAAAATTGGTGTATTTCATAATTTAATTTTTTCTGATAGCCGAGAGCCGTGCAAAGTTAGTTGTTCACATAGCGTGAGTACACAGAAGCACGCTGGCCACGCCCTTAGGAGGCCGAATATGTAAAAATTTAAAATGTTTGTAATTCAGTGATTTATGTAAAAATTACTTGTAAAATATTTCAGGTTAATTGTACGTGCTAAAAAGGTAAATTCTGTGTTATTTTCATGTGAAAATTCCTGTGTATAAGTGAAATAATGATAGTTTTGTATAAGAAATTTAAAAGTGTTTTAAATAGTGAAATAAATAGAAAAAATGTAAATTAAACTATTGTATTGGTTAGCTTATGTATAAATTCAAGTGAGAAACATTGTTTTAACTTTCTGTGTTAAATATTTAAGAAATTTCGATTTCGAACTTGTGAGTAAAATAGGCAGTTTTCGTTTAATAAATAAAAGGTTTTTTATGATATGAAGATATGATGTATATCATGGTGTAGATATTGTTTTGTACTACCTATATTGATAAATTGTATTTGTATATGATTTGAATAAATAAAGATATTGAGTAAAACGTGAGAGAGTAATAGAACAAATTCATGTAATTGAGTTGCGCAAGCGCGCGAATGGCGCGGCTCACTTTCGCGTATAGCTCTGGGGTAGCTTAGTGAACGGGAATTATTTGGAAATCGTTCGGGAATCCTTCGGGAAATATCCAAGGAAATAGTTCGGGAATCGTTCGGGAAGTTCGGGAATCCTTCGGGGAAGTTCGGAAATAGTTCGGAAATAAATAAGAAAATCCGAGAAAAAGTTCAAGAAAAGTGAAAAACCAGCAGTATAGGGAAAAGTGATTACTCTCTCACGGAACGGTTTGAAGATAATTGCTGTTTCATTCCCAAGATCCTTTAAGTTATACAGTCCACATCGAAGAATTAAGGCGTCGGGACCGGGACGACTTCGGAAGACCCGTAATCCCCGTCTGAACCTACTTGCTGAAAAGGAAGAGGTTATCGCCCTAGTGTGTTACTCCGTTGCGGAGATCACATACGTTGTTCCCGAACCCAACGTAGGCGTGATAGGAGGCCGGATCGAGAGAAGCCTCGATTCCTGTTTCTTAGTACCCGATCCGCTAGGTCCTTTTCAATTGGTCCTTTTCAGGATCAAGAGGGACGCCCGAACCTGAGTTCCTTTTCAATTGGTCCTTCGCGGCCGGATTGAGAGGACTCGCGAACCTGTGTTCCTTTACATACATATACACACGTGTCGTGTTTAGAGCCATACTTTTTTTTTTAGATACATATTACAGAGTTAAGAGTGAATATGTATGGAGAATGGTAAATGAACGAGGCGTTGCAATAGCAACGAAACGATACTACCAGAGCTACTGCGCCTATGGGAACTTGATCTGGAGACTGCGGGGACGTCCGAACCCCCACCCACCCAGAGACCCAGAGATCGCCACCAAACACCCTTGTGTAACGTAGACCCAATTACCTATGAAATTATTTATTTGATAGCTAGAAAGATATTCCTTCTACCAAAAAATCTCTACGATTTCCATATACCAACGTAAGGAGTATAGTGAAACCAGGGAAATTGAATGAACTAAAATGCGTAGTCGAGTCGTTTCAGAATAGGATTCATATTATCATCCTCTCAGAGACATGGATTAAGTCAGACGTTAGTCAGAGATTAAGTAAGTTAAACTCCAGTTTTCAGATTCCCGGCTATATTCAGGCGAACATGAGAGGTGATGGAGTATCAATATTCATTTGCAATAGCCTAAAACACCACGTCACAGAAAAGCAAGTCTCACGGTGACAATTACTACCTTTGGATTCACCTGGACCACTATTGTCTTGATATCAGTGCAGTATATCGGAAACCAGACGCTTCAAATTAAAAAAAACTTCTTGGACTTCTATTCCAAGAAATTGCATGAAAGAAGCAGTATATATTTGGAAACTTTACCATTAATTTACTGAGTCAACAATAGGCAACTAATAACTACAAGGATGTGCTAGAGGAAAATGGTTACGATATAATAAATAAAATGGATGAAAAATATTGTACACGTGAAACAGTTTACAATAAAATCAATAATAGACCATGTTTGCTCAAACCTTAGACAACACAGATTCAATTTCATCATAATTGAAACCCCTATGTCTGACCACAAGCAAATATACTTCATAAACACTTATAGCATAAACCACTGCGAAGAGTTAGATATAAAGCTATTAACTACGAACAACTATATAAAACTATGGAACACAGTTACTGCACAGTTATTGGTAAAAAATCATATGAACTATTTAAAGAGAAGCTGAATTCTTGTATCAGTAATAGTAGACTCCCAAATACTAAAATTCTAAACCCACCCCGCTAAGACTGGATCAATAGGAAAATTTTAGATAGAATAAATAGTCGAAATATAATACGAACAAATTTAAGAAGAATCCAGAAGACAAATTATTAGAAGAAGCATTCATCAACAAAGAAACGAAGTAGTGTAAACGAAGAAGTAGGAAAAGTGGAGACCCATCATTCCCGAGTAAACTTTTAACACCCACTTTATGGTTATATAACGAATCAAAATACTATTTGTGAATGTGGGCTTAATCTTAAATAGTCAAATTACCAGCAAATTACCAAAAAATTAAACGTATAAAAATAAAATTTATTTATATACGTTAAATTATAAAAATTTGCAAACATTGCCGAGTCAATCGCGCTAACACAGTTACAGCCATGTACAACGGAAGAAATTGCTAAGTTAATAATAGACAGCTTAAGCACAACTACTAGTTCCGGATTAGATGGCGTTAACAGCAAATCAATCAAATGCGTGAAACACATCATCCTTCCCCAATTTACTAATTGTACATTTAATAATCTAGAAAATGGCACTTTTCCCGATACCGATAGTTTAAATATGGCTAAAGTTACATCTTAGTATTGTTGCGCGGCTAAGTTGACATTTCATCTCATGGCATGCTAGCTCTAGCGCCATCTAGTGTCGGGTAACAGAGCGAGGAGAGAGCTTTCCAGAAAATGACATAACTAAAAAATTTTACCGACAGCGCCATCTAGTATCAAATTGAAGAACTAAACTTTCTAGAAGCTCTACACTCGATCTTTCTGCGCTTGGTCGGTTGGCGCGCGTATTTACTTGAATATTCTGGATGTTTTCGTGGAAGAGCCCTATATAAAGGCGCTGCAATACGCGATCGGGGAAGTATTGAAGTTGGCGAGACACGCGAAGCTTCGGAGCGGAATAAAGTGAATCAGTGTGATTAATTAGTAGTGTTTTTTTAACTTTAATTATTGTAAAGTGAATTAAAGTGTTAATTTAGGTAATTCTATCGGCAATTTTTACTGTCACGAACCTCAAGCTCGTAACAATTGGTGTCAGAAGTGGGATAAAATCATGCCGATTTTACCTAACGAGGAAACGGAGGGTGTCCGTACCCGCAGTCAACGCCAGCATGAGACGGACCAGCGGAGATTTGGTGGTGCAACGGCGCAGACGTCGGAGGGCCAACTGCCAGCCACGGAGGCTGCGGGCCCGTCATTAGCCCCTACATCTGCACCTGACTTAGGTGCTCTGATGGCGATGCTACAGGAGCAGCTGCAGCGCGGACGAGAGGAACAGGCCCGTCTGTTGAAAGAGCAGCAGGAGGAACAGGCTCGCCGACAGGAGGAACAGGCCCGCCGACAGGAGGAACAGGTCCGTCGTTTGGAAGAGCAGCTGCGGGGCGGACAGGAGGAACAGGCCCGCCCATTGGAAGAACAGCTGCAAATGCTCCTCATGAAGAATCTTCACGCTACCTTCGGGAAGGAGATAAAGGAGGTCAAGGATAGGGTTGCTCAGCATGACAACCGCCTGTCGGAAGCTGAAACTCAAATCGCGAAGGCTGAAACCCAAATCAAGGAAGCTAAACCCCAAATCGACCAAGTGAACAATCGGGTTGATTACGTGGTGGCTGACGTGAAGAGAATGCTGGACGACCTCAAACTGGGTGATGGAACTACAGCTCCCGTAGTAGCTACTACACCTTCGCTACATGGGTTCAAAGTGCCACCGTTCGACGGGACTTCTTCCTGGTCAGCCTACAAAATCCAGTTCGAGGCTGTTATGAAGGCGAACGGCTGGAATAAAAGTCAGGCCATGACTGCTCTCACACTAGGCCTGCGCGACCAGGCCTTAACAGTTCTGGAAGCTCTCGGGGAGGAAGTGACTTATGAGCAACTCCTTGAGGCATTGGAGGCGAGATATGGCGACGCCCACCTGGAACATGTCTTTCGTGCGCAGCTTAAAGATCGCGTGCAGCGCATCAACGAAAACCTGCAGCAGTGGGCTCTAGAGGTGGAGAAGCTGGTGCGAAAAGCATACCGGTCTGTACCTGCGCTCGTTGAAGGAAACCTGGTGCAGACATTCATCGACGGCATCCACGACCTGGAAATCAGAGCTGCTGTGAGGCTTGGGCACCACAAGACGCTTAAAGACGCCTTGGCCCATGCATTGGAGGTGGAAGCCGTGCGGCAGGATCATCGTTCCCATCGCGTCAGGGAAGTTGCAGCAGCTACAGTTCGCGACTGCAACAAAGGATACAGCCCTAGGTGCTATGGCTGTGGGGAAAGGGGCCATCTTCGCTCCAGTTGCCCTAAGCGAACTGTAGAAAGGAGAGCCGATCGATCTCGAGAGGGTAGTGCAGCTAACGGCACCGCCTGGCGGTGGCAGGATCGTCGTTCCCCTCGCGCTAGGGAGGTTGCAGCAGTTACGGTTCGCGACCACAATAAAGGATACAGCCCTAGGTGCTATGGCTGTGGGGAAACGGGCCATCTTCGATCCAGCTGCCCTAAGCGAACCCCAGAAAGGGAAGGTGAACGATCTCAGAAGGGAAGTGCGGCTAATATCACCGCCCAGCAGCAGCCGGGATACGACTTTACTATCAGACATCGCAGCGGGACATCTCATGGCAACGCAGATGCATTTTCAAGAAGACCTTGTCCTGAAGATTGGAAACATTGTACTAGGCAAGAGAGTAAGGAAGTGGTATCCGTGAGGATGCTCAGGACACACCACCTCAGCAATGAGTGGAAGGACAGCCTACGACGTGCACAGTAGGAAGATCCGGACATCAAGCCGATTCTGGAATGGATGAAGGCCCGTGCTACCAAGCCTAAGTGGAAGGACGTCTCAGCGATGAGTTCGACCACTAGAGACTACTGGGCCCAGTGGGACGGCTTGCTGATTCAGGATGGAGTCCTGTGCCGTAAATGGGACCATGGTCGCGGAGACAGCTGTCGTTTGCAAATGGTTGTCCCTAAGGCTAAAGTGCCGAATGTTCTACAGCTGTGCCATAATGGTCGTTCAAGAGTCCATCTGGAAGTTAAACGAACTCTGCTGAAGGTCCGAGAACAGTTTTACTGGGTCCATTATCGTGACGATGTCGAGGCTTGGTGTCGTACGTGTACAAGTTGTGCGGCCGTGCGGGGACCTCAGACACGTAATAGAGGAGCACCGAAATTGTACAATGTTGGTGCACCATGGGCTAGGACAGCCCTTGACATCGCGGAGCCGTTACAGAAAGGCGCAATAGGGACTCCTAAGATCGTCCATGTGGATCGCCTGGCGCGTTATTATGGGGCCGATAATGCTCGGGACGAGCATGTCTTAGGAGGGGGCAGTGTTGCGCGGCTAAGTTGACATCTCATCTCATGGCATGCTAGCTCTAGCGCCATCTAGTGTCGGGTAACAGAGCTAGGAGAGAGCTTTCCAGAAAATGACATAACTAATTTTTAACCGACAGCGCCATCTAGTATCAAATTGAAGAACTAAACTTTCTAGAAGCTCTACACTCGATCTTTCTGCGCTTGGTCGGTTGGCGCGCGTATTTACTTGAATATTCTGGAATATTCTGGATGTTTTCGTGGAAGAGCCCTATATAAAGGCGCTGCAATACGCGATCGGGGAAGTATTGAAGTTGGCGAGACACGCGAAGCTTCGGAGCGGAATAAAGTGAATCAGTGTGATTAATTAGTAGTGTTTTTTTAACTTTAATTATTGTAAAGTGAATTAAAGTGTTAATTTAGGTAATTCTATCGGCAATTTTTATTGTCACGAACCTCAAGCTCGTAACAGTATATTTAAGTCTGGTACTAAGTCGGAACCTAACTATTACTGCCCAATATCCATTCTTCACGTAATGTCAAAAATCTATGAAAAACTGTTATATAACGTTTTAAAACCTATCTCTCTGCACAAAACTTCTTTTAAAGCAGCAATATGGCTTCAGGCCGAAATCTAACACACTGTCAGCTACAGTAGACCTCAAAACTAAGGGTAAAGTTAGCATTAATAAAAAACAAATAGCATTAGGAGTCTTCATAGATTTAAAGGCCTTTGATACAATTAGTCACGACCTTATTATTAAAGAAACTATATGACATTGGCATTACAGGAACCGCCAATGAGATACTCAATTCTTACCTCACTAATCGTCTGCAAGTGGTTACATAACATAAAAGTAAATATAAATAATATAAAACGACTCGGGCTTAAGGGAGAATAACGTTATACGCACCACTCTATTATCTTTATCTATTTATATAGTTTGGCCACTCTATAGACTCTGTTATTAGAGACCTACAAAATGAGTTACATCTTCTAAATATCTGGTTTCAATGCAATTAGCTTACTATAAATATATCAAAAACAAACTATATAATATTTATAGCAAAAAAAAATATCACATTACACGCTATTGAAAATAAATAACCAAATTATGAATAAAGTTGATGAAGAGAAATATCTCGGACTGATCTTAGACTCGCACTCAACATGGAAACCACACATTTCTAAAATTAAAACAATATTAACTTCTTATGGAGCCCTACGGGGTATGGTTACATGCTTACCGCACCGAGTTCTATATAATGTATGTCATCATCATCATTACCACCCTTCCAAAATCCATTGCTGAACGGAGTGCCACACACCAAGGAATGCCACAAAGCACGGTCCTGAGCCACCTGCATCCATTGACTTCCTGCATGTCTTATCAGTTCGTCACTTCATCGAGGCTACCACTCGAGAACCTTTTACTACGAATGAATGTGTTTGAATGAAATGATTTGATATATTAGTGTACGCCTAGGATAAGATTACTATTTGTTTGTATGTATTTAAACTTTCTCATGTAAGTGAATAGTAAAATTCTTATGAGAAATAAAGATATATGAAACCTTTTCATTGAGTGATATAATAAGGTAGTTTAAGGTATTTTATTGTTTTGTTAAACTTTCTAATATTAATCATTACCTCTGAAGTGATTGTACGAGGAAATCTTTACGACTCACCAAATCACTTTCTATAAAAGTTCAGAAAAACAGAGCAGTTCACACAATTAAATATTTCACATTGATAATAGTCTTTATAAATTAGCACGAAGCGTAGCACAGAAGGTTATTAACAGATTTACCATATGAAATATTGCATTCTTTATTAACAGACAGAACCTCAGGACAGAACCGACAAAACAAAACAATAATATTATATATAATGACAGGTGTCTTCTTTTATTCTTTTATTTCAAATACATGACGCCACACCTCGTTTGCCTCTAGACGTGTACTAGCTTGTAGAGAACGTTGGAAGTGGAGTTTTTAAGAAGACATATTACAACAAACATGTTTCTTGAAGGTAAGAATGCAGTTTATTGAATGAATCAACAATACGAAAACTAATTAAGTATTTTGCTTAGACTCTTAAACGTGAGTAATATGATCACATTTCACCTCGTTGGTCTAGTAATTGTGACCGATTCCCGGGTCCCGGGTTCGCATTCCGGGTCGGGCCAAAGTTAGTTACTGGGTTTTCTGTCAAGAAATTCTCAGTAGTAGAGCCCAGAGTCAGGAAGTCGGCAGTGTTTCATCCGCGTGCCTCGGAAAGCACGTAAGGCCGTTGGTCTGAGCCTGATCTCTTTCCGGTCGTGTCAGATTGCTGGCCCATCGGACTATGAGAGTGAGAGTACACTAGGGTTCTATAATCCTCCCCATCACAGTTTTTTACACAGTAGCGCCATATTACAACTATATTAGTAATATAGATGTAGCACGAATGGGTCGGCTCGACTTGGGAAGGACCACTCTCTCACAGAATACCAGCGTAAAATAGAAGCTTAACGCCTCTGTGTTTCGTATGGTGAGTGTAGAGAACCGGTAACTGGTTTTACTGGAAAGGAAGCATTCTATCTTAGTCCTCGCGGGTAACAAAACATCTGCATTTTGATGGGACACAGTATCCACATACCATCAGGGGGGCTGAGTGCTCGTTTGTCACCCTTATGCTATAAAAAAATTTGGCAAGTCTACATTCAAACTAGCCACCGTGACTAAACTTCGATCAGGAGAACGTTATTATTATCATTACGAATGAAAGCGGGGAAAACATTCTAAATTGTTCGCGAATCTATCAACTTGCATCAGGATCATTCAATATTGAAGGAAAAATTTATTGACACAAATAATGAATCCAGATTGAATTTTCTGTATTAGAACTTTTCAAAAGGTATAAAATTTTACATATACTTACACTCGATTTATTCTGTTTTAAATATTCCCGACTTTATTTTTGTTGGTGTAATATTTTACGATTTTAAATATACAGAATGTTATTAAATATACAGGCCGATATTAAATACACGGAATGATATTAAATATACAGAATGATATTAAATATACATGATGATATTAAATATACAGGTTGATATTAAATATACGGAATGATATCAAATATACAGGTTAATAAATATACAGGTTGATATTAAATATACAGAATGATATTAAATATACAGGTGATATTAAATATACGGAATGATATCAAATATATACAGGTTGATATTAAATATACAGGTTGATATTAAAACAATAGATCTAATAATCTTACGATCGCCAGATGTCGCTAGTTGGGACTGAGGTGAACTTATTTGTTACGCAGGTTTGAAATTTGATTGAAGAGCTGCGCGATTTAAATGAGTTTTTTCGTTTCTAGTGTGTATATGTATGTATGTATATGTAATGTCACACAACTTCTTAATTTTTACATACTTTTCATCATCATTTCAGCCCAGCCCAGCCCACAAGTCCACTGCTTAACATAGGCCTCCCCCAAAGAATGCCACAAAGCACGGTCCTGAGCCACCTGCATCCATCGACGTCCTGCATGTCTTACCAGGTCGTCACTCCATCTAGTGGGGTGTCGCCCTACACTACGCCTACTGGTACGAGGTAGCCACTCGAGAACCTTTTTTCTCCATCGGTTGTCGGTTCTTCTGCTGTATGGCAAGCCCATTACCACTTGAGCTTACTAATCCATTGGGCTTTGTTGGTTACTCTGGTTCTACTGCGGTTATCCTCATTTCTAAGTTTATTACGCAGAGAAACCCCAATCACAGCCCTCTCCGTAGCTCGCTGAGCGACCTTGAACGTTCTCATACGGCCAGCAGTAAAGGACCACGTCTCATTTCGATAATTCATCGCTGGAAACACGCATTGGTTGTACAGTCTCGTTTTTAGGTTTTGTGTCGTAATTTCCCGAAAGCTGCCATGCCATCCACATCCACACCATCTGGATGCTTGGCGGTCCACCACTGTACGTTTTACTGGAAGTTTTCTTCCGCGTATGACCTCTCTGTGGAATAATTTACCACCTGCGATTTTTCCGGACCGATACGACCTGGGGACTTTCAAGAAAAGAGCTTACTCCTTTCTAAAGGGCCGGCAACGCACCT
Source organism: Parnassius apollo (assembly GCA_907164705.1). Classification (NCBI taxonomy): domain Eukaryota; kingdom Metazoa; phylum Arthropoda; class Insecta; order Lepidoptera; family Papilionidae; genus Parnassius; species Parnassius apollo. The sequence goes on along the minus strand of CAJQZP010000103.1, from coordinate 827,704 downwards.
GCAATTCCCCTGGTGTTGCGTCACGTGGTAGTCCCCTCTTCTATAAAAAAAAACCATATCATTTCCAGTCCAGTAGCTTGAAAACGTCTTTCAACGCAGCGGTGAAGTTTCGGGGATATAATGTCACCCTGTTTTACACGTCTCTGCAGTTGGATAGGTTTCGTACTCTGGTTCTGTACTCGGATAGCCCTACTGTACAGACACTTCAGCACTTGGATATACCGACAGTAAACTTGGCACCGCTGAAGGGACTATAGCACCGCCCAAATTTCGACGGAATAAATGGCTTTCTTATAGTTCACATACGCCAGGCAAAGTGGCAGATACTCTTCGGTCTTCTGTACAATTTGCTGAAGGGTATGTATGTGATCTATAGTACTAAAGCTTTTTCGGAAACCAGCTTGTTCGGGAGGCTGGAAGTAGTCGAGTCTGCGTGCGAGACGATTCGTAATGACTCTCGAAAAAAGCACGTAGACCCGGCTCGGAAGGGAAGTAGTTCTTCAAGAGAGCGTTGTTACCTTTCTTGAAGAACAAGACCACCGCACTTTTGCTCCACGCTCGGGAGTAGTGCCACCGTGGAGAATGGAATTGAAGAGCTTCCGAAGGACTTCAAGTACCAGTTTTCCATCCGCTTTCAGAAGCTCCGCTGTAATTCCATCCTCGCCCGGGGACTTGCCGTTTTTAAAGTTAAGAGAAATAAAGATCTATTCTAGTTTCGCACAGACTGACGTTTGGGATATCATCGAAATAGTGTCGTATACGACTTGTCTCAAATCGTTACTCATACTTGCGTGTGGTTTCCAACGATGACGTGTACAGCTGCGCATAGAACCTCTTCCTATAAATTAATTTCACTCAAACCTAGAAATTAATTTCACTGAAAATCTCAGGTGTCTCGGAAACGATGCTGCCACACTCAGTCTTCAGCTTCGACTTTTTGGCTATTTTTGATAGTCAGATCTTTGGCAAAGACTTTGGAGCCCTAGTTCCGCTCAATCGCTTCTTCAATACGAGCTGTATTGAAGTTGTGTAAGTTCTGCCGTATGCATTTGAAGATCCGTCTATTGAATTGCCTGTATGCTGTAAAATCTGCTGAAGCTTCATTTCCCGTCTAACAGCCATGAGAGTATGAATGTGATCGAAGAGTTTTTGTTTTCTTCTGCGGCGGGTCTTGTAGAACTTAGCTCCGACCACCTGGGCAATTTCCACGAGCTTGTCATTCATATCGCCCACTGTATTGCACTCTTCTAGGCACTGGAAACGGTTTTGTAATTCGAGCTGAAAGTTTTCGAGATTAGTGCGCGAGAGAGACGGACCGTTGACTTCATTAGACGAGACCTCTACAATTTAACGTTTAGATTCAGTATGCTTCTAATCATTCGGTGATCGCTGCCAGTTATCACCCTCGCGATCACTGAGACATCACTGAACAGTTGTCGAACCGTCGGGTCTCGACCAGGTCCACTTCCTGTGGGGCTGGTAGAAAGAGTTCATCATAAAGAAAGAGTCCCTTTTTCTCCATGAAGTCGGCCAGCTGCTGGCCCCTTGCGTTTCGTTGCCCTATTCCGAATTTCCCTACCTTCAGCTCACCGCTTTCTCTTTTGCGTTGAAGTCTCCCATCAACACCGTATAGTGTGTTTTGGAGGAATGCATGGCTCTAGAGCCATAGAGATATCCTCCTCATCGGGATGGGCTGAAGTTGGTGCGTAAACCTGTATGACTTTCAGCGAATACCGTTTAGTGATTTTAAGTATCGGATACCCTTAAAATCACCAAACGGTATGCCTGCCCCGCCGTTATCATGTTTGCCACTTATTGCAAAATAACCCTGTATATTCGCCAAACATAGTCCAAAATTACAAAAAGTAGTTTAGATTTAGTTTCAGTTTAAATTAAAATCTGTTCACGGAAGAAGTCCCGCAGAAATATGCGTACTAAAATATAAAAATGGAATTTGACAGCAAATGTAAAACTTGATTACCGGACCATCAGACCAGGAAAGTGAGGAAGTAGAGAGATCGCTTCACCAAAGACAGATCTATCCACAGTCTGCCTCTTATTATGTGGTTTCGTGTTCAAATCCCGGATCAATTAGTATTGATGGACTGGGGTATGGGACTGGAGGAGGGGACTGTTCCTAGTGGAACAGATAAGCTAGTAGTACCAGTTAGAACAATGTCCCAGAAAATATACAAAATTTGTCGTACACAAAGTTCAAAAATTTTATTAAACTAAGTATATAAGTTTGTGTAAAAAGGGTTATTATAATATTAAGGTATGTATGGATGATAATAACCTATGGGAAGGGTGATCGCTACCAAGCTATCTCTCTAACTTGTCTTGTGTTGTTAATTGTAAACATGATTGTTAGCTATTTTTTGAAAAAATAGCCCCGCTGGGTTTCTTGTTGGTTCTTCCCAGGACAGAGGTTCTTTTTGCGAACCAGTGGTAAATGAAAAAAGTGACTTTCAATAAGTATTGTTTATAATCTACATTGAATAAAAAACTTTCTGTTTCTGTTTCGAGATCAGTTGTTGGGTTTTCCAGTTAATAAATTCTCAATTTCAGAAGCCGTTGGTCTGCGCTTAATATCTCTCCGGTCTTGTCAGAGAGATTTCCCTTCAATCGAACTACGAGAGTGAGACAATAGAAATATTGCCATCGCCCTCGTTCACCTGTGCTTGCGCATACACTCGTGCACTATAATCCTGTCCTGCGCAAATGGCTTGTCTCTTCTCTTGAACCGTAGCTTAAATCCGAAACTATCAATAAACCTTTTATATTGATAGTCTAATATTATTTTTATTAAACATGTACATAATAAATCTTACTTAACTTAAGGCGTCACGCTGCCCTGCACAGAACAACCCACAAGCGCAGCTTCTGTTTCTTAAGAAATCTTTCATTTATCGTCCCGAATTTACCTATGGCCAAGAAGTCTACGGAGTCCGATGTATTGCCAAGCTGATACTGCAACGCATCTTTCAGTGTGTATATTGCAAGTATTGTTATTACTTCTACTGCTATATTATACTCACTGCTGCAGAATACTGCCCCTTGCTTATCTCTCTCCGGTGGTGTCGGACGATCCCATCCGACTATGAGAGTGTTGAAATAGAGAGTGCACCTGTGCTTGTGCACTATAATCCTGTCTTGCGCAGTTAGCAAGTCTCGTTTATTTACTCATGTGCTATCAGTCCGCCCGGGTAGGCACCTTATTTTTTCCTATTTATGCCGCTATTCAACAGCACGTGCACGGCTGAGGTCCCGTCTAAACATTATATAGAGCCACTATAATTAGAGACTGTGAGCCATTTCGTCTTAGTCTTCAGAGGTAGCCTTCTTGGATGGAATTTGGCTGCAGGTTTACATGAACTGCAGTAATCATTACCTTCAGGTGGAATGGTTGGCTTATCACTTTAATATTTTTTTAATACTAAATTGTGATTCACAACGTGTCTTAGCGATGAAATTATATATTCTTCTATGCCTACTTGAACCATCACTAAATACAACTTGGTAACGCTAATGGTTCCTGAGTTAGAATCCGGAAACGGATGATCACTAAATGGTTAGAGCGACTGGATTGCCCTTCGTATCCATCCAGACGTCTTTTTGGCCTTCTCGTCCGTCTCCACTTCCATATAAGCGGAGCGAGCTTTTTCTTTGGATGCAAAAAGGACACCACATATCTTAGCACCCCCCCCCCCCTCAGTGCGTGCGAAAGGGAAATCGGATCGGATGGGAGAATGTACCGGCTAATTACTAGCTAACAGAACAAAATGCAAGGATACTCGTTTTCCGCGGAACCACAACCAAAGAAAAGAAAAAGCGTTGTTCACCTCTAATACAGTTAATAAAAGTCCAAAAACATGGTGTTGTATTATATTTTCAAACTTATGTGTTCCGCGTAGCCCAAAGATGAGGATTTATTTGAAAACTCTTTGGAAACAGTTATATCAGATTCGACATTTACTGGCATTTGGGTAAAAGTAACATTTTTTGGAACATTCACTTCTTCAATCAAGATTTTCGTGTCACTTTCACTTACAACTGGTAGGGTGACTGTTTCAGTTTTAGGTGCAATGAGCTCTGTGCTTTTAGGAATATGATCTGTAAATATAGTTGAATTCTCACCTACCCTACTAGATATATTTATATTTAATGTACTGAGTTCAGGTTTAATAGTAGCACTATGTACGACATCAACTGACGTTACTTCTTTAGTATCTCGTAATAAAAGTTCGTCCCCAAATATATCATTTTCTTTCATATTATTAAATTTATCGCTTCTGAATACTAAATCAGATTTTGATGTTTCATTACGTAAGTGTGAATGCTCGCTTGTATTTTCTGCGTACTTTCTATCAACAACCGAGACATCCGATGTCTTGCTCGGGTAAATATCTTCCTCTCTACCAATAAAGCCCTTATACTCATCTAATAATTGAATTGTTTCTGTTGTGTATTGCTTTGTTCTTGAATATATTTTTGCTTTTATCTCTTTCTTCATTTCATTTAGTTCTTCTTCAATCTTTTTAATCCTATCTAAATATTTTGCTGACGCTGATTCTTTCAGACCACTTTCATTTGCTTTTTCATTTGATAAATCTTCATCATTCTTATAAGCATTTCTTCGTGGCTCTTGTGTCTTAGAAGTATTTAAATTTTCTAAAGTAAAACTCTTTGACGGGATAGGTGGAGACAACATATGGGTCATTGTCTTTTGTTGGTTTTCGAACTGATCATACAACTTTGTAGAATCTTTCCTACAAGAAATAAAAAATAGTACAGTAATAAAAATCGTAAGATAAATCATTTTGTCCTGTGGGTATGCTACGAATCAACTCAAAGCAGTGTCATAAAAACGTTGACGTACTCATATTGGGAATGTGCCGAAATAACCAACTCAGAAATTGTAAGAACTTAAAATACATTCGGACGGCAGAAAGTTGACGGCGAGAACTATACCAAATTTATCGTTCTTCTCCGGGTAGAATCCCTATAAACAGATTCTCAAAAGGCACACGTGAATAGAAAATCATATTTTGCCACCAAAATACAATCTTTACTTCACTAAATACAAAATGCAAAGGTACTTCACAAATTTAGTTTTTTGTTTTGTAAACCGCGAATTTTGTTTTCCACAATCTAAGACTCATCGTCATTACAACCATTCACAAGTCCACTCCTGAACATAGGCCTCCACCAAGTAATGCCACAAAGCACGGTCCTGAGCCACCTGCATCCATCGACTTCCTGCATGTCCTACACTTTGCGTACCGGTACGAGGCTGCCACTCGATCAAACGCCAATTTTGTTTAATGGGACTAAGAAAACGCTGTTATTATTCATGTGCGCGCTTCGTCAACGTGATTTGAAGTTTATTTCAGATAAGTTTGTAACTTTATTTCGTATTTGCCTAAAAATAGTAACAATTGCGTGGCAACAGTAACTGCTATGATTGAAAATACAGCTGTGACATACTTTTTGTTCTTAATTGCATGTCTAGTACCTAGTATACATAAGGGTCTGGTCGCTTCTTAGTTCTTTTTCATGCGGTTTGTTGACCGTAGAGCTGATATACTTGCGCTAGTGATGCTGCTTTACATTGACAGTATTTTTTGTATTTTCATCAGATCTCGACGTTTCGAGGTCCTAGGAAGCTATTCTGGCTATTTTTGGGATTATGTCGGTATGTCCATATGTCCGCCTGTCTCTGTGTGTGTGTGTGTGTGTATGTGTACATGTGTATGTGTGCTTGCGTGCGTGCGTATGTGTGTGGAGCGCTTCGATATTGAAATCAGCGGGAAGCTCCAGGGATGGCCAGTAGGGTCAACCAATTTTTTGATACAAATCATGTGGCCCGGGTTCGAATTCCGGGTCGGGCCAAATCAGTTGGATTTTCTGTTACTAAATTTTTAGTAGAGCCGTAGTGGAGAATTTGGAAGGGTTTCACCCCCGTGTCTCGAGAAAGCATGTAAAGCCGTCGGTCCTGCGTCTTATCTTTTACCGGTCGTGTCGGCTTGCCGTCCCATCGAACTAAGAGTGAAGGAACATTGGCATAGTGGGTTACCCTGGGACTGTTAATCATTTTAAATTCAATGTACACAATTAGAACTATAATATAAAAACATTACGTACCAACGTGTATTAGTGGCTCTCCATCTAAACTCTGGACTATCAGAACTCGTGTTCTCGGACTGATTTGCAACGTCTTTGTCAAATACATTCTCCTTTATTGTGTCCGTTGCATTGGAATCCCTAACTAAATAAAGATAATTTCTGTTCGAAGCTGTACGTTCCTTCCATAACGGCACTGGCGATATTCTTTTTAGCTTTTTCTTTGTGTTAAAAACAATAGCTTCGGGATATAAAGTGACGAAAGTTTTATGGCTTGTTGCTTGTAAATTTGTATTTCTGTTTTTGAACCTCTTTTTGGTTGTTATGGATTTAACTTTACCTTTTTTAGAACGCTTGATATCTGTCAGTTTTTTAGATGTTGTTTTAAAATGAGAGTTTTGCCGAATAGATCCAAGCCAAGCCTTAACATCGTGACGAATGCTATCGTCTAGATTGTTGAAGTGATCATAAATAAGGAAGTTTAGAGTACTTCTAATGATGTCCTTTAGATTTAAATCAGACTCTGCAGGCCTTTCCCCGTAGCGTTTGAATTTTCTCAAAACCTTTTTAAATTTTTTGCGGGACTTGTTTTTGTAGAGAAAGTTAAAGAAGTTTATAAAATTAGTGTTTTGATTATCAGTTCTGGTGCTGTTTAAGCTTTTCAGAAATTTCTTCATCCGAATCCGCAGTAACTGTACTGGTGCTTCATTTATTTTGTTCAAAACTTCAAAGGTAATATATCTAAGGTCCTCATTATCAAATAACTCATTGAATTTGGATCTTTTATATCGTTGGTCGCGTATTTCTTCATACAATAGTTTGAAAACTTCTTTGAAATCACTATCATTGTACGAATTTAGCGTGGTTATAAGCTCTTCTAAAAAGTCACGGAATTCGTATTTAACATCTCGAGAAACACCGCGCAGAACAAATTTCTTGTCGACAGCAGCTTCTATTTTACTAAGGAAATTGCGCACTTTCTCTATGATTTCGACATCTTGTTTGTTGTTGAATTCAAACGTGGTTTCTAAAGCTACGTCCACACTTCTGGGGTTTGTTGCTAATGCAAATACTGAAAATAGACCAGCTCAAAAGTTCAAACGATAAATGAAAAACCCGACTGCGTAAAATAGTTACTGAAAAGAGAATTTATTATAGACTATGTCACTTCTACAACTGGGACGATATTAACGACATCCCGTTTGTTAAATCCATTAAACCGTTTTGGTTACAGAACGTGCTAATGAAATAAACGTACATACATACTCTCGAATAACTTTACCCTCCTGGGGATGTAAGGTAATAAAGAATTTCTATTTTTATGTCATTATCATTTATTTAGAAATAATTTTGATCTTCAATTATTAATAACACACAAACATTTACCCTCATCATACATCGCTCAGCGAGCTATGGAGAGGGCTATGCTCGGGGTTTCTCTGCGTGATAAACTTAGAAATGAGGATATTCGCAGTATAACCAGAGTGACCGACATAGCCCAACGGATTGTTAAGCTGAAGTGACAATGGGCCGGCCACATAGCTTGAAAAACCGACAACCGATGGGGCAAAAAGGTTCTCGAGTAGCAGCCTTGCACCGTTAGGCGAAGTGCAGGGCGACCCCACACTAGATGTAGTGACGACCTGGTAAAACATGCAGGAAGTCGATGGATGCAGGTGGGTCAGGACCGTGCTTTATGGCATACCTTGTGGGAGGCCTATGTTCAACAGTGGACTTGTGAAGGGCTGTAATGATGTTGTTGAAACATACATCCTGCTATGTCAGGATTCCAACTCCAATAAAAATACTCACTATGTAATAATAATAAGTCCTCCAGACCAAATTTCGGTCACGTCTGCCAGCCTCAACGGAGACTAGCCATCTGTTGTCTAGTTTATTCCATTTTAATTTGTTACTAGGAAGACGGTGCTGATAAACTCCTGTTTTTTTCTCTCTCTGTCGCCTCTTAGAATAACTACGGGATGACACAGTTGATTTCATTACACCGCCACAACTACATCATAACGCTTACTATAATGAATTAAAGTGATATATACTGATGGTATGACGATATATACAATATTCCTCCCGCTGTTTAAGATAATCCACTACATCATCATCGTTTTACATACGTGGTAGAGCCATCCTGAAGCTATATTATGGTTGTAGCACGAATAGGTCGGCTCGACCGGGGGCAGGACCACGCTCTCACAGAATACCAGCGTAAAATAGCAGCTTAATGCTGCTGTGTTTCGTGTGGTGAGTGTAGAGAACCGGAGATCCCATTCGATTGATCAGAAATCGACAATGCTTTTGAATTTTAATTCCTAATTGAGGATAAAAATGTACTACACTTACCATCAAGTGGACTATTTGCTCGCTTGTCCCCCTTATTCTATAAAAAAAACGATAATCGATGGGGTATGGGAGCAGTGTTTTTTTTGGATAGGCTACAACGATTACATACAAATACTTATTCCGAAGGGTTTTCGAATCCGCGACCCTGCAGCGTTACGACTAATCAATTACCCACTACGCTACGAGGCCAAACATTAATATCCATTAAGTTAGAAAGTAAGCTCGAAAAACGCACGTTACAATAAAGAAAAATAACTTACCATACACTTGCAACAGAACATAACACAGCGCACTTCGCATTTTAATATTGGACTACATAAAACTATAAAATATTTAAACATAATTCAGTCATAAACTTTATCGGAATGTAGACGCTGCTATACTTCTCTGTGAGTTACCTTTGTACACTTTAAAATAACCAATCGATCGATATATTCATTATTGTATATCAACACATATAAAAACATAGGCATAAAAATGAAATATAATGATTTCATATATTTTCGCTTTTAATTACACTTATTTTTAATTCACGTTTCGGAAAATGTCGGGAATTAAAAATAAGTAAGTACAATTAAACGCGATATTATGTATAGAAGTAGTTTTATTCAAAAGTTAAATAAATAAAGAACGTACAACGTTAAAAGCAATTTCTTACAGTTGTGAAAAAAGAAATGTACAATGGCTATTTTTTTTAATATTCTTCATTGCACACCATACAAAAATTATAGATTATATATACAAAAGAAGTATGTAGTGGGCGGTCCTATTGCTGATAGCAATTTCTTCCAGACAACCAATAGTTGTATTAAATTAAAATATTAAAAGATTTAGACAGTTGTGGGTGAGGAATAATAGTGCCCTACCGGCCGAACCATCTGCGCAGAACAACATTATAGTGCTATAGTGTATGCGCAAGCACAAGGTGCACTTTATTCTCTCACTCTCATAATCCGATGGGACGGTAAACCGACACAACCGGAGAGAGATTAGGCGCAGCTTTACGTGCTTTCCGAGACATGGGGTGAAACACCGCCAACTTCCTGTTACTGAGAATTTCTTGACCTTGAAAACCCAATAACTATTTTTTGGTCCGACTCGGGACTCGAACCCGGGATCTAACCAACGCGGCATTAAACATAAGCTATAGAGGATCAATAGAATAAAGTACAAGAAAGGACATAGACGGGAGGTACGATACAACAATTATTAGGACATGGAACCTATAAGCCTCAAACCATTTAGGTTTATATATTTATATATTATTCATATATATTATTATATTAAGGAAAGCATTCTTCTGTCTCAAAAAAGTTATAAATTTGAATTATAAAAGTTACTTTATTAAATATTCACTTACATTTATTAAAGCTTTTATACAATATAATATATTAAAATATGTTAGGATATGTTAGGACGTTTCACTGAATAGGAAACCTATTCATTCAAATATTAAGTGTAACACATATCAATGGAAGTGTGTATTTTTCACGTCAAAACACAAGCAAGCATGTCGACCACATATCATATAAAATAAAACCACCACAAATTCCAAATTTATTATTTTAAGTGCTCAGTTAGCACTATTATTTTCGAAGAACTCCAAATCGAAGTAACCTCCACGTCGTTAACGCTTCCGCCGCGTTTTCTCGTACATTCCCCACTTGGTCCTTCGAGCCGGAGCCGAGCCCGCTGTAGCTTATAGCTTCATCAGCAGAAACAGTAGTCTTTGTTCTTTGCTTTTAATGCCGCCTCTTCTTTGGCAAGCTTCACTCGCATCTCTTCTACGTTCTTCATGACAGACACGTCCGCTGCACAGTCGTCGACAATCTTCTGAAATAGTTCCTCTGAAAACATTGATACAGATTAGAAATCTCTTACTCTTACTTAATTTTTTTTTTGATATTTATACGTGATAGAGCCATGCACTAGCTATATTAATAGTATAATGGTAGCATGAAAGGGTCGGCTCGACCGGGGAAGGACCACGCTCTCACAGAATACCAGTGTAAAATAGCAGCTTAATGCTGCTGTGTTTCGTATGGTGAGTGTAGAGAACCGGAGACCCTTTTTACTGGAAAAGAGGCATTCCATCTTATTCCTCACGGGTAATCGAGGATAGATGTAGATGTCAATGGACCGCAGCAACCACTTACCTTCAGGTGGACTGTGTGCTTGCTTGTCACCTATATCCTATTTAAAAAAATAACTATCTTATGTTCACGTCGTTCATACAACTAAATTTTATTTGATAAATATATAATTTTGGTTAAAATAAAAACATGTCACCGAAACACATGAATATTTCAAAGACATGTGAAGTTCGCCAACACGCATTGGGGCAGCGCGGCGGACACTTCCTTGCCCTAAAACCCTCTCAGAAATGAGAGGCCTATATCCTATTTAAAAAAATAACTATCTTATGTTCACGTCGTTCATACAACTAAATTTTATTTGATAAATATATAATTTTGGTTAAAATAAAAACATGTCACCGAAACACATGAATATTTCAAAGACATGTGAAGTTCGCCAACACGCATTGGGGCAGCGCGGCGGATACTTCCTTGCCCTAAAACCCTCTCAGAAATGAGGGGAGGCCTGTGCCCAGCAGTGGGACGTATATAGGCTGTAAATTTACTTTAAAAAATTGCATTCTAAGTCATACATGCAACCAAGTGTTAGTAAGGTATTGTTACGCGCTCAAGTCGACGATACACTAGCGCCATCTAGTGTCAGGAACGAGAGCGAGGGGAGCATTGAGAAAATGACATCACAAATCACTCGACCGACAGCGCCACCCGAAGAACTAAGTTTCTGGAAAATCTACACTCGAATACTCGTTGCCTGGCGCGCATTTACTTGAATGTTCGGGACGCTTCTTTGCTAATTATATAAATAGGCGCTGCAAGATGCGATCGAGGCAGAGTTGAACTCGGCGACACAAGCGAAGCTTCGGAGCAGAATTAAGTGAATTAGTGTGTTTAATTATTAGTGTTTTTAGTTTTAATTTGTGTAAATTAAAGTGTTAATTTAGGTAATTTTATCGGCAATTTTTATTGTCACGAACCTCAAGCTCGTAACAATTGGTGTCAGAAGTGGGATAAAATCATGCCGATTTTACCTAAGGAGGAAACGGAGGGTGTCCGTACCCGAAGTCAACGCCAGCAGGAGACGGACCAACGAAGATTTGGTGGTGCAACGCCGCAGACTTCGGAGGGCCAGCCACCGGCTGCAGGCCCGTCGGTAGCTCCTACATCTGCAGCACCTGACTTAGGTGCTCTGATGGTGATGCTGCAGGAGCTGAAGCGCGGACAGGAGGAACAGGCCAGTCAGTTGAAAGAGCAGCAGGAGGAACAGGCCCGCCGATTGGAAGAGCAGCTGCGGGGCGGACAGGAGGGTCAGGACCGTCGGTGGGGAGAGCAGAGGCTCCGCAGGAAGGACCTTCACGCTACCTTCGGGAAGGAGATAAAGGAGGTGAAGGATAGGGTTGCTCAGCATGACAACCGCCTGTCGGAAGCTGAAACCCAAATCGCGAAAGCTGAAAACCGAATCGAGAAAGTTGAAACCCGAATCGACCAAGTAAACAATCGGGTTGACAACGTAATGGCTGACATGAAGAAATCACTGGACGAACTCAAACTTGGAGATGGAGCTACAGCTCCCGTAGTAGCTACAACACCTTCGCTACGTGGGTTCAAGGTGCCACCGTTCGACGGTACCTCTTCCTGGTCAGCCTACAAAATCCAGTTCGAGGCTGTTATGAAGGCGAACGGCTGGAATAAAAGTCAGGCCATGACTGCTCTCACGCTAGGCCTGCGTGACCAGGCCTTAACAGTTCTGGAAGCTCTCGGTGAGGAAGTGACTAATGAGCAACTCCTTGAGGCATTGGAGGCGAGATATGGCGACGCTCACCTGGAACACGTCTTTCGTGCGCAGCTTAAAGATCGTGTGCAGCGCATCAACGAAAACCTGCAGCAGTGGGCTCTAGAAGTGGAGAAGCTGGTGCGAAAAGCATACCGGTCTGTACCTGCGCTCATTGAAGGGAACCTGGTGCAGACATTCATCGACGGCATCCGCGACCTGGAAGTCAGAGCTGCTGTGAGGCTCGGGCACCACGAGACGCTTAAGGACGCCTTGGCCCATGCACTGGAAGTGGAAGCCGTGCGGCAGGATCATCGTTCCCATCGCGTCAGGGAGGTTGCAGCAGCTACAGTTCGCGACCGCAACAAAGGATACAGCCCAAGGTGCTATGGCTGTGGGGAAAAGGGCCATCTTCGAGCCAGCTGCCCTAAACTAACCGTGGAAAGGAGAGTTGATCGATCTCGAGAGGGTAGTACAGCTAACGGCACTGCCTGGCGGCGACAGGATCATCGTTCACTTCACGCTAGGGAGGTTACAGCAGTTACGGTTCGCGACCACAATAAAAGATACAGCCCTAGGTGCTATGGCTGTGGGGAAAGGGGCCATCTTCGGTCCAGCTGCCCTAAGCACACCCTAGGAAGGGAAGGTGAACGGTCTCAGAAAGGAAGTGCGGCTAACAGCACCGCCCAGCAGCAGCAGGAATACGACTTTACTATCAGACACTGCAGCGGGAAATCTCACGGCAACGCAGATGCATTGACAAGAAGACCTTGTCCTGAAGATTGCAACCATTGTAGTAGGCAAGAGAGTAAGGAAGTGGTATCCGTGAGGATGCTCAGGACAGACCACCTCAGCAACGGGTGGAAGGACAGCCTACGACATGCACAGCAGGAAGATCCGGACATCAAGCCGATTCTGGGATGGATGAAGGCCCGTGCTACCAAGCCTAAGTGGAGGGACGTCTCAGCGATGAGTTCAACCACGAAAAGCTATTGGGCCCAATGGGACAGCTTGCTGATTCAGGATGGAGTCCTGTGCCGTAAATGGGACAATGGTCGAAGGGACAGCTGTCGTTTGCAAATGGTTGTCCCTAAAGCTAAAGTGCTTCAAGAGTCCATCTGGGAGTTAAACGAACTCTACTGAAGGTCCGAGAACAGTTTTACTGGGTCCATTATCGTGACGATGTCGAGGATTGGTGTCGTACATGTACAAGTTGTGCGGCCGTGCGGGGACCTCAGACACGTAGTAGAGGAGCACCGAAATTGTACAATGTTGGTGCACCACGGAATAGAACAGCCCTTGACATTGCGGAGCCGTTACAGAAAGGCGCAAGAGGGACTCCTAAGATCGTCCATGTGGATCGCTTGGCGCGTTATTATGGGGCCGATAATGCTCGGGACGAGCATGTCTTAGGAGGGGGCAGTGTTACGCGCTCAAGTGGACTATACACTAGCGCCATCTAGTATCAGGAACGAGAGCGAGGGGAGCATTGAGAAAATGACATCATAAATCACTCGACCGACAGCGCCACCCGAAGAACTAAGTTTCTGGAAAATCTACACTCGAATACTCGTTGCCTGGCGCGCATTTACTTGAATGTTCGGGACGCTTCTTTGCTAATTATATAAATAGGCGCTGCAAGATGCGATCGAGGCAGAGTTGAACTCGGCGACACAAGCGAAGCTTCGGAGCGGAATTAAGTGAATTAGTGTGTTTAATTATTAGTGTTTTTAGTTTTAATTTGTGTAAAGTAAATTAAAGTGTTAATTTAGGTAATTTTATCGGCAATTTTTATTGTCACGAACCTCAAGCTCGTAACAGTATATTACAATTAAAGCTTTTCTTATGTATTCTCAGCCATTGCTTAACTACCATTAGCTACTGTCCCACCTGATGGTAAGTGGCGATGTAGTCGAAGAAAGTAAAGAGCATAGACTTAAGAGAACAAAAGCCTTGAACACACATTGTAATCGGATAATCTAATTTTATCTGCTGGATATAGGGTTTCTAGAGGAGATATTTACTATAAGTGCCACGCTATGCAGGCGGGTCGGTGGCAACCATAGCTTTTCAAGGTTAAGCTGTTATTAAGAAGATGATTTTAACTTTGGCCTCTCAGTATATCTTTGAAAATTTAATTTATGTTCACAAAAACAAAGGTGGTTTTAGTAAAAAAAGTGACATACACTCTGTAAACACTAGCAACAAACACAAGCTGGTGCTACCAGTTTCTCGACTCCACAGTCAGTAATTCATTCTTGGGGCATTGTATACGCTATTACAATAAAGTTTCAAAAATTATATAAAAAGGATTATTTTCATATATAGTGCATTAGGGTAAGATCGGTGATGGGGTAAGACCGTAAAATTCAAATTTCCGGTGAATTATGCTATATTTTTGAAAGCTAGCAATATGGTACAAGACTCCATTTTATTCTGCCCCGACCCCAAGTTTCAGCCAGTCACTTCGAAAAGTAGGGCGTGTGCTGCCCAGTATTTTATAAAACAAGGTAATTTTTTTCCGTCTGTCCGGTCTTTCCCTATCACTTTTATTTGCGATTTTTAGCGACGTCCGGTCTTCCCCTTGATGGCCAATTCTTCATCATGCATATAAAAAATTATGCCTTGTCTTCGCACACGTTTTAAGCAGAAACTGTTGAGTTTTGAAAAGTAAAAGCTTCTTATAGCTAAATTACGATTTGTGCCATGTTTCAGAAATCTGACGTATATGGATGTCGACAAAATAAAGTTTTTGCCCGACTCTTTTAACTTGTCGAAAATCCGTCCGGTATTGCCCCAACACACCTTATATATAACTGAATACATGGTTGATAATAACCCCTGGGAATGACGTGATCGCTTCCAAGCTGTTTCTAAAACAAATTTTGTAAATATTTTGTAACCATTGACGTTGTAAAATTTGTCTTTTTAAAAAAAGTCCCGCTGGGTTTCTTGCTGGTTCTTCCCAGGACAAAGGTTTTATTTTCGAACCAGTGGTAAAATAAAAAATTGACTTTCAATAAAAATTACTTGTAATCTATATTGAATAAAAAAATATTCTATTCTATTCGATGCTTGAATCTGTTGTCTCTGAAAAAAAAATCGAGGATGTGCTTACATCATAATATAGCTGCAGCGTGACTACCACGTATGGACCTTTGTGTCACACACGGGCTTGTGTGAAAGATTTGACTTAATCATCGCACTTGGAAGGTGATTTAATGACGTAGGTCGTTTGATGACTGCAGACTGACGTGAGCATCTTTGCCATTGCTGACCGTATAATACAATATATAAAATGTATTATCGTCGATGGTGTGTCTTTTCTAGAATAGGGGTGTTGGAAGTAGTGGTGTTGCGAATAGTGGTGCTGGGATTACTGGTGACGGGATTAGTACACGCAATTGAGCGAGGGCGGGAGGTGCTCTTCGAACTCGGTAAGACACATCATTTAATTGAGCGGATGGTTGCAAAATAACTATTAATATCTTTATCTACATTTAAACTCGATTAAGAATCAAAATGCAGAGGTGCTGACACCCCTGAGGACTAGGGATGTCTCGATCCCAGTAAAACGGGTCTCCGGTACTCTACATTCACCATACGAAACACAGCAGCATTAAGCTGCTTTTTTAAGCTGTTATTCTGTGAGAGCGTGGTCCTTCCCCGGTCGAGCCAACCCATTCGTGCTACAACCATACTATAACTGCAGCGTGGCTCTACCACGTAAGTCTCTAATTATGGCATAGGTAAGAGCAAAAGAAGTTGAACCTATGCTAACAGTCTCCAAGGCAGAAAAAGTCCTATAACCTAGACAAGTCTATTAAACAAAGATTTGGGATATTCTAACAAGTCTTATCATTTCTCTGTGCAATATCGTGCAGCTCAGACCTTTCTAGACAGAGTTCCCAAACCACTTAGTTCTGAAGTCCTAGGAGAGTTGTGTACTGAGCACAAGGTTGTGGGTTCGGATGGGTTCTGTTATGATTGTCCTCGTATATCTTAAACTAAGACCCTATTCTATCACCAACCCTATCACATAAAAGCCCATTCACACTATGCAAGTGCTATGAAATCGCTAGGATTTTATTCTGTATCGAGGGCAGTTTACATACATAAATTGCACAAAGACAGACATTCAGACCCGGAACAATTATTAGTAAGTCATACAATTAGTTGCGTGCGGGATTCAAACCCGCGGCCCTGAGCGCTGCAACTCATTGCTAAGCCACGGAGCCATCCAGTTCTCGCCTCTACTTCTTCATCAGCCCGGCGACCACAGCTGGAACCTGGGCTTCTCCTTTGAATGGAGAACTGGCTTTAATCACCACGCTTAACTGGAGTCGATGGATATAAATAGAAACAAAAAGGATTTTTTCCAATATCAATTACAAACAAAACTTAATCGGTTTTGAAAATACCTCTGTCCTGGGAAGAACCACTAAGAAATCCAGCGAGACTTTTTTTTAACAAATAATACTTTGCAATCATTAAATTTAAACAACAATTACCAACACAAAACAAATTAGAAATAGCTCGGTAGCCATCACCTCATTCCTAGAGGTTATTATCATCCATAAATTCCTTAATATTATAATAATGCTCTAATACAATCTTTGTTTAATAAAGTGTTTAAGCTTGCCGGAGGTCAGATTTTGTATATTTATAATTGATAGAATTAAAAACGCTGATTTTCGCCATAGAAGGAAAAGGGGAGGTCTCCCGCCGGGCAAGGCGAAACGGCCTGGGGAGCGGCCAACACTACGTGTGGTAGTACAGTACCCGGCGATAAATATTGCACATCGACCTTTGAAAAGAGACAATCGGCTAATTTCGGCTTCGTAGAGCGTTATCTCTGTTGCATATAATTGTTTAAACAGCTCCTAATAGATACCGGACTGTTTGTATTTCGTGCGACAGAGACAACGCTCTACGAAGCCGAAATTAGCCGATTGTCTGTGGCGTTAAAATTAAAACAGGCATGTCAAAGACGAGGCACTCACCGACATTCTCGCCGGTTTTGCTGGACGTCACGAAATGCCCACTCAAGTCTTGCGAGTACGTGGCCACAATATCCTCCGGGACCTCTCGGACGACAGCTCCAGAGTCGAGAAGGTCCTTTTTGGTGGCGCAGAGGTAAACTCTGCAATCCTGTTTAAGTATTAACATTTTTAATATTTTTCTGGGAGCCAAAAAATTTAAAGTTACAATTTTAAGTTCTGATTTACCACGTACTCGGCGGTGAATGAAACTATCGTGAGGAAACCTGCATGTCTGGAGAATTAAATATATGTAGGCCATGTGAAGTCTGGCAGCGCACACTAAAGCAGCGCGGCGGACAAAACGTCCGTACGTATATTATGTGTATTTTTGCAAACAAAAATACATTTAAATTTAATCTCGATTTTTCTGAAGTAAAGCTATTTCTATGCGTTTGAATACTGATACTGGTAACGCACACAACGGGAATCACAGGGTTTATGTTAAGCGCCCTCCACATTCGCGCCTTGAACACCCGTGAAAGGCATGAACCGCGAATGTGGATGGCTTTCGCGCCCGTTCACGGGCTTCGCGCCTTTTCACGTCTTATTCCCCGTTCAGTGTGGGTATTTTGTGCCCGCGTCAAAGGGTTTACAAGGCGTGAACCTCCCGTGAACGCTAGCGCATCCACACTCGCGCGTGAACAGTACACGCGAGACTCGTTGCTGTGAGGTTGTGCTAATTTGTATTTGTACAGAGGACGGTGCGTCAAAATGAGCGTCAGTTGGACGAACGAGTAGGAACTCTTGTTGATCGAGTGTCTTGCCGAACCCATTTTATGGGATGCTAAACATAAAGATCATAAAAATAAAATGAAAGTACATGACGCATGGATACGAGTAAAGGAAAAAATGAATATTATTTTATTTTATTTTATTTTATAGGATAGGATGACAAACGAGCACAAAGTCCACCTGATGATATGTGGATGCTGTATTCCATAGACATCTACATCTATTCTCGATTACGAATCAAAATGCAGATGCGTTGTCACCCGTGAGGACTAAGATGGAATGTCTAGTTTCCAGTAAAAAGGGTCTCCGGTTCTCTACACTCACCACATGAAACACAGCAGTATTAAGCTGCTATTTTACGCTGGTATTCTGTGAGAGTCTGGTCCTTCTCCGGTAGAGCCGACCCATTCATGCTACAACCATAACAGCTGCAGTGTAGTTCTACCACGTAAAAAATACACACATATAGATATGTGTATAATGTGCTCCAGACCTAATTTCAGTCACGGCGGACACCCTCAACGGAGACTAGCCAGGACAGCGCCGGACAGGACTATAGTGCCCAAGGATTTGTATTCCCAATAGGCAACTTACTAAATTCATTCGGTAAAGCGGGGTCATTTGCGATACTCTTACTCCTCGGGCCAGGCTAATGCAGAAGTGTTAACCCCATATTATACAATTTGCAAATAAAATGCACTTAAATTTAATCTCGATTTTTCTGAAGTAAAGCTATTTCTATGCGTTTGAATACTGATACTGGTAACGCACACAACGGGAATCACAGGGTTTATGTTACATGTTGTACATAATATATAAAGGGTGATTTTTTGTCGTCTGGAAAAAAATTGGGTATAACAGGTAAAGGGAGTAGAATCCTATAGCACGGATATTTTACATTTTTTTTATTTTACATACAAGTAGACTGTAGACAAGCTAGGGAGGCCATGAATGAAATAAACAGTCGTCTAATCAAGGTTCTAATGAGACTGAACAAGCCACAGATCAAGATAGTAACAACTACTATCACAGGACATGGCTTTTTACACATTTGTTACCATAGGTGTTATGATAACATCCTGTGCAGGGCATGCATGGGAGAGGAAGAATCGGCGGCTCACGTATTGCTGACATGTGTGGAGGTCGCTTCATACAGGGCTAAACATCTCGGCACGCCGGGATCGCCCCCCGACGCTGCTTGCAACATCGAAGGACTGTTGAACTTCTTCGGGGAGATATCATGGCTCGAATAATCACATTATTCCTGCCCACACGCAAAATACGCGCTCAGACGTGGAGCTGCGGACAACAGCCCGTCGTAAACTGGGGTACTGGTTAATCTTACACCGCCTCTACACGATAAGCATTATTGTAAATAAAATGTTAAACAGTCATGTGTTACCTCCTCCACAGTCCTCAGTTCCTGGAGCCAATGCCTCAGTCGTGTCCACGAAGCGAGACACGACGGCTCATAGCATATTATGGCAGCGTGGGCTCCTCTATAATACATCTTTGTCATTGCTTGGTATCTGTAATCCATATTACACATTTTTATATAATGTCTAGTAGACACATGTGTCAATCATGAATGATTCGTTCATTTGAATTGGTACACTTAAAAGTATTGATGGTTCATTCACCTATTTTTGAATGTTCCGGTGCAACCAATCACAAACAATTGACGGAACCTTTTTAACTCGTGATTGATGTGAATAGTGAATGCGTCGATAACCGACCGAACCCCGAATGATCTGAATGAATTATTTTTAGTGTAGGGTACTGGAGCCCGAAATGAGCCAATTGAATGATCAGAAATGATGATGATTTGAAATGTACTAGAATGATTCGGTTACGAGAAATGAATGACTGACACAAGTATCTGGCACGACAGACATTGTTCTACCATTCCCGGTAGATGGCGCGATGACTTTATAAATTTACTCCGTACGTTATAGTCTGCAAAATTTATTAATAAATTGGCCATATAGGATATAATATCCAATTATAGATGTAGGATCCAAAATTTATAATTCTTTTTCTTTCATATGTTTGGATATTCAATAAGGTACCGTGAAACACTCCAACTTCGCCCGTTTTTTCTATAAATTTTAATTTTATGGGGACATTAGTATATTTTATTATTCCCTATTACTTTCTGATCGTGTGCAAGTTCTATTTATTTTGTTAAAATTTATTGTAAGTTAAAATTTAAACTAACATTTGATCGATTTTAAAGACGGGCAAAATTATCTGATTTTTTTTGCCAACATTTCCCACGTTGTTTTTTATGCAAATACAGTTCGTAATAGACTTGCAACAAGCATCACTACTTAGATGTAAGATATTTTGGCGTTGGTTTCAAAACTTTTTTAGTAGTGTTAAAACTTTTACAGAAAAATGAGTAGCCAATGTTGACTAGCTATTTTCGCAATTTTCCATACAAGCCGCATCGAGAGATTTAAAACTGTTAGAGTTGTCACATTCGAGTAAATGTCAATCAGCATACTAAATTTCTATAGAGGGCGTTGAATATTAAAAAAATCGTACTCAAAATTAAAAGTTAATTTAAGTTTTGTTCTTTCTGGTTTCTAAATGTTATATACAACACTGAGATCAATAAAGATTCATTTAGTTAATAAAAGTTAAATTAGTTAAAAAGTAAAAGAGGCAAATTATAGGCAGCTGATGGCCTACTGTAATAAAAACCTAAATACTTTTAAATTATCGTTGAGAAAGTGAATGCAGGGTAATCTTTCACCCCCCCGAACGGGTTCCCGCCTTGTCGTGGCGGGGGGGCTTAGTAGCCGTGGCTTGGTCTCCCACGGTAAACAAAGAGGAACCCACGTGGCTGGCCCGAGGTGAAGGGCCGGCCTGAGGTGGCCACTCCGAGTGGGCTTGGGGAGCCCACTTTGGATGTGTGCTGGTGGACTGCAGCGAGTGGGGACTCGCGCACCCTCTACCGCTGCAGCCGAGGTGGAGTCGCGGAGGAAGAGGAGTGTTGGTATGGCGATGCGCCACTCGCCCTATCCTTCGCGACTCAAACGGGGCCGCACCGTTGATGCGGTGGTGGTGGGGCTGCGGGGGGAGAGGATTGTCGGTATTGCGAGGCGCCGCTCTCCCTACCCTCCGCAGCCGAATCTTGGTTGGCGGCGGAGCCATAGACCAGATCTGCCGCTGGGGTCGGGAAGGCTAGTACTTCTAAGTGCTCGTTTTTCCTGGCCCCATGGCCTTTGTGCATCGGACGCGGGGGCGTCTGTTGCACAGACGTAATTGGAGGCCGTGGAGGAAGGCGCGCCATGTGTTCTGGTGCGCCTTACCTGGGAAGGAGAATGGGGAGGAATTTTCCTCTCCCGAGGAGGTGCTGCCTTGGGGCGGCAGGCGCTAGTAGGGCCGCGGATGTGTGCGAAAGCGTTCCCGTAGCCCTGCCAATATGCGACAAAGGTGGAACACCATGGGGTTTTAGTCGGTGCGAGTCCGACATAACCCGTCCTTGCCCCCGCGAGGCGGGTATGCGTAGGCATTTCCCCATGTAAAAAAAAAGGGTAATATTTCAATGTTCTACCTAAATTTACAAAATAATTAGCAATTTCTTGTTTGTCTTTCTTTTCTAATAGTTGTATGTTCTTGTTGACCCTTTTCGGCTCTTGCTGTAGAAACATTTCATGAAGTTTTTATGCTTAGTACATCACTATGTCTAGCTTTCTATCTTGAACAAATGTTTTCAAGATTTTTTAAATATTCTTGAACCAATAGCTTAAGTTTAGCTATCGGAGAGCCAAAATCACTAGAAGTTTGCTCACGTACATTTTATGGGGATTAGTGAATTAGTTTCCAATTTAACAGGACTCCTTAATAATGAGCTAGTTACGCTGTGGTATCGCCAACAAAGTTAAGGACTTTTATCGAGTTAAAAACTAGTCGGCGAATCATTATAAAATGCTTTTATAAGTATTTCTAAATTAGTAATTATTATATATCACTCTCGAAAGTTATTAATGTATAGAAAAATTTATGCCAGTAAATCTGATATAGAAGTAACCAAAAAATTAACAGTGAATTAAATTCTTGATAAGTTAAAAAAAAAACACGAAAAAAGAACAAATAATTTATAAACGAAAAAAATCAATCTAAAAAATAAAACAACTGACAACCATCAGCGTCAACTCAGATTATTTTGATGGCGAGCAATGTTGACATTCTTAAGTCTGAACATTATTGGGTTTTGCCAAAGACCTATATAACCACTTGACTGCGCATACAATGCCCCGACTATGGAGTGTAGAAGTAAGGAATACAGAATGTGCATTAAAAAGTGTCCATAGAAAATTGTTAAATAAGGTGGCGCCACTATAGCTACGGGGTGAATTTTAACGAACGCACCGAAAAATATTAAAGGGATATACGACTTTTTCGAGGTTACATTTAATAAATAAAATTATTTTAGATTTTAGAGCTACTGAGCAGTTTAGCAGCACACTTCACACCGTCGACAACTGTTAGGTTCATTTCATCCCAGTAGCTACTTCAGCGCTGTTGTGGAGAGTTTTTGAGATGTTATTTACTGCTTACAGATGGACACTTTTTCAACTATTTTACTATAGGAGTTGGTACTCCTTACTTCTACGCTCCATATTTTACATTTTTTAAAGAAATTTACTTCTCGCTATGTAATCTGTCAAATATTACACCTTATTTTTAAGTGGCGCCGCCCTGGTGGCAGAAAAAGTCGCGGGCGCCCTCACTGGGCCCGGTAGGTGGCGCTGTTGTCTGTTGTCGAGATCCAAAAATGCCCGCGCGAAGGCGGATTGCTAATTGTTAATAAAACGCAATAAAGTCCGTTAAATTAGATAGATGTGGAGGGACACACGGGCAGAGGAAGGCCGAATAAAAGATGGATCGATTGTGTGAAGAGTGATATGAGAATGAAAGGAGTAAGTATGGAAATGACGGCTGATAGAGAGGAATGGAACAAGAAGATTTACTGCGCCGACCCCAGATAATGGGAAATGGTTTAGAGAATGATGATGAAAGTCCGTTAAATTAGTTTCATTTAATGTGTATTGCTCGCGTATACATAAGAAATCATCGAATATATGGTGTAAATAAAATGTAAAGTATTATTAATTTAAAACGTAATTTTAAATTACTTATTTCTAATTGAGAGCTACTACCCAGTTAATGAATATTTAAGCGACGTAGCAGTAAACATTATATAATGACATTGGATATATCTCTTTTGACATTAGTTTAGACTACTGTACTTTATACGTGGTAGACCCACGCTGCACCTATATTATGGTTGTAGTACGAAAGGTTCAGCTCGACCGGCGAAGGACCACGCTCTCACAGAATACCAGCGTGAAATAGCAGCTCGATGCTGCTGTGTTTCGTGGAGAGTGTAGAGAACCGGAGACCCGTTTTGCTGGAATCAAGGCATTCCACCTTAGTAGTCCTCAGGAGCGACAACGCATGTTCATTTTGATTCTTAATATAGGATAAATTTTGATGTCTATGGGCCACAGCAACCACTTACCATAAGGTGGACTGTGTGCTCGTTTGTCACCCTAATTCTATAAAAAAAATCGTAAATATCGTATTCTAATTAAAATATAATTTAATTAAATCATTGTTGAGCACTCTAATATAACTATAATTCAATGAGATAATTTATTTGAAGAAATGTAGTAGATTTAATTGTAACTATAATATTTATATACCTAAGGGTTGTTTCACAAAATTTTAATTTTAATTTGACCTCAATCGGTGAATTTCTTCAGAAGTTAAACAATTACTAAAAGCAACCATTATAATCCTTGATTATCGCTTACTTTAATGAAGTATCACTATATCCTATCTCTTTCTATTGTCATTTAGTGAAAAGAGACCAACAAGACTCAGATCCCGACTATGCTATGAACCCCATCGTATTGATAAAACAAGTATATAGTGGTGAATATGACTGCAGTCCTCACGCGAACAATTATATTTTATACTACCGATGATAGCCCCGGCTCCCCACAGATAATTTCTGGATTTCGACAACGGCGCCACCTACCCCACCAAATGTGAATCTAAACCATCTAGGGACCCATTCAAACACATACAAAAATTTTCATCAAAATCAGTAAAGCCGTTTTTGAGTTTTAGCAAGAATAACAGACAACTTATATAGAAATTTTTTATATATGGAGATTGATTTAGACTCTTTTAATTCTTTTTGTAAAGACTCATAGTGCCGCGTAAGGCTAGTGAAATATAGTCTCACTTTGATATAAAAGACAATCCCGTGTACTTTGCTGTTTGTAAATATTGTCAACAAACATCGCCAACTTAAATAATCATTTAACAAATAAACTACCTTTAATAATCTAAGTAATTCGTAAAATTTATGTTTTTCACTGGTTTTACAGTTTGCGTTATGTTTTGGTTGTGGTTGCGCATTCAGTAGCAAACCATTATCCATTACCACTGACATTGATGTCGATATCGATATCTGAAAACGGATTTCATTAACGAGATGAGAACCCAATATCGGTTACGTAACCATTGCAGCTATAAAGATTAAAACTGCAAACGCCCAAATGCGTAAAGTAGAGCCCATTTCACCTTTTATTATTTGATTGACCGATGAAGAGATATCATATCACAGAGCTATCTATACAAACAAGGCTGTAGTTATTGAGTTATTATAAAGTGACCATATAAACCGGATGACCATATTACTCTCACATCACATACTATAATTTTAGTCCATAAATACAGAATTAATTAATAATTTAATCACAGCAATACCTATCGAATCCTATATTGTAAGAACCATCGTCACAATAGAACAAATATATTGTAAAATTGTATTAAACTAGTTTATATTTATATCCACACAATATGAAACAAAGTTGCTTAAACTTTAACTACGCAACGGATTTTGATGCAGTTTTCATTAATAGCAAGAATGAATTAAGACAAAGATTTACATGTATGATTATAATTATAGTTCATCTGTACGTGTGTATGTGACAACTCCGAAACGGCTGGATCCATTTTCATGAAACTTTGTATGTGTATGATTAAGTTGTTTCGAAAATGGTTTAGGGTTACAATAAAGGCTAATAATCTTCCGCTCACCAGATGTCGCTAGTTCACACTGAGGTGAAGGTTTATGTTACACAACGTCATTACTATGGAGTGTAGATGTAGAAGGAGAAGAAGGTAGAAGTAAGGAGTACCAACTCCCATAGTAGAATAGTTGAAACAGTGGCCATCTGTAAGCAGTAAATAACAGTTTAAAAACTCTCCACAACAGCGCTGGAGTAGCTACTGGGATGAAATGAACTTAGCAGTTGTCGACGGTGTGCAGTGTGCTGCTAAACTGCTCAGTAGCTCTAAAATCTAAAATAATTTTATTTACTAAATATAACCTCGAAAAAGTCATCCATCCCAATAATATTTTTCGGCACGTTCTTTAAAATTTAGCCCGTAGCTATAGTGGCGCTACACTTATTTAACGGTTTTCTATGGACACTTTTTAATACACAGTCTGTACTCCTTACTTCTACACTCCATAGTCACTACAGTGAGAAGTTAGTTTTAAAAAAGTTTATCAGCTTATAAAGAACTGCAAACGCCCAAATGGTTACTATATCTATTATGTACTCAATGACAAAGTGCTTGTTCGAATAAATTCGTTAACACATGACTGTGTAACGAACACTACAAAAATTAAAAACTAGACTATCCTTCTGCTCTACAGATCGCTGTTACTGCTGAATATAGAACGGTAGTACGCCGTGAATTACTTTTGTTTTCAAAATAGTTAAACCAAATCGCGTTATAAAATACAACTAGCGGCATCTATTGGTTGACAGAAAATAACGACTTAATTTTCTGTCAAAGTTACATAGTTCTCTAACCTCCATGGTTACATAGTAACATTATTTAATCCGTGTTTAAGGATGAATTCCGCTAATACTATGTAGTACTATATAACTTGTTTATAAATTATAGACATGCACCACAATTTAAATTATTGTTTTGGTTATTCTTACTGTCTTAAAACAGGTTATTATAATATAAATATTCCAATTTGTAATTCAATAAATTTCCAATAAAATAATCATTTTTTATTTTATTATGCTGTAATCATTGTTATTTTAAATTGTTTATTATTATAATATTTCTAGTGAGGCTGTATAATATAATACAGTTGTAATCTTGTAGTCAGTTAGTCTGATCAACGATTTATGTGTCTAAAGGTCTACAAAACAAATAATAACAAAAAATACCATGAATTAATTATTGGCAACTTCAAAAAAAACGGGAAACTTACAATTCGACTTCGACGAAAAATAAAAATATACTTTTTTAATTTTTATTTTTTTATTTGTATTTTTACGCGATATTTTCGCCAATAATGAATTCCGTTTTTATTAAATAGATTATACGTATATTTTATACGTGATAGAGCCATGCTGCAATATTAGAAGTACAGTAAAACCTGGTTTATTGGGATCTCAAGGGACGGGTGGATTTTGTACCATTTAAAGAGGTTTTCATTTATCCAGTTTTCCAATTAGACAGGTTTTAAATTTACTTGTCTCATTTACAGAGGCCTCCGCTTATAGAGGTCGAAATGTACCGTTATTACATTTATAAAGGTGAAAATGATAATGAAAATGCGTATTTTCGGTGTTATGAATTAAGTGTAGGTATATACAGTGTGTCTGGTCACGACCTAGCGATAATTTAAGGTTACAAAATATACCTAATTTCATCGACGAAAACACCCATATTGGGGTCTACGCCCCCTCCTGTCGGAATGGCCGCCATTTAATTTTTTTTTTATTCTTGTAGATACCTCTGCCAAAAGATGCAGATTTCTCTGGACAGGAAGGTCCTACAGATGTAAAAAAAATGTTATTTAGAAGGCAAAAATAGCATCTATCAAATAAAAATAAACATCACGGAAAGTTTTCCTTACAAAATATCTTAAAACATTTACAATGCTAATTTAAGTGAAAATAATTGACTATTTCTTTTATTTTTCTTAACATACTTCAAAAACTAGCACATTGATACTAATTTTTTAATACTGTACTAATACTTAAGGATATTACTTACAAATTGACATTAAAATTATTGTTCTTAATTGCATAACTCGAGAGTTAGGGCTGTTTGAATATGACCCTTTTGCGAGGGTCATGTATGTAGAGCCTCATATGAGCTCTATTAATTTTCGATAACGGATTAAATAAAAATACACTATAACTTTTAAGAAACTTTTAATGGCATTAAGTATAAGTACTATTATTAATTTAATAATTGTTCAAAATGTCCACCTCTATTCTGTAGACAGGCTACTGACCTTACAGCCATTTGTTGTGTGGCCCTTGATATTAAGACTATGTCGGATCTTATGTCATCCGCAATCGTCATTATTTTGTCGAGCAGTTCTTGTCTGCTATTTGGGACTGTAGCATATACCCTCTGCTTCATCCATCCCCATAAAAAATAATCCAGAGGTGTTAAATCCGGAGAGCGAGGTGGCCAAGCTACCGTTCCCTTTTGCGACGGTCCCAAACCCATGTAGAGCTACCTGCTACATTGAATAGGGTTTATGTGACAAGGACGGAAAATGATTTGTATTATTGTTAGGCGATGAATAAGTAGGACAAAAAATCATGTTTGACCAGCGCAGGTATCGTGCCGGCTATACATGTTGGCCGAACGAAGGCGAGTACCAACGTATAGACACCCCATTGGTCTAGCCTCGCCATTACTCGTCGACGCTCGCCTAGCTGGCCGAGTGCACGCGAGCGCCAACGTGTATACGGTTCGTTTCGCGTGCCTTGCCGTCACTCGGGATCGCTCGCTACGGCTCGTTCACTTCGGAACGGTGTCGGTTTTTCTGCACAAATCAAAGGCGCTCGCTTATGCTCGGCAAGTCGTGTCCACATGTTGACGGCCATGTCAGGCGTCCGTCCCGGTGATATATTATTTAATTAAATTGCAACTTTAAAATCCTGTATAAAAAAGTACTCTGTGTTTAAGTAAATTCGACAATGTCACTCTGTACTAACGAGGACACCTTTAAGTTTTTGGAAATATACAAAAATGAACCCGTTATTTGGAACCCCAAAGACTTTACTACGGAGTACACAGATATAATAATTATACGCACTCATTAAATAAATTGCAGATGCGGCAATAATTTCTACGTCGTCCATATCGTCCCAATTATCAATGACAACTAATTACGGCCAACATGTAGATAGTTCCACAAAAACTCGTGAACATTGGCCTTGGAATTGGTCTCTTTCGAACTTCACCAATGTGTAGACTGTAGCACTCGCCTTGTATCAATTTGCCTACGCTCGCGTTGGCTGAGGCTTGGCCAACGTGTATTGCCGGCGTAAGACATTCACTTAAGATTGTCGCAATATGGCATCCAAAGGCCGCCAAATGAACGCTCCCGCATATTGTCAGTGCAAGCAGAAGAAGAAGTTCTTCAATTAATTTACCGAGATCCCAGGCTCAGTGTAAGGCGAATAGCAATGATGCTGCATTTGTCAAAATGGGTTGTGTGGAAAATTTTAAAACGCGAAGGCATACATCCGTACCATTTTCGTCGCCTACAAGATATTCGAGAGCCAGACTATGCTGTGCGAGCCACTTTTTGCTCGTGGCTCAACGGTTGTGTGCGACGTCCACCGACATTTTGTAAAAAAATCATGTGGACCGATGAGGCGACTTTTACAAGAGCTGGTATTATAAACCATAGAAACCAGCATTTATGGATGCAAGAAAATCCAAATGCAGTAAGGCCCAGTAAATTTCAACATGAATTTTCAGTAAATGTGTGGGCGGCTATGATTGATGACAAATTAATTGGACCAATTGAATTACCAAATACAATGAATGGCCTAAGATTTTTAGATTTTCTAAGGAACACATTTAGAGAAATCATGGAGGAATTACCAGTGATCAACCGAAGGCGCATGTGGCTACAGTTGGACGGTGCACCAGCTCACTACGCACGTGCTGTGAGAGCTTTTCTTAATGAAAATTATTCACCATGGATAGGACGTGGTGGAACGGTAGCTTGGCCACCTCGCTCTCCGGATTTAACACCTCTGGATTATTTTTTATGGGGATGGATGAAGCAGAGGGTTTATGCTACAGTCCCAAATAGCAGACAAGAACTGCTCGACAAAATAATGACGATTGCGGATGACATAAGATCCGACATAGTCTTAATATCAAGGGCCACACAACAAATGGCTGTAAGGTCAGTAGCCTGTCTACAGAATAGAGGTGGACATTTTGAACAATTATTAAATTAATAATAGTACTTATACTTAATGCCATTAAAAGTTTCTTAAAAGTTATAGTGTATTTTTATTGAATCCGTTATCGAAAATTAATAGCGCTCATATGAGGCTCTACATACATGACCCTCGCAAAAGGGTCATATTCAAACAGCCCTAACTCTCGAGTTATGCAATTAAGAACAATAATTTTAATGTCAATTTGTAAGTAATATCCTTAAGTATTAGGGCAGTATTAAAAAATTTAGTATCAATGTGCTAGTTTTTGAAATATGTTAAGAAAAATAAAAAAAATAGTCAATTTTTTTTACTTAAATTAGCATTGTAAATGTTTTAAGATATTTTGTAGGGAAAACTTTCCGTGATGTTTATTTTTATTTGATAGATGCTATTTTTACCTTTTAAATAACATTTTTTTTTACATTTGTAGGACCTCTCTGTCCAGAGAAATCTGCATCTTTTGGCAGAGGTATCTACAAGAATAAAAAAAAATTAAATGGCGGCCATTCCGACAGGAGGGGGCGTAGACCCTTATATATGGGTGTTTTCGTCGATGAAATTAGGTATATTTTGTAACTTTAAATTATCGCTAGGTCGTGACCAGACACACTGTATATAAAAAGCAATACAATATAGTAAACCAGTCCCAACCTGATAAATTGTCTCACTTATAAAGGGAATTGAGCACCAGAGTCCCAATTATAGAGGTAAACATTGAAAAATTCTAGAAATCAAATCTCATTTAACCAGGTTCGAAAAGTTCCATTAACAGAGGTAATCGATCAATGAAAAAGTGCCGGGACCTCATTGTAGTTCTCAATAATATAGGTTTCTCACTTATCCAGGTTCCACTTAACCAGGTTTTACTGTATAATTGTAGCATTAATGGGTCGGCTTGACCAGGGAAGGGCAACACTCTCACAGAATACCAGCGTAAAATAGCAGCTTAATGCTGCTGTGTTTGGTATGGTGAGTGTGGAAAATCGGAGACCCATTTTACTGGAATAGAGGCATTCCATCTTAGTCCTCAAAGGTGACAACGCATCTGCATTTTGATTCTTAAGAGAGGTTAAATCAGATGTTGATGAGCCACAGCATCCACTTACCATCCATCAGGTGGACTGTGCGCCTGTTTGTCACCTTTATTCTATAAAAAAAAGATCAACATTCAAATATTTGTTTGAGATCGCGTTCTATGAAAGGGGTTCTCGTAAAGAATTTTATGGTAGAGTTTACGGGGGTCGATGGTTTAGTGAGCCATTGTAGTACAGGGGCTAAGCGCTCGCTGTAAATTTCAGAGTACTCGAGCAACCCGGGTTCGATTCCCACTGGCACCAATGAAATTGTCTATTGCAATTTTAAGTACTGATTTACCACATGCTCAATGGTGAAGGAAAATATCGTGAGGAAACCTGCAAGTCTGAGAAATAAGGAAAAAAGTATATTTCGAAGACATGTGAAGTTTGCCAATATGCATTGGAGCAGCGCGGCTGACATTTCCTTGCCCTAAGACCCTCTCAGAAATGAGAGGTTTGTGCCTAGCTGTGGGACGTATATAGGCTGTTAATTTAAGCTGTAATAAAAGAGTGAATGAATACTGAAACAAATTGATCACCTCTCACTGCCTGCTGTATCCCAAATGCCAATATTGAAATCCTTTCCATTGGAGTGCATGGTTTTAGCACAGAAAGCAGCACCAATGGTCTGAAAAGTCAAAATTTCATAGATAAATTAGGCTTACATACAATTACAATGTAAGTTATTACATCATACGTCATATCTAAGACTTGGTGTGATATCACAGTTACCGCATAGTGGCGGTGTAAGAATATGCACTACCCCATAGCATACCATGCGTATCGTAAGAGGCGACAGAGGGAAACCAATCAGAAGATGGGCAGCAGCCTCTTCCTAATAACCCGGGGTCGCCAAACCCGCTTGTCAAACATGGCAATTATGGCAAATATCTCCTCTATGAGGCAATCCATGGGGGAGGCCTACGTTCAGCAGTGGACTTTAATAGGTTGTAATGGATGTATGTATAGAAGATAATCTACCAGGAGCACATGACCCACTGAGAGGTGACATTATTAAATCAACAGTAACAATACAACTATGTAGAAGATAATCTACCAGGAGCACATGACCCACTGAGAGGTGACATTATTAAATCAACAGTAACATTACATTTATGGCAGATATCTCCCCTATGAGGCTATTTATGGGGGAGGCCAATGTTAGCAGTGGACTTTGATAGGCTGTAACGATAATGGCACAGTTGTGTAGGAAGGGAATAATAATTGCTGATGCCAAAATTATGAGACTCATTGTAATTCATTGTGGAGTTTTTTTGCTATAAAACAACTTGCATACAAATTATTTTTTTTTTATAAAATTGGTGCTAAAAGATCAATATCAATAGACAGTGTATCAATTAATTTAAAGTTGTGGCTTTAATTACCTCAAAAGCTGTTATGAAGAAATTATTCTTTTCTTTCTACTTATATGAATTTAGTTCTTACTGTTCAAAAGTTAATTATTTTGATTATTTTGTAGTGACTTCTAACTAAGCAACATAACAACTTCAAGATCAACTTGAATGTTGTCTAAATCCAAAAATTAAATTTTTATTCTTCAAATTTAGATGGTATACCCATGAATTACAGCCTACCTAATAAAAAAAAGAATCATTGCTGCTTCAAACACACTACATTCAACATGGTAAACAAATTTTAAATTGTACCAAGGACAACCATGCTACTACTATAAATATTAATTGACATTCTTAAAATTAATTGACATTGTGTGTAATATTGCTTTTTTATTGATTCTATAATATTGCTATAATATTAACATGTATATATCGTGAAGGCGAATGTTTATTATTGGTACTTTAATTGTTTAATAATTAATTAGTTTCATTTTTCTTATAGAATAAGAGTGACAAACAAGCACACAGTTCACCTGATGGTAAGTGGATGCTGTGGCCCGTAGACATCTACATTTATCCTCGATTAAGAATCAAAATGCAGATGGATTGTCACCCCTGAGGACTAAGATGGAATGCCTCGTTTTCAGTAAAAAAGGGTTTCTGGATCTCTACACTCACTGCTATTTTACACTCGTATTCTGTGAGAGCATGGTGCTTCCCCAGTTGAGCCGACCCATTCGTGCTACAACCATAATATAGCTGCAGCGAGTCTCTACCATGTATGAAAAATTTATGAAAATATTATTTTAAAAATTTTGCTTTATTATACTAACCATAAATTATTAGCCTATAAAATGGTAAATAAATATATTATTGTTGAGTATTTATATAGTATTCTCTATATATCTACATAAATATACATTAAATAATGTAAAATAAGGAAATAAAACTCAACCAGATGGATGCTCTCCGCTGTTGCCTAGCTTTAGGAATGAAACTGGTGGATTTTTTTCCTAGTTTGGCAAAAACCCATAGATTTTGCATGAAAGTCATTTCATGAAAGTCACACAGGGTATTAGAACAGTTTCCATTTCTGTAGATAGGCTTACTTAACTCTATGTTATGAAGTTACATCAGTATTTCTGAATGAATTAACATAGATAGTTTTACAAAATTATTGCTAGTATAATAACATGGCTGTAAGTGTTAAAAATTTCTAAAGCTGAATGTTGTTAATGGATATGAAATATACCAAAGATTGTATAAAAGGAGATTAAACTAAATTTAACAAAGACTTATGAATTAAAATTTCATACAACTCGATATCTATCAAATTTACATGGTAATTTATAGAATCAGGTGTTACTTTGTGTAAATTCATTATAATAAAGATTAATATCTAATTCACAACCATCCACATTAATTAAAACAATGATGTGTCTTACTTGGATTGAAGAGCACCTCCCACCCTCATTGCATGCACTAATCCCGCCACCACTAGTCCTAGCACCATTACACCTAACACCACTATTCCCAGACAAAACATGTGTTGTTCCATCGTCGATGGTGTGTCTTTCCTGGAATAGTGGTGTTGAAAGTAGTAGTGCCGGGAGTAGTGGTGTTGGGAGCAGTAGTAATGGGATTAGTGCACCCAATTGAGGGAGGGCGGGAGGTGATCTTCAATCTAGGTAAGACACATCATTGTATTTAATTAATGCAGATGGTTGCGAATTAGGTATTAAATCTTTATTAAATTTACATGGACCCATATGAGAAGTAACAGCTTTAAAATTACATTAATAATCAAAATTGGTTCACCTAGAAAAAGTTCTGAGGTAACACACGTAAAACAAAAGTTTTGAAGTCAGTTGAAAGAAACAATAATGAACTATTAGAGCATAAAGAACAAAAGGGTTTTCTTTAGTAATCTGCTGCATGAATATATGGTCGCCGAGTGGGTGGGGGAGGGGGGGGAGGGGGCGGGAACCTCCCCCTGAAGGGAAAAAGTGCCGGAAACCCCCCCCTTTTTTTTTTATGAATTTTTAAAGTTTTGTTACATTTAAGGAAAATTCGCTTTCGTTTAATAAAAAAAGGGCGTCCGGCGACGAAAAAACTCACATTCGGGTCCCGGTGGGAATGTGGGAGTATTTAGGGTGGGAAAAACGGTGGGAATTAACACTATTTTGACTCTGCTTCTGCTCCAGCGCTGCAGGAAGTGCAGCCCTTTCGCCCTTGCGTAACTAAGCACAGGCGCCTAGCTCACCTGCGCAGCTTCGGCTGTTTGGTCGCCTTCGGCGACCAGCCTCAGCCGCTGCGGCTCGTACGCTGCCTACGCTTAGTTACAGCGGACGAGGGCTGCATTCCCTCCGCGTCCGGATTTTCATATACACTCTAGGGGTAAGAGCGGAAAGACCACGTGGAAGTTGGGGTTGACAGATTCGGTTTTGTGATTTATACCTTCTGGTACTAGAGTTTGATCAAAAGAAATGACCAAATATAATATTATAAAAACATTTATTTATATACATGGTTAATTACTTTAATTAGTTCCATAAAAGGATCCTTTTTTTTCTTTGCACTGACCTTCTCCACAAATATTCTATAATAATGTCTGAAAAGTTTTCCAGGTGGTTATAATTGTATTTACTGAAAAATCTTTTAACCACCCGCCATTGCGATTCGATTCTTTGAGTATGAGTGCCATCAGGGGCAACAAATGGGTTCTCAGGATCTGAATGGTTCACCTTCTTGTGAATGTACCCATGTTGGGGTCAGCAGCCTCGAGGGTAGCCAGTCGACCAAGCTGGTTAATAAATGTTGGTTCTCCGCACGTCATCACTTGAGTGCGCTTCTTCTTAATGTACCCATGTTGCCCCAAACAATCATAAGCCCTCCAGAAGTCGGTATGGATTGTGGTGCCCTCAACCACATGTTTTTTAATTAGGGGCACTAGTATGTCCGCTAACCTGATGTTTTCAGGGCACACCTCTAGTCGTAAATCCTCACTTCCATCCTCAATGAGGCCGAGGATTCAGTGGCCCTCAATCTGCCTTCCTAAAATCAACAATAAACAATTTAGAGTTAGTAAATATTCAAGATATTTATTTATTTATTTACTCTATATTGTACAGTGTACACCAAAACCCAATAGTACAAAATTACAAAAAAAAAAAAAAACAAATACAAAAGTACAAAATTTTATAGCAGAATATGTACAACAGGCTGTCTTATCACTCTGAAACTGATTTCTTCCAGATATTTTGGCTTTAAAAGGTATTCAAATATATTTAATAAAAGGTATTAAAAGACAATTTGGGTTCAAAAGTAAACTTTAAAATAAATAATGTGTAATAATTTAAGACTAACATAGGTTAAGCTAATTTACTAACATATTATGGACTATATGTGGGTCTGAAATAAATTTAATTATCATTATATTATTATTATAAATATATTGTTTCAGTCTATAATATAAGAAAATCAAATTACCTTTATTATATTTCCGTTTTCCAAATTTTGACTCGTCTATTTGGACTACTTTTCCTGGGCCACCAATCTTGCCGATGGCCTCTTGTTTATTATATTATATTTGGTAAATGACGACTGTCTCCCGGCAGTAATTTTTTTTAAAACAGAGTACAGACCATGCTCTATTGCTATCTCTTTGTAATAATTATATTCTTATTTCGTATTCGTATCATTTTTAAATGGATATAACCTCAAAACTATAATTGTCGATATCTCGAAAACTAAAGATTTCCGGCATAAAAAACAGCTAGATGATAATTAATAGTGTCATTGCCTGTCAACTAAAGCTAAAATGATCAAATAATTATGTTGTTATTTCGTTTCGTATCATTTTTAAATGGACATAACCTCAAAACTAAAATTATCGATATCTCGAAAACTAAGGATTTCCGGCATAAAAAGCAGCTAGATGGTAATCAATAGCATCATTACCTATCAACTAAAGCTAAAATGATCACTTAAATCGTGCAGCAGATTACTAAAGCCGACCCGAACAAAAGAGATGAATCGTGGATATTGAACACCAATCATTGATAAATTTGTCATAGATAGATCTATTTACTATACTTACGTTCTGATATGGAGTGCCTGCGTTGAATCTGCAATTAACAAATCGCAGCACAAGACTTGTTTTACCAACATGCTCACTACCTAATAAAACAATTTTAAAGTCGCATCTACTCATTTTTTATAATGATTGTTTACAATAGAAGAATACAAAATACATCAATGTATTATATTTAAAGCATGCTTATGAGTCAATTTACATCAATATGATCTCAATAGCACGAATTAAAATTGAGGTTTTTATTTTCTTGTTATACTCTTTTAGGTTCACAAGTAACGCGATGCAGCTTCTATCCCTTCTATATCAATATAATAATATATTTTAATATATCACATTCACATCAATTCTCAAGGTGATATTAATTTGACAGCTGACCAGTGTTGCCAACAACTAAACTAGCATTCCACCAGATTCAACTTTTCAAACCACCATATAAAACAACATAACATAACATAAACACTCACGCCTGTCACCCAGAGGGGTAGGCAGAGACTACGGACTTCCATTTGGCACGATCCTGACATACCTCTTTCGCCTCCTTTACATCCATATATCTACGCATACATGCTCGTCGGTTAATGGTACTTCTAACGTGTCCCATTTTCAAAATATCGCCAATTTGGTCGATAAACTTTTTTCTACGTTCACATCTGCCATATAAATTTGCTTTGTCACTCTTTCCTCATTCATTCTTTCTACATGACCAAACCACATATAACAACTAATAAAAAACTACCCTACACTCATATTTCCTAAACATTCCACTAAAAATTTCCTTATCAGGAAACAAAAAATAGGTATATTAGTAATTGTTTACTTTCATTTTTACATATTATCAAAACTTTTGCGTATACTATGGTATGACGAAACCATGCCTATGACAATGCCTATGAACTCTTGAAAGAATTCGATATTGAGTTTAGTAAGCTACTACTAAAATTTTCTACCAGGAAGCAAAGCGAATAGTGTATCACCACCAGGATTGATCGTCTGGCGTTACATCATATCTGACGAATCAGTTCTCACTACGCAGTGAAAGTAAATTGTCCTTAAAACCTTAAATAAAGAAGAAATACATTTCGAAACGCGTAAGTGGCTCATAATTGACTTATTACCCGAACACTATTCAAAACTGTATTCAACTGAACCACTAGAAAAAAATCACCAATCACTAAGAACAATATTTCTCCAGTATAAGGATGGTTAAAACCCCCAGTTTTAGTGGAAATCTATTAAGTTGGCAACACTGCAAATGACAGCCTGATATTGATACTCTACTGACATGATAATGACACTGATGCGCGATGAATTGCTTTTTTTTCTTTTTTTTTATGACCATGGATACATCAGAGTACGTAGACAGAGAAACCTTCTCTGTCTACGGCAGAGTTCTTCCGACTTTCCATCGCAATGTCAAAAGTTCAGCCTAGTCTTAAGCGCCTTATTCACGGTCCATCTTGAATAAAAATAATAAAAATATTTTATTCATAAACACGGTCTTACACAAGTACATAATATACAATGGTGGACTTCATCTTTAGAACGCGAATTTCTGATATGCGCCCGTACCAGAAGTAAGTCCCTCTTCCAAATCATAATATTTACTAAAGCAAAAACCGCTAAAAATACTAAAATTAACGCTGGGCGTAAACCCGTAAATAAGCCATAAAGTGTTATTTTATGTATGCTATAATGTATCAAGTTAAGTCAGTCTATCGGTGTCAAATTCCGAAGCTTTTTATGAGCTTTTGACGGCAACTTTGACCAGCGGACTGTTTTGAAGATGATAGTATCTCATGCCACACAGAGGATAAAAAAACGTCATATTTAAAATATTGCCACTGAAGCACTTGTAAAAAAATATTTAAATATAAAGGGGCGGCGTCAAAACTGTCCAACGTATATATTCAGTAATC
This sequence comes from Parnassius apollo, assembly GCA_907164705.1. NCBI lineage: Eukaryota > Metazoa > Arthropoda > Insecta > Lepidoptera > Papilionidae > Parnassius > Parnassius apollo. The sequence continues at coordinate 789,818 of CAJQZP010000103.1, read as the reverse complement.
TATGGATCCAACGTACCAACAGAAATGGGGTTTGTATATTCTTAAAGGTCATGCTGAGTGCTTCATTTATTACTATAGATACCAAGGTCTACCTCATTGGAGAAGTGCGTTATGAGAATATTTTAATATAAATTATTTTAATATTATTATAACAAAAATAATATTAAATTATTGAATTATTAATGAATAAAAAGGTTGGCAGAAGTGCGTTATGAGTATATTTTAATATAAATTATTTTAATATTATTATAACTAAAATGATATTAAATTATTAATGAATAAAAAGGTTTATAAAAAAGTCATTTAATAATAATAAAAGCTGAACCAAAAAAAAATAAGTAACTTAGTTGTAACACAAAGATATAAATACGATTGAAATAATTACGCAGCTATGAAGATTCATTGTATTCTCGCTCGCCTACTTTTTGGTTGTGTGGTACATCGAATTTGGAAGGCATAATCCTTTTAATCCACCAGCACTTCATCTTGATGAAATTATTATTGATGATTATTGATGATTAATAGGTCCAGCCTACTGTAGATTAAGCTTCATCCATGCCACACAGTCGAAATAGTCTGACTATTATGCTGTATAATTAGGAATAGTGAGTATAATATGTCATCTCACGAATAAAAATAATAAAAAGTAATAATTATAATTATTGATAGATGTGTGGTATTATTGTAAAATGATCTGTTCTATAATATAATAAAGGTTATAAAACTTTTATTTTTATTTTTAATAATTTAAAAAACCCAATTCCTATTATTATAAAAAAGTGTATAACCTTATTTCTAAGAGACAATGATTATATTTATACTAATTTCAACTTTGTTGGTAAGGTGGACCCACGGAAGTATAGACATGTATTTTGTGGACCACCTCTCATACAAAAATGCCCGCCCTCCTCTCTTATCTATGGCCCTCCTTTAATAAATAAATAGATCTGACAACAGTTTACACGCGCAGACATTTCATTTAATACACAAAATCACACGCGTGTCATAATCACACTAATCTAAATCCACAACCATTCTATAGCAGCCTATAATAGTCCACTGTTGAACATAGGCCAACCACATAAATTGACTCTTAGGGCTGGGGGATTTTGCCATAGTTGCCACGCTTAGCATGCGTGTTAGCAAGTACGCAGTATTATTATTATTTTGAGTTGTTATTTGGAAGATTTCAGGTTCCTTCTGTCGCCTCTTACGACACCCATGGGACGACATGGGGCATTTTTGCGCCCGAAGCAATTAAGGGCAACCCTCCGGCAACGGGGGAGGGAGGTGGACGCAGCGGTTATGTGGAGACTTTTACCCACTAAACTCCACCTTTGGGGATTGGCTTACTGATCTGACGAGAGATTTTTAAGCCGTAAACGGACGCGATCCTCCTTCCGGCGCAAGCGGCGAAAAGCCGCTTAGAAGTGTGACTAACTAAGGCAGATTAAGAGATGTGTTTAGTGGGCTCGGCCTGAGCCGCCAGGAGGCAGTTCAGGTAAGCCGAAAGCTTGTTGGGGGGGGTCATGGGGCATAATAAAAAGATACTCTATGATGGGGTCTTTGAGCATAGAAAATAGATGAGGTAGTAGATATTCTTACATTGCCACTACACGGGACCGTTATTTTAACGATAATAAAGAAACAAACTATCATATTTATTTGTAGCTACATAATGCACATACACACATGTGTCATCACCATTATTCAGTATTATGCTGCAGTCTGTTAACCAGAACGTTGATATTCTGCCGGTGCCCTTAACAAGAACTTACGAGCAATCTCTGATCATGTTTTGTCTATTAATTGAAAACACCGGAAATGTGCGTGTCAGTCCACACACAACGTAGAGGTAGGGTTCCGTAGTTGCCCGTCACAATACGTGGACTTTCACTTTTTGATAATGAGCGTTTAAAAGTGAGTTCGCGGTTTGACTGTTATAATAACTAAAAATAGTCATAAATAGGACTATGGTAATTGAAGGACTTATTTACTAATCAAATTTATAGGGAGAGGTTTCTTTAAGGGAGTTACTAGTTAGTCGAGTTACAACTACGCTTGTCATCATCATCATCATCATCATTACAGCCCTTCACAAGTCCACTGCTGAACATAGGCCTCCCCCAAGTAATGCCACAAAGCACGGTCCTGAGCCACCTGCATCCATCGACTTCCTGCATGTCTTACCAGGTCGTCACTCCATCTAGTGGGGGGTCGCCCTACACTACGCCTACCGGTACGAGGCTGCCACTCGAGAACCTTTCTTCCCCATCGGTTATCGGTTCTTCGAGCTATATGGCCGGCCCATTGCCACTTCAGCTTACTAATCCGTTGGGCTATGTCGGTCACCCTGGTTTTATTGCGGATATCATCATTTAGTTTATTTTACTACGCTTGTGACATTATTTCCTTGTTCGCAACAAATTACCGTGTTCAGTTGTAGTAGCTCTTTGCGGTCCTGCACGTGTTAATTTAGTTTGAATTGTTTCACCGTGTCGTACTTATAATTATATTATATGCCGACCTAATTAGTGCCCATAAAGTATGACATTGACAGGTACTGTCTGTACTACTAAGAAATTCAGGACCTCGTAGGCGTGAGTTTTACTGACAGCTGTCGCAGAGATCAAGCTATCTTTTATGAACCATAGCTCTGCGCTCCTGCACTTGTTCGTTTTGACTGTAAAATTTTTCAAAAAATATTAAGAAACTTTTGGATTTTAAAAATAACACAATCTACATCTAATCATTCACATGGCAAGTGCGTACAAATGGTCATAGTTGGACTATCTATGTATATATTCCCGGCAGTGCAACCCTAAGATATATATGACCGTAACGAAACTTCCCGTAAATCATCACTGCCCTAAATTATCCTGAAGGTCGCCCGCGCAAACCAAGAGTACCACGAATTATACTGTATTTGGCTATATGAATAATGACTGTACGAATATACTTTGAATGAGGACTAACCAACTAATAAATAAGCGAAAGTAGTAAGTAGGTAAGAAAGATCTACCCTGGTGGTGGTGGCATATAAGTCGTTTTTATCTTATATTATTGAAGTTTTTATATTATTGAAGAAGTAATTAAGCGTTCTAATAAGTTTATTAGTGAAAGAGGAACTCAAATGTTATGTGACATTGTAATAGCGTGTATAAATGGATTAATTATAAAGTTAAAAACTGTGTAACAAAAAGTGTAAATACAGTTTATAAAAGGGACGACTTTGTGTTAATTCAGGACTTTTTCCTTCTTTTCCTGCGAAGTTAAAGTCATGTATTTGTAAGTAGTAAATAATTGTGGTTAAATCCAGTGTTAACGTACGATATAAAATTATTCACCAAAACTAACTACATATCCAATTTAAAAAAATTGTAAGCCACTGGTAACTGAAGTCAAATTTCTCCAATGATACTAATGTACAAATAGCTCAGCGGTCTACCAACTCGGAGTGATGGGCGTTTTCCAAAAAAGTTGTACCTTGAAAAAAGTCAGTGTCCGGCCACTTTCAGAATAAATTATCAAATATTATAAAAGTTTTTATTACATATCATTTATTTTAATAATAAAGTAACATATAGTCTCATAAATCAAATAAAAATAAGGTCTGAATCTGTTATAAATCAAAAATAAAATCAAAATAAGTAAAATGGGGTCGATGTTTTTGGTATGTCCCACATCTACTGTGTCAACTTCAGAGTCACATAATACGGTCGTGTTATATTATTATTCAAACTTTTTGCATTTGACTGGTCATTTATGAACGTAACTTCAATTTTAAACCTGAAATGTACATGTTACGGTTGAAAATTATTTTAAAATACCAGATTTTGTGTTGTCCTGCAAAATCGCGTATGATGGAATTTCCGCGTACGTGACCGCATTTTCAACGACTTCCAACAAAAAATACCACCAATTCAATACATTTTCCCAAATATAGCAACATTATTAGTCTATGGTGGCTGCTGTATTTAATTTTTGACAGCCAGTTCGCCAACAAAACGTAATCGAAGTGGTCGTCTCGACTCATGTAAAAAAAATAATTCCACAAACGATACTGCTTTTCTCCAGGTAACGTATTCATGTGTATTTCATTCTATTTTCTATTAAACATGTTAATTTATTGTTATTTGAAATGTTAAGTTATATTGAACAAAAGTTTGATAACTAATTAGTAAATTCATTTGAAAATTTTATTGGCATGGTTACGTTACCTCCATTAGCGCTACTATCGCATGAATGGAACTCAAAAGTGACGTAATGGAATCCTAAAGGTCGGTTCATAAAGTCATTGTTTTAATTAGTGTTCTAAAGTCTAAATAAATTAAGTATGATTAAAATAATAATAAAATGCCTTGAATTTTTTAAATGAATTGCTTATTACTTAATTTCGTGTGTAAATCAAACAAGATTTTTCGACTAGATATTTCAGCTCAAAACACTCCATTCAGGATAACATTAGAAAAATAACAGTGAAATAACGATAGTTATTACGTTATATTGTTGAAATGGCTGCATTTAGTGTTTAATTTTAATGGTATCCTGAATGAAAATTTTTTGTTTTTGCGTGAAAATATATTTGATAAACAGTTATCACATTTATTTTGACAAATATTTCACGCAACGCTTTTTGTAAATCTATATAAATTTTTTCACAAAAATTTGAGATTTTTCGTACGGGGTACATTATGATAACTCACTATTGATTTTAGGTTTAAATATGCCCTTGACGGCTGCAGAAAAGTCAAAACGGTACCGAGAAAAAATCAAACAAAACCCGGAAAAATATGAAGAATTTAAGAAGAAGGAATTACGAAGACAAAAAAAGCACCAAAAGAGGATTAAAAAGCTCACTGAGGACGAGAAAATGGAAAAAAAGAAAACTCTGGAGAGAACAAAAACGAAAACAAAAACACTCAACCGAATCCACAATCAGGGCAATCACGTGACGCATCCAATAATTCAGCTCCACATTCATTGAAAATTAGGTACTGAAAATTGTTAAATAACTACAAAAAAGGCTTTCAAGACGATTCGTCAATATAATACAACAACACAGACTCTGAGAAAGAAATTACGCCGAATGAAAAAAAAAACATGAAACCGAATTTGATTTATTGAACACAGAAAACGATAAATTGAAAGCAAGACAAGAAATAATGGAAATATCAATTCGTAGTACGTACAGGAATTGTAAGAAAAATAAAGAAAAACAATTAGTTAAAAACGTGATTAGGAAACAGGCGCATATATTGTAAAAAGCACCTGAAAGTAAGATTTTAGGTCTTAAAGAAAGAATCAGGAAAAGGATTAATTTACAACGACCAATAAATAAGAAGACTCAGGAAGAAATAGAACTTTTTTATTTGAGAGACTACATAAGTAAAAGCACAGCTGGTAAGAAGGAAACCAGGTCCAAAGACAAACAAAAAGCACAAATAAGATACTTAGTCGACACACTGAAAAACGTATACGAAATTTATAAAAAAGACGGTGGGTCATGCGGCTTCACCACCTTTTACAGATACAAGCCTTATTATGTACTGTCTCCAAGTATCAATAATAGAGAAACCTGCTTATGTATTAAGCACAGTAACTTTGAGTACATGTTTAATGCATTGAAGTGTAAAGATGTCATAACTTACAAGAATATAAAGGAGCTCTTGAACATCGTTGCATGTGATATTACGCGTTATGACTGCATGTACAATAAATGTAAAGATTGTAAGAGTATTTCATATGATGAACAAAACCTCGATTCTGCTATATCATGGTTCAAATGGGCTAGGGTAAACCATGAATATGAAATATCTGGCAAAGTATATACAACTAAAAAGACCACCAAACAACAAGTAAAAGGAACTGTACTTTCATCACCAACTTTCAGAACGAGCTACCGGCGTTTAAAACTCATTTCTTTTGGATTGAACAACAACGTCAATACAGAAATTGTATCAAGAACATGTAAGATGACGAGATACTCATTTTATGCGACTTTTCAGAGAATTTTGAATGTAAATATAGTGAAGAAGTCCAATCAATGCACTTTGGTGCCTCCAAAAAACACGATCACTTTACATTGTGATGTAATTTTTTGGAAAAATCTATCCCAATCATTCGTATCTGTTTCAGATAACAATTGCCATGAGCCTTTTGTTATACAAAGAATGGTAAAATGTAATGCATGTAAAAATTGGGTTTGCCTGATATGTAGCGGAACAACCTTTTCAACCTTTGTTCGATTTGTCTTGGGACTGATGAATAGTTTTTTGTTACAGTTTAAGACCGTTTACAACGTACGGCATTTCATACAAACTTTCAAGTCTTTATATTTCGAAATAAATGAACCGATTTTAATGAAACTTCCTATGCATAAGCAGGATATATAGGTCCAAAAAGTTAATGAGAACTATTTCGAAAAATAATGTTACAGCTAGATTCAGCTGATTTTAAATTTTCCATAGAAACAGATATTTCCAATTATCTTGTTTTAAATAAGACATTTCAAAAATGTTCTTTACTAACTTTTTAGAACTATGTGTCCTGCTTATGCGTGTGAAGTTTCATTAAAATCGGTACATGCATTTCGAAAACAAGGACTTGAAAGTTTGTATGAAATGCCGTACGTTTTAAACGCTCTTAAATGACATACTAGTAATATTATGTTTAATACGATAAGTACAAGTTACCATAATTGTTGTCATAATTGAGAGTCATATAGACGTTGCCTTATAGTTCCTAAACGTTATTTTCGAATTACATTAACGTCACTGTCCTATTATTACTGTGATTTATTTTCTAAGACTAATTAATAGATCTCAAAGAAATTTGACTGTTTTTGTTCAATATAGCTTACTATAAATTTTTTAATTTGATATAATTAAACTTTTGAAAGAATATTTCTCATATTTGACGTTCTAGGATGAAAAAAATATAGTACAAAGTACCCAAAAGTAGCGTAAGGAATATCTTTGTTAAAACATTTTTTGATTAGATCTAATATGCTGAATTATCAATATTTTTTAGAAAACAGATTGTGTTTATTTTTCATAAATAAAGTTAAAAATACTGAACTTCTTTTAGTTTTCATGAAAACTATTTTAAAATTAGTAACGTAATGGAATTTCTTGAGAACATAATTTAATTAAAATTGTAATTATTTTCAAAATTCATTATTATTTTCTTAAAAAAATACTATTTTCATACTGCTCATACTATATTTTATCAATTTAATTACATTTTGAAGCTAAATGTTAAAACTCATATAAGTGGAATTCTAACTACGTCACCGACAATTTTTTTGAAAAACGCCCTGATATCTACGTGAACCACGAATCGATTCTCGTCACAATATTAATATTTTTCTTAGTTTTAAACTAGGTAATTAATTTCAAATTGCAATATGAGATTCTTCGATAACATTACATTTCGAAAAACACGCACTCTATGTCAGAAGATCTTACTTGTGGTGAAAGTAGTTCGGATGATTCGAAACTAGATGGCACTACATATAATAGTTTACCGAACTTATCAGGTGATGAAAGTAGTATTCAAATTCAAAAACTTAAAGAACACATAGAACACCTAACCTTACACCTAAATTCAGCTCATGAAGAAATAAATAATTTGTCCATAGAAAATCACGAGCTAAAAAAAACCGTTTAGGATTTAGCATCGAAACATGAAGTTCTAAAAAAAACCACCAAAAAATTAACGAATGCTGTGAATACTCCTAAAAAAAGTTTGAAAATATCCACTCCACTCAACAGATCCACCAAAAAGACACAGAACAGGCTTAACATAACTCCTAGTACGCTTATAAGTCAAAAACCTATGACTGACCCTACGATCACACAAGATAATATAGTCCAATTAAGCGACTCAACAAGCATCAAATTAAAACTTGTCTGGAAAAAAATATGTATCATAAGTGCCAATAAAACAAACAAGGTATTATCTATTGCTGAGGATACGTTTTTGAATACCGAGATATGCCACTACATTTCCCCGAATTGTGGAATTTTACATCTAATTAGCAATTTGAATAAAAAAAATAGTAAATTATACGAAAAACGACTAGGTACTGAGTAATTTTTATAGGAGAAGACTTTTGAAAAACAAATAATTACTTTGATATCATCAAAGAAATGAGAAATACTCTACAAAATATTCAGCATACTAATATTATCCTGTGCCTTCCAACATACAAATGTAACAATTATTCCGCTATTAATTGGAGGATAGAAACTTTTAATAATTTGTTGTACCTAGATCTCAACACATTTAACTACGCAAAGCTATTAGATTCTAATCTTAATCTATTCTACGATTATAGTATGTTTTCTAAATATAGTGAGAGATTAAATAACTATGGATTGATGAATATCATGCGTAACCTACTAATAATTTTTTTTTAAATTTATTAGAATCAACAAACAGTTTACACAATATTTATTAATCTAAAATACATTCACTACAAAAATATATTATAATAGTGCAACCAAAACCGTTGACTTCCAATTACTATTAACAAATGTTTAGATTGAGAATAGCGTACAATTTTTAGGGTTCCGTAGTTAACTAGGAACCCTTTTAGTTTCGCCATGTCTGTCTGTCCGTCTGTCCGTCCTCGCTTAATCTCTGTGACCGTTAGCACTAGAAAGCTGAAATTTGGTACCAATATGTGTATCAATCACCCCAACAAAGTGGTAAAATAAAAATTGGAAAAAAATGTTTTATTAGGGTAGCCCCCCCTATATGTAAAGTGGGAAGTGATTTTTTTTTTTAATTTCAACCCTAACGTGTAATATATTGTTGGAAAGGTATTTAAAAATGAATAGGGGTTTACTGAAATCATTTTTTGATAATGTCAATAATTTCGGAAATAATCGCTCCAAAAGTAAAAAACAATGTGTCCCCCCCCCTCTAACTTTTGAACCATAAGTTTAGAAAATATGAAAAAAATCTGAAAAGTAGAACGTTATAAGGACTTTCTAGGAAAATCATTTTGAACTTGGATGGAAACAACAGTACCCACTACCGGGAGCAGTTGTAAGAGCGCGGAGCGCTGCTGAACCTGAACTGAACCTTTAAACTCATAAGTGGGAACACTTATTGTGACGGACGGGAAACTACGGAACCCTACACTGAGCGTGGCCCGACACGCTCTTGGCCGGTTTTTTTCATCTAATACAGTGATTGTGTTTTCAAATAACACAATAATAAAGAAAAATAATAATTATTGTAATAACCAATTACACAAACTCATTCTCCTCTGAGTACTGAAAGTAATTCTTTTTTATAAATACCCACCTTGTGAGCAAAAATGTCAATATTATTGAAAGTATTATTATAACAATTTAACAACATATATAGGGTCGTTGCGCTGGTTTTCGGCCTTTTAGTGGAGTTGTCAACTTTAAGGTACTATAAAAAATAATAGCGATTATGTTGACCTAGTGTTGTTAATGTTAATTTATAGCTTATATAATGTAGTTTTCATTTTGATAACTCATTAATGCTACAAAAGAAATCTATTTTTTTTATAATAAATTTTGATGTGAAAAATATGCAAAACGTTAGTTTTCGGCCCCAAATTTTAGATTTCGGCCTACAAGAATTTTAGTTTTCGGCCACTGTATTAGAAGAGGTACTATAAATTTAAAAGTGTTTTTGTAAAATCAGAAAATGGCAAAACGGTTTGGGAAATCGGTGTATTTAGTTTTCTCAATCGGTGATTGCGATTTTTTAACCGTGACGTTATTTTTTTCTTTTTGGGTGTGTTTTTGATATAAAATAATAACCATGATTAATTATTTCTCTTTGAATCATAATCTAATAATAAAATCTTTTAAATATAGCAATCAAATATTCTCATTTACGAGTATTTTGTACTTCCTCATAAGTATTTTAGTTTAACAAAATCTGTTACCATATCTAACCATTCTCATCTCTAACCAAGAGGAGCCATCTGAAGAAAAAAAATTTCTTTTTTGAATCTTCTTCCTAAAACGCAATGTGAATAAAATATTTGATATGATATGATGAAATGGCCGTAAACGTAAACTAAGACAGCATTCCATTTTCCGCCGCCGTATTCTTTCATACAATTTTAAGTTGGCCGAAAACTAAATTGTATATATTTTAGAGTCAATCCAGTTTTCGGCCACGACTGAAATGGGTATTTTGTTTCATCACTAACTGTTCAAATTGCAGTACTTGGTGGCCGAAAACTGAAAGTTAGTGTCTACGCACGCTACGATTCAATATAAGTTAGAAAGATGAGTTATAGTACGTAACCAAATAAACGAAAGAGACAAAGTATTTAGGCTAAACTCAGGCTACTTTTCGGCCACATGGCCGACAACCAAATAATGGGACAATTTTATGTGTCACTTTTTCGGCCACTTAATTTATTAACTTTATCAATAAATTATTATAATAATCAGTGTCAAATAACTATATTAGGTTATTTATATAGTGAAATATAAGCACAATATTAAGTAATTATATTAAATACAGCACGAAACTTACTTTTGAATGGAACGCTCGCCACTATTTTTTTTGCTCGATCTTACCCGTTTTGATAGCTTCAGTGTCGGCGTCAAACTAAACTATTTATTATAAATCGCGTGTTGTGTTTACCTGATTAATTAATACTACCAGATATGGTGAAACTATTTACAAATGAATTAAACTGTATTTCTTACGATAATATTTATTGAAATTGTTATTAAATCAAATTTACTGCATCAGCTCGTGCCAAAGGCCGAAATCTAGATCCGGCCGGCTTACCGGCGCATCGACCCTAGGGGATCTTTTACCTACGTTGGTTCGACATTTATTAGTAAACAATGTATATTTGGCACGAACTCTGCGACACAATGGTCTATTTGGTACTCTGTATTGTATCATCTTAACTAGTTCTATACTATCGTACCTGTTATGACAAATATCATACAATGACATAGCTTGAATCTGTTGACGTCTGGATTCTAATTTTAGTAAGTTATATTAGACCATCAGTTGATAGTAGGGTAATTTAACTCGTCTGCACTTGTAATTTACACTACGCAAAAACTTTTTCTGTATGGATTCTATTTTATCTATATATTTATTATAATACGGACACCAAATAGCTACCGCATATTCGAGTTGTGATCTTATTAATGATTTATAGAGGTGCAAATAAGTGAGAGGTTTTTTAAATTCACGTTCAATACGCATCACGAATCCATACATTTTAAGAGCCTTATTAATGACATTTTCAAAATTTGTATCAAAGATAAGTTTACTAATGATTTCTTATATTTACGCGAACACTACACATTGAAATAATACTAGTTTTTAGTGATAAGGGAAACGCCACGGTAGTCATGGATACGTCAGATTATAATTCTAAAATACAAGAACTTTTGTCGGATGTAAGTACTTATAAAAAGGTTAAAAACGACCCAACAAATAGCACACTAAAAACAACTAGTGACCTCATAAAGAAACACTCCGAAAAATTAAATCTGGACGTAAAATGGATAATACCTACGTGCGCCAAATCACCAAAGTTGTATGGGTTACCAAAAATACACAAGCCCAATGCTCCATTACGCCCCATAGTGAGCCAAATCGATTCACCAACTTACAGATTGGCTCAACACTTAGCGAAAATACTCTCACCACTCAGGGGACATACAAGAGCACACATAAAGGATTCCTACCATTTTGTCAGCGAGATTAAAGACCTACGTCTGGCAGACAATGAAACTATGGTCAGTTTTGATGTGCAGTCATTGTTTACATGCTTACCTGTTGAAGACTGCATCTCAATTGTAACTAGAAGGCTGGAAGAAAACAACATGCCCGTAGAATATGCAGTATTACTCAGACACTGCCTTACATCTGGCTACCTATTGTGGAAGGAGGAGTTCTACAAGCAAGTAGATGGTGTGGCGATGGGCTCACCTGTATCTCCCATTGTCGCCGACATATTCATGGAAGACTTTGAGGAGAAAGCCCTGCTTACTTCTCCCATAAATCCAAGTTTCTACAAGCGGTACGTAGACGACACTTTCACAATTCTACCTTTAGATAAAGTAACTGCATTTTTAGACCATCTTAACTCTATAAATTCTAAAATTCAGTTCACAATGGAGTTAGAGGCAAACAATTCCTTAGCTTTTCTAGATGTGTTAGTAATTCGAAATCCTGATAACACCTTGAGCCATACTGTGTTTAGAAAAAAGACCCATACAGATAGATATTTAAACGGTGATTCTCACCACCATCCTTCACAGTTAGCTACCGTGGGTAAATCTTTGTTTCAGAGAGCACGAGGGATCTGTGACAATAAACACCTGGCTGCCGAGCTCCAACATGTCAAGCAAGTTTTGCATGACAACAAGCTTCGGGTCCCGCGCCTACGTCACAGAGAACGAGTGAAGCCGGCCACAGTCGAGCGTGTACCTGCTGTACTGCCATATGTTAGAGGAGCCACTGACAAGATTGGCTACATCTTGAAGCGCGCTTCCATCAAAACATACTTCAAGCCGCCGAAGAAGATTGGTCAGTTTTTACCATCAGTCAAGTGTAACGTCCCTCTGCAAGATGCAGGAGTGTACAAGCTTGATTGTGAATGTGGTCTCTCCTACATAGGACAAACTAAAAGATCAATTAAAACCCGCGTCAAAGAACATATAGCTGATGTGAAGAATCGACGCTCCGGGAAGTCTGCAGTCTGTGAACATGTACAGGATCGCCCCCGTCACTACATCAGATTTGATAGACCACAAATCCTCGCTAAAGAACACCGATTCCTTCCAAGGATGATTCGCGAGGCTATTGAAATCAAAAAACATCCTAATTTCAATAGAGAAGATGGCTGGGTGCTGCCATCTGCTTGGGATCCTATAATAAATAAAATTAAATCCCAACCCAAGCATACAACTGCAAGACTCCATGATACCATAAGTTCATACTGTGTAGATCGGAACAAAAGTTAAATTTTAATCTGTGGTAACCGCGGTTAACTATGACAGCTGGACGTTGAACATCTCAGTCCTTCCCGTGACCATGGGTGCTGTAAAGCTCTCGAAACGTCGGGTAATTAAAAAGTTAAATATACGCGATAAATTCCGTAAAAACTAGTATTATTTCAATAAGTTTACTATCTAATATTATTCCTAAATTTTTAAAATGAACTTTTTCTAATGGAACTCCACATAAAGAATAATTAAAATTACTTTCCTGACGCTTACGGGTAAACGTTATGGCTTTACATTTATTAACACTCAAATCTAACTTATTGTTTTTACAGTAAGATGTAAAATTATCTAAATCTTTTTGAAAGTTAAGATGGTCATGATAATATTGAATTTTGTGATAAATTTTAATATCATCTGCGTACAGAATAAAATTACAAAACTTGAAACAACTATTAACATCATTAATGTACAGGATAAAAAGAAAAGGCCTAAGATTGATCCTTGTGGCACACCAGAACTTATATGCACAATATCTGACTCAAAATCTCTTATAACTACTTTTTGTGTACGATTTGTCACATACGACTTAAACCATCTCCACAAATTACCACGGATACCATTAAAGGGCCAGCTTTTCCAGAAGTAGTTTATGGTCTACGCGATCGAAAGCTTTGCGGAAATCTGTGTATATGCAATCAGTCTGGACGTTACTATCCAGATTCTCAAATAAGTAGTTTGTATAAATTAATAAGTTAGATATAGTCGAACGCTTCTTAATAAAAAAGTGCTGCTGTGGCATTATTATATTGTGAAGACTAGGATATAACGCATTATGTATTAACCTTTCAAAAGTTTTAGCAAGTGTTGATAAGATCGATACCCGTCTGTAATTCTCAACATTTTTTTTGAGCCTGCCTTGTAAATTGGTACAACACGAGCTGTTTTCCAAATAGATGGGCATATCCCATCTTTTAAGCAACATAATGATAAGTAACGCTAACTTAGGTCTAGAAATATATCCAGAGACTAAAATTAATGTCAATAAAGAAACTATCCCCACAGACTTAAATTCAATTTTTTTTCTATTGTAATCATATTTATATCATGCACCAAAATATTGCTGGCTTTCTAAATAAATCTGATGTATTAACTGTTCATATTCAGGAATTATTAAACAAACATAATATAGATATAGATGTATTGTGTATTACCGAGCATTTCATAATGTCTGGCCATGAAAAATTAATTCAAATATCCAATTACAAGCTAGCAACATGCTATTCAAGAAGAAATGTAAAAGGAGGAGGAGCCTGCATCTTGATAAAAAAATGTCTTGAGTACACAGAATTACCAGACATCATGAAATACTCTATAACAGGGATTATTGAATGTTGTGCTATAAAATTAATAAAACAAAACACGATAATTTTATGTATTTATAGACCTCCAAAAATATGTAATATAGACAAATTTTACGAAAATTTAGACTCTATTTTAAAGAAATTATGTAATAACAAAAAAAGTAATATAATAATATGTGGTGATTTTAATATAGACATTCTGAAAAGGAACAGATTAGCAACAGAATTTGAATGCTTTCTTTTGAGCTACAACCTTAAATTGCAAATTAACCAACCTACAAGATTGGGCAGCAATACCTGCTTAGACAATTTTGCTCATAAAGTGAAACAAAAGTGCAGATGCCAAATAATAGACTTAGCCTTATCAGACCATACAGCTCAGATTCTAAAAATAATAGCTAATAAATTAAGACAAATAAAATCTTGGCGGAAAACAATAAGAGATACGTCCAACGATAATATAAATAAATTCAATAAATATGTCCAACAATTATCATTTTCAGACGTTTACAATACTGACGACCCTAATAATGCCTATGATAATTTTATCGACTTATTCCTTTTATTATATAATTTATGTTTTCCTTTCAAGTCGATTATAGTACGCTCTGAAAAATCAATTAAATGGGTTCCACGTGGTATTCGGATTTGTAGCAAAAGGCAGCGCCATTTATTGTGGCAAAAGAGATTAAAACCGACATGTGAAAATAAAAACAATTTTTATACATATTCTCGAAGACTGACTCAGAAAGCTCAAAATAACCATCTCATTCAAAACTCCAGAAATAAATCCAAGACATCGTGGCAAATAATAAATAATAGAAAAACAATTACGGAACCTATTTTTCAGATAAAAAAGACGATTTATTAATAACGAACCCTAAAGAAATAGCTGAAACATTCAACAATTTTTTTATTGACCAGATCACAGATATACCAAAAAACGTATCAGATGACATCAAAAAAATTAATTATAACCCACACCCGATATTTATATCACCGATTGTACCACAAGATATAATACGAGTAATAAAAACTTTAAAAGATAAAAAATGTTTTGGTTATGATGGCATTTCAGCGCAAGTCATTAAATCTGTTTGCAATAGCATATCTGGACTTCTTAGCCATATTGTTAATGTAAGCATATTAGTAGGCATATTTCCCGAAAAGCTGAAAACGTTGAATAAAACTAAATTTACGGATTTTATCGCGTTTATTTCACTACTTTTACTTATTTTTAATTCCCGACGTTTCGGGTGCTTTACAGCAACCATGGTCACGGGGGGGACTCAGATGTTTGACGTCCCAATGTCATAGTTAGTCCGGCTACCTTCAGTTTTTGAATATTAATTTTTGGTCCGATTTACGCAAAACGAGCTTATAGTATCATGAAGTCTTGCAGTGGTATGCTTAGGTTTGGGTTTAATTTTGTTAATTATAGGATCCCAAGCAGGTGGCAGCACCCATCCATCTTCTCTATTGGAAATTTGGATGTTTTTTTAATTTCAATAGCCTCGCGTATCATCCTTGGTAGGAATCGGTGTTCTTTTGCGAGAATTTGTGGTTTATCAAAACGAATGTAATGGTGGGGACGATCTTGAACATGTTCGCAGACTGCAGACTTCCCGGAGCGTCGTTTTGCGTAAATCGGACCAAAAATTAATATTCAAAAACTGAAGGTAGCCGGACTAACTATGACATTGGGACGTCAAACATCTCAGTCCCCCCCGTGACCATGGTTGCTGTAAAGCACCCGAAACGTCGGGAATTAAAAATAAGTAAAAGTAGTGAAATAAACGCGATAAAATCCGTAAATTTAGTTTTATTCAATGTGTAGTGTTCGCGTAAATTTAAGAAATCATTAAGCTGAAAACGGTTATAGTAAAACCACTTTAAAAAAAGAACAATAAAGAAGATATGTCTAACTACCGACCAATTGCTTTGCTACCCGTGTTTTCTAAAATAATGGAAAAAGTTATTTACGAATCAATTTACGCATTTTTGGCTAAATTTAACATACTCTGCGATGAACAAAATGGGTTCCGAAAAAACAGAAGCATAAATATGGCTGTTTTTAACTTATTAAAGATGGTAATGACTAATTTAGATACCCGAACCCCCATATGTGCTATATATACAGATATGTCGAAAGCCTTTGATTATGTAAACCATGAAATACTGCTACAGAAACTTAACGCATACGGCATTCGAGGTAACATTCTTAACTTAATAAAATCATATCTGATTGGCCGTAAACAATGTACAGAGATTACTAGAACATGCATTAAATCTAAACGTGAATGCAAATATGTGTCTTCCTATAGAGAAATAAAATTCGGCGTACCGCAGGGAAGCGTCCTTGGGCCATTATTATTTTTACTTTATATAAACGACCTCCCACGTCAAATCAATCATCCAATGGTATTATTTGCCGACGACAGTACAGCTCTAATAAATTGTCTAAATAAAGATTTTTATGAAAATGATATAAACACTACGATTGAAACTATAATTATCTGGCTGCATTATAATAATTTACTTATAAATATTCAAAAAACTAAAATAATGCACTTTTACCAGAAACTTCGCACTGAAGATCTAAATGTAAATTATAATAGTCAAACAATAGAAAAAGTAGATGTCGCAAAATTTTTAGGTATTTTAATAGATAGCCAATTGACATGGAAGGCCCAAGCAGATGATGTCTGTAAGAAACTAAGTGTGTCTGCTTATGCACTCTATAACCTGACAAAAAAGGTCAATATCAAAACGTTATTAGTCGCTTACCTTAATATTAGTTAGTTATTAGTTACGCTTAACTTATAGTCTAACTTAGTCAAGTGTAATATCCCTCTACAAGATGCAGGAGTTTACAAGGTAGATTGTGAATGTGGTCTCTCTTACATAGGTCAAACAAAAAGATCCATAAAAACCTGCGTGAAAGAACATATAGCTGACGTGAAGCACCGACGCTCCGGGAAGTCTGCAGTCTGTGAACATGTGCAAGATCGTCCCCACCATTACATCAGATTTGATAAACCACAAGTCCTCGCAAGAGAACACCGATTCCTGCCAAGGATGATACGCGAGGCTATTGAAATTAAAAAACATCCTAATTTCAATAGAGAAGATGGTTGGGTGCTGCCATCTGCTTGGGATCCTATAATTAATAAAATTAAACCCAAACCCAAGCATACCACTGCAAGACTTCAAGATACTGTAAGTTCGTTTTGCGTAAATCGGACCAAAAATTAATATTCAAAAACTGAAGGTATCCAGGCTAACAATGACATTGGGACGTCAAACATCTCAGTCCCCCCCCCCGTGACCATGGTTGCTGTAAAGCACCGGAAACGTCGGTAATTAAAAATAAGTAAAAGTAGTGAAATAAACGCGATAAAATCCGTAAATTTAGTTTTATTCAATAGATAGAGAAATCATTTTCAAAGCCCAAAAGCGCTGTATAAGAGCTATCTTTAATTTGAAGACTACCGATAGTTGTGTCCCCACTTTTAAAGCTCATAAATTATTAACTTTTCCGTGTCTATATATTCTTGAAGTAGCGTTATTTGTCAAAATTAATCATTATTTATTTCCTATCTTAAATGAAACTCGAGTACGAACTGTACCTACGAGAACGCAATATAAAGACTTATTGTACACAGGAAGATTTCAAACAGCTTTATTAAAAAAAGTGTTATGGGCATGGCACCAGTAATTTATAATAAAATTCCTAATTTTGTAAAAAATCAACCGATAAGAATATTTAAAAAGAGTCTTACTTCTTTGTTATTGGAAAGGTGCTATTACTCAGTATCGGACTTTTTAGATGATACCCATATAAAATAACGTTCAGTTAATTAATTGTTTTTTTTATTTTTATTTAATAAGGCTTACCAACTAAATACATATAGAAACAATTATGAGGTGCACTTAAAAAAATTGTATATATGCATTTAAATTAAGGGTAAACACAACATATAATAAAAGACTTCCTTTAAGGAGAACAGTAATTTTGTATAATCTGTTAGTATTAATCCTATACCTTTAAACGAGCAATTCTTGTATATATATATATAATCGGAATCTCAGAAACGGCTCCAACGATTTTCATAAAATTTTGTGTGCAGGGAGTTTCGGGGGCTATAAATCGATCTAGCTAGGATTTATTTTTAGAAAATGTCTTTTTGTCCGTGTTTTTAGGCAATGAAAAACTGCTACAATATCGTTAGAATAAGAAGGTAAATTTTGACAGTTTATTAACCATTACAAATTAGCTTATTGGTATATTGGGCGGTCACAAAATTCGTAATGCCATGGTTTGAGACCGACCGACCGACTTTTTTTAATTTTTTTTTTCAAGTTCCTTCTTTTTTGAGAAAATCTATTTTTTCGAGCTCTTTTTTTAGTATTTTTTAAAAACACGAAAATTTAAATTCAAATAACCAGTTCAGTTTTTACTATTATGTCGCTAAGATCAAAAAATATTATTCGTATTTCATCAGTATGTAATGTACCTATCTAAATATAATTTAAATGAATTAAAAAAAACCGACCGAAAAATACCGAGCAAAGCTCGGTCAACAGGGTACTAATTTATAATGTAATAAGCTACCTGCAATAATAATTCAAAAATCGATATAATGTAATAATAATAATAATGCAATACTTTTTATAATCATAATTATCATATTAAATCTATTAATAATTAATTACTAGTGTAGTATAGAAATAAATTTTAATTTAATATTTGCATGCCAAAATGGTAGAATGTACAGATCTTTTATGTACTCTGTCAACACTCTTTTTGTGAATTACCTACATTCAATGCAAATAAATCAATATTCTATTCTATTCTATTTTATCCATAAATAGTTTTAGGTCATTTTCTATAGAGTTGTAGCGAAATTGTTACTAATACAAGAGCATTTTGTAAGTTAGACGACTATTAGTAGTTAACTTGTTAATTCTTCCTAGCCGTGATAATTTTCCTCTTAACTTCATTATATATACTACTATCCTTTTTACATTTTCAAAAACGGCTATTTATGTGGTAGAGGTACACATGACTCTATTGAAAAATACCATTTTAAAGCTAAATATAAACGAGTAAAAATAAATCATTATTTTATCTGTATAAGAAGTACTCAAAATGAATTTTTTTTTATTTTTATTGAATTTTATTTATCAAATTTATATTGAATTTTATTTAGATGAGTAGCTAGCGTTAATTACTACATTAATTAATAATAATAAGTATATTATCATACATACATCAAAAAATGTTTGCGAACAGTTCAAAAATCTAAATCTTTTAGTTATTGTAGACTATATCATTAAGTAATTTTTTCTTTCTTTTTAGATTCTTTACTTAATAATATAGAATTAGAATACAAAACAATAAAACAAATTCATTTGTCTTTCCATATAATTTTTTTTTTATCAAAGCTTACGCTTATTCAGAAATCTGACTCAGTAAATTTTGACGGATTAAAAATATTTTTTCGAAGAAAGTTGTGATAGTAACTTGAATTGTAACTATGAAGGAAAAAGGATATTTCACGAGAGAAATAGCACGCAGAGTTGCTGTATCCCAATTCCATGTCGTGGCCACGTTGCCCGACCCCGCAGTAGTCACCCAATTGTTGTGAGTGCTGCTCAGAAGCGCTATATCAGATAGCTCGCAGCCCGTGACCCAATATATATATAACCCAACGTCACTACAAAAAAGCAGCAGTGCGGGCCGCCTCTGGATTTGAAGTTAGCACTCAGACCATTCGGAATTGCTTACAGCAGGCTGGACTACGAGCAAGGAGGTCATGGCGAGCACCTCTGAATTCACGGCAACTTCAGCGACAGAGATTGAAGTGGGCTAGGCTGTGTGGATATAGTGTAATGGCTCTCATAGGATGGAAATGACAAAATTGATCCCTGTATTTCTTGTCTTTTTTATCAGGAATAGCAGCTTAATACTGCTGTTTTTCGTATGGTGAGTGTAGAGATACGGAG
This sequence comes from Parnassius apollo, assembly GCA_907164705.1. Lineage (NCBI taxonomy): Eukaryota > Metazoa > Arthropoda > Insecta > Lepidoptera > Papilionidae > Parnassius > Parnassius apollo. The sequence goes on along the minus strand of CAJQZP010000103.1, from coordinate 769,465 downwards.
ACCCTTTTTTACTGGAAACGAGGCATTCCATTTTAGTCCTCACGGGTGACAACGCATCTGCGTTTTGATTCTTAATCGAGGATAAATGTAGATGTCTGTGGGTCACAGCATCCACTCACCATCAGGTGGACTGTGTGCTCGTTTGTCACCCTTATTCTCTAAAAAAAATATTTGGGTATAGTCTTCCCACGGTTACATTTGATACATTTTTTTGTTTTTTTTTTATTTTTTTTTTTTTTTTGCGGGGTTTTCTTTTTTTCCCCCCCAATTTCCCTCCCCGGTAAAAAAATTTTTGTTTTTTTTTGGATTTTTTTCTGGTTAAGATCTAGTGCGCATTGTCTTTGAGTGGCCCTGTCGTGAATTTCTATTAAGGATGCCATTTTTTTATCTCTTGAGATATGTTCCCATATAACTATTTTTAATGCTTTATAAGATTGACCTGTCTTCTTCTTCTGAAAGTGCCATCTTCTTTCAAAGGTCGGCGATCATTAAGGCAACTTGAATCTTTGATGCCGCGGCTCTGAATAAGGAACGGGTGCTCTTTCCAAATCATTGGTGCGGATGTTCTTCTTTGACCCACACTTCGTTTTCCTTGGATCTTGTCGCCCTGTATGAGTTGCAGTAGATCGTATTTTCGGTTTCTCATTATGTGGCCGAGATATTCAAGCTTTCTTCACCTGTGTTGCGTTTTATTTTCTTTTCCTGTTTCGTAATGTGAATACTTTTTTTTGGAGATTTTTCGACCGCCTGTGGCGTGTAAGCACTTCGATCAATACTTGGATGAGTCAATATGCCACTAGATGTCGACAAATCTGCTGCTGTATCAGGGAGTTCGAAATGTGGATCTTGGATAGAATCATCACTTGCGAAATCCATTTCTCGATTAATAAACAACTCGCCAGTGTAGCCTGATGATGTGGAGGGCATGGGTTCTCCTTACGCCGTTGTGCCTACAGATTGCGGTTCATTTCGTTCACCTAAAAAATACTGTTGAGGCTAATAATAAAAGAATAATTTTAACGATTTATTTATGATTGTTTTTAAAATCAAGAATTTACTGATGATTTCTACTAAAACTACGATGAAAGATGATTATATATTCAATTTATTATTAAAACCAAACAAGGCAACCTTACCTTCAATATTTGAGTTTATCCTCATCACGATCTCAACAAAATTTTGCCTCGCTGACAATCCATAGTAATTGGTAATATTTTTGACTAAAATGTCACACACCACAACTATAGTAAAAACAGAATAGTAGGCTACTTCTTTTGCTATGCTTTTGCGTGCCTGGCACGTGACAGTACGGAATCGTACGCACAAGCCAAAGAACACAAACAGCGACACTTGTTAAGTTGCTCATTTCGCGTCTCGGTTTATTAGGTGTTTACGCTGTTCCGCTCAGATTCGGTATTTTTTTCCTCAACAAAGGGTTCACGTACCCTTCACGCGGCGTTCACGCGTACACATCCACATTCACGGCCCCGTGCCAGTTCGTTTCGGACTACAAAGGCGTATGGACGATGTATTTTAGTCATACACCATCTTCTTTTCTTCCAACGCTTTCTAATGAATTTCTTGTTTTGGATGTCTAAATAGTGATATGTTGCCACAGCAAATAAAGTAATTGCAGCAGCAGATCGGCGTCGGGTTTCACGAACGATTGTGAGCATCCCGTGAATGTGGGGGGCACGACTTGTGCTGTGAATTCGCGGCGATAATGTGGAGCGCCAGGAAAGGTCTGGCCGAGTCGGGGACAGTCACCGCCGCGCTCCGCAATCACCTTTGATACTTTGTTCACTTTTAATAAAATTTTGATAGCAGTCTATTTTCGTTTTATTTTTTCTTTTTGTAAAATAAAATAAATGTATGTGTTTGTTTAAGTAAATTAGCATTTATTAACAGGTTATATTATTATATCTATACATATCTAAATACATACCTGATAAGTACGTTATTATCATGTCACATCACATAAAATTAATTTTAAACATTAAATCTGAGCTGACACCATATACTTGGTGTTAGTTTACTCGTATTTTAGTTATTTGGCATTTGTTGTAACGTAAATAAGGATTTTTTTTGACAAACATTGATTCGTTGAGAGGAAACTAAAGAAATGATTAACAAATAGGATGCATAGGTACGTATCCGCATGTATTATGTTTGTAAACATTATAACACTAAATGATATACATATAAAACTAAAGGAGACTTAGCTGTTAAACAAAAAGACAGTGATAATTCTGCAACAGTGGGCATTTAAGTCTCGCGCGGCCCAGGTGTATCCTACTATACTGTTTTTACTATGCCACAACTATTCTATTAGCAATCAGAGCAAAACTAACTCGACTAGTGACCCAAATCTTAACACCTTATTTTTTATTTAGCAATAAATAATGTTTTGAGTACCTATTCCCAATCCTCATAGTTAAAAATCGAGATAACGCGACGCACTTACAGTTCCCAATAATATAAGTCACTTTCTGTATCCATGAAGTTCGACAGCGTCAATATAACTGACTTGTTTTTTACAACGTTGCAAGTAGTCGCAAGATTCATGGGAATCAAGAGCATAGAGTCGACGGCTCCGTGGCGCAGTGGCTTAGCAATGGGTTACAGCGCTAAGGGCCGCGGGTTCGAATCACGCACGGAACAAGTATTTGTATGGCCTACAAGTTAATTGTTCCGGGTCTGGATGTTTGTCCTTGTGAAATTTATGTTTGTAAACTGCCTCCACGATACAGGAGAAAATTCTAGTGTGGAGGTATCGTTTTAAAAAAAAAAGAAAAGAAAGAAAAGTATAGAAGTACTCCATAAAGGTTGAAAAAGGACGCCACTTGAAAACCAACCGACCAAGCGAAACCGACTTAGGTATGTGTACCTCTACACTCCATAGGTATGTGCTTTAGCCATTAATTATTTATATAAGTATTGATTTAAATTAATTATTTTGGTACACAAAAAAAGCAATTTTTTGACTTACGTGCTTTAGTCCGCCGACCCTAGTGCAAATATCTTTATATCTCAGACAAAATAAAGAGTTTTTATTTCGTCTGAGCTTGATATATAAAAATTACGTGTCACGTTGTTTGTCTGCGATGAACTTCAAGCGAAACCATTCAACCGATTTCAATAAAAAAAATTAATGTGTATTTGCTTGTTCCAACTTAAGAGATAGAATAGTTGTTATCCCGATAAGAGACCCTCAATATTTTTATTGCGAATTTAAAAGACAAATGATCGTCGGAAAGGGCAGAACAAAGTCTGCCTGGCCAGCTAGTATACTATGGGAAGAAATGGCGCAAGAAACCCACAGGAAGTTTATTTTTTTAAATGTCAGATTGTTTACAAGGCATAATTTTACTAACTCAATACATAAAAAAAAACACATAAAAATAAATAATAATAATAATGAATTTAGGTACGATTGGGTTTTAAATTACACATAGTGCTCAACACTTAGCAATTTTTACAAGTATTGCAAAAAGGCATAATTAGTTATAGTTATACTTAAGAGCGCCACCTATTATTTTATTTCTTTACTCCTAAATAAGATCAAATTTAAAAAATCTGAAAGTAACTTGATTAGTAAATTACCTGTAGTATTATTGGAATCAATTATCGTTATTTTGCCTTTGATAAATTACGAAAATCGTTAATTACCGCCAAAAGTGGCTAGGCACTTATAGCGGTTATCAACGTTCTCTTAACCAACAGCGATTAATATCAACCTGGATGGAATAAAATATAATTTATGTTGCAGTGTGCCCAGTATTATTAATTATTTCTGTCACTATGAGTTTCAGAATTAGATTGAAAATGTACTTTTCGTGTTTTTTTTTTCAAAACAAAATCTTTAGCACAATCGTCAATATCAAAATGTATGTCATGTTGCATTTCCAGAATAGCTGAATTTGGTAGTCTCAACGTTGACGCAGTCGGTCTCTGATATTTTTTTATTAACTTTAGTTTAAAAAAGTTTCTCTCGCAACTTGCATTACTAACGGCAGATGTTAAAAAAATCCTCAGCATAATTTTTTATTTTATTTTTATAATGACAATGTTTGGTAAGCCATCTTTAAATTTGGACTCAATCATGTATTTTAATAGACCTAGAAAGCCAGAATTAATTAGCCCTTTTTACAGTCTGGGTCTAATGAAGCTGCAACGCACGTAGACGTGCGCGCCCATGTTGGAACTCTTCTGTATTTATGTCCCAACGAGCTTGATCTAAGTTAAATTTTTTCGACCCAATATTATTGCAGGCATGGCATATTTTTGCGCTAGATTTTGCAGCTGTTAGAATCGATCACGACTTTCAGCAGTTACTCTGTCTACTGCAGTAAACATTGTTCGCCTCAACTTGTTCTCGTACGATAATCCAACATCTACATTTTTGTCGCCAAAATATGCCTCCTTCAGATTCCTCTTGGGGATTCAAAAGAAATTCCAAGCTCTTTACATAAATTTTTAGCATATCGTAGAGATCCGTTAACAAAATCCTCTCGTTATTCTCCTAATAATATTATAAGAAGATGGAATTACAGCGGAGCTTTTTTCGAGAGTCATCACGAATCGTCTCGCATGCAGACTCAACAACAACTTTCAGCTTACCGAACAAGCCGAAGGTTTTAGCACCATAGACCACACATACCCTTCGGCAAATTGTACAGAAGACCGAAGTATACAATCTGCTACTTTGTCTTGAGTATGTGGACTATGAGAAAACCTTTGATTCCGTCGATTTCGACAATGCTGCAATTCCTTCAGCGGTGCCAAGTTGACTATCGGTATATCGAAGTGCTGAAGTGTTTGTACAGCAGGGCTATCCGAGTACAGAACCAGAGTACTAAACCTATCCAACTACAGAGAGGTGTAAAACAGAGTGACATGTTATCCCCGAAACTCTTAATCGCTGGATTGAAAGATGTTTTCAAGCATTTGGACTGAAAAGGGCACGGTATTTACGTCACTGGCGAGCACATCACTCATCTTCGATTGGCTGTCGATATAGTCCTTATGGCAGAATTGCTGGAGTACCTAAACAGTCTCTCTCAACCGATTGGTTTTAAGATGAACATGGACAAAACCATAGAAATATTAAAAACATATCACATATATGAACAAAACAAAGGTTATGTGTAACCACAGATTAGTAAATAGTTTAGGTAACGTCCACGTCACATCTATGCCAATTGTTGTTGGTAGCACTAAGCTCGAAGTTGTTTACAAATAGTCCGACTAGGTAAGTCCAACTTTAACCGAGAGGTCAATCGACGGATTCAACTCAGCTGGGCAGCTTTTGAGAGATTACGACACATCTTCTCGTCAGACATCAAAAACTCAAAACGAGATTGTACAATCAGTGTGGGTTGTTAGTGATAACCTATGGATCTGAGACGTGGTCCTTCACTGCTGGCTCATATGAAGCTCAAGGTCGCTCAGCGAGTTATGGAGAGGGCTATACTCGGAGTTTCTTTACATGATAGCCTTAAAAATAAGGATAACCGCACTAGAACCAGAGCAACCGACATAGTTCAACGGATTAATAAGATAAAGTCAATGGGCCGGCCAAATAGCTCGAAGAACTGACAACCGAAAGGAAAGATAGGTTCTCGAGTGGCAGGCTCAGACCGGCAGGCGAAGTAGGGCGTCCCCGTACTAGGTCTAGTGACGAGCTGATAAGACATGCAGGAAGTCGATGGATACAGGTGGCTCGGGACCGTGCTTTATGGCATTCCTCGGGCCTATGCTCAGCAGGTTTGTTTGTTTGTTTGAATAACTCAGTACTCTATGTCGCTTGTTGGTTCGTTTGCGTCAGTTCGCCGCCACAGTGCCTGCTAGCCGGGCGCCTAGTTGTAGCGAGCACGTTGGCAGTATTCGACTTCATCTCGCCTCCTCTCTTACGCACCCTTGCGGTTTCGCTTGGCACGTCACATTGCGGGCGCAGTTAGGAGTTAATTTTATTGAAAAAATCGTGTCGCTTGCCACCGCCCCCTTTCGTATGCCGCCCGGGCCCGGGGACATGGCCTTCTCGGCACCCTCGCCACTGGTCCAATCATCATGGTAATAAAAACGTACACTTCGTTTTTTGAATAAAACTACCTTTACGGATTTTATCACGTTTAATTTACGTACTTTATTTTCAAATAATGCGATAAAATCCGTAAAAGTAGTTTTATTCAATGTGTAGCGTTCGCGTAAATTAAAAAAAATCATTTTTTCTTTAACTCAGAAAGAAACCTTTAAATCTTTTATATAATATGTCTTAGCACCGACTTCTGAATGTGAAATTAGTTTATTATTTTTAGTTCATTGAAGTTGGCTTATAACAAAGAGATTTAAATATATACTATAGAGGAGAGCGGACATTGGAAACATTTGCATACAAAAACTGTGAGCACGCGCGTGTGTTAAGCCCTCTAGCGAAAAATATCAATAATACGCTGAATATTTATTTGGAAAACATTTTAGCTATTTCCCATTAGATGACGCTTCTAAACATAAGGTAAAAATCGGTTTTAGGCACGTCGTCAATTACTAACATATTTGTAAATAAAAAGTGACGTTACTGGATAACAGAGGGCACTTATTACAATATTTTTTCTTTCTTCTAGAACAATCTACTAGAAATAATAAATTTTATAGATTATTTGGCAAATATACATTATTCTTAGGACAATAAACCGAAATCATGTTCATTTTTTGCTCCATATCGTGACTTACTATATTTTAATGCACAACCGGGCATATTTTCTTTAAAAATATTTTTTAAATTTATGAAACGAATGCGTCTTGACCTTTCGGTGATGTCACTTAGACTAAATGACAAAAATCGGAGATATATCATATATGACAAAAGTTACAGACGACAATTTTGTTGCTGATGTCCGGTCTATTACTACTACATACTTAAATGTCTTTGACGTTTTAATTTTTATTCAAAGTTACTTTTAAAAATATTCTTCGTGATCGTGCTTATATCGGCTTCCGATAGATGGTGGCCTGTTCATCACCTAACGCCGCTTTTAAAATACACAGACTGGTGACGAAAAACAGCTCAAATGTACGAGAGTTTTGAGAAACTTTATAATTTTATGAGTGTTTAAATTAAACAAAACTAACCAATTGCTTCTTATCAATAAAACATTAGGTATATAAGTATTCTCAAACGAAGTAGGGAAAGGAAATAGTTTATCACTAGTCCCTCAGCCTGTCGTTAGATGGCGTTATTTTAAAAGTAATATTATGTAGTCAATAATCAGTAGTATACCGAAATTTTTGTTGAAAAGATTTATAAGGTTGGATTTTCAAACAAAACTAATTACTTTAGTAGAGCTTGGACCATGTGTTTTGAACCTGTTATAATTTTTAAACTCATGGTGTAAACTAGAATAAATAGTAGGTTAGGTTAGGTAATTTCAAGATATCTAGTCGTTTATATGCTTTTACCACTGCTTATGAAAATGCATGCCGGACTGCCTCGTTTGTCTAGTGGTTGTAGTAGTGCGACTGCTGATCATGAGGTCCTGGGTTCGAATCCCGGGTCGGGCCAAAAAATTAATTATTGAGTTTTTCCGTCAAGAAATTCTCAGTAGTTGCCCGGAGTCAGGAAGTTGGCGGTGTCTCACCCCCCCCCCCGTGCCTCGGAAAGCACGTAAAGCCGTTGGTCCTACGCCTGATCTCTCTCCGGTCGTGTCGGTTTACCGTCCCATAGGATTATTAGAGTGAGGGAATAGAGAGTGCATCTGTGCTTGCACATGCACTTGTGCACTATAATCTTGTCCTGCGCCGATGGCTAGCCACCGTTGAGGCAGGCCGCCGTGGCCGGAATTCGGTCTGGAGGACATTATTATTATTATAAAAAAGCCTCTGTCATGGAAAGAAGCAGCAAGAATTCCAACTGGATGTTTTTTAATAATAATTGGAATTGTATGTTGTGCAATTGAATATTAAAACATTTAGAAACAGCATGGTGGCGATCATCGCATTCCCAGAGGTTATTATCGATTATGTATTCTTTCTTTCGTATTATAATCGGTCTTTCTTTCATATTATAATCACCTTGTGATAATGCAGTTTTTTAATAAAAAAAATTACTTTTTTATAGGACGACCTTGTATGTTTTCTGGGACGCTAGTTGCAAAAGTGTATAAATTGCCCCTTGAAAGAATTACTGACACTGAAGTAGAGTAACTGGTATTACGATCTTGTGTTTGTCTTTCTTCTCAGTATTTACAAAATATAGATACATCATTAGTATTAATTATACTATTTTGGTTTCATATTTCATGTTTTTTTTTTTGTTTAAAATCGATAAATCGAATGTAGCATTTTTTTTTTGCGCCCGAAGCAATTAAAGGGCTACCCTATACGTAGGGAGGCGGAAAATGCATTACGCATACCACGATAGCCGGTCTATCGTGGTTATGAGGGGCTCACTGTCCTACCGGGGACCCTAAGTGATACCCTCTAAAAACCGCCTTTGGGTACAGGCAGCCGGCTGATCAAGCTGTATTGTGCCTTATCATGAGCGACCCTCTTTTGGGAAAAGAGGGCGCAGGCGGCTACGAGCCGCTGAGGGAGTGCCTACGAAGGCAAATTAATGTTGGTTGATACAATAATTTAATTTAATTAGAGTTGGCCTGAGCCGCCAGGAGACAGTTCAGGTCATTTGACAGTTTATTAGGCGGGTCCGAGAGAGAGTTTCTCGGCCTGCGGACACGATAGCGAGAGGGGGGGTGGGGCTGCATAAGAAGCTGCCTCACGAATTAATTGGTTTGGGTGCGACTCTGAGGCTTTGAAGAAGTTCTCAGAGAGTTTTTTAAGAAATTGTTGAATTGTTGGGAGCTCTAAGTCCCGATGAAGGTCGGCATTACGGACGTACCAAGGTGCGTTCGCAGCTCGACGACAGAAGAGGTTCTGAACTATTTGGAGTTCGTTTATAATATTAGGGTTTGCGTGGGCAAAGACGGGGCCCGCGTATGACATGACTGGTCGTATACAGACCTTGTAAAGGGTAGGCTTGTTTCGAAGGGACATTTTACTGTGTCGGCCCAATATACTGTTGAGCCTACTCAGATAAAACCGTGCGTGACGGGTTACTCTTTTGACGTGGGGCCTGAAAGTGAGCCCTGTGTCCAGAGTGACACCTATATATTTGGCGGACGTATGCCAGGGGACAGGGGTCCCTAGCATACGTATTGGTGGGGTGTTTTTGAGACGGCGTCGTTTATAATCGAAGTGAACGGCGGAGCTCTTCTCCGGGTTCACATCGATGCGCCATTTTTTGAACCAAGCTCCTAGGTCATCAACTGACTTTTGGATCTTGTTCCGTATGAAGGGTAGTGAGACACCTTTGCAGTAGATGGCAGTGTCGTCTGCGAAGAGGGAGAGTTGAACACCTTTCGACGGGATGGGAATGTCGTTGGTGAACAGGATGTACAGCAGAGGAGCAAGTACTGAGCCCTGAGGGACACCAGCCTTGATAGTTCGCTGTGAAGATAGCGTGCCTTCGTGTCTAAAACGAAAGGTACGCTGTTTTAATTAGGAGGCCACGAGACGAACTAGACGATCGGGGTGACCTATTTTGTAGAGCTTGTAGATGAGGCCTGTGTGCCAGACTATATCGAAAGCTTTAGCTATATCGAAAAAGACCGCGATGGTCTTATGACGACGAGGATAGAAACCGCTGAGGATATATTCCACAATGCGGTGAACTTGTTGGGGACATGAGTGTTTGGCTCGGAAACCGAATTGATGGGGAATGATAAGAGGGTCGCCGTCTGTGGGAAACAGATAGCGCCTCATACGCGTTTGGATGACTCTTTCGAAGAGCTTGCCCATTGCCTTGAGGAGGCTAATGGGGCGATGGCTGGAGGGGGAGGTTGAGAGGCTTGCCTGGCTTGGGAATTCCAATCACAGTAGCCTCTTTCCACGTAGTGGGGAAATAACTGAGGTTGAAGCAGGCGTTGAAGATAATAGATAAAAAGGTTAACACCTGCTCAGGAAAGTGTTTTAGGGCTTGGTTGGAGATGCCATCCGCGCCCGGAGCCTTTTTGGGCTTAAGTCCTTTGATGAGGGATGAAATCTCATCATTGGACACAGAGATAGGTTCGGAGGCCGTAGGGGGTGAGTTCCGGCGGCGGACCTCATCCTCCACTGCCTGGACGTGAGAGGGGTCGACGGTTGAGAACTAGGAGAGCATTGAGCGGCAATGCTATCTGCAAAGCACTCAGCCTTTTCCTCGTCCTCGAAGGCAACCGTGCCGTCGGGACGGGAGAGAGGGGGAGTGTGGGTGATAGCGTCTATACGGAGGGCTCTAGCCATCTGATAGTACGCTGTGTGAGATGGAGAGATATTCTCCATGAGCTTACTCTTTTCGAGGTCTCGAAATTCAAAGAGGCGGAAGCGGAGTTCTCGTTGAAGACGATTGGCCGCGCGCCTATATTCGGGGGTGGGATATTTTGCTGCTCTCCGGAAAGCAGCTTTTTTGGCTTTTAATAGGTTGCTAATATGTAGGGGAAGCCCACTATTGTTAGCAACCGGGACGACCCTTTCGTTCTCCTTAAGGGAGGATTTAATAAGGGTGGAGAGTGAATCGACCGCGGTGTCGATTTTTTCGGGACTATCTAAGTCCGACGGTAGAGAGATGGTAGAGTCCTGTGAGTCCAAAGCTTTAGCTAGGGACTCCTTGAATCCCTTCCAGTTAGTGAAGGTTTTCGTGTGTGTTGGGGGAGGTGGCTGATGGCCAAGAATGAGGGAGACCGGTCGGTGATCTGATCCTAGATCGTCTAGTGTCTCGATTGCTCTGAGGTTGAGAGAAACTCCTTGGAGTAACGCAAAATCTAACACATCGGGGGCGTGATCGGTGTTATCGGGAAAGTGAGTAACAGCGAGAGGACTATGGACGGTAATATCAAGAGACTGCGTGATATCGAGCTGTATCTTGCCACTAGGGGACGTAGTGCGGCATGTCCATTCAGTATGCTTGGAGTTAAAATCTCCAAACATAATGACTGAATTGCCTAAAGATAAAATGGCCTCAAAATCTTTTTTGAGGGAATAGGTTCCTGAAGGGATGTAACAGGAGGCTATGAGGATGGACTGATGTCCAGTCATAGCTAGCCTGCATACCGTGGCTTCCATGTTGGTAAGCTGCGGAGTAGAAATGGGCGAGCAATGAAGTGTCTTCTTGTAATAGATGGCCGTTCCGCCGCCTCGGCGGTCGGGTCTGTCGTTACGAAGAAGAGAGAAGTTTTTAATAGAAAGGCCTCTAGTGTCCTTAGCTTTGAGATTAGTTTCCTGTAGGAGGAGGAAATCGACTTCACGATTCCGAAGAAAGAGCTTAAGCTCGGAGAAGTTATTTCGCAAGCCGCGAATATTAAATGATACAAGCGATACACCCTTAGGTTTGATACAACCGTGAGATTTAGGTAGAGCGATTTGCTCAGTCATTGAGGTTAAGTTAAATAAGTTAACTTAACTTACAACGCTAATAGAAGATTGTTGTGTTCAGCAAGAACGAGGAGACGTTCTTGGGGGGACTTCGCCGCGCGCAGTTTGCGTGCTACTACGGTGATTTCCCTAACATCGATATTCCTAATAGCGGAATATAGTGTGTTGTAGTCGTCAGGTGTGGGCTCTGCTTTATGTGCGTACGAGGTTGTCCGCGGTGGGTCTGCCTTTTTGGGCCCCCAGGGAAAGACTGGAGGCTGCATTGGCTTGGAGAAGCCCGGAGGGGGGCCGAATTATGCCCTGAGGGGGCCTAGGGGGACCCTGAGAGGGTCGAGAGAAGCCCTGGATGGGCTGAGAAAGGCCCTGACGGGGCCGTTGTTGGAGGGCCGGGAATGAGCGGTCATTCACCGGCGGTGGAGCTTGCCTACTGGGGCGAGGTTGAGGTGCGCGTGGACAACCCCTGTAGTTAGCCGGGTGTCCTGTCTGGTTGCACAGGACACAAGCGGGCGGGGATTCGGCGTCTTTGGGCCGGGGACACTCTTTCGTGTTATGAGGTTCGAGGCACTTAACGCACCTGGGTGGGGCGGAGCAGTTGGCCGCCGCGTGACCATAAAGTTGGCAGCGGTGGCACTGCGCCGGGAAACCGCGCCTATGTGGAGGCTCGACCTTCACTCTCGACAGGCCGCACACTGTGCGTACCTGCCGGAAGATGGCTTTTGCCTCCGGTACGTTGGTTAGGATGATGAGGGCAAGGTTAAATCTCTTGCCCGTCCTACTGTGCATTTTGTGCACTGCTTCTACTGGGAAACCTTGGGACTTAAGGTCCTCAAGGATTTCCTCGTTTGAGAACTCGAAGGGGACGCCTCGGATGACGGCCCTGACTTTGCGCTCTTCAGGGAGAGCGTAGGTGTGGTACGAGACTCGTTCGGCTGTGAATAGCCGGGTGATTTGACGGAAATCCTCGATCGAGCTTGGGATGATTTTGATCGCCTCCCCGAGGTTGACGGCATGATCGTACTTTATACCTGCGTTGTAGCAGGTTTTTGACAACTGGGTGAATTTAGCCTTGTCTCTTAGGAAGACAGGGGGGCGGGACTTGCTTCTTAGCAAGGACTGGAGCACAACGAGAGGCTGGTTTGGACGGTGTGCGGACATCCCGTCTAGTGACATGAGTGGGACGGCGGCAGCGTCGGGGGCTGCTGAGGTTGTAGGAGCGGCAGGGGCCGCTGAGGTAGGGGGGGTGCGTTTTAACGCGGCGCGCTTACCGTTGCGCTTGGAGGTGACGGTGGTGAACGTGGACTCCCGCGGTTCCGTCGGAGTCAGAGGACTCCGATGAACCGGAGCCTGAAGTAGTGGCGGGCCTCTTCCGGGAGGTCGGCGCCGAGGACTCGGCGCATGCGTACTCCATTTCTAAGGGGGCAGATTCAGGGGGGGGCAAAAGAGTTCCTCGTTTCAAGGTAAGACGCGATTACCGGCGGCGGATGGTGTGCCTGAAGGGCAGGGAGGGGAGCCTGGGCGGCGATGGTGGCGATGGCGGCGAGGACCGTCTCATTGCCATTTAAACCGAATTGATTAATGAGGGCGGCGAGGGACTCAGTGAAGCTGGATGTGGCCATTTTAGGTCAGTAAGCTACGCTAGGTAAAGATGAGGACGGGTCCCTGTTCTACCGAGAACAGGGACCCGTCGAGTTCTAGATCGCGAGACGTATTACGACACACTATGCACGTAATAGTAATGCAAGAACAACAAGAAAATAAAGGAGACAGTACACAAAAAAAAATTTGAAAAATGAAAATGATAATGATAATGAAGATGAAAATGAAAAGTGAAAATGAAAAAGAAAAGAAAGTAGCGGAAGTCAGTCAGACCTCCCTGCCCGAAGACAGGGGGGCAAGAACTGTAGCGTGAAAGTGACTCACTGGCAGCCTCGACACTGTTCCGCGTGAGCAGGACAGCGGAGGCGCGTGAGAGCGAGACAGCACTACCGTACTGTACGGGAGCGCGGACCACCAGTAGGCGACCGTCCGAGAACGATGCCGCCGGCGGACTGAGCACTGCACTGCGTCGGCGCTGTACAGCGCGAGCGGGACAGCGGGGGGCGCGAGAGCGGGAGAGCACTACCGTACAGGAACGAAAGCGCGGAATGCTACCGCTCGGAAGCGATGCCACAGGCGGAATGCTGTGAAATGTAGCAGTAAATGCAGTGCATTTAAGCAGCAGATATACTCGTAAAATTCAAACAACTTACTTCAAAGTTCAGTCTAATACGAGTAGTGATTAGACTGCTTTTATTAAATCAAAGGCTATACGTTAATTTTCCGAGAAGCTGTTTGTCTGGAGATTTTGAGTTTTGTCGGGAGTCTGGAGATCATTTAAAATGTCGGGAAAACCAGACCAATCCCGTTGGTAACCCTAAATCCGAGGCGAACAAGAAGTTTTGTTACTTATTATTTGCGGGTGATTTGTTCTGCCGGCTCCGTACTTTAGTGCCAACGGTGACCGGGATGGCGTTGGGGCAGTTTGTAGATCGACAGGTTATTGTTGCCGATAACGTTCGGGCCAACCATAGAATACTATAATACACAATAGAATGGCTGTCAACTTTATTTTATACGAGGATTGGATTGCGTCGCCAAACCCGATTCGCTGTGTTGACAGACTGAGCACATTTTAGACTTTTGATTAATGTTCAAGATCATCATTAAATTTAAATACATATTTCTTTGTAAATAGGGTGCAATTTTACATTTTCTATATAAATTGCATTTTGTGTTGACATATATATGTGTAAATTGACGTGTTAGTGACATTTTAGTGGCTACGCTGGCTCCGCCCACTCCCCCGTTCTATTATGTATGTATTATAGTATTCTCGGTTTTCTAAACTCGAATTCTTATGAGACCTCCACGTGTGTGTGTGTGTGTGTGTGTGTGTGTGTGTGTGTGTGTGTGTGTGTGTGTGTGTGTGCGTGTGTGTGTGTGTGTGTGTGTGTGTGTGTGTGTGTGTGTGTGTGTGTGTGTGTGTGTGTGTGTGTGTGTGCGTGAGTGCGTGCGTGCGTTCGTGCGTGCGTACGTGCGTGTGTGCGTGCGTGCGTGCGCGTGCGTTGTGTGTGTGTGTGTGTGTGCACGCATGCGTATAATTATTAGAGATGGGCCGAATATGGATTTCACCGAATACTAATATTCGGCCGAAAGTTCGGTAAAACTTTTACCGAACCGAATATTCGGCCGAACATTATTCGGCAGGGTCACCTCGATACCTAACCAATTTATGTCGTAACTAGTTACCGTAAACCGCACGGGATTAGTGCTGGACCCTGCCCCTCGCTCCCCCGCCACACCTGACATGTTATTGCATCATCTAGTGCTGAGCAAATTGCCGGTACATGCTTATGTTTTGACTATTTTCGTGAGAAAAAAAGTATTTCGTTCTTATCATTCTTAGTGAAAATTGATAAAAATGAGTGGCAAGAAATCTACTATTTGGACGTATTTTAGAGAAACTGACGACCAAAGTAAGGTGAAATGTACTAATGTAATGTAAGGATTCTTTGTTTGATTTCAAAAACATTTTATCAAGCTATATATATGCTATAACTGGAAATAAATCTACAGTGACTCAAAAAATTATGATAGACATGGCAATACTCAATTCGTACATTTCAATACAGTGGACATTTGAGTACTACTTTAACGAATGTTCGGTGATTTAACCGAATATTCGGCCGAATACGAATATTCGGTAAAGCTACCGAATATGCCAAATACCGAATATAAAACGAATATTCGGCCCATCCCTAATAATTATATCATTATAGAACACTACTTTACATTATTTAATTACAAAAATGCCCTTGATCCATAGACTTATTATACTAGGTACTGCGTACCTTGATCACTCAACGTATCCACATTTTAGATATTAATCATAACTTTTGATAGGATGAACAAATTTTAATAAAACAAGGACTAAATGTAAAACGATGATACGCTTCCCAATTTTCGTAACAACTATTTTGATATAAATCACTACTTTAAACATCATACGTTAACAAACAAACAGACGGACAGATAATTCTAAAAATGGTAGAAATGTATTCAATTACTTATTTTATTCCCTCTCCGTGAATTTTGTTACAAAAATATAAAATGTACAGACATCTGCAATTTACATATATGTAAGTTGCAGATGTCTGTAACTAATTCCAGCACCACTACTCCCAACACCACTGCTCTAGGAAAGACACATGATCGTTAATGGTGTGTTTTTCCTAGAGTAGTGGTGTTGGGAGTAGTGGTGCTGGAATTAGTGCACGCAATTGAGGGAGGGCGGGAGGCACTCTTCAAACTACGTAAGTCACATCATTTTATTATAGTGAGTGGATGGTTGCAAAGTAACTAATATCTTTAGTATAATCGGTAGTTCGATAGTATATCGGTGTTTTAAAAAAAAAGCGTTGAAAGGCTTTTTTATGATTAATTATTGTGCCTTAAGCATCTTCGGTTACATCATCACTTGTGTTGATGCTCTTGTGTGAGTATGTTAGTAATGGAGCGGGTTTGCTGGCGGGATGATAACTGGAGATCATGCAGTAGCAGTAGGATGAGCAATAATAACACTTCTTCAGAGTTTTCTTCTATTTATTTTCTTGATGTTTTATTCTTACATTGCCGGATTTGGAATGTTTTAACCACAAAAAAACGCCCCTTTTTTATAGGTAATTTTGACCAATCACAATGGTTAAATTTTGCACACGGCACTAATTTATTTCACACGGCACTAATGATTTCTCGTCGACCAATCAGAGCACAGGGCGACCTTTTCTAAGGGAAACTTACAAATTTCTTTTATTTTTGTGGTAAATCAACCCTTACAATGTTTTTATATATTTCTGATATTAGAACTAGTTTATATTTGCCATATTAAACATTAAACATCCTTAAAATTCTTATTTTACACCTTTGATAAATAAAAATACTGAAGCGGTCTTCTCACGGTATAGCTCCCTAGTAGCTAATACTGGAGCGGTTTTCTCACGGTATATCAAGGATCTCCTAGGTGTGCGTTATTTGCAGTTAGCAGTGACTGTAAATGACCGCCGGTACGACATACTCCGCCGAACGTTGAGTCCCGTGATTCCGTGAGGCGTCGAGGTCACCGGCCCCTAGGTGATTCTTGGGCACTTTATGCGCTCCGAGCATCCTGTGCCTAGTCGCGTCATAAAGTGCCACCGTCGCACTTCCCCCAACCCTTTTGTTGACAAAAGGGGTAGGCAGTGCCCAGTGAGATTACGCCAATACGTTTACACCTCGCTATCCGTGTCGCGCTTCGTGCCGAACGGCTGGCATTTTTTAGACAGGGCCTTATAGATTACCTGACCGACTTAGGTAGGTTCTCAACATGTCCGATAAGGACAAGGGGGGAGCCCCCACCTAAACCCAAACCCAGAAGACCACCCGACCGTCCTGGTGTACTTGACCGTCCAATCGCGTATCGCGATATCTTTGATCCTGAAAGGACTAGAGTAGTGTCCTCCTACTCACAGATCCCGACACGGAAACCCTCCTCACCGGGTAAGGAGCCCGCACCGAGGACCGCGCTCTCGCCCATCGTACCTGGAGGTACGACTGGGCGGGAACCGTTCCCCCAACCCCAGCGGGCCAAGAAGACCCTGAGAAGGCATACGCCTCCAGAAACAGCAGCATCCCTCCAGGAGAAGAGGCGATGCTTCGGTTCTTCCAACTCCTCGGATTACTCGTCATCCGAGGGAGAATCAGACCACCAACCAGGGAAGCCAATTAGGAGATCACCACCCAAATCGCCATCGCCGATTAAACCCCCCCCCCCCAGGACACCGGAACAACACATCAGTATGGATGCTGCTGATCTGGAGCAGGGAGGAGAAGGGTCATACGGATGGAGTGCCACCACGTATGCGACCCTAGCGCCGAGCACATCTGCCGGACACTCACCGTCCGCGCCTATCACCAACCCGTCAGGCCGGCCATCAGATGATGATCAGAGGCCTTCGACCAGCTATGCCCAACTGGTAGCTGCCCCGGCAGTACCAAGGACTAAGACAGCCGAGACACCAAAGCCGCCGGAAGAGTCGGTTAAGAGATATCCACCCATAGTAGCTGAGTGCTTGCCGGACTGGACGAAGCATTTCGAAGTGCTCAATAAGAAGTTGGGCCACCCACCGAATGCTCGTCCGTTCGGCAAGGGGGTTAGATTTACCCCCCAGAGTCCGGAAGAATTCCGGACGGTACAAAAGTACCTTATGGAAATGACCGAAAAAGTACCAGCTATGTCCTGGTACTGTTACATCCCCGAAGAGGACAAGCCCACGAAAGTGGGCATACGGGGACTACCAGTGGGCACGGATCCAACCGCGATAGAGGGGGCTATCAGGGCCAAGGGGTTCCCGATTAGATACGTCAAAGGGATCCCCCCCCCCGTAGAGGCAGACCTGGGTGCCTCTACTTCGCGCAGCTGGACCACCTGAGCCTGGAGCGCCTCAACGAGTTATATCAAGTCGACGAGCTCCTCTTCATGAGAGGAGTCGTCATAGAGGCCTGGCAAGGAAGAGCGGGCCCTTCACAGTGCCACCGCTGCCAGGCCTTTGGACATGCATCCACCAACTGCTTCAGGCCAGTGAAGTGTGTTCGCTGCGCCGGAGATCACATCGCCAGTAACTGCCCAAGGGGTAGAGATGAGGAACCGCGATGCGCGAACTGCGTAACTGCACTCAGTGGAGTAAGCGGGGGAGGAAAAAGAAGAAGAAGGTGCAGCCTCCTCCTCAGGCAGCAACCTCTACCCCAACCCCAGCGGTAACGATAGCCCAGGCGCAGGTTACCAAGGAGGTCAAGAAAGCCAGAATGGGTAGAGTGCCAGAAAGGGCTCTATCAGAAAATAGAGCCCGCTCTACCCATACGCAAAGAGCAGCAAACCAACTCCCGAGACCAGCGCCAACTCCTGCACAGGCACCCAGAACACCAACAGCCGGCTTCGAGACTGCTGATGCCATCCAACGTCTGGTTGGCATTGCAATCGAAGTCGGCAGCCAGGTCCTGGCAGACATCAGAGCCGGGACCGACCCTATCACAGCAGTCATGAAGGCGCTGGCGAACCTCCTGGCTCGGCACTATGGAGGAATCTAACCTGCGCCTCCTCTACTGGAACCCAGGTGGAATCCAGCAGAAGCTGCAAGAACTCCGCACCGTCGCCCAACAACAAGACGTACAGGTCATCTTGCTGGGAGAGACGAAACTTAATCCGAGCACACGCATAAAGCTGCCTAACTACCATATGTATAGGAGGGACGAGGTCACTTCTTAAGGGGCCGCCTACAGAGGGACAGCGGTCCTAGTGAGAAGGGACATCGTCCATCAAGAACTAGACCTACCGGAATACCAGACTATGCGCTCTATCGGCATAAAAATGGAGGCGGCGGGCGAGGAACTTAGGATCTACGCAGCATACCGCCCGCCAGGGACTCCATTTTGCTCCTCAGACGTCCGGACGGTAATGGAAGGCGAAATACCGACCATCATCGCCGGGGACCTAAACGCCAAACACCCGGCGTGGGGATCTAGACTGATCAACCCGCCGGGTCATGCACTTTTCGAAGACGCCGAAAGACACGGCTACGACGTTTTAGGTCCCGAAGAACCCACTCATGTTCCGACGGATCCACGAAGTCGTCCGGATGTATTGGATCGTGCATCGTGCTCGCTAGGAACATCAACTACCCGATAGTGGTAGAGGTGCTGTACGACCTGGACTCACAGCACCTCCCGATCTTAATTACCCTTGGCCTAAAGGCGGTGACTACGCCGCCCAGAACAGTAAAGACACGTGTCGACTGGAGGCTCTTCTACAAACACCTGCAGGAGAGACCTCCAGCACACCACCCCTTAAACACAGCGGACGACGTAGAGGCCGCAGCCACTAACATGACAAAGGCGATTCAAGAGGCCCTCAACGCTGCCTCTACGATCGTCCCGATGTCTACCAGAAGGGATGATCTGCCGCGACACATCTGCGTGCAGATCAAGAGAAAAAGGGCTTTAAGGAGACTCTGGGCGCGTACTCGCTGCCCGAGAATCAAGACGAAATTGAACACCTTATCGGAGGAACTGTCGGTTGCACTCCAGGCACACAGAGGAGATGCCTGGGAGCGGCGCATATGGAAGGCGGAAGAGCATGATGCGTCGCTCTATAAACTGAACCGACAGTTAACTAAAGCCAAACCTCCCGTTTGTCCGCTGACCAACAACGCGGGCGAACGTCGTTACGATGCCAAGGGTAGAGCGGATATCCTAGTAGAGCACTTCGAGGAGTAATTTATGCCGAACCCAGTAAGTGCGGAGTTCTTGGAGCTTCATGCCCAAAAGGAGAGTTGCGTACAGGAGTTCCTGTCGTCGCCCGCGCCGCCTATTGCAGGAGAGTGGTTCATCTCCCCCGCTGAACTGCGGTGGACAGCAACCCGCCTGCAACCGAGGAAGGCGCCGGGGCACGACGGGATTACCACTCCGACAGCTGCCCCGTAGAGTCCTAGTAGAGCTTGGTCGACTCTACAATGGGATACTGCGGACATCCCACTTCCCGGAGGACTGGAAGAAAGGCAAAGTTATCGTCTTGCCGAAACCCGGGAAGGACAGGCGTAGAGCTGCCAGCTACAGGCCAATCACGCTGCTACCACACATAGCTAAACTGCTTGAAAGATTGTTGCTAAGACGCCTCCGCCCGTGCATCCAACTTCGGGCGGAGCAGCACGGATTCAGGAGGGGTCACTCTACAGCAACACAGCTGACCAGAGTGCTGCATCTGCTTGCGGCCGATTACAACCGTGGCCGCACTACGTTGGGCGTCTTTCTCGATATCGAGAAGGCGTTCGACAGGGTGTGGCATTCTGGACTACTTTATAAATTGGAAGAACAGACCAGTGTCCCTCCTGCTATGTTGCGGCTAGTGGCGTCTTTCCTGGCAGACAGGAAGTTCTACGTCTGCGTAAAGGGCGCCGAGTCCGCAACCAGAACCATCAGAGCCGGCGTTCCTCAGGGCAGCTGTTTGTCTCCAGTCCTGTACGCGGCTTATACCAACGAAATCCCTACCCTGGCAGGAAGGCTGCAAGAATGGGAGGATGACGTGAAATTGGCGTTATATGCGGACGATAGCGCTTATTTCACCTCGTCCAGAAGAGCCCATATTGCCACTGCCAGGATGCAACGCCTCCTGGACCTGTTGCCACCATGGCTAGACGAGTGGAGGATGGTCGTCAACGTTGGTAAGACGACCGCTCTGCTCACTCGCCGCCTCAGGAACCTACCACCTCAATTAACCCTCAATGGCCAGCAGATCGCGTACGAGAAGGCCGTGACCTACCTTGGGTGCCGGATCGACCGGGCGCTGCGCATGACTGCGCACTTCGACCTCGTCGTCCGCAGAGCACGATGTGCGCGGGCGATGCTACGTCCGGTCCTGGCATCCAAGTTACCACTTAACACCAAAGTGCGAATCTACAAGACTTATATCAGATCAATTATCACCTATACTGCTCCGGCCTGGTACGCGCTTCTGAGCGAGCCTCTGAGGCGGCGACTGCAGGCCCAGCAAAACATGGCGTTAAGAACCATTGTCGGTGCGAGTCGCTACGTCCGGAATGACGTCATAGCGGCCAACCTGAAGATCATCACCATCCAGGAGTTTGTGGCCCGGTTGGCGCGCGGACTGTTCGACCGTGCAGACAACGGGCCACACACACACATCTTAACAACTTAGCGCCGCTACACACTCGCCCTCCGGACGGGCGACCCTATCCAAGAGAACTCCTCTCTATATCGATTAGGGAGTCGAGTAACAACCCACAATGCCGCAGATAGGCCAACTTTGACTTCCACCAGATAACCACTCTTTTTCGTAGTCTAACCGACTACGGAAAAAAAACCTACCAATTACGACATAAATCGTACTAACACCTACAACGCCAATAGAAGGCTCCCAGGACCGGTCCATAGTGGTGGACCGCGAGGACAACACGGGTAATGGGGGCTTACCCCGAGGCCCGAAACCTGCATGTGCCTTAGTGCATATGAAGACGACATCAACGTTCACGGTATAGCTCCCTAGTAGCTAAGCTTTTTCCTGCGTTAAATACACAGTTCCGTTTGCGCGCCGCCCCCGAGCGGTCGTGCATACAGTTCTTTCGCGCCTCCGACCCTTCGGTAGCGCAACCGCTTGCCCGCGCGCCCCGCTCTCCCCGGCTAACACCGGCCGAGCAGACGCCGTTGGTGAGTCACTTTGTTTTTCGCATCGTTCTTGCCCCCCTTGCTCCGGCGGGGAGGCTTGAGCGCGATTCGCTTGTTTTGTTTTATTTTTAATTTTTCTGTTATTGTTATTGTTTTTGTTATACTGTTACTTGTTGTATTGTTGTATATACTGTTCTTAGAAGATCGTCTCTTGCTCTTTTCAGAGCGAGCCCTTGTTCTTTTCAGAACATAGGGACCCCAGCTTCTGGGAATAGATCGTCAGTCCTCCCCATCTGCCCCCAAGGCCCTGTTCTTCTCAGAACAGGGACCTCTAGTTTTCGTAGAATAAAACGTCACCCTCCCTGTCCAGATCAACATGTCTTCCATAGACATAAGCTCACTCATAAGCCAGGTTGCGGCCACGATCGTACAAATGATCCAAGCCGCAGGAATACCCACAACCGCCCAAATTGACGAGACCCTTCTCGCGAAAGCCATTTTCCCCCCCCGCTGCCCCTAAGGCATGTGTACCCCCGCCCGCCGTCGCTGCTTTCCTCGCGACCCAAGCGGCTGCCCCGCAGTCCGACTTGCCCGCGTCCCCCGACTCCGATATGGAGCACTCGGACACCACGTCCGTTACCTCATCCTCCCGGAAGAGGACCGCCCTCAGCTCCACCGGCTCCTCGGATTCTTCCGACTCCGAAGGAACCATAACCGACTCCCAAGCCGAATTCACGTTAGTGAAATCAAAGCGCGGCCCGAAACGCGCTGCCACTTCTCGCACTCCCCCCGCCTCAGCGGCCGCCGCCGCCGCCGCCCGCACACCCTCCGCCGCTGCCTCTACCTCCGCAGCTCCCATCGTTGCCCCTACTTCCGCAGCCCCAAACGCTGCCGCCTCACAGTCGAAAGACAATACCGCCAAGCCAGCAACCCGCTGCGCTCCCGAACTGGCTAAAAACCAAGTCCCGCCCCCTGTCTTTCTCAGAGACAAGGCGAAATTCACATAATTGTCCAAAACCCTCTACGATAAAGGTTTCAAATATGACCAAGCCACTAATGTCGGCGAGGCCATCAAAATTATGCCGGCGTCTATAGAAGACTTCCGTAACATAACCCGCCTATTCACGGCCGAGCGTGTGTCCTACCACACATACGCCCTCGCCGAAGAAAGGAAAGTCAAGGCAGTCCTCCGCGGAGTTCCCTATGAACTCGCAAACGAAGACATTCTGGAAGACCTTAAATCCCAAGGCTTCCCCATTGAAGGTGTGCATAAAATGCACAGCAGCAGGGGCGAAAGGTTTAACCTCGCCCTCCTCGTTCTCACCAATGTGCCGGAGGCGAAGGCCATTTTCCGCGAGGTACGCACTGTGTGCGGCCTGTCGCGTGTTAAGGTCGAAGCCCCTCACCGGCGCGGTTACCCAGCGCAGTGCCACCGCTGCCAACTCTATGGACACGCGGCAGCCAACTGCTCAGCTCCACCCAGGTGCATTAAGTGCCTGGAACCCCATCACTCGAAAGAGTGCCCACGGCCCAAAAACGCCGAATCCCCACCCTCATGTGTCCTCTGCGGACAAACAGGCCATCCGGCCAATTTTAGAGGTTGCCCTCGCGCCCCTCGCCCACCTCCGAGCCGCAAAGCTCCACCACAGGTCAATGACCGAACCTTCCCGGCTCTTGTAAGCCGCAAGCCCAGCCAGGGCCAGCCCCTACCTCAGCCCCCTCAGGGCTCATCTCAGCCCACACAGGGCATCTACCGGCCCCCACAGGGCCCCTATCGGCCACCTCAGGGCCCTCCTCGGCCCCTTATGAGCCTTCCGCTCTCTCAGCCAGCGCCGCTTCCAATAAACCCCTGGTTCCAAAAGGAATCAAATATCCCGCGGCCCTCCGCCGACCCAAAAAAACAGACAGACTCTGTAGTAGAGTCTCTAAACCTAGTCTATAACACTCTCAATAGGATCAATTTAGATGAAATCCTTATCCTTGCGGGTAAACTGCGCACAGCTCAGTCCCCTCAGGACCGTCTTCTTGCTCTTATTGAGCACATCAACCTTCTAAGGTCTTTGTAATTAAACTATGCCGGAGCCCTCTGCTCCCGCAATATCTCACGGTCGTATCAAACCAAAGGGTTTGTCGCTTGTTTCATTCAATATCCGCGGTCTGCGAAATAACCTCCCAGAGCTTAGGCTTTTTCTACGAGATCGCGAAGCCGATCTCTTACTCCTACAGGAGACCCATCTCAGCCCCAAGGTCTCTAAAGGCCTTACTATTAAAAATTATTCACTTCTACGTAACGATAGACCCGACCGCAAAGGCGGCGGTACTGCCATCTATCACAAAAAGTCCCTTCATTGCTCCCACATATCTACTCCGTCGCTTACCAGTATGGAAGCCACTATCACTAGACTAGCTATGACTGGACACCAGTCAATCATTATAGCCTCCTGCTATATCCCTAGCGGAACCCTCCCCGTCAAGAGTGATTTCGAAGCCATCCTTGCATTAGGCGACTCAGTCATTATGTTTGGAGACTTTAACTCCAAGCATACTGAATGGACCTGTCGCACTACTACCAGTAGTGGCAGGGTGCTGCTCAATATCACTCAGTCTCTCGACCTGACTGTCTACAGCCCCCTCACTGCCACCCACTATCCCGACATTGTTACCTATGCTCCCGATGTGCTAGATTTTGCTCTAGTTAAAGGAGTTTCCCTTAACCTTAGAGCAATCGAGCCTCTCGACGATCTAGGATCCGGCCACCGTCCTGTATCCCTCCTTCTTGGCCATCAGCCATCTCCAACTCCCACTTCCAAAACCTACACCAACTGGAAGGGCTTCAAGAAGTCTCTAGCCTCGGCTATAGACTCTCCGGACCCTCCCATAACCCTTTCTTCCGACGCCCTCGACAGTGCGGGGAAAATAGACACCGCGGTCGAAAATCTCACCTCACTTATAACATCCTCTCTTAAAGAGAATGAAAAAGTTGTCCCGGTTGCTAAAACTAGTCTTCCCCTAGATATTAGCAACCTGTTAAAAGCCAAAAAAGCTGCCCTCCGTAGAGCTGCACGCTATCCCACTCCCGAATATAGACTCGCGGCCCACCGCCTTCAACGCAAACTGCGTTACCGCCTCCAAGACTACAGAGACCACGAAAAGGGCAATCTCATGGAGAAAATCTCTCCCTCTCACACAGCGTACTACCGGATGGCGAGAGCCCTCCGGATAGACGCTATAACCCATACTCCCCCTCTGTCTCGTCCCGACGGCTCCATTGCCTTCGAAGACGAAGAAAAGGCTGAGTGCTTTGCGGATAGCGTCGCCGCTCAATGCTCTCCTAGCTCACAACCCACTGACCCCTTACACATCCAACTAGTGGAGGACGAGGTCCGACGCAGGAACTCGCCCCCTACCGCCTCTGACCCTATCAATGTGTCCAAAGATGAGATTTCATCTACCATCAAAGGACTTAAGCCCAAAAAAGCACCGGGTGCGGATGGTATCTCCAACCAAGCCCTCAAACACTTCCCGGAGCAGGTAATCGCCTTACTGGCCATTATCTTTAACGCCTGCTTCGAATTCAGTTACTTTCCCACCTCTTGGAAAGAGGCAACTGTCATTGGCATTCCCAAGCCAGGCAAACCCCTCCACCTCCCCTCCAATCACCGTCCCATCAGCCTCCTCAAGGCCATGGGCAAACTTTTCGAACGAGTCATTCTCGTGCGCTTGAGGCGCCATTTGTTTCCCACAGACGGCGACCCTCTTGTCATCCCACAACAATTCACCGCATAGTGGAATACATCCTCAGCGGTTTTTACCCTCGCCGTCAAAAAACCATCGCGGTCTTCTTTGACATTGCCAAGGCATTCGACAGAGTCTGGCACGAGGGCCTTATCTACAAACTGTACGACTTAGGCCTCCCAGACCGTCTCGTTCGCCTTGTAGCCTCCTATCTGAAGGATCGTACCTTTCGTTTTAGACACGAAGGCACGCTATCCTCTACCCGTCAAATAAAAGCCGGTGTCCCTCAAGGCTCTGTGCTTGCTCCCCTCCTATACATACTATTCACCAACGACATCCCTATCCCGTCGAATGGTGTCAAACTAGCCCTCTTTGCAGATGACACAGCCCTTTACTCCAAAGGCAACTCACTACCACAGATTCGGAACAAGATCCAATAGTCAGTAAGCGACTTAGGAGCTTGGTTCCAAAAATGGCCTATCGACGTAAACCCGGAGAAAAGCTCCGCCGTTTGCTTCAAATATAAATGACGTCGTCTCACCACCACTCCGCCAATCAGGATGTTAGGAACCCCTGTCCCATGGCAAACTAAAGCCAAATACCTAGGCGTCACCCTTGATGCAAGGCTCACTTTCGAGCCCCATATCAAGAAGGTTACTCGCACCGCACGTTTTTACATGGGTAGGCTCAACAGCATGTTGGGCAGACACAGTAAAATGTCCCTCCGCAACAAGCGAACCCTATATAAGGTCTGCATACGACCTGTCATGACTTACGCGGCCCCCATTTTTGCACATGCTAAGCCCAAAGCTATAAATGAACTTCAAATAGTTCAAAATCTATTCTGTCGTAGGGCCACTAACTCGCCCTATTATGTCCGTAATGCCGACCTACATCGAGACTTAGAGCTCCCAACAATCCAGCAGTTCCTTAAATCACTCTCTGAGAGATTTTTCAAAGCCTCAGAGTCCCACCCAAATCATCTCATTCGTGAGACAGCTGCCTATGCAGCCCCTATCCACACTCGCTATAGTGTGCGCAGACCGAGAAACTCTCTCTCGGACCCCCCCCAACAAGCTTTCGGCTGACCTGAACTGCCTCCTGGCGGCTCAGGCTGAGCCTACATAACACATCCCTTAATCTGCCTTAGTAAGGCACTCTTCTAAGCAGCTTTTCGCCGCTTGCGCCCTCCTTTCTGCCAAGGAGGGTCGCGTTCGTATACGGCTTAGAGAGTCAGATCGTTAAGCCAATTCCTAAAAGGTTGAGTTTAGTGGGTAAAAGTCTCCACATAACCACGCAGCCGGCTGCGTGGTATGCTATGAGCATTCTCAACCTCCCTCCCCCGCTTTCCGGAGGGTTGCCCATATTTGCTTCGGGCGCAAAAAAAAAATTTATACACGTAGCGCCGCCAGGCGGCAGGAATGCACAATGCTTATCGTGGTAACAACATTACGCTTAATCTTAAGACTTTATACAGAATACATTTAAATTTTCTTATTGACTAAGATCTATTTTTATAGAAAACGAAATTATACGAGTAGTTAAATCACGTATTGTCGTAGTTTTTTAAATTACAATAAAACAGAATTAAACATGTGATTAAATTTACACTTCGTTGCTAGCATTTCTAATGTAGTTTTTTAGATTATAAATAAGAATGAAATACTTAGTTAAAATAGTAATTAGATTCACTTTTCATTACTAACACTAACAGTCTTTACGTAGTTTCTGATCACAAATAAAAATAAAATGGAAATAAGCAAGTAGATTCACTTTTCGTCGCTAACAACTTGGTGTCATAGAATGCCAGCGTGATACAGCAGACTAAAGCTGCTTTGTTTCGTATGGTGATTGTAGAGAACCGGAGACCTTTCGTACTGGTAAAATTGATATACAAACTGGTAGGTAATCATTAACTTTTTGTCCATCCATCCATTTTTGTACTGTTGAAATGCAGTTAGTGAGAAAGTCTACTGTTCAACATAAGCCTGGTGTATTGAGGAGATTAGATATAGGTAGTTACCACGCTTTGCAGGCGGGTTGGCATTAGGGTTGCCACCTGTTTTTGAACAAATATAGTATTTTTCCCAAAAAGGCTGCAAAAATATAGTAGTTTTGAGAAATTCCGGCGTAAAAAAAAGTACACAATTATTTTTAATCTTTAAATCTTTATGTCTGTATGTACTCAATACAAATATGAATATATTTATCCATATACATTTGTCATTGCTCTTTGCTTTGGCCATCAATGATTTTAACCAACTTAGCTTCTAACTTACTTTTAAAATAATTATAGAAGTCTGAGCAATTTAGATTCACATTAAAATAAATTAATTTAATCTAAAATTAATTAATAATACATGGACTTTTTCTTTCTTCTTTAAATTTTAGATTCATGATGGAAAATATTCTTTTCGTAAAACATATTTGTTGTCGACTTCCAATCAAATTAATGTAACAAAGCGACAGTTGAATGAGGGATAAAAATATAGTATTATTTTTTATGTATCAATATCCATCTTAAGTCAAGCACTTGTCTTTCCGCCTTAAGTCAGCACTTCCGGCTACCTTACCTGCATGGAGGGGGCACCTCACCACTGTTTTTGTTTTCTTAAAGTAGTGATGAGCATCAGGTCTCGTCATTATAGCATTGTTTTTCGCGCCTTTCACAAGTCAGTCTTTGTAAGCACGAAAACGTTTCAATTTTACTAAAACTAAGTGATAAATAACTACCCTACTGATAAAAAATGGAGGAACAAGTTACATTATTAAATTCTCAAAAACGTGTGCGTACTTCATCATCGAGTTCGGATGCAGGGATTCGTTAGAAAACAGTGTTTGCAGTCGAACAAGGAGACACAAGAACATAAAAATGGATCAAACCGTGAGAAATGAACATTTTGAATTTTTATCACAGCAAGTGTCCTTTTTAACTAATATTATTACAAAATCTAGTGAAGTTAAAAGATCTTATTTATCCACGTGCAAATGTAATACATTTAAAGAAATTAATAGAATTAGAGAGTTTTAATTGTGATGATTGGTATACTGTACGATTTATCGATGCCCAGAAGAAATATTTATCTACCCCCGGTTTTGTCGAACTTGCTGTAAATGATTCGCTAAATTGATTTGAATCTGCAATGTTGCGTGATGATCCTCGTTTTTATTTGCTAAAACGTTCTTTCGCAGGATTACAAGCACTAGAAGATTGGGCCAGTGGGGTTGGATTAAGAATCGTTTGGCAGGAATTTGGGGGAGTAAGGCGTTTTATTTGGTGGTTTGGTCCCGATTATAATAATACCACTCACATTAAAAGGTAATGCACCGTTATCGAAAAAATAAATAAAAACTTTACGTCTCTGGGTTCTAGCCCTTCTGAGAAAAAAAATATACGCCATTTCCTTCATGGTTATTTTTTGCAAACCGGGCTTCCCTCGACTGCGCTACATTTTGCTTCCCTCCCTAACTTTCTCCCCCTATAAATCAGGTTTATAGTCAAAAAAATTACAAAAACATAACTTCAAAATTAGATTTTTGAAAATCTATAAAAAAGAGCATGTCCGGCAGGATGGAAGTGGGGGGGGCGACTCTACAACTCCCCCGCCTCTCTCTCCACCCTCTTAGTTACATCACCATTTTGAGTTATCATTTGTGGGTTAGTTCTACGGGATTTTCTTTTTGATTTTTCTCAAGAACTGTGTATTACCTTTTAATGTGAGTGGTATTGTTATAATCGGGGACCAAACCTCTACCAAATAAAACACCTTACCCCTCCCCCCCCAGATTCCTGCCAAACGATTCTAAATTTCAACCGGCCAGTGATTCTCAACAAACATTGGCTCCAAATACGTTATTTGATAAAATAGACGTTATTTTCTAAGGAATCACCATATAATAAAAATATGCAAATTAACTGAAGATTTGTTTCAAATAGTTTATGGTAGACGAGCGGATCTTGTTAGTTTACGCAGAGGTTCATTACTGCGACAGATTCCTAAAGAATATCATCGCGAGGTTTTGCAAATAATCCCTCCTAACATAGAAACTCTGTTCAAAGACGATTCCATTCAGACCTACCTTCAAAAAATTGGAGGGGCAGATAAATTGATCACTTCATCCCGATCAATGCCTCGTACTCAAAAAAGAAATTTTTTATGCAAATCAAAAGCCATCGACGAGTAAACAAGCTGGTGATATATTTTTTCATCGAAGCAATCCCTCGAAAAGAGGAAAACGTGCACCGCGCCCATCCAACCAAACTAACAAAGATAAATCTGGCAAAAATAAACAAAGTGGAAAGAAATAGCAGTCGCATTCTTCCTTTATAGATGACTGTCGTAAATGACTCAAGAATTTCATGGCGGCTGTCTGAAACAATTTCAAAAGCTTTTGGAGCAATTTAGGCGCGCCGGAACAAATATGCAGACTATTAAGCGGCTCGTACATCCCATTCATACTCAAGCCGCCTCTAATACTTCCAAATCAAATTGTGATTCAGAGCTACAGGACCAAAACTTCCTTAAATATGACTCGCCAAATTTAAAGTATGTTAAAGTCCGGAGTACTCGAACAGGCGGAGCCGAGTGTCGGTTTCCTTTCCACATTCTTTTTGGTGCCAAAACCAGACTGCAGCTACCGTCCAATACTCAATTTGAAACAACTGAACAGGTGCGTCGAAACGAAACCCTTCAGATTGTTCAGTCACTTTCTAGTACCCACCTTCCTGCACCATCAGGATTGGATGGCAAAGTTAGACTTAAGCCAGGCCTACTTTCACGTTCCGATTGCTCGGCGTCATCGAAGATACTTGAGACTAAATTATTACATCAATTCAAACCAGCACCAACTGGTCCTGATGGCCTGCTTACCGTTTGGCGTTTCCTCTGCACCGAGAACGTTTGCCTCAATAACAAACTGGGTAGCAGAGTTTCTCAGGAATCGGGGCATCAGATGTGTAATTTATTTGGACGACTTCTATTGGCAAGCCAGTCGATGCAACACCTATAGAAGATATCATTAACGATAAAGATCATGCAGTTACTAGGTTGAACAATACATTTCGAAAAGTCCGTACTGATTCCGACACAGTGCCTTGAAACGCATTTTGTCACCAGTGGCACTACAAACTAGCGTGGTTATTCCCACCACTCAATCCTATTCTCAGAGTCCTAAACCATTTAAATCAAGCCAGCGGAATATACACATTAATTACTCCGAAATGAAACAAGGTGTTTTGGCAAGCAGATGTTCAACGCCGAGCTCAACACCCCCCTTATCGAATTCCAGACCTAGTCCACACTCTAGTGGACACGAGAACAGGCATACACCCACCACAGATCCAAGACCATGCTCTTGGAAGCATGGCTGATTTTGGGTGGCAAGATATCAAGTTGGCGAGGCTCTACGATCATCAACACATATAAACCAGCATGGAATAGATGGAGAAAATGATGCGAGTCTATTCGATAATCATAAATAACGTACTACTTATTCAGGGTTAGGAAATAAAACTTGCCTATTATTTTTTAATCAATATCCAGAATTCAGGTAAGGGCTACCTGGCGCTTCCTGAGTGCCATAATAACGAGACCTGATGCTCATCACTACTTAAAAGCAAAAACAGTGGTGAGGTGCCCCCTCCATGCAGGTAAGGCAGCCGGAAGTGCTGACTTAAGGCGGAAATATACAACATGTAACATAATTAACGCTACTTTGAGAAAGTAGTTTGTTCAGAATCGTTTACTGAACCGATTCCTATCATTTTTAATATAGGTAATTTTTTATCCCAAGAATAATTAAAACTACGTAAATTACAGTCAATCTAAATCTGTACAGTCAAAACAAACTGAAATGAACCTTAACTTAAGGCAATAAGACTTTTAAGAGTGCAGTTTTATTTGTATTATTACTAATTCCGTCATTCAAAAAAAAAATAAAGAAAAATGAACTTTATTTCAAGCATGTTAAAGTGCTTTGCGTTCGTGGATTTGTACTGTGACCACAACATTCTTCCGGAATTAGTATAACTAATTTGATAAATATGTATTAAGTGTGTGTTATAACATAATATACTAATTGGGGTGTCTGAGGGTGTGCGTTAATTACGTTACATATTGTATAATATATGAAATAAAAGTGTTTGACTCAAGATGGATTCCGGATATTGATTGAAAAAAAATAATAGGTAAGTTTTATTTTATGGTAAAACTCTCTATTTTTCGTACTGTATTATTTTTATATAATATATAGTATAAATGTTTGGAATATAGTAAGATACTATATATTATAGTGCGGGTGGCGACCCTAGTACCTAGTAGTAGGCATCGCTGATTTTAATTATTTTCAGCTTAGATGTGTTTAAATGATTTTCAGTTGTTATCACGACCATGCTGCTGCTCACCTCCTGGTTTGTTTCCCTCTCTCGCCACTTATGACACCTACTGAATGATATGGGGTAGTACAAAGATTTAAATAATTAGATTCGCCCTTACCATAGTATGACCAATCCGAAATGTGTCCATTCTCAAATGAGTGAGCTCACTCATTCGTAATCAGTGCACATTTGTGCGACAGAGAAAGTATACACAATTTTTATAAGATAATAAGAGATGACACTATTGCATTAGTGTGCGCCCGTCCGCGTCTTGCAAACGAACACATCCAAAAATAATGCCACAGTTTTCAACGTGAAGGCGCATCTAACTATTTAAATCTTTGGTGTAGTAGATATTCTCACATCACCACTAGACCACTACACAGTGACTGCTTCGTTGGTCTAGTGGTTGTAATAGTGAGATTTCTGATTATGAGATCCTGGGTTCGAATCCCAGGTCGAGCCAAAAAAAATTATTTATTGAGTTTTTCCGTTTAGAAATTCTCAGTAGTTGCCCGGAGTCAAGGAAGTTGGCGGTGTCTCACACCCGTGCCTCGGAAAGCACGTAAAAAGCCGTTGGTCCTGCGCCTGATCTCTCTCCGGTCGTGTCGGTTTACCGTCCCATCGGATTATGATAGTGAGGGAATAGAGAGTGCACCTGTGCTCGCGCATACGCTTGGGCACTATAATCATGTCCTGCTGATGGCTAGTCTCCGTTGAGGCAGGCCGCCGTGACCGAAATTCGGTCTGGAGGACATTATCTATACACAGTGAGTACACTCCATTGTTGGAGCCAATCTACACTGTGAAGTAAACATAAAAAACTTAAAATAAACAGTGTTCTGTGACCACTGATCAGCATTGTGGAAATGCTACTTCAACGCCAGTCAGTTTTTTCTTCACCATCATTAAAACAATTGTAAAATATTAGGCGGTAGAGCTTTCTAAAAGTCTTTGACTATTAAAGAAAGTATATAAAGTCTGCACGTACGAGTACCTCGCACGAAGTAAATATCGTTAAGTAAATTTTAACGTGAAATTCTCTGCGAAATAAATATAATTAATATGATTGTTTTTAGTTAATCATAATTCATAACAATAACCCATTGTTGTTTTATTTTTCAATTTTTAAATTAAAATTCTAACAGTTATTTTTGTCACAGTAACATTATTTTACGTATAATCCTATAATCTCGCACATCTTTTATCTCTTTCCATCTCTATGCTTTCCCTCTTTACCCGCCCATGTGGGTGACAAAGTATTGATTGCCGATTATATTCCATCCTCTACGCATTCGATCGATTTCGTTTTTTCTAATGATGACAAAAGGCGCTTGATAAAGTAGGCCAACTGCTGTCCTACACTTGAAGCACAAAATCAAACGAATTATTTGTACAAATATGTATTAACTTTCTACTTTAGTTATTTAAATTATTTGGCGTTATCACATTAAATAATATAAATAATTAGATTTTAATAACATAGGCATATTATATGTGCGAACTTTAGAAAAATTATAAAAAAATTGTAATTAATTATTTTAACATTTCTGTTTAGAGTTTTTTTGGTTTATTTTATTATTAGTAAAATATTCTAAACTCGATATTAAACACATAAAAATCGACTCTGCGCTGAATTATGGGGAAAGAATAGTTGCAATGCAAGACGTGGGGAAAAACAATGTTAATTATTCTTTAATTCGTTCAATGTAAACAAGTTTTTTAAATAAGTATGCTGCTCCACAGTTTACTTAATAACAGATAATGCGGTTAAGTTCATTATAATGAAAAAAAAAATTGCTTGTTTTGATTAACAAGCTATGACTGCGACATACATATTATATTGAAATACATATCTACAAATGCCAAAAAATTAATATACTAAAAACTAATTACCTAAGTACTAATTAAGTAATTCTTGGAATAATATACTAACTATACACAGTAATAAAAACCACAATTAAAGTCTAAATAAACTAAATTGAATAGCTGTTAGTTTAAGGCAAACAATACAAGGAGAAACGCTACAAAAGAAATAACCTCGGTGGAGTGGCGATAACACGACACGACTTGTGATAAGGCTGAGCAAGTAACTCGAAGTTCGAAGTAATAATACAATGCCAACTCAACGGCAGACCTACCTATAAGTATCGCTTTTACACACTGTTTTACCGTCTTGCGTCTTCTTCTGCTAATGATGACCTCGTCACACACCCATGAAATGTTGCTATAACTCTAATATATAACAAATTGAAACCTCACTAATTTTTACTTAAAATGTTACAAATTAATGACAAAATTTAGTTTGTAATTATAAAGTTAAAAATGAGAGTAAAAATTATCATTTTTAAGATTTTGTAAATTTAATTATACACCCACCAATTAAAATGTCAATGACTAACACCAAAAGTGGAGCTTATACTTTTTGAGTTTATTAAAAAAATGCACCTAATGTTAAAGTCATATGGTTGAAAATTAATTCATGATCTGTTTGACATTTAAGACAATTTGGTATCGCTGTCTATACACCGGCAGATACATAAAATGGTCGGATAATTCACTGTGTTGCAATAATAAAAATATTTTCGTCTTTTTCACTCATTTCGTAGGCAGTAGCATCACCTTCTTGCTGTAGAAATGGACGTTGAGATAGTTTTAGGCTTCGCGATTTTTGTTTATATCTTCGATAATCGTCGTTGCAAACTTTTGTAATTAGTTTTAAAATCCATCCCGTTGCACAATAATGTAGTGCGTGTATTTAATATTTAGAAAAATCGTGTGTTTTATCAATTTTGCTTTGCCTTAACATAGCACCATTCGGTAGTGCTGCAATTGATTTATGTCTTGAATCGCTATTATTTTAAAAATCGTTTATTGTTTACAAATCACCTACTTGTTGTTATATTTAAGTTTAAATGGACTTATATATGTAGCCTAATCTGTTTTCGTGTAAGTTTTACGTTGTTGCCAAGTGTATAAAAGATTTTATTTCCTGTGGAGTAAAATAAAATGGTCTCCAGTTACTGGTGAGTACTCACGGACATTTTTACTACTTTCGAGTTCTTGATAACATTTTGTAATTACAAAACAATTATGCGGATGGTGTGTCAACGTAGTTTTTCGAATAATACAAAGCATTCTGAAAATGAAACAAAGTTTTTTGTTCATGTTTGTTTAGCAAAAAAATAGGTCTTATTGTATACGCATTAAACTTTTAAGACAAATATTTCATTTCAAATTACGATTTCAATCCTGCTGCAACTTTGAAAATTGGAGAAGTTTCGTGAAAGTAAATAAAAAGTTTTTATTATGACAATTCTGAGGTCAATAACCTAAGGGTTAATCCACCCTTCAAAAGGTTTATAAACTTTTTTTTGCAGTTGAAAATTAAATATTTCTTTATTTATCTAATGCTTAGTGTTCTTAATATATCAAAGAAATACTCATCAACCTAAAACTTTATTAAAAATAAAAACAAATGATTCAGCATGGACAAATTAAAAAGTGCGAACATTTACACAATTTAAAAATCTCCTGAGGACTAGGATGGAATGCTTCAGTTTCCAGTAAGTTTCCAGGGGTCTCTGGATATCTACACTCACCATAGGAAACACAGCAGTATTAAGCTGCTATTTTATGCTGGTATTCTGTGAGAGCATGGTTCTTCCTCGGTCAAGCCGACCCATTTGTACTACAACCATAATATAGCTGCAGCGTGACTCTACCACATTTCAAAGGTTATGAGCTAGACATGTGAAAATTATTCATTTCTCATGACCGAATCATTCTAGTACATTTCATCATGTGTATCGGTACATTTGGATCAATCGTTCAAATGGATCATTTTATACTCTCGTACCCTACACTAAAAACAATTCATTCAGATCATTTGGGATTCGGTTGTTTTTTAAGTCTGTCACAATTTAAAAAGGTTGCGGCAATTGTTTGTGATTGGTTGTACCAGAACATTTAAATACAGATGAATAAACCGTCAATACTTTTGAGTGTACCAGCTCAAACAAAGGAATCATACATGATTGACACATGTCTACTGTGAGGTGTTCCATGTTAGTCCTCAGAGGTGACAATGCATCTGTAGCATTTGTTCAAAGTTGGTGGTACATGTGCATGGGATACAGTGGCCACTTACAATAAGGTTGGCTGTGTTTGTTTGTCACTTCAATTAAAAAAAAACCTGCTTCTGTTTATTGTAGCTGTGGTAGCTCAGATGGTTAACGCTCGCTGTAAATATTACAGAATGCGAGTAACACAGGTTCGATCCCCGCCTGCACCAATGAAGTTCTTAATTGTAATTTTAAGTGCTGATTTACGAAAACATAGTGAGGAAACCAGCATGTCTGTGCAATAAGAACAAAAAATATTTCGAAGACATGTGAAGTTCACCAACACGCATTGGGGCTGCGCGGCAGACACTTTCTTGCCCTAAAACCCTCTCAGAAATGGGCGTATATATGCTGTATATAGGCTGCCGAGCAGTGGGATGTATATAGGCTGTAACTTTAGTTTTGTTTATTGTAAGTTGTGTTTGTACAACCTGTTGCTGAACAGGTGTATTTGTCATTGTAATTGTGGTTCCTTTTTTTGTGTGACAAGTAAGTTCATAGTTGATAAACAAGTGGTAAAATTAAAAATTTTGTACAACCAACTTCCAATACGATTGAACCAATCAATGTATTCGAAATCAATTAAATATAAATTATTAAAGATAACTCAAAAACTACTGGTGAGATCTTGGTTAAATTTACATGGGCTCACATGAGAAGCATCAGCTTTTAGATAAAAAAGAAGCATTTATCGTTACAGAGAAAGTTATGAGGTAACACACATAAAAAAAAGAACATACAGTTGAATTGAATACCTCCTTCTTTTTGTCGTTGGTAAAAAACATTGCATTTCACACATGATAGAAGTGAAACCTTTTTAAGTCTTAATAATAACAATTATTTATAATTCATTCTTATTATTAATATATTGAGACCGAAATAATAGGATTCACTGTATATCTAAGTCTTTCGCAGTCTAAGTCCAGTCTAGTCTAAATCCTATAGATGTATAGTTTGTCTCTTTAACTGTCGCTTTTTTGTTTCATTGAGTTTTAAGTCGCAACGATTTTAAATAATTTTCACTTCAATTATATGCAGACAACATGCTAACTTAGTTCTGCAGCGTATTTTCATTACTCTCATTACTTAACAGGCCAGCATTTGAAACAACTGATATAAGT
Source organism: Parnassius apollo (assembly GCA_907164705.1). NCBI lineage: Eukaryota > Metazoa > Arthropoda > Insecta > Lepidoptera > Papilionidae > Parnassius > Parnassius apollo. The sequence goes on along the minus strand of CAJQZP010000103.1, from coordinate 732,395 downwards.
TAGATGTACGTAAGATGTATGTACTAATTTTTTTTTTTAAGATTATGTGACAAATGAGCATAGTCCACCTGATGGTAAGTGGATGCTGTGGCCCATAGACATCTACATTTATCTTCAATTAAAAATCAAAATGCAGAGGCGTTGCCAGTCCTGAGAACTGAGATGGAATGCCTCGTTTCCAGTAAAAAGGGTCTCCGGTTCTCTACACAGTTTGTTCTATGCTTCAACCACTTTTTGGCTAAAAAATTGCTTCTGTGGGTTATTATGTGACACGGCTTTAGTTAATTTTAAGTGATGTCCTCTAAGATGTATGTTTGTTGAGTACTGGAAGAATGAGCTTTGAATCATTTGGACTAGTTTATTTTAGTTATTTTCATATCATAGTGTGTCATAGTATTTTGCTAGGGCCATAAGAGAAACCTTTGATTTAAAACCCTAGACTGTAAGATAAAAATTCAAGGAAATTAATATTAAGTTTGCCCTCTCAATACAATTAAGAAAATATGATTCATATATATTAATAAGTAGTTTGAAAAAATGATATTTGTTATAATATGTTTATATATTTAAATAATACTAGTTTTTATGGATTTTATTGCATGTAACTATTTAAATACCCCATGTTTCGAGCACTTTACAACACCCATGGTCAGGGGGGGACTGAGATGTTCAACGTCCAGATTTCATAGTTAACCACGGGTTACCATAGATTAAAGTTTAACTTTCATTCCGATCTACACAAAAGTAAAATTTTTATATATGGTAACCGTAAATTGACAAACACGCACAGAAGATATAATAGAACAGATTAATTTTCACTCTATATAGGTAGATAACGAGAATACTTATTGAAAGTCATTTATGTTCTTATCACTGGTTCAGAAAAAACAACAAGAAACCCAACCGGACTTCATTTTAAATAAGTATAATATATATTATATTTTATTTGTTTATTATATATTTTTTTACACCTAATACATTTAATTGTTTTACAAGGCTCCATGTGGCAAATGGCAGGGGGCGGCATATTCAAGGAAAAATCCCACCTTGTCCACCAGTGTTTGAAGAATCAGTAAAAATCTTTGTAATAAAAAACAGGTATAGCTATCCACACTCTCACAGAATATCAGCGTAAATTAGCAGCTTAATATTGCTGTGTTTTGTGTAGTAAGTGTATAGAACTGGAGACACTTTTCACTGGAAACAGGACATTCTATCTCAGTCCTCATGGGTGATAACACATCTGCATTATGAATCTTATTCGAAGATAAATGTAGATATCTATGAGCCACAGCATCCACTTACCATCAGGTGGGCTGTGTGATTGTTTGCCACCCTTATCCTACACAACTAGTTGTTCCGCTATTCTCAACCCATTTGTTGTCAACATACCATTTGTTATATGTGATAGGGCCATGCTGCAGCTATGTTACAGTTGTAGCACAAATGGGTTGGCTCGACCATACTCTCAAGAATACCAGCGTATACCTAATAGCAGTTTAATGCTGCTGTGTTTCATATGGTAAGTGTAGAGAATCAGAGACTTTTCCTGCATTTTGTTTCTTAATCGAGGATAAATGTAGAGATGTCTATGGGCCACAGCATCCACTTACCATCAGGTGGACTGTGTGCTCGTTTGTCACCATAATCTATAAAAAATATCTGAACCAAATTCTTTGCTTCATCACAATATGAACGGCAATGGTGTGGAATAATTCATCAGTATCTGTCTGTCTATCCAATTGCACTGTGTCTTAAATGCAGATGTGAAGTTAAGGATGTGCGTTTTACAACCTTTGGCAAGATAACATATAATTGGGATAGTAGCGAAGCCTGCTTCTTTTGTATTTATAAATTTACACAATACGTGATTGTCAGTTAAGGACTTAAGGATGTCCTTCAGTATTTTCATTTGCTACAGCCTATTAAAAGTAGTGGGCTGAACATAGACCAACCCGTATCATCTTGTCACAGGGCGAAATTTGCCATATTTGTTGCACTTAGTAAGTAGATCGGCAGCTGCAGTTTTATATAAATTTGTGTTATCGAAAGATACTGCTGTCCATATCCTGTTTCATTTCCCTCTATTGCTCTTACAATGCCTGTGGGATGATATGAGCTAGAGCCATGCTGCAGTTATATTGTTAGTATAGTTGTAGCACTAATGGGTCGGTTCGACCGGGGAAGGACTACGCTCTCACAGAATACCAGCGTAAAATAGTAGCTTAATGCTGCTGTGTTTTGTATGGTGAGTGTAGAGAACTGGAGACCCTTTTTACTGGAAACGAGGCATTCCATTTTAGTCCTCACAGGTGATAACGCGTCTGCATTTTGATTCGTAATCAAGGATAGATGTAAATGTTAATGAGCAACAGCAACCACTTACCACCAGGTGAATTGTGTGCTCATTTGTCATCCTTTAAAAGAATTACTCTTATTTTGACCCATCTTCAGTGTCACCAATTTGGTTAATAATCTTATGTCTGAAGAGTCCCTTGCAGACTCTGTTACTAACTTCTGCAACAATAATTTTTTATTGTCACTCTTTCCTCATTCATTATCAAATAATTTAGGTTTTACAATTACAATAGCAGCCTTTTTAATCCACTAATGATGTTTTTAAATGGGTGTACCATATTTTTTACTTTTTTCTGGTCACCACCGTCTCTTTCCTTAGTTAACAGAGTTTGCAGCGTTCAGGCGAAGCTGGTATTTGGAGAAAAGATTGGTATACAGCTTAAAAGGTAAAAGAAAAAATATAAACACATACATATTTTACTGTAGTAGACCATGTAGTGTCGGTGTAAGAATATCCACTATCCCATATCGCGCCGTGGGTGTGTCGTAAGAAAGGCGACAGAAAGAAACAAATTAGGAGACAGCCAACAGCGTTTTTCTAATAACAACAAAAAAATTAAAAAACTTCCGTTGCCAACCCATCTGCCAAGTGTGAAAACTATGGCAAAATCCCTCTCTATGAGTCAGTTTATGGGGGAGGCCTATGTTCAGCTGTGGACTTTAATAGACTGTAATGGATGGATGTATAGAAGACAATCTACCACGAGCACGACTACTAAGAGGTGAAATTATTAATCAACAGTAAATTGTATGTAGAAGATAATCTACCAGGAGACAAGACCACTGTGAGGTGAAATTATTAAATCAACGTATTTACTTGTAGAAGATAATACCAGGAGCACATGACCCACTGAGAGGTGAAATTATTAAATCAACAGTAATATTACAACTATGTAGAAGATAAACAGGAGCACATGACCTACTAAGAGGTGTTCATTGCAACTATGGCAAATATCTCTCCTATGAGGCAATCCATGGGAGAGGCCTATGTTCAGCAGTGAACTTAATAAGATGTAATGGATGGGTGTATAGAAGACAATCTACCAGGAGCACATGACCCACTGAGAGGTGAAATTATTAAATCAACAGTAACATTACAACTATGTAGAAGATAATCTAACAGGAGCACATGACCCACTGAGAGGTGAAATTTATTAAATCAACAGTAACATTACAACTATGTAGAAGATAATCTACCAGGAGCACATGACCCACCGAGAGGTGAAATTATTAATCAACAGTAACATTACGACTATGTAGAAGATAATCTACCAGGGGCACATGACCCACTGAGAGGTGAAATTATTAAATCAACAGTAACATTACGACTATGTAGAAGATAATCTAAAAGAGAAGCACATGACCCAATGAGAAGTGAAATTATTAAATCAACAGTAACATTACAACTATGTAGAAGATAATCTACCAGGAGCACATGACCCACTGAGAGGTGAATTAAATCAATTTACAACTATGTAGAAGATAATCTACCAGGAGCACATGACCCACTGAGAGGTGAAATTATTAAATCAACAGTAACATTACAACTATGTAGAAGATAATCTACCAGGAGCACATGACCCACTGAGAGGTGAAATTATTAAATCAACAGTAATATTACAACTATGTAGAAGATAATCTACCAGGAGCACATGACCCACTGAGAGGTGAAATTATTAAATCAACAGTAATATTACAACTATGTAGAAGATAATCTACCAGGAGCACATGACCCACTGAGAGGTGAAATTATTAAATCAACAGTAACATTACAACTATGGCAAATATCTCCCCTATGAGGCAATCCATGGGGGAGGCCTATGTTCAGCTGTGGACTTTAATAGGCTGTAATGGAATGAAATGGACATATATACTGGATGACCTTTTATACCGTCTGGCAAAAATAGGGTGTAACATGTGAACATAGTAAAAGCCTATGGTACTGATATTTTACAAAAAATAAAAACAAAAATGTTGAATTAAATAAATAATTAAATTAAAATCTATCGAAATTCAAATCATATCCACCCTAGTTTACGAACGCAATAAAACAATAAAATTTACTAGGCATCTTTGACTTTGTCACTTCGCAGGGTCACAGGCTCAAGGGCAAAGTAATTTGTACAAAAAATTTTCAGAAGAATAATTCAAAATTTAATTTTTTTGTAAAATATCAGTGCCAAAGGCTTCTCTTCTCTCCTCCTTTCACATCTTACACCCTATTATTTTCTAGATGGTAAAAAAGGTCATCCAGTCATCAGATCACTTTCTATCAGGTAAAATCCTACCGATCATAGCCTAATATAGTCATGTACTGGTCATTATAAGTAACAAAATAAGTACATGTAAGGATAACATTAAGTAACTAACTTATTCATCACTCCATTTTGATCAATCGGTTTTATGATGGACTCTGGTAGGTGGTGTGAATACTGGTGATAGGTAGCAATGAAAAGAATTGTGATTAAGGTAAATGCTGCAAGTAGAGAGACCCAATCTTAGCTGTGGACTGACAGGCAGATAAATAAGAGGCTTATCACTTATAAGATACCATAATTTATATATTTATTAAGATAAATGTATGAAAGAAAAAATTAAATCCTTTTGAATTTTAGCTAAATTGTATGATGATTATAAAGGTAGTTATATTTTGTAATTACCTGTTTTCAGCACTTAATCGGTTCACTGCTGGACGTGGAGCCTCTGCCAGATTGGGGGATTTGGCGTCACCTTCTGACAAGTACATTGACAACTGCTGCAAAGACAATCGCACCGCTGAAGCTGCTCGCTGTTTTTGGTCTGTTGTTTTACTTTAGGCATTTTTGAAATGGTTATTCCACCATCTGCCAGATGAAACCAGATTTATCTGACCTTCAATTGACACTTATAATGTGATATTGATACATATACTGAAATTGTATTACAACATCGAGTTTGTGGCAAACAGTCACCAGCCAATATTATTTTATTATATTATTTATTATTATATGGTCCTTCGAGCCGGATTTCTGAATTTTAAGTTTGACCAATTGTAAATTTTTAAAGTTTATAAGATATTATAACTGAATAAAATATGTTTAAGCTTTAACCTGAAAACTCACATATAGTTAGAGTCGACAAGGAGTCAAAAAAGGAAAATTATAGTACTAGTATAGCTTGAGTGCCATAAATGTATTTCTTTGCTTGTTACTAATCCAGTGTGTTGTTCAAATTATACCTTATATTGCAATTCATTAATTCCAACGCATTTGCACATTTTTTTATCAATTCTGTATTATAATTGTATAATTTAAAAACAAAATAAACATTGCTGTCTGTAATCTAACATGATGTATGGTTTACAGAAAGTCACCAGAATTTCTTTTTTCAAAATTAGAATATGGAGATATGTCACACATAAGATAAACATATAGTGTAAATATCATACTTTATGTTAGTTGAATAGTAGTATATATTGCTTAAATACATAGTATGCCTCCATAAAATATGTTTGACGAACCTAATCCGCCGTATGATTACGTAACTTCAATAGGAATTGCCCCAAAATTGTGTTATGTGTTTTCATTACTATACTATTTAATAATCTAAAATGAAATAACTTGCTTATTAGCAAAACAAAACGTCAAACGAAAGCAATCTATGTGAATTAAAGTTTTAAAGTAAAGGCAGAATTGGCGATAAATGAGTTCGTCTTCCTTCGGAAACCAATGCATTTTTTTGGTCTCTCGCCAAGGCTGTCCAAGGGAATTTCTGTAAGCCATCACTACCATCTATACACAGGAAGGACGACTCACTGGCCCATGCCGCAAACGAGAAAGCCGATCTGCTAGGCTCTTTCTATGTGCGTACTACCCGACTTTCGATGACGAGGCGAGTATACCATCGACCCTCCCGCGATTTGAGTGCTCCATGTGGGATGTACGGTTCACACAGCGCTCAGTTCGCAAAGCACTCCTCTCCCTGGACATCCACAAGTCGAGTGGTCCTGACGGAATACCCCCAATTGTGCTGAGGATGTGAGCTCTAGAGTTCCCTAGGCGTAGTCCCAAAATCATGGAAGACTGCTTTCATCCACCCGATCCCTAAAAAAGGCGATTGCACAGATCCGTCAAACTACTGGCCTATCGCCATCACTTCCTTGTTCTCCAAAATAATGGAATCCATTATAAACTGCCAGCTCATATGGTACCTTGAGGATCACCAGCTGATTAGTGACCACCAGTACGGTTTTCGTCGGAGTCGATCAAGTGGTGATCTTCTGGTCTATCTGCCTCATGGATGGGCGGAGGCAGTAGAGTCCAAGGGGGAGGCGTTGGCCGTTAGTTTGGACATAGCGAAAGCCTTCTATTGGGTTTGGCACAAAGCGCTTCTCTCGAAGCTTCCTTCCTATGGGCTTCGCGAGAAACTGTGCAATTGGATCACCAGTTTTCTGGCTGATTGGAGCATCAAGGTCGTAGTAGATGGTACATACTCCGATTACAAGCCTGTTAACTCTGGTGTTTCACAAGGCTGCGTGATATCGCTGACACTGTTTCTTCTGTATATCAATGATATGTTGCAAACTGGTAATTTCATTGGTGGTAAATTCATTGTTATGCGAACGACAGCTCTGGCGATGCTTAATACACCGGCCGTGCCAATATTTCTCAGGATAAAATGTCATCAACAAACTTGTGTCTGAAGGCGAAACATTGTAGAACATAGTCTCGGATTGGGGCCAACTAAATCTAGTCCAATTCAATGCCCAGAAGACACAAGTTTGCGCGTTTACCGCTAAAAATAACCCCTTTGTCGTATCTGCTCAGTTTCAGGCCACTCCCCTTCTTGCCTCAGCCAGTATCTGAATCCTCGCCGTCGACATATCGAATGACGTGCAATTTCGTGTTCACTTGGCAGAGAAGGCTAAACTAGCCTCTAAAAAGCTTGGTGTGGTCAGCAGAGCGGGGCAATATTTCATTCCGGCATACCGCCTGCAACTTTACGAGGCACAGATTCGGCCTCACATGAAATACTGTTCCCATTTCTGGGCTGGGGCTCCCCAGTGCCAGCTCCTTCCATTTGATCGCATCCAGCGCAGAGATGGTCCGAATCGTCGGCGACCGAGCAATTTCTGATCGGCTTGACTCATTGGGGCTGCAAAGAGATGTTGCACCTCTGCGTATTCTACCGTATTTACCACGGAGGGTGCTCGGAGTAATTGTTCGGATTAATTCCAGCCGCTCAATTTCACCATAGCACATTGCGATAGAACTCGAGATACGATCCTTACCACCTGGATGATTGGTGGTCCACTACTGTGCGATTACAAGAAGTTTTCTCCCTCGCACAACTTCTTTGTGGAATCGATTACCACCAGCGATTTTTTTTGACCGTTACGACTTAGGGACTTTCAATAAAAGAACCTACTCTTTAAGGCCTGCAACGCATCCGCAATTTTCCTGGTGTTGTAGTTGTTCATGGGCGGCGGTAATCACTTACCATCAGGTGAGCCGCATGCTCATTTGCCCCCACTGGTATAAAAAAAGTCCTATGGTTGACTGTTTTTGGTGTTAAAGTAGCCAGGTGTACGGCTGTAGCCAGACTTGTTTGACTTTTTATGGTCATGGCTGGCTTTTCAGGCTGTTAGGCTGACTGTTGATAAATTATGGAAACCTAGTGGCCAATGTTATACAGCTTTAAGCAATTTAGAGATGGTGGGATTCTCCCTCTGAAGGCCTATATATATATATGCGTAACGTAAGCAGGGGAGTCTTAAGCATTCATGATTATTCAAGAAATAATCAACCTTACTATCTTGTTACCAACTTCAAAAAGGAGAAGGTATTCAATTTGACTGTATATATTTTTTATTTTAATAATGTGTGTTACCTCATAACTTTTCTCTGGGTGAACCGATTTTATTTTCTTTTTTTATCTGCAAGCTGGTTCTTCTCGTATGGTCCCATATAAAGTTAATCAAGATCTGACCAGTAGATCCACCAACAGACCCTCCCAGAATCCATGACCAGAAGTCGGTTGTACAAAGTTTTTAATTTTATCACATGTTAAAGATTAATAATTAAATTAAAAAAATAATTCAATACCAATAAAAAATAATTAAATAATTTGCATTAGCTTTTGTAGTTGGTGCTAAGAGGTAGTATCGAAGATTTAACGCCTCAAGTCAATTCTAAAAAAATATTTATTAGTTATCAAAAAATTCCTGAAGTTAATAAAAACATTTTGTCAGTATTCAGTCACGTGACCTTTTAAACGTCAACTAAGGCAGATTTTTAAGTATTTATTATAAATTTTAATGTCCATGCAATTCTGAAACTATTTTTTTATAGACCGAGGGTAACAAACGAGCACACAGTCCATCTGATGGTAAATGGTCACTGTGGGCCATAGATATACCTACATTTATCATCAAATTAGAATCAAAATGTAGATGCATTGTCACTCCAGAGCATTAAGATGGTATGCCTCATTTCTTGTTAAAAGGGTATTAGGTTCACTACACTCACAATACGAAATTCAGCACCATTAAACTGCTATTTTATGTTGGTATTCTGTGAGAGCGTGGTCCTACCCCAGTCGAGCCGTCCCATTCGTGCTACAATCGTAATATAGCTGCAGCATGGCTTTACCACATAAATTAAAATAGTTAAATAAGTGCATAAATAGTCTCAATCGTACGTTGAGCCATTTCATTCTACCTTGATTCTTCTTGCCGTACAATGGTATATTTATAATATAGTTTTTCTAATGTGATACATTGGCATTTTTCAGTTAACAATAACAAGATGGCCTTATGTGAGAGTCAATTGGATTCAGCGTTGCCACAGTTGAAGCAAGAGGAAGGGTCCTCGCCCAGCAGTGAGAGTCAGGAGTCCCCTGAGAAGAAACCAAAGCTGGAGCCCAATGGAGATATATATGGGCTTAACAAAGGTACAATGTGTCTAAGTATAGTAAAATGAAGTTAGAGCTGTAGGGTAGGTGGTGAAAAATAAACGCCAATCGGTGTGTATTATAAAGAAGCGGTAATATATATATATATATATATATATATGATTCGGTTGGTTGTGTCTGGTCATGAGGTCCTGGGTTTGAATCCCGGGTCGGGCCAAAAAATATCAGTTATTGAGTTTTTCCGGCAAAAGACTCAGTATCTGCCCGAAGTCAGGAAGTTGGGTGTCTCATCCCCGTGCCTCGGAAAGCACGTAAAGCCGTCTCCTGCGCCTGATCTCTCTATATTTGTGTCAGTTTACCGCCCCATCGGACTGAGAGTAAGGGAATAGAGTTCACCTGTGCTTGCGCATACACTTGGACGCTATATTCCTGTCCTGTGCCGATAGCTAGTCTCCGTTGAGGCTGGCTGCCGTGACATTATATTGTCCCACGGTATGATACGGTTGGATTACTTATAGTATTATTACTACCTTAAGTTTCTGTTGAAGCATCGGAAACGACTGCAGTGACTATCTATCTCCTAGCTTAGGGATCTATCAGACAGAAGGCGTTCAAGCGTTCCGCGTTCGCGTTCTGCGTTCATTGTATTGTATTACGTTACATAGACATACCCAGACAACAGGCATTCTGACCGCGTCGGTCAACCAGAACATGGGTGTTTGTGATTCGTGAGCAACTGAACGCTCGAACGCAAAACGCGAACGCGGAACGCTTGAACGCTTCCTGTCTGATAGAACCCTTATAGTGACGTAATTTAGCGAAGGGTTCCCTGGCTTTAAGCACGAGAATAGCAACGGCTATCGTACTCTGTTACCTAATACTCTTCCGTGCTGGTGACTGCAGCGGCTATCTGGCCAGTACCGTTGCTAGCTAAGTAGTGACAATTATCTTCGCAGCGCGTAGCCTACGTAGGGCTCCGCCGCCTGGAGGAACACTCTTGGTGGCTTGTATGCCGCGCCCACACAGAAAGAATATTCGTGTTATCGCGATGTATGTGACCACGTATTCGTGAATACTTCCCTTTGTGCAAAGTCGCAAGCACACATCGCTTCGCTGTCGGTAAACTCTTGAACATCAAAGCATTTTATCGCCATGAACTTCGCTTGTCACACTAGGCAGCGCACAGATATCGTGCGTAGCGGTCGTGTAGAATTAAATTAGGATGTACGAGGTAGGTACGGCAATTTCTTGAAGTAATGAGAAGATAAATAATTTAATGAAACATTTGAAATAAATAACACAGGCGTCTAAAGCTTTTGTAGTTGGTGCATTTTTTGCTACGTTTTTTGCCCTGTAGTCTAAAACGTAGTGAAAAATAATTATTCGATATCATGTAATATAGAGGCCGGCGTATTTATGGTGTTTATCGAGGTAAACTATCGATAAACTTTATAACGCGGAGTGTGGCCAGGTAGTCCGAGGGTTAAGTTTTATCGCCGGATTTCGTCGTTATATCGACGGAAAACGTAGTGAAAAATAATTATTCGATGTTATGTAATATAGAGGCCGGCGTCCATTTTAGTTTAGCGTGTGTTTATCGAGATAAACTATCGATAAACTTTATAACGCGCTGTGTAGCCAGGCACCTTCGCCGTAGTCCGAGGGTGAAGTTTTATCGCCGGAATTCGTCGTTATATCGACGTAAAACGTAGTGAAAAATAATTATTCGATGTCGTGTAATATAGAGGCCGGCGTCCATTTTAGTTTAGCGTGTGTTTATCGAGGTAAACTATCGATAAACTATAACGCGCAGTGTGGACAGGCACCTTCGCGGTAGTCCGAGCGTGAAGTTTTATCGCCGGAATTCTATCGCGAAGCGTGTGACCTAGGCAGTAGTGGGCTAGTGGGGTCGCTCCGAGCGAAACGGATAGTAGTGTGCGAGCGGGTATTCGAGTATTCGACGCCGCGTTGCGCGTGGAATGCTTGTTACACAGCCTATATACTATACGTCCCACTGATGGGCACAGGCTCTCATTTCTAAGAGGGTTTTAGGGCAAAGAAATCTCCGCCGCGCTGCTCCAATACGTGTTGGTGAACGTTACATGACTTCGAAATATTTTTCATCAGCTTTCCTTACGATGTTTTCCTTCACCGACGAACACGTGCTAAATCAGCAGTTAAAATTGCAATTACCAGTTTCATTGGTGCCGACGGAGATTGAATCCGGGATTAATCGCGCGTGGCGCTCTTAGGCACTGGACTACCACGGCTGAATGGTAATGTGTCTCTGTTAGATATATAACTAAGCTACTTTTAATTAATAATCTAAGGGTTATTTAAATTTGGTGCCTTCGTCCTTGTATTGGTATTTTTTTAATGATTTGTTTTTTTTTGTTGATGTTTTGTAGGGCGTATTGGTCTCTAGTTATGTTTGCTTAAGTTTTATTTTATTCATCTACTTTGAGTATATATTTGAGTATAAATACAGGTTTATTTTTCAAACAGTGGCCAAATTTTATACTTAAATTCAAATATGATATAAATAATGATACACCATTATTGCAGTTTTTGAAAATACGTATAAATAGGGTGTCTACGTTTTTTTGAAATTATTCTAAATTGAATGTAATTTATGGTCGGTGACTATGCGCATGCGCGCTTTGTGTGCGATTTTGCCGATAGAGTGGCCCTTAAGCATGTGTGCGTGCGTATTAAAATACTAGGCGTTAGATTTTTATGAATGACAATCAGTTAAAATAATGCATTACCATGCATTCTGAATTTAAAAGATAAAAAGGAGAGAATGTTTGAGATATTTCTTAAATTAATTTTTCGTCACCTTTCGCATATAGTACTTATCTGAAACTTCTCTGCAAATTTGACCGTATAATGCAAAATAGCCCTGTATTAAATTTACTGGTTTCGGTTAAGGCTCTTTAGTACGGTGTGAAGGTAAGAAAATGTTACGCTTAATTTTACGCTATAAGCCAGATAAGAATAATATGGGGTTTACTTGACTGCTTCATTGGTCTAGTGGGTAGTAATGCGACTGCTGATCTGTCTTGGGTTCGAATCCCGGGTCGGGCCCAAAAATTAATTATTGAGTTTTTCCGTCAAGAAATTCTCAGTAGCTGCCCGGAGTCAGGAAGTTGGCGGTGTCTCAACCCCGTGCCTCGGAAAGCACGTAAAGCCGTTGGTCCTGCGCCTGATCTCTCTCCGGTCGTGTCGGTTTACCGTCCTATCGGATTATGAGAGTGAGGCAATAGAGAGTGCACCTGTGCTTGCGCATACACTTGGGCACTATAATCCTGTCCTGCGCCGATGGCTAGCCTCCGCTGAGGCAGGCCGCCGTGGCCGGAATTCGGTCTGGAGGACATTATTATTAGGTTTACTTACAACTTATCTCTCGAACTTCCATCGGTATGCGTAATTTACTTGTGTTTTACTTTATTTAACTGCGCCAAAAAGAATAAAATAAGCTTTTTGTTTAAAACTTTTACTATTAACTTATAATGTCATTATTAGACATCGGATTATATGCACTAACAAAGTGCCAAAATATGCAATAATAAAAAACCGGCCAAGAGCGTGTCGGGTCACGCTCAGTGTAGGGTTCCGTAGTTTCCCGTCCGTCACAATAAGTGTTCCCACTTATGAGTTTAAAGGTAGGTATCCGTTATGTTCGCGCTCCAGCAGCGTTCCGCGCTCCTGCAACTGCTCCCGGTAGTGGGTACTGTTGTTTCCATCCAAGTTCAAAATGATTTTCCTAGAAAGTCCTTATAAAGTTCTACTTTTCAGATTTTTTTCATATTTTCTAAACTTATGGTTCAAAAGTTTGAGGGGGGGGGACACACGTTGTTTTTTTTTACTTTTGGAGCGATTATTTCCGAAATTATTGACATTATCAAAAAATGATTTTAGTAAACCCCTATTCATTTTTAAATACCTTTCCAACAATATAGGGGAAGTTCAGGTAGCCCCAGACACTACAATCAATTGCAAATAAAAATATTAATAAACAAAATTTCTGTCTTTATTTTACACTTAAAGTAAAGCTAGGAACTTCTTTAATCATAATAATTAAAATTATTAATCATATCATTTTTTTTAAGGAAATATATTGAAAATACTTTGGTCTCATTTTTTTTGACGATACAAAAGACGGCGGGTAGCCCCGGACATAATAATCAATACTGGCCTAATCGTTTTTTGGCCTTACAAACATCACAATTAAAATAAACATCCGAAGAATCTATGTAAACACAGTCTTCATGGGCCCAGTTTTTGCATTCCTGGCACTGAATCCAGTCCTCTTCAAATGTTTCTCCACATATGATGCTCCACATATGATCGGTCTCTTCCTCTCCATTTTCTTTGGAAAGACTTTGAATATTTTTAGTTGTTTTTAACATCTTTTTTAGTGCCTTTACTTTTTTGTTTTTTCGGTTTTCTGTCTCTACTTTTCTGTCTTTCCTCTACATCTTTTTTGTAAGGTGATGATGTTATAATCTCGCTCCTTTGAGTTTTTCGAGCCCGCTTTAACGACCGTTTTTTCGATGCGTCAGGAAATGGTGATAGCTGTTTCAATATATCTGTTGAGCTGGTTGAAGACTCCGGTTCATTTGCAGGTAATGCATGACTAGTGGAGGGCACTGGCGAAGAATGTGCTACTGATAACTGATTGGCCATATTTTCTTTGGAAGAAACTTCTTGCATCACATCTGTCATCATTGATGGTAAAAAATCAATGTCAGTAAAGATTTCAGGGTTAAATGGATAAATTCCTGTGCACTTGAATCCGTTTTGTGCTATATCCAACCTTGCTGCTCTGCTAAAGGCTTCGTCCACAAGTGCAGCAATATCATAGTCAGTGATTCTAGCTGCAGGATTTCGCCTCATCCATGCTGAACTTGCAGTTGCAAATGCAGACTTAAAAGGTTTAAAAAAATGTCCTGTCCAACGGCTGTAATTTATGAGTTGTATGAGGTGGTGTGCTCAGCATATGAATGTGATGATTACGTGCATATTTTATAACTGCCAGCTCCTTATGACTAGCGTGGCCATCCAAAATTAAGAGGACAGGATTTGTTTCTGTTGGCTGAACATGTTGTTTAAAATGTTGCAACCATTGGAAGAACACCTCACCATTCATCCATCCGCTCTCTTGAGGAGTAGCAATACTATCTGGTGGAGCTCCTATCATCAAGCGACCGTTCTTATCCATTTTCTTCCGAGGAAAAATGAAAAGGGGTGGTATGAAATGACCAGTGACATTCATCGCAAAAGTTAATGTGATGTTTCGACCTCTTTCTGCAGATGTTAATTTACCAACCTGTTTTTTTCCTTTTATCGAAATGACTTTATCATTTTTATGCACATTTGATACCCCTGTTTCATCGGCGTTGTAAATTCTAGAAGGAGGGAATTTATATTTCTCTTGAAGGTGATTAAGCTGGCCAAAGAAACGGCTAACTTGTGGTTTGTTAAACCCAACAGCCCGCGCAATGCTAGTCGATTCGGGAGTTCTTAAAACAATATTAGGATATTTTTTTCTAAAACTGTAAAAAAAGTCCTTTCCTGCGACTCCCTTCTCTTTATTAAATCTATGAGGGATTTTGAGGTTTTCTGCCAAATCAAACGCTAATTTTAAAAACTCCTTCCTACTTAATGGCATAAGACGATTGTCCAGTTCTTTAACATGCTCATATAGTTGCATAGAAAAGTTTTCAGAAAATGTGGTTTCAAATCGCCCCAACTTCGGGTAAAAAGCAACCTCTTTGCCACTTTTCAAAACTTTCAGGCGATCGTGAAGTGAGCTTCTTGGGACATCAAACCTGTCTGCCGCTTGTCTTACAGATTACTTTCCTTCCATCACATTTTTAACAGCTTCTTTCATTTTATTTTCGTCCCATTTTCCTCTATCGCTAATTCTTCCCTTAAATTTCGGCATATTTTAGATCTTTCTGCAACAATAGTAAAAACATTTTAAAATATTTTCCATAAAAAAGCAAACTGACAAAACAATTGTAATTTGTTGACACAATATTGCGAAATTCAAAACTTAAACCACTGTCCGGAGGTACCCGACATTATCGTGTCCGGGGG
Source organism: Parnassius apollo (assembly GCA_907164705.1). NCBI lineage: Eukaryota > Metazoa > Arthropoda > Insecta > Lepidoptera > Papilionidae > Parnassius > Parnassius apollo. The sequence goes on along the minus strand of CAJQZP010000103.1, from coordinate 717,041 downwards.
GTACCCGATCGTTATCATTTAACATTTTTAAACACAGCTCTTAAATAGTTAATAAATTGTTTAAAATCCTGTTACAAACTTCAAATGTATAAAATTGGCTACAACATAAATAATAGACAAGTTTACACACTTACGTATTGTACTTAGTAATCCTTCAATGAAGTTTGACAGGAGCGACGAAGTTTTTTTGGCGGGAACAAAACACACACTCACGGGTAACTAGCTTGGCGGCCACACCGCAACTGAGTTGGATTTGCTTTTACTCCAGACGGCGCACATTCATAGTAAAGTTTTACCTACGCAACGTGTTTAGTTTCTTTGATATTTAAATGTCCGGCGTTACCCGCCGTCCGGGGCTACCCGACTTTCCCCTATCGCACGTTAGGGTTGATATAAAAAAAATCACTTCCCACTTTACATATAGGGGGGCTACCCTAATAAAACATTTTTTTCCAATTTTTATTTTACCACTTTGTCGGCGTGATTGATACACGTATTGGTACCAAATTTCAGCTTTCTAGTGCTAACGGTCACAGAGATTAAGCGAGGACGGACAGACGGACATGGCGAAACTATAAGGGTTCCTAGTTGACTACGGAATCCTAAAAAGGCCGAAATATGCACTTAAAACTGTTGATATGCTCATGTGAAATATGCATAATGAAAAATAAAAATAAACATTTTTATATATTTTAATTAAAGACTACAAAACCAGCGAAAAATTCTTGTTCTTAAAATTATGCATAGTGTTTATGAAATTTTTGAGCACAAATTTTATGTAGTGTAGAGGTAAGGAGTACAGCCTGTGTATTAAAGTGTCTGTAGAAAACTTATTATTAAATAAATGTGGCGCAACTATAGCTACGGGGTAAATTTTAAAGAACGTGCCGAAAAATATTAGTGGGATAGACGACTTTCTCGAGGTTATATTTACTAAATAAAATTATTTTAGATTTTAAAGCTACTGAGCAGTTAAGCAGCACACTTCACATCGTCGTTAACTGCTAAGTTCATTTCATGTAACTGTTTTCTGTAGCTTCTTTGTAAGAAAGCACACGCGATGGTGCTTTTAATAACACTTTTTTTTTTGTAGAAGAAATCAATTTGTTAACATTCCCATACTCTTGCCTAAGCTCTTCGCAAGGCGATGAAACCTGTGAGCTAAACAAGTAATGTGCAGTAAATTTGGATAGTTCAGTTAGCCACTGCGCTCGCGCCCTTCACGTCTTCGTTACCTAGGTTCCTATACGTACGTCCCGCTACTAAACGAAATATGCACGATTAGGGAAAAAGGCTAAAATATGCATTCACGCCGTAATTCGAAAGTTATATGTATTTGCATACACAAATATGCATATGCATAAAATTCGATGTGTAGTCATTACACAATTCATATGATATAAAAGCTTTTCGCGAGATATTAACTTTCGAAGAATCGAGTAAATATAGATATCTATGGGCCACAGCATCCACTTACCATCAGGTGGACGGTGTGCTCGTGTGTCACCCTTATCCCATAAATGGACTTGCCGGCTCATCACAAAGAATCTATTAATCCGACTCGGTTTCATTGCGTGGAATTCCAGTGCCTGGTGGGTTGCCGCTGAGCGTGGACTACCGGTCGCCGGTGTCGCACTTCGTGCCGCCCGCCGTCGAGCTGTACGCGGCGAGACACAAGCCGGAAGTTAATACAGGTAAGTGATTTAACCAGGTTCATCACAAGCGGTGAAATTGTGTGTAGGTACTATTCGGCGTGAATTCATGCGCGAATTCACGACACAAGTTGTGCCCGCCGCATTCACGGGATGCTCACAATCGATCGTGAAACCCGTCGCGAAACGGACGTAGAAGCTGCAGCTGATATAACCTTATTTGCTGTGGTAACTTAGTCATATTAGACGTCCAAAACAAGAAATTTATTAGAAAGCGTTGGAAAAAAAGATGGATGATTAAAATACATCGTCCGTCCGCCTATGTAGTCCGAAACGAACTGGCACGGGGCCGTGAATGTTGATGTGTACGCGTGAACGCCGCGCGAAGGGTGCGTGAACCCTTTGTTGCGGAACAAAATACCGACTCTGAGCGGGGAACAGGCGTAAACGCGCGTGAATCCCGCGAAAACCGTCCACATTCACGTTCACGCCTGTTTACGGAGCTTCACGGCGATAATGTGGAGCCGCGGTAAGAGGTTTATTGTAGCCATATATTTGTTACAATGAAAATATTTATTTATTTTATTTAATTGAATAAGGTACGCAGACAGTTAATTTTAGAAGTTTATATTACTATAAAGTTCTTAAATTAAAAGTATATTGGTGTTGATCTAAACTGCAAACCAAAAAATTGTACACAGTATAATAATATTACTGCAGTAGAAACTTTAAGTAGTCAAATGATTATGACCTAATCACACTTCCATATTATAAACATTAAAAAAGAAGTTAATTGATAGAATCAGGCGTTACTTTGCGGAAATCCATTATAATACTGCCCAACTAAGCGCAAAAGCGGTATCTCAATGGAAGCGAGTTTCGACTTAGTTGACGTTATGTAAAAGTGTTTTAGTTTTTGCTTTATATTAAGATTTTTTGTTTATCAAGTAATATTTATAATATAACATTGGGTCTATTTGTTATCAAAATAATTGGAATATCAAAAATCTTTGTGTAAATACCTTATTCATGAGATACTGCTACATTGCTTAGTGAATTAAAGAATTAAAGTTTGAGTTACCGCTTTTTTGTTACCTCTTCTCCTACATGTCTGTATATAAAAAGATATAAATCTTTTGTGTATAAAAAAATGTGTTATTTTAAAGAAAAAACTCAGTCAATATATGTTAACAAAATCTTTTATTCATTAAATTTGAAATGGCATACATAATATATAGCAAAAGAAACGGTTTCTATGAAATTAAGTCAAATGATACAGGGAGATCTCTTCAAAAGGACATTCTATTTTGGGGTATAATATTTTGAAAGGATTTCAAAATATTTTCTTTTTTGCTTTTAGAAATGCCTTCCGGAGCAGTTTTCCCTTTTTTGGTGGTGGCAAAACTTGAGCTTTTAAAATTTTATTTCCGATTATGCTCGCAGTGATAGGGTCCTTATTGAATCCAGTTCTGTATGTCAGATCAAAACTGCCCCTGTTGACCTCTACTTCGACCATTTCATTAATATATGGACGCGGTGCAATTCGAGACAGTTTATACTGTGTCGTGTTATCTTCCCAGTCATAAAAATCTTGTAGAGACATCTCTTTAGGTTTTACATTTTTCCTGCAGTAGTAACTGCCTGAGAAAAGTCAGCAAAGTCATAAATTTTGTTTTTCATGCGATTCATAGATAACCACCCTGTGGTGGAAACTGTCGGCAGACATAAAAGTGTGGCCTGGTTCGAAATATTTGATCACGATCTTGTCGGCGTTGATGTCATTTGAATTGACTACGTAAATTAAGAACGAAAAAAATGTCCAATTTTTGTTTTGTGACGAACAATTGTCGACCCACAGTATGATTTTCTTTTTTATCTCGATGAAAAATAACAAAATGGAGGTATGCGCTTATGATTTCAGATTTGGAGCGTCCAAATAATCCTTCATACCATAGTACAGGAAAAACACTTAAACCTTTTCTGCCTTGACCAGTGGGCATGAAACTTTCATTATAAGCAACTATCCTGTGGGTGAAAATAGCAGTTTTGAACATGTCTATCCTGGGCAGCATGATAACTTTTTGTAAGTCGGCAGAATATACAACAGTACCAATTTCATTTAGCTCACTGTCTAATTTATATTGTGCTCTCGACATAGTTGCCCGTTCATTATGACTTGCCCACTTTGTGCAACCTAAACAGCCTTCTTGGAGATTTTTTTTGTGTGTGTATTGTCATGCAGACGGAATTCTTCACAGTCCTCACACTCTTCGTGGCCAAGCTTCAAGAAAGATATATTTAATGCTGCGATCACTTCTCGGTATTTGTCGTAAGATACGCTGTGAGAGGGATTTTTTTCTAAAAAGTCTCTGTGCATCGCATGAATTGTCAAATCACTGGGTAAGTATAAGCGATTGGGGGCGTGCTCACGCCTATAATGAGATATACTAGGCTCGAAGCTCATTATATGTTCCTTTATAGGATTTGAGTCAATCTTATTATGAGGAGCAGCTCCCAGTCTCCTATCTACTGGCGGTGCAACTGTCTCCTTGCAATTGGCCAAAGCAGTCTGTAAAGGTTTATCGTTAGATAGTTTGTAGCCCAAAGTTGTCAAGAAGAATGTTTTACATACTCCATACGATGTCCCATTCCCGTCTTTAAGTGAATAACTGTAGATTGTTTTTTTCCTGTAGTCTTCTGATTCAGATCTTGTTACTGTTCTTTGTTTCACAGGTTTTGCTGAAGTGTGATGCAGCATAAATGCCTTCCTTTCTTTATCACCTAAATTCCAGAAGCTTTCATTTATAATTTTTCGTTGATCCTCTGATATATTCTGGATACATAGCCTTTTGCAGGAAGCTGGACAGGGTGGTTGTAAGCCATGTTTTTCTCTTATCTCATTTTTTTCGCGTCTTTCCTAACATTGAGTGGTTGGTTGCATGTTTTTCTTTTTCTAATTGTACCTGCTTTTGTATAAGTTGTAAAATCATGTGTATTATCATTAGTTCTCTCATTTTGTGTCAGATTTTCAGTGTCCCTTAGATTAACACTCCTTGTGACTTCGTTTCCTCGGAATGGATCCTCTACCGATCTTTCTTGTTCAGCATGTGACCCACTTGATTTATTTGTTAGAGGGTCAGCAGTATAATTCGTATTTTCAAAAACAGTTATCATTGTTTGGTCTGTGTCAACTTGAAAAGTACAGGGCCTTTGCTGATCATTTGTCTGATCAGTCTGTGTGTGATCAGTCTGTGTGACCAGAGTTCCAGTACTAGCGCTATCTACATTACAACCATTGTCTTTATCAGAACAAAGTACTGGCGACGATGTTTCAGTTAAAATATTATATTCAGTAATTGGCACAGTCGTTAATGTAATCAAAGAGTTCATGGAAATGTTGTTCTCGGTTTCTGCGTTCTGATCGTGTTGATGCTGATTGAAATAGTCAACTGTCGATGTGGATGGGCCCGAAATACCGATTTCTGTGTTCTGGTCTTGTTGAGGTTGATTTAAATAGTCAACTGCAGTTGATGTAGATAGGCCCGATACGAAGTTAAATTCTACAGATTCGAGATAATTTGACGGATTATTAATCTGAGCCAGTGATTGGTCTGCACTATCGTATCTTGAAAATGGAAGATCGTCATCTGAATCACTGCTATGGAAAAAGTCAGGATCGATATTTTGAATATTAAGTTGCAAATATTTTGATTCTTTAAACTTTTCTCTCAATGCCTTATTTTTTTGTGCCAGTAGCATCATCATTTTCGTATTTCTTTGTGACATCGTTTATCTGAAACAATATTCGTTTATAAATATTTAATAATTTTATTGACATAATAGGTAATATTTTTTTTGTATTTTTCTTGTATACAATAAAGTGTTCTTTACAGTAGAAAAGTAGAGTAACTCTACTCCAACAAAAAGTTTCACACATTCACCATAAATTGGTAAATTCTTAATCTGAATAAAAAAGGTTTGGGAATAGGTATAATCAATTGACATGACAGCGAGTAGTAAATAAAGTTCCGTTTCGCTTTGTACGTTTGGCGAGAGTGCCGGCCGAACGAAAGTTGGAAGAACCTTAAATTTCAATGTTGAGTATGATTGTATTGTACTAAAATTATGTTTACAGGACTTACCTGACTCGCGAAACACAAAATTACATCACTAAATACGTTAATTCACCATTCTTTACTTATTTAACACGGTAATTACAAGATTACGATCTAATTGCAACGAAAACAAACGAGTTATGACGCGAATTTGTCAACAACACGAATAAATCACCATAAAATGTATTAGAAATCCGATCGTATCGTTTATACCATAAGGGCCAATTTTATATGCCACTGCAGCCGTATCTCATGTAGTCCAAATGATTTGCGGATCAAGTAACCATTGTAATACTAAGCGTCATAGCGGTAAGTCAGTAGTTTACTCGTTGTACATATTTGCCGCTATTTGGCTTAGAAAAAGTGTTGTTCTTTATTAAGAGATTTGGCGGTATTCAATTATACGGCTAGTTGCCTTCGTGATATTGATATACCTCTAATACTCTTAGTGATTTGAGGTATAACTGAGATAGGAAAATATTTCTTAAGGCTTTTTTCACATGTTTTGAACAAGATACCGCTAAAAGGCTTAGTTCATTAGATGCGTATTTTTTTAAGCTATCCGATGACATAAAAATCGAATTTTCGGTATTTTTTTGAGATACCGCTTTTGCGCTTAGCAGGGCAGAATAGAGATATTAATAGTTATTTTGCAACCATCCGCGCAATTAAATAAAATGATGTGCCTTACCAGGTTTGAACAGCACCTCCCCCGCCCTCCCTCAATTGCGTGCACTAATCCCGTCACCACCAATCCCAGCACCACTCAGGCATACTGGTTTTTCATTTGCACCGATGCGTATTTTAAATGAATAAGAAGCCATTCGAAACTTTTGTGGAGCTTCAGTAGTATGTCTCTTAGGGTATGACGATGAAATCAAACTAATCAAGTAAGCATCTTGATTGTTTTTGTTGCCCAACTTATTGAAATGTTGTATTATATTTTCTCTAATGATTTCTTAGCACCCGAAATGTTGGTTAAAAACTAAGTTAAAATAGTTGATTAAACCCGATAAAATCCGTAAATATAATTTTATTCAATATTTTCTCTATCTTGAGAACTTATGGTATAATATTTCAAAACTTTGTACCTGCAAATAAATCATTTAGGCTTCATTTTACCTCATATATCATTTGACCTTCAGTTTTTCCAACAAAAAATATTAAAATAAATTCAGTAAAAGTGATACCTTGATGCACGCACACGTGTGTGCATACAATATTTGATGCGTGGCAACGACTTTTTTTTTGATTCAAAATACTCCTAGTACACAACTTGTAACAGCTAAGACTGGCTTTTCATTTACAGGGATATGACTATATATATATATATATATATATATATATATATATATATATATATATATATATATACATCCCGTAACTTATTGTACGTCCACTATGGCCAATTTTGCATATAATGTGGCGTCAACCTGCTTACGACGTCCAATATACGGACGTCAAATAGGAGACTTAGCGCAATGTTCGCAAATTGTCATGCTGATCACAGAAATGTCAAAATCTAAAAAAAAAATTGGACGTCATTTTTCTTCCAATCTTGCTGTACTGTACTGTAATATAATATACTGTAAAAATAATAGCGCTGCTGTCGATTTTTTAATACTTTCATTTATGGCCGTATTTGACTTCCGCACAAAATTAGGAGATGCGACGTTGCCGTTCCGTCACCGTTGCCAACGTGTTACTTGTATTTGGTGATATATGGTTATGACTGCCTCGTTGGTCTAGCGGTTGTAGTAGTGCAACTGCTGATCGTGAGTTCGTGAGGTCCTGGGTTCGAATCCCGGGTCGGGCCAAAAAATCAATTGTTGAGTTTTTCTGTCAAGAAATTATCAATAGCTGCCCGGAGTCAGGAAGTTGGCGGTGTATCACCACTTCCCTCGAAAAGCACGTAAAGCCGTTGGTCCTGCGCCAGATCTCTCTTCGGTCGTGTCGGTTTACCGTCCCATCGGATTATGAGAGTGAGGGAATAGAGAGTGCACCTGTGGTTGCGCATACACTTGGGCACTATAATCCTGTCCTGTGCCGATGGCTAGTCTCCGTTGAGGCAGACCGCCGTGACCGTAATTCGGTCTGCAGGACATTATTATATGGTTTATACTGCGCTTGGTACCTACTAGTAATTTTAATTTTAAACTTGTTTTCTTAACCTTACATTTACCTACACATAATATAGACGTCCGAATATCCTAAAAGTTTCATACTGAATGATATTTGACACCCATATTTTTGAATTCAGTTATATTTTTATAAATGTAGATGCGGGCGTCGGCATATCGGTTTATTTCATGCTGCACTATATTTTAACATTTTACATTTGGTACTTTGTAAGCAACCCATAATTCTGTTTGAGTATAAGTTACCCTCTGATTGAGTACAGGAAGATGGACTCAATTGTAGATATTGACAGGTTTCATAGAAGTTTGTTTTATTATATTGTGACTAATAACCTAATACCAATATGGTCTGGCGAAGAAACTCATTTTAATATAAGGTTTTACTGCATTAACTGCCAATGGGTTGTTAATTTCTACAATAGACCGTGGCGTGTTGTTGCTGACATAACTCCGAAAATATAATTTATTTACTTGATCGTGTTGAGTTTTGGTGCTCTCACTGCATCTTAAGAATGAGTGCGACTATTGTACCTAATCTGTACGAAATTACTCTCTACTTAACTAGATTCATTTTTGTGAAAGGCTATTTTTGTTAAATTATGATATTATGTTTGGTTTTACAGTTAATGGAAATACAATTTAATTTTTCACACACGTTTTCTAAGCTTCTAAGCGTTTTATCATTTCTAGAACGAAACATTTTATAAAACACCAAAGTGACTATTTTACACCGCATGGCCTTCCTACACTAAAATACGAATAAAACAATAGCAAAAAATGTCATTAAAGAAATGATCATCAATGTGTGTTTAATACACAAGGAATTAAAATATAAATATATTCATAGTTATATGGACGTTAAATATCGTGCGGTATTAAACTTTACCGATAATCTGACGTCCACATATAGAAATAAAACAAAATTCAAAAATATGGACGTCAAATATCATTCAGTATGAATGTTTTAGAATATTCGGACGTCCATATTATTATGTGTATACAGGTAGTAATTTAAAGTTAAAATTTTGGCGCATACAGTGCCCCAAAAACCGCTACGAACGGCAACATTTATTAAAAAAGAAATAAGAAAGATTTTCTAAGCATTTTATCATTTCGAGAATGGAGCATTTTATGAAACACCAAAGTGACTATTTATACCGCATGGGCTCCCTACACTAAAATATAAATAAAACAATAGCGAAAAATGTCATTAAGATAGTGATCATTAATGTGTGTCTTATGCACAAGAAATTAAAATATATATACTCGTATTCATGGTTATACGGACGTCAAATATCGTGCGGTATGAAACTTTACCGATAATCTGACGTCCACATATAGAAATTTAACAAAATTCAAAAATATGGACGTCAAATATCATTCAGTATGAATGTTTTAGGATATTCGGATGTCCATATTATTATATGTAGCAAAATCTAAGGACACGAAAACAAATTGGAAAGTAAAATTATCTACTAGCACTGAGTACAGTATAAACCGACAAAAAATACCAAAATATGCCTTGAGCACTAAATAAATAATCAACATAAATAAATAATAAAAAGCAATAATCAACAAAAACTTTGGACATCGGATATCGAAGAAGTGGACGTCAAATAAAACTTAGTGTGAATATTTTGGGATATTCTTACGTCCGTATATGTGATCATAAAAAGTAAACTCTCAGTGAGAGCACCAAAACTCAACACGATCAAGTAAACAAATTATATTTTCGGAGTTATTCATGTCACAACAATACGCCACGATCTATTGTAGAAATTATCAACCCATTGGCAGTTAATGCAGTAAAACCTTACATTAAAATGAGTTTCTTCCCAATGTCATATTAGGTCATTAGTCACAATATAAGAAAATGAACTTCTATTAAACCTGTCAATATCTACAATTAGTCATCATCATCATTCATCATTACAACCTTTTACAAGTGCACTGCTGAACATAGGCCTCCCCTAAGGAATGCCACAAAGCACGGTCCTGAGCCACCTGCATCCATCGACTTCCTGCATGTTTTACCAGGTCGTCACTCCATCTAGTGGGGGGTCGCCTCACACTTCGTCTACCGGTACGAGGCTGCCACTCGAGAACCTTTTTTCCCCAACGGTTGTCGGTTCTTCGAGCTATATGGCCGGCCCATTGCCACTTCAGCTTACTAATCCGTTGGGCTATGTCGGTCACTCTGGTTCTACTGCGGATATCCTCATTTCTAAGTTTATCACGCAGAGAAACTCCGAGCGTAGCCCTCTCCATAGCTCGCTGAGCGAATCTTAGCGTCCTCATACGGCCAGCAGTGAAGGACCACGTCTCAGTTCCATATGTCATCACTGGCAACACGCACTGGTTGTACAACTTAGTTTTCAGGTTTTGAGGTATACCTGACGAGAAGATACGTTGTAATTTCCCGAACGCTGCCCAGCCGAGTTGAATCCGTCGATTGACCTCTCGGTCGAAGTTGGACTTACCTAGCCGGACTATTTGTCCCAGGTAAACATACTCGTCAACAACTTCGAGCTTAGTGCTACCAACAACTACCGGCATAGGTGTGACATGGACATTAAACATGATCTTTGTTTTGTCCATGTTCATCTTAAGACCTATCCGTTGGGAGGTACTATTGAGGTCATTGAGCATAGTGCTTAAGTCCTCCAGCGATTCTGCCATAAGGACTATATCGTCGGCAAATCGAAGGTGAGTGATGTACTCACCATTGATGTTAATACCGTATCCTTCCCAGTCCAGTAGCTTGAAAACGTCTTCCAATGCAGCGGTGAAGAGTTTCGGGGAAAACCTCTCTGCGGTTGGATAGGTTTCGTACTCTGGTTCTGTACTCGGATAGCCATCGTAGCCCTACTGTACAAACACTTCAGCACTTTGATATACCGACAGTCAACTTGGCACCGCTGAAGAGACTGTAGCACCGCCCAAATTTCGACGGAATCAAAGGCTTTCTCATAGTCCACATACGCCAGGCAAAGTGGCAGATTGTACTCTTCAGACTTCTGTACAATTTGCCGAAGGGTATGTATGTGGTCTATGGTGCTAAAGCCTTTTCGGAAACCGGCTTGTTCGGGAGGCTGGAAGTCGTCGAGTCTGCGTGCGAGACGATTCGTAATGACTCGAAAACAGCACGTAGACGCGGCTCAGAAGGGAAACTAGTCTATAGTTCTTCAAGAGGGCGTTGTCACCTTTCTTGAAGAACAAGACCACCGCGCTTCTGCTCCACGCCTCCGGAGTAGTGCCACCATGGAGGACGGAATTAAAGAGCCTCTGAAGGACTTCAAGTACCGGTTTTCCACCCGCTTTCAGAAGCTCCGCTGTAATTCATCCTCGCCCTGGGACAATGCCGTTTTTAAGGTGCTGGAGAGCCATTCTAATCTCGCTCAGACTGACGTCCGGGATATCATCGGAATAGTGTCGGATAAGACCCGCTCTTGGATCGTTACTCACACTTGCGTGTGGCTCCAACGATGATGTGTACAGCTGCCCATAGAACCTCTCAATCTCACTCAGAATCTCAGGTGTCCCGGAAACGATGCTGCCACACCAGTCTTCAGCTTTGACAGTTGGCTCTTACTGGCAGACAGATCTCTGGCAAAGACTTTGGAGCCCTGGTTCCGCTCAATCGCTTCTTCAATACGAGCAGTATTATATTTGCGTAAGTCTCGCCGCATGCATTTGGAGATCTGTCTGTTCAGTTGCCTGCATGCTGTCAAATCTGTTGACGATTGCAGCCTCATCTCCCGTCTAACAGCCATGAGATTAAGAGTGTGATCGGAGAGCTTTTGTGTTCTTCTGCGGCCGGTCTTGCAGAACTTAGCTCCGACCGCATGGACAGTTTCCATGAGCTTGTCATTCATATCGGCAATCTTCTAGGCACTGAAAGGGACTGGAGGCCGTTTATTTGCGTCGTTGCTCATGGGGGGATATTTGCCATAGTTGCCACGCTTGGCGAGCGGGTTGGCAACCGCGGTTTTTTATTATGTTATTGTTGTTATTAGGAAGATGCTGCTGCCCATCTCCTTTCTGTGTCCCTCTGTCGCCTCTTACGACACCCACGGGAAGATATGGGGTAGTGGATATTCTCAATCGCCACTACACGGCTACAATTAAATTCAAATTCAAATCATTTATTGCGAATATAGGTTGATACAGATGGTATTGTCATAGTTTATCACTTAGAGAACAAACACTTAGTACAGCTATATTCCGCCATTTGGCATGCAATATTCATTACATTTTATTAGTTTTATATTAAATTATTTAAACATGCTTTATTTATAATTGGAGTTCAAAATCAAAATTAATAGCGATATGTCAATTTAGATAATAATAAGTCAAGTCAATTTAGTTATACTGTCATGTATTAGTCAATTATTGAATTTCATATTTATCTTCGAGATATTCTTTCACACTGTAGTATGCCCTATTAACGAGAAATTGCTGCAATAGTATTTTAAAATTATCTATGTTGGAACATCTCAAAATGTGTAATGGTAAATGGTTATAAATTCGAGGGGCCATACAAAATATTCTGTTGTTAAATTGGGCTGTTTTGTTTGATGGAAAACCTATTTTATGATTATTACGTTTACTGTGTAGGCACTCAAATAAAGAAATATGCGTAATAACAAAGACGGCTACCTCATATATATAAAGACATGGAAGTGTTAACAGTTTCAGACTAATAAAAAATGGTTTACAACTATCCGTCATTTTTAACTTCACAATAGCCCTTACACATCTCTTTTGGGCTCTAAATATCATATCATTGTCTACAGAGTTACCCCAAAAAATGACACCATACCTTAACATTGATTCTACATAACCGTGGTACGCAGTGATGACCGCAGATTGATTCACAATTGTTCCAAGTCTATGCAGTGCATAAGAGAACTGGTTTAGTTTAGTACAAATATCTTCTGCTTGAGATTTCCATTTTAAGTTTGAATCGAGATTGAGGCCTAAAAATTTTGCATTTTCGACTACATTTATTTTTTGTGCGTTGTAGCGTATATTAAGATTAATTAAATTATTTTTTATATTTCTGAATGTCATTAAATTTGTTTTATTTAGATTAATTAATAAATTATTATTTGACAACCATTGAATTATAATGTCTAGTGTTTGATTTATGTCAGATATCATTTTATTTTTGCTTGTGCTTGTAAACATCACTGTACTGTCGTCTGCATATAATACCATATCTTGATTTATATAATTTGGTAAATCGTTTATATAAACAAGGAATAATAATGGACCAAGAATACTTCCCTGGGGTACTCCTTGAGTCACTTCACGATATGACGATGAATGTACTATTTGTCTATACGTTTTTGAGCATATGCGCGTAATTTGTGTACATTGTTTCCGATTTATTATGTAAGTTTTTAGGAGATTAAGGATATTTCCTCGGATCCCGTACGCTTCTAATTTACTTAAGAGGATACTGTGATTAACATAGTCAAAAGCTTTAGTTAAATCCATGTATAGAGCAGATACTAAGTGATTATTATTAAGGCTTGACATTACAGTACGTAGAAATTGAAAGACAGCTAAATTTATACTTTTATTTTTCCGAAATCCGACCTGTTTCTCTGTGAAGATTTTATATTTTTCGAAGAAATCATTAAGGTTTTGACTTATTACCTTTTCAAAAATTTTAGAGAATATCGGTATGAGTGCTATGGGTCTATAATTTGCAACATCACTCTTATCATTTTTCTTAAATACAGGTTGAACTACCGTTTTTTTTAATTTATTTGGGAATATTCCAGAGGCTATACTTAAATTTACGATGTAGGATAAAACTGGTGAGATGATGGTTGATACACTTTTTAATACCTTTGTGCTAACGTCATCATAACCTGTGCTGTTTGTATTCTTTAATGAATTAATTATATTATTAATTTCGAAAGGAGTCGTTGGGTTCATAAAAAATGAGTTATAAGTATTATATATATATAAATTTATATATATATATATATATATATATATATATATATATATTAGTATTATATCAACGAGGTAACAAAAACAATGAACGAAAATAAACTAATTAAAAAAGTTATCACTAAAATTATTGCTCTGAAGTGTACGGAAGCCGAATGATACGTTCGAAAGTCGAAACCAATAGACGACGAGAATCGACTAATGAACCAATCACGTTGAACGTCAGCGTGGTCAACGTCGTATCGACCAATAAAAAGTGTGCTCACGACTTATGTCGGCAATTATACATGCGTGCTGGATGATAAAGCCGCTATCTACCCCCTAAGTTCAGGTTACTCAAAAATAGTTAACTACGACCAATGTTATCCCTTGCCGATCGACATCTCTCGTTGATCACATCACACAACATCCGTCTTACTATTTATCTAATAGTTTACTCTGGTCGTCGTTTACCAATTAGCGGATCTACGTAAAACAAGTAGTTTTTATTGACGTAAATTATTCAACGATCATGATGATTAAAAGATAACTGTTTTTTATAAACTAATTTATCGTTGACGATAAACAGTCGTTTCTTCGACTGTAAATACTAAATACGTCGACGACCCAATTTAGTTTGAATCTTATTCTTATTGTCATACAATATTAAAAGCTTTTCAACACCGAAGTGTGAAGTAGCTTTCACAAAAAGTATTATATGAGCTATACAGCCCACCTGATGGTGACGATGACAGGGATTCCACACAACTAGTCTTGTATTAGCCGGCCAAACTATACCGCGTTTTCAAATACTGATAGCGCCATCTAGTATTGGAACTTTTAACTGACATTATAATAATTACATACCGCCGTCTACCGGCAGAGACGTAGCAAATGATGTTGTCATTTTTAGCCACAAAAAAGGGTGAGGTCGCCATTCACTGTATGTTCTTTTTTTTGAATATGTTAATTAGTATTACATTATAAAGGAAAACTATAAAATGTTAAATTAGTTAAAAAAATTATAATAAATGTGATAAAATAAAAATATTTAGCATTAATAATGCTATTACTTAACCTGTACTTACACGATATTCGAATAATTATTCAAAAAATATAATTCAGTTACTTTCAAAAATAAAAGCACTCTTATAAATAAGATGGTTAATTTTATTTAATAGAATTCCAAATTCAATACATTATTTACAATTTTCATAAAGTCCTTACTAAACCTTTTCTTTCTTTTTAAACACTGGCTTCTGAACATTAATTAAGGCGCAGATAATAAAAACTATCTCATCAAAATTAGGAAATAATAAATTTGGTACTTCAGATAAAATTTTAAAGTCCTTGATTTGTTGATTAACCCGTTCCATATGTATCCTTACAAGCAATGTTGTATGTTTCGACTACTTCTGGGGTGAATTGATCTTTATGACCAAAAGGAGGCTTCACAAATACAGCATTTTTATTCTGTACTTGGGTTTTTATCTGTGAAAAGCCTTTGTCAGCAAGCACTACATCCATCACCAGGCTCAATTAAACAACAATCATTCGTTATGAAGCAATCACCAGCTTGACCACCATAACATTTGGAGATTAAACTTACAAATTCACTTGGCGTACAACCCACCATGAACTTAACTGTATGATGCTTATATTCTGAATACATTAATATCTTTTGGTTAACTTCTGGTGGTATTTCAGTATTAAATTCCGTACCGAATTATAACACGAGTTTCTGGGTAATGTTGTTTAAAATATTCTGGTAGAGATGCTTTTATAGTTGATTTAGAAGGCCAAAAAATAAAATTCTTCAGGAAAATATTCAAACGTTGTATGTGCTTTACAAATATCCTATGTGCTGAAGTGAAGTTCGATGAATATTAAACAGAACAGTAAGTGCCGTAAACGTTAAACCAGTTTTCAATTTCATTAATGTGAATAATAAACTGGTTTTTTTGTCAATTTTTGTGGCTTTACGGTCTGGAAGTAAATTAAAGAGGTAAGAGACAATTATTAATGGCACGGCTGTCAAACTGCTTATAACTTCGTCTGTAGTAATTGAAGAGAGTCTGGAGACGCCAGTAACTTAAGGTATCTTCGTTAAGTATTTAGTGGACTGTAATTTTGGGTGCATACGACAAAGGGGTAAATAAGTAGGTGGGATAGCACGCACTGACCTGATGAGGGCTGCCGCGCCTTCCTCCTGGAGTGTCTGCTATACAGCGGGCTCGCCACGTGGTTCGGCGCACACGCACTCTCGGAACAGTTTCGTGAAGTCCCACACTCTCGACCTTTGCCCTTACGGGGGCGTTTCACACTCTTATGAGTTACAAAGACACAATGTCTGATGCGGTGAATATTAAACATAAACAGGAGAACTCAATGTTCGTCCTGCGCGGTTTGCGGTTAATATATCTAAGACGCGACGGCTGGCCGTGCGTTGCGGAGAACGTAATGTCACTTAATATGACGCGCGCCGAGATCCTTTTTCTTCACCTCGGCGGCAGCGCGTGCGTTAGGAAAGGGAAGGAAGGAAGGAATCAAATATGCACTAGTCATTTCATTATGTTGATAAAGTAGTTTGTTAACTGGCGTTACCAGAGTCCATTGAAACCGTAACAAGATTTAGTAAGATCCACATTTATTGAGTCACATGTTGACTCTCGGACATTCTTTGAAATTTGTATATTTGCTTCACAATTCTTGGCTTCTGTTTTTTTTTTCATTGGAATATTTATCTGTACTGCTGCAGTGCTTATGCCGTCATAGAGTCAAGACTGCAAAAAAAAAAAATGCTAAAATGTCATTCGTCTCATCTACAACTATCTCTACTTGACAACTAATGCTTCGTCCTCCTGTACAAGGTTTAAGAATAACACTTTCAACATCGACGTCAGATTGATTCAGTCAACACTATTGGCATGTACATCATCACCTTGCTCCATTACTGCTTTCATTGTATTGCTATTGGTTTTTTTCTTATAGGATAGTGTGACAAATAAGCTCACAGTCCACTTGATGGTAAGTGGTTGCTGCGGTCCATAGACATCTACATCTATCCTCGATTACGAGTCAAAATGCAGATGCGTTGTCACCCGTGAGGACTAAGATGGAATGCCTCGTTTCAAGTAAAAAGGGTCTTCGGTTCTCTACACTCACCATACGAAACATAGTAGCATTAAGCTACTATTTCACGCCGGTATTCTGTGAGAGCGTGGTCCTTCCCCGGTCTACTACCAGTATAACTGCAGCATGGCTCTACCACGTATATAACTTGGTAAATATTAAATTATTAGTTTCCTTACTCACAAGAGATTTATTAATTTTGGGAACTCTTAATAATTCACGATTTTTGACTCTGAAAATATTCCAAGGATTCTATAATTTCCCTTCCAGGAAAAATCGAGGGAACATAAGACGGATTGTTCTTTATTGATAAAATGAGAACTACAAATTCTTGTTTTTATTTGGTGCCCAGTTTTTTGGATTTTCTCTTTAATCAAAAAACTAAAGGTTAAGTTTTGATTATAAAATTCATATCATTATAATAAGAACTTAATTATCAAAATAATAGTTTTTTACATGCCGCGAGTTTAATCTGAAAGTTTATTTTAATTTTGTAATAAATTTGTTAATTACATAGAACTTACACATAATTTTTACTGGGTTTATACAATGTATGTAAGTAGCAAAACGTAATTGCTATCTATGCAGCTCTAAACATGCTCTCCGGGAAGTTATAAAATTTCACTTTCACTTCAATTGCACGTTTTTGACGTGATCTATCATTACAGTCACGGATACAGCGATTTCCACTTAAAGTTGACGTTATTAAAATTATATTAATATATTTTATTAACATGTAATTTAATATTAATTAAAATGTTTTGTTCGTTCAAAAGTTTTATTCGTAAGAGATATTATTATATTTTATTAATAATTATTAGTCACTGGTTTGTAGAAAGGGCGAATAAGCGATTTTTCTATGATTTTCTTTTTCGTAACAGAACAATTCCCTGAGTCATTTTTAACAGAAATATTCATTTTTGAGTAACATGTTTAACATTTTATTCATGATTTGGTATTCGGCCGAATATTACAAATATACAAAGTGGCCGAATAGAAACCGAATATTCGTTGTATCTCTAATTTGCAACCCAAAACCAAATCTATAGGCAGAATTGTTTTTACACCTTACCTTACCTTTATTTTTAACTTCACCTGTTAGTGTGTATGGGGTCAAATCTTGCAACTTAATTTTAAAACAGAACACAAATTGAGCTAAAATTTTGCATACAATTTCAACTGGTGACAGATCAATCTATTCTAGTTGTATGTATTTTGCTGATGACAATACAGTCTAGTTTAGGGTTTTGTTTTCAAAATGGCTGCTCCTCCGAAGTGGAAATTATTTTTAGCAGTTTTATGTTCCTAATATAAAAATGCCAATGAGAAACTTGTTTTCAAAAGAAATATAAAAGTTAGGTACAGCTTATTGAAAGTAAGCTTTTTTTTTTAAATAATACTTAAAGTATTATTATTAAAAAAATTGTGAACACTGCGTTTTGTTTTTTTAATTATTGAATAAATGTTTTTGTCACCAATTCGACGATTAGATTTTTGAATTTGGATTGTCCACTAAACTCTATAAAAATCGCGTTGACAACCGACGTCGGTCTTGGCTAGGCGTGGCAGCCTTGTGCACGAATTTGCAGGAAAATTTCAATACAAAGATACAGAAAGTGGCTAAAAAGAGCGCGGCAGATCTATAAAAGTATAGAATAGAGAAACATCTCGAAATATTCCGATTTTAAAAGATGAGGTTTTATATTTTGATACCTATGTTTTAAGCAGATTTAAATAATTATATCTTTTAAAGTAATGGTTTTTAATTTGCTAAAAAAGAAGTTATTTCTTTACTTACCACCCTTAGGGGTGAAAATTTTTCTATAAATATCTATTTAAGAAAAAAAAATAATTAAAATCGGTCCTTTATCTGCGAAGATATATGAAATATCTTAAACAATAGTCCAATAAGAAACTTTTTTCCACCCTGGGAGGCGGAATTTTCTCTTTAATAATGGGACCACCCTTAGGGTAAAGACTATTTAATAAAAAAAAGAATTATTAAAATCGGTGCCCAATCTGCCAAGATATCGCGTAACGTATAAAAAAAAGAACATACACGCGAATTGAGAACCTTACAATTCGACTGTATGATTTTTGTATTAGTCTAAGATCCCAATATAAAACGACCTTCACCGAGATGCTTATTTAATGAAACGTATTTTATATTTAAATTAATATGTCAATAAATATAATCCATATGGGTTGCCTAGCAAATTTCAGTCCAGAGTATGTTTAATTAATAATTAAAAAAAAATTATTTTTTTAAACATTTCACCGGTATGATTATTAGATAAATTCTATACCAATCGAAAGTATGAAACCCATAGAATATGCAAACGTTAGGTTGCCTATTCTTTTCCGGTCACAACTATAGGGTTGCCAGGTATAAACAGGTAAATCTGTACTAGCATTTTGCAACGGTCTGTTAATTGAATGAAATTTAAATGAAATTAAAGATTATTTTATTCTGAACACGGTGGTATAGGGTTGCCTGCGAAAAATCAGTCCAGAATTGCGGTTGTCGAATTTTAAAAAGTAAAATATTGCTCCGAGTGAATGTGTCAAATCAATGTCATCAATCAATGTCATCAATCAATGTCAAATCAATTAATTGCTTAGGAATGTCACATTCTCCACGAATGACATCATCAGCAGTTATGCTGCGAGAAAGCGGATGAGCATCTATATTTTTAATGCAGCTTCTCAAATAATATGCTACATTTTCAAACTCATAATCATTTCTTGTCTCCAAAAGTTTGAAAGTGTTTGCCATTACAGAGACGTCCATGTCTGTTTTATACACAATTTTTTTTGTTACGTATTCCCATTGACGCTTCAATCGTAATACGATCATCGAATTTCTTCATTAATTTTTTTGCAAGGTTTCACTTCGGTAATCTTGAATATCATCGAAATCAATTTCATGATTTCCAAACTCTAACAATAAAGCTTGGTATCTTAAAAATAATTGAGCCAAGTACATAACCTTGTTGTTTTCAATTATTTCTGTTTCAATGAAATTCGATATGGATTGAAAGGCCAACTGATGTAACTATCTATATTTACTATAGTTGGAATGGGTAGATTCTTCCGTGGACCGCTTATTTTTCAATTGATACACTGCGTAACAAGGCAGATGGTACGCGATAGTTTGATGTTGAAGTTTGGAGAGAATCACCGGATCGCCAAAATTTTGCGCTATATTTTTTTATCTGTAGTGGTACTTTGTCATCATTAGGGACAGTAAGATTGACCAGCTTCTTCCCAAATCTCTTTTGGCTGTGGTCACAAAAAAGGCAAATAATTTTGCTTGATATCGATGCTGTTGACGTTGACTGCTCCTAAAAGAATTAAATCATTCTTTGAGTATAAATCGATGAAAATAAATATAATTGAAAATACAAGTTCAATTAATAGATTTTCATATCATTTTTTTAATAAAGCTTAAAAAAATATTTTATTACCTTGTCAAAGTCCCCAGAAGTTTGGGACAGGTCTTCAACATTACTCGTTTCATCTTCAGCAACTGTAGCACAGGAATCGATACTAGGGTTCAACTGTTTTGATTCTTCTTCAGTAGTAGATACATTTGTATGCTCCTAAAAAAATTTTTTTGCGATTAAATGAAAATGTTTGATATATAAATTTTATAAACTTTTTGATAAGAATAGTTGATTGAAAACATCACACATTGTTACAAAAAAAAAGGCAATCAGATCATTTTCAATTGTTGTGTTGTTTAATTTATAAATTACCGTTTTTAAGTAAATTACAAAAAAATATGTGTGTTGAAAATTAACAAAACCATAGGTGAATTTTGCTAACAATTATTTAAACATGAAAAAAATATAGAAGATGTATTGGCTAAGATAATTTTAAAGATTCAATTATTATGTACTTACTGTATATTCAGCACTAAAATTAAGAAATTCTTCGTTATATTTTTTATTCAAAACGATCACTTTTTGTAGCACGTGGTATGATAACCTACAAATTGAAGAGACGCACTGGGTAGCTCAACAAAATTGTATTTAAAGTGTTTTTTTTACGAAAAGCTAACTTTAATACACATAATAGTTTTTAAAAGTGTTTCATCATTAAAATCAATTATTTCATCATCCGATCCACACAAAAAACACTTTTTTGCCATTTTTTCCAACAATAAATAGTAGCACGTTTTTTCAATTGTATTTATAGCGACACTCTACTCCAAAATCATGCATAGTATATACGAGTCTATCGCTATCCTTTTCTTTTCCAAGCCCAAATAGCATGCGCATTCTCTTTCTTTAAGTGGGCGGACTTTAAACAGCTGCTATGCTGTGTCCTCTTCTATCGCATGGGATGGTCGGTTGGAACCTCTCAGTCACACACATTCACTCGGAGCAATATTTTACTTTTTAAAATTCGACAACCGCAATTCTGGACTGATTTTTCGCAGGCAACCCTATACCACCGTGTTCAGAATAAAATAATCTTTAATTTCATTTAAATTTCATTCAATAAACAGACCGTTGCAAAATGCTAGTACAGATTTACCTGTTTATACCTGGCAACCCTATAGTTGTGACCGGAAAAGAATAGGCAACCTAACGTTTACATATTCTATGGGCTTCATACTTTCGATTGGTATAGAATTTATCTAATAATCATACCGGTGAAATGTTTAAAAAATATTTCTTTTTAATTATTGATTAAACATACTCTGGACTGAAATTTACTAGGCAACCCATATGGATTATATTTATTGACATATTAAATTAAATATAAAATACGTTTCATTAAATAAGCATCTCGGTGAAGGTCGTTTTATATCGGGATCTTATACTATCAATTATATACTTTAAACCTGTTAACCAAGCCATGCGCACTTTTGATCGTACAATACCATCCTTCCGTTCGCCAAGTAGTGCGCTAATTTGATCAGAATTATGTAAACGTGTGTACCTATGAAAAAACTATTTTTTCGTTTTAAACAAACCAAAGACACTATGCAATAGATAATAGTATCAAAGACAAAGATATGCTCTTTTATTTTAAACCGTAACCTGGCAATGTTTCTTAGAAAAAAAAAAAAGAAATCACTCTGAACTTTCGGCGTTCCACGTGTCGTTTTGATGAAGGTGCTCCGTCTTTTTTATAGAATTTTATATTTGTGTCTGGACTAAAAACGAAAGTATTATACTTTTTTATATTCCTTGTAATATAGTAAACACGTAGATATATAATTTGTGGTATAAAAAGTGAAAAGTAAATTGCCAAAAGTACTTCAAAATCCGGAAGCTCCATTTTGGCGGTTGGGTCATAAATGTGTTGTTTTCCAAATTCTCATTTATTTTTAGTGTAAAATGTAAGTAAAAATAGTTTTCTTACATATTTCGAATAACTTGACGTTTTATTTATTTCAAATTCACACAAAAATATGTTTGAAATATTGTTCGAAATGTCATACAGATAAAATATTATTATTATTATTTTTTAATATTTTAATATTTTGGTATGAGTAACGAATGGAAACACATAAAACATAAAAATATACATATTTCCAAACATTTTCATATAAATTTCTCTAAAAACAAAAGTGTAGAATTCAAATTAGTAGTAATTTTGTCACTAAAATTGAAGTATATACTACTACTATGCTATACAGGGTAATTTACGTATTTTATTACAATTTCTAGCAACATAGTTTAGTTTAGATAGTTTATACATTCAACAAAAATTCCTGTAAGTTTTATCCATAAATATTGTCTCAAAGTGAAAATATAGCAAAATTTGCAATAAAACCGCAAAAAATTTGCTAATTTGCAAATTTTCCCGCCATTACGGTCCCGAGCGAACGGGAGTATAACATGTCGCGCGCTCGCTTGGCGAACAGGTTCAGCCGACCTCGACCCTGGGTCGTGACGCTCAATTTTGTTTCATGCGCCTAAAAATAAAAATTAATTGATATACTATGTTTTATTTTTTATTATAAAAATAAATAAGTTATTCTAACATATAAAAGAGGAAGTAAATGTATTACTATTTTAGTTTGTATACTTTTTTAGTTCTTTTTATATAAGACCTACAAAAAAAAAGCTGTAAATGGCCGGCGTACAGGATTATATGTTCTTTTTTATTAAATAGATTACGCTTCAAGAATGGTTCCATATAAATCTGAATTAAAAATTACACACCTAAGGGTGGTAAAATGGATGACTATTGCCCAAATAGCTGCTCGATTTTATGATGTCACTAAGGGTCGCGCTGTCTCTATCGCTTTAATTCAAAGTGACAGTAACACCACCAAGACTTAACCGCATCTTAAAATTGTGTAGCGTTTTAGTATTTGGCCATGAATTTTTAATTTAACTATTTAAACGATATTTACTTTGTGATATTCCATAATCTACTCGAAATTGTAAAAAATAAATAAAAAAATAGTTGGAAATAAAATTTTAAGATCTATAGCACTAGATGGCGCTAGCGGAATATTAAAACGTGCTATTATGTGACCGGTCCGACAACCACTAGGTCTGTGGAATACGTTTTATCTGCACCATCAGGTGGGCTGTGTAGCTCATATTATACTTTTTGTCTAAACCTAGCACACCATAGTGTTGCTTGGTTTTGATTATCTATGTAAAGTTATAGATGTTGTAATATGCACGATTCTATTGATTATATTTATGTAAATAATGCAAAAAAAAGTAGAATTTCGTTTGTCTCGTCACCAGAGATGGGCTGAGTGATGATTTGTCTGTATCAATGACTGCATGACAATGACGAAAAAATATCGGTGACAGGAACAATGACAAAATCATCAATGATTTTTATCTGAGTATTAGATCTCGTCACTTCAATTGTGACTATAGTCCGGCCGCTGAGTTATTACCGATTTGACACATGACGAATTGACAATACTAGTGAAGTGACTGAACCAGTAACCCTAATATCATTTGGGAACAGTTTGTTTTTAAATATTCTAGTATAGTGTGTAATTAAATAAAATCAAAACAATAATAGTTAAAGACACAGGTTCTTTATTAGGTGGAGTATCCTTGATGGGCGTAGATAATTGGTCGAGGACATATCAAAATAAAACATATTTGTAAACACTGTTACACATTTTAATGAATAGAGTAGGTACAAGATGTTTTAATAAATGACTACCTATCATTTATTAAAACAATTATTCAGACTTTGAACCAGATTCGCCAGAGCTGTCATCGCTATCAGTCACTTGTATGACAATTTCATTCTCTATAATGGTGTCCACTCTTATATCGCGTTCATAATCTTCTGTTATTAGTTTTCGAGTCTTTTCGACGACCTTGACCCAATCTTCTTTCGTTATTTTGCTGCAAGCATCTTTTAATAGACCCATCATTTTATTAGTACTGAATGGCGGAGTCGTATTATTACGAGCTGCGTAACCTGTAATGTAAACATTAAATAACGTTAATTTATTACATTAAATAAACGAAATGTTACACAATTACCTACATGTAAGGGACATGAGATATTTATTTCTTAGTTATGTATCTTTTTACTTATATGCTGAATATTGGATGTTATAATAGTACAAATTATTCATATTCATAACTTATGCGATAAAAAACAATACCTTTGATTTGTGCCCATATTAGCTCAATGGCATTGTACTGGCAGTGATAAGGCGGAATTCGAAGTACCCGATGTCCATGTGCTAGAGCTATTCATCTACTTCATAACGGACTCTTGATGTTTTATTTTCGCGTACCAACTTTACTAAGTCAGACTTTAGCATTTCGACAGTAGTTTCAATTCCATTTTGGTGTAGCCATGTTACGAGATCAGCTTTCTTGTCGGCCTGAGTAGGCGCTTTATTCACTTGTTTCGAGTGATATGAAGCGTTGTCCATTATTATGATAGAAGGCTCTGGCAGGCTGGGTAATAATTGATTTTCGAACCAATTCGTAAAAGTGTCTGTATCCATCTCCTCGTGGTAATCGGAAGTACTTTTTGATGCGAAAGCCAGCAGTCCATTTTCAAAGAAACCACTTCCAGCAGAACCGGCGTGACAAATTATCAGTCGCGATCCTTTTCCAATTGGAACCTTTGAGGTTGATGCTTTTGTTTCGTCAGTCCAAGAGCGTGACACAGTGTGGTTCGCATTTAACCATGTTTCGTCAACAAAAACGACGTTGTCCCAAGACTCGATTTTTCTGGCTTCTCTTAAAAACTCGCTCCTTTTAATTATTAAATCAAATCTTTCCATTAACCCTCTATAACTCAAAATCTTTAAATTACATATTTTTCATGGAATCGGATAGGATTATGAAATTAATAAGATACGTATTTTTTAAAATTATGTAATTTTTTATAAATCAAGCATAATACTACAAAAAAAGGGAGTGTAGCTCCTAGGCAACAATGAGTTACAACAGTAAAAATTAGTTAATATCACTTTAATTGAGAAGAATGTAAATCAGTTACAACAGATGGAAATTCCTGAAACAATTTTTGTTTTTGGTATAACATAAAGCTACGCCGCATTTATCACACACCGTATGAGTAAATCCAGCACACTTTGGGAACTTACAACGGATTTTTTTTTCTGCCCATTGAGGCCAGTGACCGACTTGATCTTGGCGGACTGCTTGTGGAGGTACATGTTGGGCAGGTCCTTTGTGTTTCTTTGCTAGGATTTGACCTTCAATAGATCGGCGTATTGTTAAACCCGTTTTCACCCCCATCTTGCACAATGTTTCGGCAATTTCCAGGCGAAAATCTGCAGATGCCATGATGGTCTTGTTGGGAATGTTTTTATACTTGCAGACTCTTTTATAGAACAGCCATGCATTAGCCATTGTTAGGTCTAAGAAGTGATAGAAGAGACGCATCTGCCAACGTTTGCTTCTCAGTTTTATCTTGTAGATGCCCATAATGCTATCTACAAGGTCCACACCGCCCATATGACGGTTATACTCGCTCACAACATTAGGTCGCGGGATGTTTATGTATCTTGAGTTCTTTTTGTCGTATCTCCGGACTTCGCTTATAGGATTTAGACCAGCAAATGTGGAAGCCAATGTAACAAGCTTATTGTCCTTCCATACAACCGTTGACACGTCGACGCCGTTGACATCAGCTATGTACTCTTCAGAATATCCTCGATCTTTCTTCATAATCTCTTTTTCTGACGACAGCTTGCAGTCAGGTATTCTATTCCTTCTAATAGTACCTAGCCCAAGAATACCTTCTTTTGCTAAATATTCCAAAAGATGCAAGGATGTGAAGTAGTTATCGAAATAGAGCCTGTAATTTTGGTGTCGCGGAATCATACGCGATAATCTCACTACTACATTGGAAGAAGCTCCTAAATCTGGCTCGTCGGGTCTGACAACATTCTCTTTGCCAGATTCAATCTCTATTGTATAAGCAAAACCGGAAACACCACTCAAAACATATAATTTATAACCCCACTTATGCGGTTTCTTGGGATTATACCTTTTCAGCATGTTACGCGCTTTTTGTAGAGCAAATTTGCTCATCTACACAAAGTTGTTTTTCTAATGGAACTTTACCATAAGATTCGTTCAAGGCATCAACGACTGGGCGAATTTTGAAGATCCTATCGGAGTCAGGGTGGGTCCTATGTAGACATTTAGTGTTATCATTAAAATGCAGATATTGTCTAATCTTTTCAAATTTATTAAAAGGCATGGTCTGTTGAATTACAGGTGTACCCAAGACGGAACTCCAGTGGTTGGTCACTCTGGGTAGCTGAATCAGTGACATCATATATACTACCCCTATAAATTGACGCATTTCTGTCTCCGATACACGAAACGTGCTGTTTGGGTCTTTTTTGTACCACGTAGAGGTTTGTCTCTTCCGAAATTCTCTTTATGAGTTCTGGTGGAAATAAAAAAAGAAAGAACTGTATTGGAGTATCAAGGTCCAAGATATCAGAACTCAATGACTCATTGCCAGTAAAAGCCAGCTGCTGTGCATTCAGCTCTAAATTCTTCTTTTTCCACCGTAATGTTAGCTTTTCAGGCTTTCGACGTTTTACAGGGGGATCTGAAGTACCTGGAATGTCTGAACTAGATAAGGCCGGCCCTACTTCTACCTCAAAGTTGGAGTTACGGTCGTCATCATTCAAGGTGTCTACTAGTGCATCTATGTCGAATTCAGCTTCCAAAGATTCGTCAATCGACTCTTCAAAATCTGGTTCAAAGTCAGGATCCATCAAACTATCGTCATCTAAGTCGAGTCCATCTTCACTTAAATCACATTGAAGTGCGCAGGCGATTTCGTTTTCATTTAGGTGAATTTGGTGAGCCATGCTAAAACAAAATAATAACGAGTGTAAATATCCACAGTGTTCGTACAAGAAAGTTCCCCTTTCCGCACAATGTAGCCTACAAGACACAAACACTAATAGTCACCTAATACATAAAAACTGTAAATTATCAGCAAAAATATAATAATATGGTAAACTATAAACACTTACCTTACAGATTATCAAGAAAAGAAACACCAAAAAACAAAATAACTATTTTCTTATATTTTTTGTCTTTTAACATACTCTGAGCATTTGAAACTTTTCACTTCACTAACGATATTTCGTTGTTTGAGGCAAGTAGCGACATCTAGTTTGACATGCTTGTACTAAATTGAAAGAAGAGAGTGTAGACAATACTCTACATTGCTTGAAAAAACGAATTAATTTTACTTGGAGAATTTAGGAAAGGTGAAACGGTATGTTGCCTGTAGTCTACCATACGTTACAGAGGGTTAATAATTTCCTTTTATTCGTTTTTTTATATTCAAACCCAATTTCGTGCAATAGTTTTGACAACGCCGTTTTACCGCCTTTAAACAAGCCAGCTTCTTTTAAAGAGACCAAAAGCAAACGTCTAGTTGGAAACTCGTTCCTAGTATAATAACCATATATGTGGTTTCTTATTGCATCTGCATCAAAAACATCAACACCTGTCACGGGCTTTTGTCTTCGTTTTTTCTTAGGAGTGCGTTAAACGTTATCTTCACTTCCAGAAGCACCAAATTTTTCTTTATTTATATATATATAGTGTTTTTGCACCAATTCCAAGAGCTTGTGAAACCCGATCTTTCACTTGAGTGACAGGAATCAAAGGGCCGCCATTTTGTGACTCACGCTCAAAGTAATCCTGTAGCTTTAGTACAAGCTCACGACATTGACTATTCAATGTTTTTCCTCGTTTCGGCATTTTCAACAAAATTACAAAACACAAACAAAATTAGTCCAATAAAGCGCAACGATAAACAGGACAAAGCAGAGTCAAAAAACAACGGTTACACAAGAGAACGTAGTCTGTGCGCACGAGAGTACGGAAGACGACTAAACAGATTAAAATAGCGGTGGTAAGGGTGTTGCCAGAATAGTATCGCCAATTACTTAAAAAAATACACCTATAACATTGCATAATGGATGGATTGGATCACACATAAATCTTAAAAATCATAGAGATACTGGCAACACAGTGCAATTAGGAGACGCAAAAAAATGGTAGCATTATAGTCTAGTTGCTCGAAGGAATAAGTAAAATAAAAATATCCAAATAAAATAAATATCATATCTATTCCAATGAATTCGGACCGAATACTATCAAGCACATCACTATGAAAACTAGACGCACGATGTAACTTTGTACAAGCGCGCCAAAGAACAAAAAATAAATGTTTTCATATTATTTACAAACTATTTTAAGTTTTGAAATAGAGTTTATTGGAAAATTACTTGATTCTGACATTTTGACATAAAGTTTTATATTAAAGAGGTATTCTAAATCATTCGGCAAATGTGTCGCTCGTGCAGGGTTATATCGATTAATTTAAGAATAATCTGTCAAATCGGTAATAACTCAGCGGCCTTACTATGGATACTGAAATGATCGCGGAACGGCTTAGTGAAATTATCATTAGTTATTTATGGTCGCGTAAATACGCACCTCCCCAACAAACAAGTAATATTCCAATCTTACCTTCATGCTTTTTCCAGGCTTAGGACTGGCAAGGACTGGCAAAGTAATAGTACTTAGTAGGTACTTACTTGATAAAAAAAACTATCATTCTGCTTTTCTTTGGCGCATTTAAAAGATTGGTATATTTACAATGATCAATTATCAATAATATTTGTTATTTAATTTTTTTTTTTTTGTATTTTTGTTGTTTTTTTTTCTGTAGAAATATTTACATTTTCTTGCCCGTTGTACCAAATTATTGGCTACAATTGACGTTTAAAAACATTTGTTGTTTAACTTTTGCAATTCCTAGACAAGTACATCTTTCAGTTACCAAGGTACCAGCTCTTGAAAATACCCTTTCACAAGGCACTGATGCTGCTATCACACAGCATTTATTCAGAACTAATTTTGCCAAATTTGGGTATATATGTTCATGATTTTTCCACCATTGAAGTGGAGTGTCATGTTCTGATCCCATTAGAAGGATGTCGTCGTCCAGGTACCTTTGAACCTCCGCAATCGCGCTTGACAACGGGGTTCCTTTAGGCTCTATTTTGGAAAATGCTGTCCTATATATATTCCATAAGGATGGTTCAGTATCTCTTGTGTTTTGTGTCGTAGCTAGTGCTGGAGTTGTTGTTTGTTTTGCTTTTGCAATGGTCTCAGCCACCAATCCTATAACATTTTTTTTGTTTCTTCAGCCTGACGGTGCGGGAACATGAAAATTTTAAATCGGGAATCTAAAAAGGTCGATAACGCACTAAATTCCAGATTACGAAATCTTTCAGAAGTTTCCTTTTTTAGCCTTTTCAAAACCACTTTGACAACATCGTGCAGGCCATTCTTAATTATGTAAGTGTCCGCTGCGTAATTGGAATCACTTCTCCACCCGTGAAATATTTTTCTCCACTCATGCGCGTAGACTCTTCATCCGAAGGGTTTAAGCACGCACTGCAAATCTTGAATAATTATCCAATCATTTTCTTCAAGATATGTACCTTTGAAGTTGCTGAGTGGAAGTGTTGCAGTTACAGCCTCGCTAAGTTCAGCAAACCGCTGCAGCATGTGAAATTCAGAGTTCCATCGAGTTTCCACAGATTAAGTTTTTTTGCTGTTTTCGCCTCTGATTGTTGTACTTGATATTTTACAAAATTTTCTGTGGCCAAAGCGCTACGTTTGTAAAAAGCTACAATGGTCTTCACTTTGGTGATCGTCTGTTGCAAATTTTCAATGTTTAACCCACTCTTGACAATTAAATTTAAACAATGTGCATAACATGTAAGCGACAGTATCCGAATGTCAGGGCGCGGACCGTGAACTCAAAAAGGTCGTGGGTTCGAATCTACCATTCGACTACTGGCGTGAACTACTCGTAACACAAGCAATTTAAGCTTACCACGAGTGGTTAAGGGGAATATTAGTAATGTTTATAGCATTGTTAATATTCTTTAAAAAAAACATCCAAAATGGCGCCAATTCAGCTCACTCGTGATAGCGGAAACTATATTACTCGCGTTGTCAGACACAACAATGGTTATTTTGCCTGTAATGTTCCAAGTCGATGCACATGTCCTTAATTGACTTGCTAAGTTTATGGCGGTATGATGTCCATGGATTACTTCACACTGCAGGAGAAGCGACTTCAAAATGTAGTTTTGGTCGATATAATGAGCTGTTATGGCCATATGTGACTCATTTGCTTTTGATGTCCAGCAGTCGGTAGCTTCTTCAGTAATTTTTATTTTAGTTTCATTCAAAACTTGCTCGTACATTGATGGCAGTAAAGTGTTTGAAAGTTACTTACGACTAGGTAGTTGCTAAATGGGATTTAAACCATGAACAAATTCAACAAAGCCCTTGTCTTCCACAATGCTGAAAGCCTGAAAATCTAATATGAACAATTTCATTAGCAGTTTATTTAACCCTTCCTGTTCGGACGGTGTAATTGGATGGGGGGTGTGGGGGTTTTTTTCTCTGAGTGAATTGAGCAATTGTAGGTTGACGAACTAAAGCCTGCTGAATAACGCGTGGTTGTGGCAATGGATGACCCTCGGCTGAGTCACCAGCAGAAGAAGCAACAACAGACGAAAGGTTTTGGGATCCTGCTGGATTTGAAGGGCCAGCTTCCTGTTCCAAAGGTTGTTCTGAAATGTGTTGGTGCATCATATTCCTCCGTACATCTTGAATTTCGACCGTAGGGTGTTTTCTTAAAATATGTTTTTTAAATTTGTTGAGGAAGTTTTATAGGATAATTTTACCCTGCACAATTTACATACTGCTGTTTTTTCACCAACAGATTCAATTTCTAAATGTACCCATACATTGGATGTTTTTCTTACAGTTGAAGCCATTTTTGAATATTTAGATACAAACTGAGAACATAGCACTAAACCTTTCTTGCCTATAAGATAGAAAAATATAATAAATAAGTCCACCCACTGTAGAACGTTACGATACACAAAGTACAAAGTACACAAAGTACTAAGTAAGTACCTAAATGCTAAATGTGTAAACTTGGTTTTAAAATCGATGATATGTCACTAAACTAAATTCACTATAACGTATCAAAAAGCCAATTATAGCGAGAACACATTACATAACGTATTTCGTACGCGTGGTTGGTCATCTTCGTCTAACGGCGCCTCTACACGTTGGCCAACACAGTGGCGAATGTAGTGGCCAATAGCATTGGCCAACGTGTAGACGGGGTGTTTGGGCTTCATTGGTATGTATTGAAACTATAGCGCGCAAGTTGGCCCGAGATCCGTGTGGTGTCGGTTTATTACCAAAAGATCAAATGTTTGTTGGCAGAGTTTGGTCGCCGCGTCCACACGTTGGCCGCGAGTTTAGTTTGCTATAAGCTCCAAGAGTGATTACACGCATCTGATTAAAATTTTATATTTACGCTTTGTAGGGTGGATGACCCAATTACCAGACTTTTAGTGCCAATTTCAACTTTAAACATTCCTACTACTTTAATTAGCGCGATTTAAATTTTTAAACATTTGTTTTAATCGATAAGCTATTTATAAAAAAAAATGAACATTTATCTACAATCAGATTATTACGAGAACAATTTTAAAATGAAAAAAAAATGAAGCACGTCGTTTATACGTGGTAGAACCATGCAGTTATATTATAAGTATAGTTGTAGCACGAATGAGTCGGTTCGACCGGGGAAGGACCACGCTCTCACAGAATATCAATGTAAAATAGTAGCTTAATGATGCTGTGTTTCGTATAGTGAGTGTAGAGAACCAGAGACACTTTTTAAAGGAAACGAGGCATTTCATCTTAGTCCTCACGGGTGGCAACGCATCTGCATTTTGATTTGTAATCGAGGATAGATGTAGACGCCTATGGGCCACAGCAACCACTTACCATCAGGTGAACTGTGTGCTCGTTTGTCACCCTATCCTATATAAAAAAGCGTCGATTTCTTATAATTTAATCGTGCAAGTTTTCGAATCATCATCATCATTGCAGCTCTTCACAAGTCCACTACTGAACATCCTCCTCCACAGACTGCCGCAAAGCATGGTCCTGAGCCACTTTCCTTGTCATGAGTTTTTCATTTATGTTCTAAGTTATAATTAGTACATATTATTAAGTCAGTGTTAATTATATTTATTGCTATTGTTTTTGTCTTTCTCAAAAAATAATTAAATTTCCAAATTAATTATAAGGTGTTTTTTATATACACCAAATGTCTGATAGAAAAGCAAGTATATGTTTTGCTAAACTTTAAAAACAAAACCCAATTTTAAAACATAGACTAATCGATTATAACTCCTTTAACTTTAAAATAAGTTAAGTTCTAATTAATGGTATTTATTCCAGTTTCTGATGCATGTAAAGAATAAATAAAGCTAATCGTATATCGTATATCTATTTACAGCCCCATTAATATTCATTATTCTTTTATAATTATTTTATAAAAATGTTACCCCCCACACTTGGATTTTCTCCTGTATCGCGGAGGCAACTTACAAACATAAATTGCACAAGGTCACACATCCAGACCCGAAACAATTATTTTTAGGATATACAAATACTTGTTCCGTGCGGGATTCAAACCCGCGACCCCTGGCACAGCCACTCATTGCCAAGCCACTGCGCCACGGAGCCGTCGTCTAAAATAAAATAAATTCGTCCGCACATTGGCCCGAACCGAAATAAACTGAACGACCTTCCAACGTGTGGACGCCGTCACCAACTCTCGGCCAATATATTCGCCACTACATTCGCCACTGTGTTGGCCAACGTGTAGAGGCGACATAACCAAAAAAATGATTCACGCGATACTAAGTGCTAGATAAAATAGCATTCGTAATTTGCCGTGCATTTCGCGCGCAAACGTAAACAACGCAAGTAAAAGCATTGTTTGTTGCCGTTCCGTGCAGTGTGCTGTGCTTCAGCCAGTACCTATCGCTGATCGCGAAGTCTCGCAACGTCGCACGTCACACCGCAGCGCCCGAGGCGGCCCGAGACCGCCCGATCCGAATCACCGAAGCTCGCGTTCATTCAAGAAATGATTTAAAAGCATTGATGATTTTGTCGTTGTCATTTCATAATGACATGATGTTAAAATATCGATGATTTTTACCTGTGACATGATATCGGACTCATCTCCACTCGTCACCCTGAAATCGGGTCAAATAAGATCAAATTAGACATGTGTCAATCATGCATGATTCGTTCTTTTGAGCTGGTACACTTAGAAGTATTGATGGTTCATTCATTTGTTTTTGAATGTACCAGTACAACCAATCACAAACAATTGACGGTACCTTTTAACCCGCGATTTGTTTGAATAATGAATGAGCCGCAAACCGACCGAATCCCGAATGATCTGAATAAACAGGCGTATTGAATTGACAATGCAGACTGCAGAGCATAGAGTAGAGTAATATATACACAGAACACAGAATACCATTACTCCTAGCGGAGAATATATATTATATACGGAAACTGCACAGTATCAGCAGTATTTATTATTTAAGGGTTTTTAATTATAATATTGTTACCTAAATTAAAAATCATTTTACATTTTATTATATTTATTTGTTAAATCTATGAGTTAAAAATATCATTTCGTAGAGTTTACTAAAAATAACACTTCAAAAGATTTCATGATAAATGAGCAGAGCGTGCAGAGCGTGCAGTAGAGTAATATATACACCATTACTCCTAGCGGAGAATATATACGGAAAATGCACAGTATCAGCAGTATTAATTAGTGAACTAACTATATTTCAATTTATCGTTATACTATAACTATAGCCTTAATTAAAAATTAAGGACCAAAATCAAAAGACTTAAATAAAAATATAGTTAAAAATCTATATATTTTCTTATTTGCTTGGGTTGTTGCGCGAGGCCCGTGCAAGAGCGAGACCCCAGGCGAGTGCCCTGTTCGCCACCCCCCAAGGCCGCCGCACTAAATATGCATACAGTGTCAATATGCGCCAGTTGTTATGTTGACCAACACAACGGTCTGACCAAACAATAAGTTCAGTTATCCAGGATGTATTTTAAAATACATGAAGCAATCTGCAGATCCTCCTTTTGCAATAGTTTCATTCCACGAGTTCATTAATGAATACTGTTGGCCAACATTGTTTATACCAAAACGTGACATAACTGCTTCTTCGATCTAGTGGTTGTAGTAGTGCGACTACTGATCATAAGGTCCTGGGTTCGAATCCCGCGTCGGGTCAAAAATCAATTATTAATTATTAAATAGGAAGTTGGCGGTGTCTCACCCCCGTGCCTCGGAAAGTACGTAAATCTCTCTCTGAGATTATGAGAGTACTCATCGGATTATGAGAGTGAGGCAATAGAGAGTGCACCTGTGCTTGCGCACACACTTGGGCACTATAATCCTGTCCTGACGATGGTTAGTCTCCGTTGAGGCAGGCCGCCGTGGCCGAAATTTGGTCTGGAGGACATTATAACATGACAACTGCCTTGGTATAACACACTTGAATGCGTTAATGTTGAACAAAAAAAGACCTTGTTAGAGATCAACACACATCGTGATAACATTAGGGTCATTTGTAGCCCTGTCTATATCTGCAGCAAGGTGTTTATACGCTTGATCACTCTTCATATGGTGAATTAAGCTCTCCTTTTCCCATTAATCTCTTTCTTCTGAGCTACTGGCCGCCATCATTTATATATATATATATATATATATATATATATATATATATATATATATATATATATATATATATATTGTTTTGAACATGCTTAACATTTTATTGATATTAAGTGCAGCGGAGAGGTACTCACATTCTGTTTTGTGACGACTGTAATGACTAGGTTGCTTTGGAATGCTTTGAATATGATCCCGTACTTTACTCTTTAAGGCATCAGGAGCACGATAAGGTTGATTGTCGTGTTTTCCACGTTGATCTTTGGGGACAACAACCCTATTCTTAATTTTCGTTTGCAGGTTCTGAATACGCCGTTGTGTCAGTGAAAATGTATGCAGTAATGTTTTTTGGCAAAATTCTATTTCTGCTAATATTTCAACTTTTGTTCTAATTTCAATGACTCACAACCTTCTTTTCTGTTATCTTTACAAATACGAGCATGAAACAAAAATAAAAATAAATATAACAAGATTAACAAAAAATTGTGATCAAAATCATAACGTCATTTTCAACTTACCGTGAGTTTGAACTGACGCGATTTTCCCAAAAATCATGTTTTAAACACTGTTTACTATCAATGTATCAAAAAGCATTTGCATAGTCAAAGAACATGTTATAGTGAAATATGTTTGACAGTTTATTGTACATTACATACTTTAATTATATTACATCTTTATAACTACAGAAACACAATGTTTGAAAACAAATTTGTAGAAATATTGTCATGGTGAAAGATAAGTTCGAATATCTGTTGAAAACTTTACACAGTTTTTGTGAGTGCGAACGTCACCATCAACAAAACAAGTTGTGTACGAGGGTGGATTGAAAAGTACTCGGCCTAACACAGATCCATTCAATTCTAAAAATCAAATCTACCCACATTATTTAGTTCAGTTCAGACTAGTTCATTGTGTGAAGTTCGAAACGTGTGCGATAATTAGTTGTGATTTTATAAATTTATTAACAAAGTAATCGGACATAATTTCCGCGAATAGAGCAAATCGAGCAGTGTGCCGTCATTAAGTACCTCCATAAGAAGGGGCTATCATCAAAAGCCATCCATGATGACATGGTCAGTACATTAGGCGATTGTGCTCTGTCATATTCATCCGTCAAAAAATGGATAGCAGAATTTAAGCGTGATAGAGAGAGTGTGAAAGATGAACCCCGCTCTGGAAGGCCTTCGACGTCAACTACTGATGAAAATATTAAAAAAGTACTTGATTTAATAATGGGAGACCGCAGATTAAAAATTAGAGAGATAGCCGAGATTATAGGCATCTCTTATGAACGAACTCAAAACATTATTGTCAACGAGTTGGGTTTCCACAAGGTGTCTGCGAGGTGGGTTCCGCGACTGCTTTCAGTTGAACAAAAAAGGACGCGATTGACTATTTCACGCGACTGTTTGGAGTTATTTAAAGCCGATGCAGATGATTTTTTGAATCGTTTTGTTACTATGGACGAAACATGGGTTCATTACTGTACACCGGAAACAAAACAACAATCAAAACAGTGGAGAAGACCTGGTTCACCACCCCTAAAAAAGGCTAAGTCGATTTTGTCGGCAAATAAGGTGATGGCTTCAGTATTCTGGGACTCGAAAGGTGTGATTATGATTGATTATCTTGAAAGAGGTCAGACTATAAACTCTGATTACTACTGCACCTTACTACGTCGTTTACGAGAGGAAATAAAAGAAAAACGTCGAGGAATGCTCAGAAGAAAAGTCCTGTTTCATCAAGATAACGCCCGTGTTCACACGTCAGTACAGTCAATGGCTGAAATTCACAACTGTGGCTTTGAACTGTTACCGCATCCGCCGTATTCACCTGATCTGGCACCATCAGACTTCTTTCTGTTCCCTAACCTAAAAAAGCACTTGGGAGGTCAAAGATTTTCGACAAACGACGAGGTCAAAGCAGCTGTAGACGCATATTTTGACTCTAAGGAAGAATAATTTTTTTTTCAATGGTCTAAATGCTTGGAAGGGGAGGTGGCAAAAGTGTATTGAACTTGATGGTGATTATGTAGAAAAATAAAAATATAACTGATTTAGTATGTGTTTATTTTCTTGGTTAGGCCGAGTACTTTTCAATCCACCCTCGTAATTTATTTTATGCGATTTGTATCAAAGCATTAAGTGTTGGATGTTTTGTCAGTCCAAACGTACTGTTACAATTGACGGCGGTATTTTAGCAGGTACATGTACACCTCGTTTCGAAGTATATTCCTTGTCATTATAAGCCTTTTTTCTTTTGACATCTTTCCATTAGTTAAAGTTACAGCTTATGTACATAAGTCCCACTGCTGGGCCAGGCCTACCCTCATTTCTGAGAGGTTCTCATTTTTGATAGCCTCTAACTTCACTATTGTTATGAATGACATAAACATATTCATTGTGAACGATGCCAGTATTGCCATATAACGTTGTTCGAGCACACTCCTCAATTTTATTTTTCTATCTAGCTCTGAAGAGCTGTATTAGCTCAGATGGTTAGCACTCGCTGTAAATTTCATAGTACTCGAACAACCCGGGTTCAATCCCCGCCGGCACCAATGAAATTATATATTAAAATATATGTGCTGATTTACCACGGGCTCGACGGTGAAGTAAAACATTGTGAGAAAACCTGCATGTCTGAGAAATAGAAAAAAAAATTCGAAGACATGTGAAGTTCTCCAAAATTCGTTAGGGTAGCGGGGCGGAACTTCCTTGTCCTAAAACCCTCTCAGAAATGAGGGGAGGCTTGTGCCCAGTAGTGGGCAGTATATAGGCTATAACTAGCTCTTTGGTGGGTTGGAATAACTATAATTATCAAACTTATTATGTAGAATTGAAATAAAAAAGATATATATTTAGTATGCATCACATACGTATGTATTTTTGGTTTTAATCTTAGTTATAGTATGTATCTGTATTTAACAACAAAACTACTACTAGCTTTAAGATATACATAAGCTATTAATAGTTTAATTATTTTATCACAGTCAAAATATTCTTAAAAAACTTAGCTGTTATAAAATTCTAAAAAAAAAACAAATTATTTTGGTTGTAGCTCTTTGTTGACTTTGTTCATTTATTGCCTTCAAGCAATTTGTTGCAATAGGAACATTTATTTCATTATTACAACTCAAATTACAATATTCATTACTTAATAAAAGATATAGGACCACTTAGTTCAAAAGTAATTCAATCAAGTACTTTTAGGGTTCCGTAGTCAACTAGGAACCCTTATAGTTTCGCCATGTCTGTCTGTCCGTCTGTCCGTCCTCGCTTAATCTCTGCGACCGTTAGCACTAGAAAGCTGAAATTTGGTACCAATATGTGTATCAATCACGCCGACAAAGTGGTAAAATAAAAATTGAAAAAAAAATGTTTTATTAGGGTAGCCCCCCCCCCCCTATATGTAAAGTGGGAAGTGATTTTTTTTTTAATTTCAACCCTAACGTGTGATATATTGTTGGAAAGGTATTTAAAAATTAGTAGGGGTTTACTAAAATCATTTTTTGATAATGTCAATAATTTCGGAAATAATCGCTCCAAAATTAAAAAAAAATGTCCCCCCCCCATCTAACTTTTGAACCATAAGTTTAGAAAATATGAAAAAAATCTGAAAAGTAGAACTTTATAAAGACTTTCTAGGAAAATCATTTTGAACTTGGATGGAAACAACAGTACCCACTACCGGGAACAGTTGCAGGAGCGCGAAAATAATGGATGCCCACCTTTAAACTCATAAGTGGGAACACTTATTATGACGGACGGGAAACTACGGAACCCTACACTGAGCGTGGCCCGACACGCTCTTAGCCGGTTATTTAAATAAATAAAAGAAAAATAATACTCAATTAATGAAATATAATTTCTTGTAAGTTAACATAATTAAAAGTATTTTCAACATCAAATAACTAATCATAACTTCTACTAAGTTTACATATTATATGAAATTATGTTAAATGAAATGAAAGGAATGATTTTTATTCAATATTGATTGTTGTATAATACTTATTTAACGTCATTTTTTATTTACCTTTTACCACTGGTTCACAAAAAAAAAACTGTCATTGAAAGAACCAGCAAGAAACCCAGCGGGACTTTGTTTTAAACATAATTATTTAAATTTACAATGAATTTATTTTGTACATATTTTTAATTTCACCTCATTCCCAGGGGTCCTCAACCAATATAAATTAAATAATTTAATATTTTCAGCAAAAAAATCATATTCTAAAAAAACTAAAACTATCTTTTTGAAAGTCAATAAGAATGATGTTAAATAAATATAAACTACAGATAAATAAAAGTGTAATCACTTCTTGTTGAAAATAAGGAAGACAATTATTGAATGCTATTGACGAATATAATTCGGTCAACTTTTTTTGCTGGACGGTTTCTTCTGTGTTGCGCTCTCAAGGTACTGATATTGCTGGTATACAAAGATATTCAGGCGCAATTTTAAATAACACTGGGAAATAAACATTTCTTTTAGTCCAAAACTGAAGTGAGTCGCATGTTCTGTCAAGATATGGCAATTCAATATATTGTTTAAGGTGGACCACCACCAATGCCCATACATATTTTAACCAAAATATATACTAAACACAGACACTCTTTCTTTAAAACTAATCATTTTATCACTTCTCTACAATGAAATGTGTACGCGTTTGACCTTTATAGGCAATAACTTACATTATATACTGAGAAAAACAATAGTGAAATCCCGGAAAAATTTGACACTTCTTTAGTAGTGTGCGTGACTTTTGACAAGCAAACGAAAGGCGACGTCTAAACATTGGTATGCTAGATGGCATCAAAGTGATCTTAAATAATTCTGATAAATCAATATATTACGTCCAATAATAGGTTAATTTCCTTTCCAACCGTTAAAAAGACAGTATAAAATAACATAAAACTAATGACCTTAGACACCTATGTTTTTTTGTAAACAATTTTATTACTTATTATTGTTGTGTGGCAACATAAATACCAAAAGTCGTAGGTAAAGCGACGTTGCCGTCCTTCCTGACAACAAACTGATAAGAGTACTAACGTATTCCTGACCTTGAATTGACGAAACAAAAGCGTTGCCAAACTTCGTTCACTTGTTTGACTTGTTATAAAATATATTCTGATTTCGGTTTTTCACGCGCTATGATTTGCGCGCGGAATTTCTTGTATATTATACAATTTTGTATGTATGTTTTCATTGATTCGAATTGAAATATTTCTCTAGTATATATTTGAGACTATATTGTAATTTATCGTAGGTATAGTAATTAATTATTTTAAAAACGCAATTATGTTTTCGGTAGTATTATTAACAGCAGGCTGGCCCGTGATTTTACTAAAATATCGTCACAATACTGATTACCTACGTCACGCGTTTCAATGTTTCATATATGAATGTGTTTGAATATGTTTTTTGTCAACAATAAATACAATTATTATAAATCGGTAAACTACCAAAGTAGTCACAAAATTAAACTTGCAAACATTTGCTAAATATGGTTTTACCGGGTTACATCCCGTTTACGCATTTTGCAAACAGTTTCAGACAGACACACATTATTACTTTGTTAATATTTTGTAGAGCTCAAGTTCATGGTTATGGTGCGTTCAGAAACAAATATAATTCAGTTACATAAAATCCTTTTTTCTGTTCCGTGCTTTATTGTTTATAAATAAATAGCTTATTCTATATAGTATGAGTATATATTTTAAGTGTAATCGTATGATTTAATATAAAGATAACATCGAAATAAAAAGATAAGTAAATTTTTGTACATTTTAGTGTTCTAGATCTTGTGTTCCGAACGCAACCCAATTCATACAGAATTGAAGGAAGATTTGTATATATCATATTGTAT
The DNA here is from genome assembly GCA_907164705.1 of Parnassius apollo. NCBI lineage: Eukaryota > Metazoa > Arthropoda > Insecta > Lepidoptera > Papilionidae > Parnassius > Parnassius apollo. The sequence goes on along the minus strand of CAJQZP010000103.1, from coordinate 676,045 downwards.
GACCGACTGGATGACCGAGTATTTCTCGGTATTTTTTTTTTTGGAAATCGTGTGTTTTGGAAGTTGTATTTATATTAAAAATAAATACTGATAAAATATGAAGAATATTTTTTGATTTTACCGACATAATAGAAAAAACTGAACTGGTTATTAGAATGAAAAATCATGAGTGCAATAAAATTTTCGTATTTTTAAAAAAATACTAAAAAAGGGCTCGAAATAATAGATTTTCTCACAAAAGAAGGGAACTTAAAAAAAAATGAAAAGTCAAACCTAAGATAAGACGCGAACTAGGGCACTACGATTTCGCGACAGTGCGTTATCCACTTGAGCTATTACGATCATTATACTTGTGTTAAAATTTACGTTCTTATATTGTAGCAGTTTTTCATTGCCTGTAAACACGGACAAAACGACATTTTCTAAAAATGAATCCCAGCTAGATCGATTTATTGCCCCCAAAAACCCCTAGACACTAAATTTTATGAAAATCGTTGGAGCCGCTTCCGAGATTCCGTATATATATATATACAAGAATTGCTCGTAGGTATAGGATTTATATTTTTGTTTTACTAAAAGCTTTTGTTGAGTGCTTCGAAATTAGGAAATATTATTTTCAAACTTCCTTGTTATTATCACAAAATAAATTCTGTTATAGATTTGTTGCTATCTCTTGTTTGTGAATTATAGTTTCTTACGTGTTAGTTATGAAATGTCTAATTATTGTAATAATTGGTACTGTTACAAATCAGTGTTATTAGTTTTGAGTGAATAGGCATATGTATCAGTATTGCTTCAAATAGGTACTTCTGTTTTTATAAAAAATTCAATAGTGTAATGTAATAAAATAAAACTGCGTTATATTGTAATCAATGTTGACATAATTTATTTCCTAAAGTTATAAATCAATTAAATAGTTTACGCCAACAAATATAAATTTTATTTTTATAACAATCGTACATAGCGTTTTGTAGTTCTGCCTACCCAATCTACACATACAGAAAAATTAAAAACTTGTTTTTTTACCTACACGCCATCTAGTGTTCTAGTTTCGTAAACGTAGGGATACGTCTGCGTGTGTAAACGACACTATATTCAATGACAGATGTTATAATCAAAATTTATGTCGAATTGGGTGGATTTTGAGGCAATGATATGACCCATTCCAATAAAATGTAATATACGATAACCGCAAAGTCTACTGCTACGACTTAATAATTTTCCAATTACAGAAAAATCCAAATAAACTAAAAATGTTTACTTCAGCGCCATCTTGCGGGAGAATGTCTGGGAACAGTCTGTAGGTTTCACCTTAACCATCATAGCTGCCTAAGTGTATGGAGTTGACTCAGCTCTGCTCTCCGTGATTTTTTTTTCTGCAACTTCTTAAATTTCGTCTCTTCCTGAATTAATATTATTAGTAGCAGAAGAAGCTATGGGAGTACCAGAACTATTTGGACTTCACTAGAACTATTTGAATCCTCTTCACTGTTAATGTTTGTTATATCTCATTTATTATCCACATTTGCGCATTATTAGAATTACTTTCCTACGAAAAACCTTTTTTTAAACCATGGATCAAGAAAGATAGGTATTGCAGCTGTCCTATTGATTACATACACCCCAAGTCGTTTTTCTATCACAGCAACAATACTACGTTTTAAACACTTGCCTAATTCCGTCACAGGCGTCTTGCTGTTAATGGCCCTTCGCAGTGGCGAAGCTTCCATTAAAGCCGAAAAGCAGGGCTTGCCTTATTAAACCTGAATCAATCAATAATATCAACTAATAAAATAACTCGTAAAATGTTTCAAGCTATTTCAAATTTCCCGCGCACTCCACTGTTCGACACATGTCGACCGATGACCTCGTATTGCCTTAGCGATACTGCTGCTGTCATAAAAAATGAGTTTTAATAGAGCTAATAGTTGTCTCCCTCGCTCGCGTGGGTTTTTTACAGTGCTTTTGAGAAGACGATCGCTCTCTTTCTAACCTATGGTAAAATATTCTATAATGAAATATAACTACGATTGTATATATAGCAATTAGTATAGAGATTTAAAGCCAGGCTTTTGGGAATAAATTTGTTAAAAGCGGAGGCGCGTGGGCAATACGTTTGCAAGTTCATTTCACGTTTCAATGTTTATTTACTCTGTGTGCTTATCTTAAGCGATTTAATATTACGAGTTCAAAATTTATGCTTTTTTTAAAGATTTTTAATGATAATGGAGGATAATAGTGTTCCTTGTGATGAATTGAAGTGTGTGATAATCGGAGAGGAAATCTTTAAACTTTGTTGAGATAATACACAAGGTTAAGAGTGTATTTCAGACTTATCAATTATCGCAATTAAAAACAGTTATTGGTACAATTAAAACGTTTACCAACATTTTACGTGGACGTAATTAAATCTCTCCATAAGAAAGCGAGACGATTACACTTATCTTATCTTTTATCCATTGGAATGTAAATATTTTTTTTTTAATTTTGTACATAGTTTGTACTTTGTTCGTGTTTTACTTTTGTTCATGTATTGTATTGGATGTAAATATTTTTTTTTCTTTCGCTTAAACAAATCCCCAAACGGCTTTCTTCAAAGCCAGCGAAGCTATGCAATTGCTGATATGTAATACAATATATCTAGCAGTGGTATGCCTTCTGTGTGCTTTGTTAAACACGTCCTTGACAGCATTGAATATGAAACTGAAGCGTGGAGACAGATCAAGATTGGTGTATTTTTATAAAACTGTTAAAAACAATAATCTATATTTTTATCAATTTATATCTTGGGCTTGCCCTAGCTTGGAGCTCTAGCTTCGCCACTGGCCATTCGTAGTCCAAATACAAGAGGAATAACCGAAGACAGGGTTGGGTATTGTTCTCATGATAAAATTGTAGTCACACTTTCGAAAGGACGTAACTACTTTTTCCCAATAAATCTGACCGTATGGCGTCATTGGAAAAAGTAATTGAGAGGCGTTAAGTCGCACGGACGAGGGAGCCAAATAAGACTACCGTTTCTGGAAATGGATGTAATGGTGGTTCGTTAATGCCATGAGGATTGTCTTAATATATGGCAATTTTGATTATCCACGAAGCATTTAAACCAGAAATGATTCATCACTAAACACTATTCTTCGAAATAAGTGCTCAACATTCATTTTCATAAACTTAATGTTGTGAAAGACGATCCACGTTCTTTAATTATGATCTTCAATGCAAGATTTATGACTACCTATGAGCATTAACCGACTTCAAAAAGGAGGAGGTATTTCAATTTACTATAATTATATTGATGTTATGAATGTATTTGAGTGATTCCCAAGCATATAGATACAGTAATTCTATGGTGATTTTTAGAGGTGTTTTCGCAAATAATTATGATCGAGTGAAAATTACACAACCGTGTTTTTGAACAAGCAAATTAAAGATAAAGACACGAATTTTTACCTATATCAAAATTCCACTTTCGTTAGTGGTGTCCTATACTATTCGATGAAAGGATGTGCATTTTTTCGCGGTGTCGCCTTAAAATTTAGTAGCGTCAGGCCTCCGTCACTCGCTCTATTCCACGCGTTATATGCCTACTAGACAAGGGCGCCGCCCCCAAATATTGCGGCGGTGGCGTGCTGATGAATCTCGCTCGGCGGCGGCGTGGCGCCGGCGGCGTGGCTGATTTATGTGCAGTATGAAAATTCAGTGTAAAAATCTTAAAAAAAAAGCAACAATGCAATGACTCACTTTATTTACCAAAAAACAAAACAAAACTGGTCAAGCAAGGCAACAAAATTAGTTTTCTATATAATTTTTGCATTCCCTATAGTTATCGTGAATAAAAATTATTTTATTCACCCTTTGTGGACTCAAACGAGATCTTTTTGCAGAAAGTACCATTCCAGCTACAGAAAATACCCTCTCACTTGGGGTACTTGTAGCGGGTACACATAGCAAAGCTCTGGCAAAGGTAGACAGACAAGGAAAATGTTTCTTCTTTTCGTTCCAAAAAGATAAAAGATCCTCATTATTGATATCCGTAGATACAACAACAGAAGCGAGATATCGCCAACATTCTTGGTCTAGTGGATCATCATCTTCAAGTCCATGACCATGACCAGCACTATGTTTCTTAGAGAGTTTACTCAAAATTGATGAGGAACTGCTGGTATTTAAGGAAACTGAAGTGTACGTTTCTTTTCATTCACAATTTCCGGGCAAATCATGCGATTTTATAACTTCTTTTATATAAGATGCAAGGAAGGAAGCCTTTGTCGTATGTTTAGCTTAAAATATTTTAATTCAAAAGGCAAGTTATACGTGTACGTAAGTAGATCTTGGATACTGAAGTAAATTTCTACTAAATTTTGTAATAAAGTTCGTAGATATTAAATAAATTATTACTTAATTCTTTTTTGCTATAAGTCCTATCTAACAATAAAAATGAAATAAATTCACGTTTCATAACTTACTACTAAAATCCTTCGGTAATAAAGAATGATGTATCTGAAATATTTTGTTGGTCATTTAGCGTCTATCCATTCAATAATTATAGAGGGAACGACGTTTTGCCATATTAAAATTTATTAAATAATGGGTAATATACATAATATAAATATATATTTCTTAAATTACATTAAAGCTTTTGAACTACTTTATCCTATAATTAAATATACTAAACATTAAACAAAAACTATTTCAATAATATTTACAAAAAGTTATATACGTAAACAGCGTTAAGAGTGATTCCACTGTTTCGTCCGAAACGGAGCAATTTCGTGGAATATTTATTTTGTTTGTGGTTTTGAAAAAAATATGTATTAAATTATTCATATAAGTTGTAGATACAGGTTATTGTGAAAGGCGATCGTGAAAACCATTTCCTTTTCAAGAAAATTGATGGAGTGTAATGAGAGTGTGGAAGGTAATGAAATATAGTGAGAGTGTAATGATTAACTTTGGAGGGTAATGAAATGTTTGAGAGTGTAATGATTTAGTTTGGGAAGGTAATGAAAAGGAGTAAATCCTTTATAAATGTTGTGTTTATCATTGACAAAAACTATGTAATTTATCTGTGGTGTGTTTAATTAGGGAGTTAGGTATTACAGTCAATAAATGTAAATCATGAAATCAATAGAATTTTTAATAAATGTTAGAAAATTTGAAAAAAAAATATGTATAACAAAGTATGACAAAGATACTATAAAATAATATCAAAGTATGAGCCTAAGATCTTTGTGGGAATGAGAATAACAACAAATTAAACATAGGTTCAATGTTATAAAGAAAAATGTAGACTGGAACATACAAAACACGAAAACGCTGTTTTCATAAAAATCTAATAAAATATAGTATCAAAAAATTAAATCGCTTGTTTTTCTTTAAATCACATAGGTAATTTACTCTTTATTAATCATATAATTTACGTTATGTATAATCAGTCTACTTCAAATTAAGGTTTGGTAACTTTTTAAAAGTAAATTCACCTTTTCTAGATTCTTCTGGTTCTCCTAAGTGCTGTAGAATACGAGATTCAGATACAATATCCAATGGAACTTTACCGACTTTCCATGCACTTTCCTTAAAAATAATATTTTATATTCAAGTGTGCTACTCATCTTATCCATGTTTTTGCCAACGAAATACTGTGAGTTCTTCATTTTATATTCAACGACCTCCCATTGGTCTAAGTCATATTTTAATTCAATTACTTCGACGTTTTCTTTGGTTTCGATGTCGTAGTCCATTCTCATAGATGTATTCTGATCACGACCGAAATCAGATTTGATTATTAGCTCCTCAATATCATCCTCGAAATCTTGAGGAACTGGATGTTGAATTAACACCTTAAATTCTGTTTGCTTAATGGAACTAAATCCTTGAATGTTACAATTGTGGTACTTTACTGGAATGTTGGATAACATTTTTATTTTAGATTTATTGTTTATATTTATTTCCAGGGTCGAAGTTTCTGATAATAAATCGAATTGCCTCAAATTTCCGATATTGTTAAATATGGTTGGCGAATCGATGTTGATTGGGCTGTTAACGTCAGAAGGATCATATTTTCCACCATTAGTTCCATCAATCAAGGACTTCATCACATTTACAACGTTATAGTTATTATAACTAGACATTTCTTGTGCAGTTGCTTCTTGACAAATTCCCATATTTAGTACTCCGAGATATTTTCTATATTTACATGGTATTTAACTATCTCGACAATCAAAACTAAGGCTTCTAAAAGTAATGTCGAAGGGCAAAGATGAAGACCAAAGAGTTTGGTGGACTTTGATTGTCCCTTTAAATGCAGGAATGTTTTTGGGAAATTCTTTGTCCGTTATCTTACTCTGCGATGACAATGAGCTTAACATTTGCAATGTTTTGCTAAACAACTTGCACAGTCTTCAAATGAGCCTACATCGCTACCGAGTCTGACGTAGTTGTCAGCTGTTCTTTTTACAACAGCACCAATGCCATCTGGGGCCCGCTTGCCATGCCCTACTTCTTGATAATTCCATGTTATTAGCTTTAGGTTTGAAATTTGATCTTTCAATTTCGACATCATGTAAAAAATGAATCGGTTGCGGTATTGACTCGAGGGAGAGTCCGATAAGAAATGAATTGTTGTAAGATGTGGCACTAAATCTTGAACCATGTCCAAAACTGGGTCCAAGTGAAAAATATCAGACACGATACTTCCGCTATATGGGTATAGCGGAAGTATCGTGTCTGATATTTTTTGACATGGTGCAGAATGACTTACAAGTTTTTTCTTTAGTTTGACTGTTTAAATAATATAATACTCCGATGTGAAGTGAAATTTGTTGACGACTACCGCCGAAGTGAAAACTTTGGATTTCTTCATTATATTTCAACAAATAGTTTTCACTAAAATCCACATGGCATAATAATACTTCATTAACAGTTATACTCTCTTTTAATTTTTTAATAGCTGAGTATTATTGCATATTAATATTTAAATTATGTTTGAAAAAGTCAACTAAATTTTCGAACTACTGAATAACATTACGAGGCGCATCTTCTTTTTTTTTTATAATTACCCTTTTAGTGTTTTCCTTTCCATCTTTTCCTTGATAACTTTGTTTCTGAAAAATCCATTCATAGTAAATAATATTTTCACTGTTGTCAAATTCCTGGTATCTCGTAACTTTATTTTTACATCTATGACACCTTCTCTCCAAACATTCTCTGTCATATATATCACAGCAAATATTTTGAAGAACTTCAGTAGCCGAACTTTCTGCAATAATATCTACTTTTTTTAAAGACTTTGTTAGAAGTTCCATATTGGCATGTAGCTTGCACTCGCACGTGTCTCTTTTTCCTGAAGGGTGAACTATCCAAAATGGCCTATATTTACAAAATACTGAATAGGAAATTCGGTCCCATTTCTCGCAATATTTAGTATATAAGTTTTTTATGTTATCAGTCAGATAACGTTTTTGTTTTTTGATGCCACTGCGTTTAATATATTCATTTTTTCCAGCAGCTACTTGACTGTTTGCATCTTCTGGGTTTTGTACTCTTCGCTTTATCTCAGCTGTTATCTTTTGTAGCACTTGTTTTTTAGATAATTTATTTTTTAAAGCAAAATTAACCTTCGACAGTACACCATACTTTTTTAGCCTCGCATCGTCAACAATATCTTCAGCAAAAGATCTTTTTTTTTTTAGAAAGACTTTTATATTTGTCAGATACTCCTCGATTAAGTGTTTCGTTGAACAGAAGTTTCTTTTTTTTTTTTTTCTTTTGGTTAAATATTGTTTTTCTTCCTCCCCCCTGTCGAAAATAAAAAATATATATATAATTTTTTTTTTACGTTCTCTATGTTATCAGCCTTTATGGCTTTAATTACTTGATCTACTTTTTTTTTATTGTATCTGCAATATTATTTCTTACTCTCTGCATTTCTCGCTCTTTTTTTATTTGTTTCCTCAGCATATCCTTATCTCTCTTTAGTTTATTCATTTCTTTCTTTAAATTAGAAATTACTTTCATTGATCTATATCGCAGTTTTCTTGTAGCACTTGAATTTACTTGGATCGATTGGGTTGCTTTGCTATTGACTGTCTTTGGTGTTTTTTCTATTTCCATCAAAGGATCGGGATCTGCTATATTCGCAATTTCTTCATTTTCGCTTGTGGGTGGTGAGTTTTCCAGTAAAACACGTTCTATGTTCTTTTGTTCCTTTAATTTATTCAAATATTTTCTTGAGTTTTTTCGCCATCTTCGCCTTTGCTCCCTTTTTTTGTCTGTCAGTAATTTCTGCTATGCTGAGAATCTTTTTCTTTTCTTTTCTTAAAAGGTACTTCTTTCTTTCTTTCTCTTTTTCAAGTCTGTATTTTTCAGGATCTTTTTTTGATTTATGCATATTTTTCCTTCTTTCGTAGCCTGTCTTTGGCTAATTTTTTCTTGTGCTGTTGCTTTTTTCTTCGGCTTCACCATAATTGTATAGTTACCTACAAAAAGGTTTACAAACGTATTAAAATACACATTAAATACGTAACACATCTGAAACAAAAAATGGAAAAGGCGTCTATGCAATGGAGCCCGTAAATTGTATTGTTTTGTCAATTTAGGAGTCGGTTTAGACCACGGTCTACCAAGTAAAAAATTTGCATCATTTATGACGCATTGGTTATCTTTAGCTTTCAACAAAAAAAAATCCCTTCCAAAACGTTTCATTCCCCTCCGTATAAAAGTTAGTGGGAACGGAATGTAATGAAATGGAAGGAAATGATTTTTTTGCAGAATTTTATAATTTACTTAGAATTTAATAGTACATTGACCCTAATAACTATACTGTGACATAACCTAACTAAAGTCTATAATGTAATCGTAAATTATATTTTTCATCTCAAGCGGTTACTTTATAAATAAACGGAATGTAATGAGTACTTACCTGTGACAAACAGGATTCTCAACACTCAAATCGTAAATAATTTCTGCTTCGGTCGCAAACATCCGTGTCAGATGAAATAGTTCGGTAGACTGAGGGACGCGGGAGGCGCGGGCGGTTGGCTTAATGTAAAAACAGAGTCGCACTCATAATAATGTTTATTGCAAACTCTGTGGAATGGAATGAAATTTTTCGAATGTGTGACAAAATTTCAACGCTGATTATTTCTACGTTACGCACCCTTTAAAAATTCATATGTAGAAAATTAATATTCTTTAATAAGTTATTAATAGCATAGGAGAAAAATCGTGCAGTTTTGCTTTAAGAAAGCGCTTTAATGTGATGACAAATATTTTGAGTGGCCGTGTGGAAAAGGAGTAGAATGAAGTTTGGTCATGTTTTTGTTATAAAATTTTTTTTATTTATGTATTGATAACAAAAATAACAAATGCCTCTTTGAACTTTTAGTAAAAAAAATTAACATATTTACATTTACTTTAACATTCATGCTGATTTTTATGACGGAAAGACGATTTGGATGAAATGGTGGAATCACTTAAAAAAACTTTCAATCGCCTCCAACGCGCTAGCCTTGACTGCGTTATTTCGCCCGGGCGTGTCGCGATATCTGGTAATCATTTTACGTAGATAACAAGAGTGATATAGGACTGGCATAGATATCAATTTTCAAAACCATTCATCACTTTTGTATGAACGATTTATTCAAAAAGTATTATATGAGCTATACAGTCCACCTGATGGTACCGAAATGGGGTATTGCACACAACTAGTATTCGACGACTCGGTCAAACGATTGCGCGGGTTAAAAATTCTAAAGGCGCCATCTAGTGACGTAATTTTTAAACAATTGAATACTACTACCATCTATTGGCTGGATTACATACCAAACCGGAAGTGAAAAGTTGAGTTTAAAATGAAAGTTTGTCGGTTTCTATTGCCTCAGTGGTTGCTTTTTAAAGTTTTGTACATTTTTTTACTTTACGAATATCTATAGTAGGGTTTTCTCCAGTTTTAAGGCGCTGGTTCTAGCGACCGACCTTGAGCGTTCGGTAAAGAAATATGTATGCCCAACTTTTAAAATATTTTGTTTCTAAAATCGAATATTAGTCCTTTGAAAACATTAAATAGATCAAAATGTTCATTAATAAATTGCCTATACATTAGTTGTGCCCTACAGGCACAATTGTTTGCTGGGTTGGTGGAGAATAAAACCACTGAGACTTTTTTCTTTCTTCTATATTCGATGTTTTCCTTGAGGGAGCTGGCCGCCGACTGTGTCGAACGACTTTTTTTTTGCGCCCGAAGCAATTAAAGGGCTACCCTATACGTAGGGAGGCGGAAAATGCATTACGCATACCACGATAGCCGGTCTATCGTGGTTATGAGGGGCTCACTGTCCTACCGGGGACCCTAAGTGATACCCTCTAAAAACCGCCTTTGGGGACAGGCAGCCGGCTGATTAAGCTGTATTGTGCCTTATCATGAGCGACCCTCTTTTGGGAAAAGAGGGCGCAGGCGGCTAAGAGCCGCTGAGGGAGTGCCTACGAAGGCAAATTAATGTTAGTTAATACAATAATTTAATTTAATTAGAGTTGGCCTGAGCCGCCAGGAGACAGTTCAGGTCGTTTGACAGTTTATTAGGCGGGTCCGAGAGAGAGTTTCTCGGCCTGCGGACACGGTAGCGAGAGGGGGGTGGGGCTGCATAAGAAGCTGCCTCACGAATTAATTGGTTTGGGTGCGACTCTGAGGCTTTGAAGAAGTTCTCAGAGAGAGAGTTTTTTAAGAAATTGTTGAATTGTTGGGAGCTCTAAGTCCCGATGAAGGTCGGCATTACGGACGAACCAAGGTGCGTTCGCAGCTCGACGACAGAAGAGGTTCTGAACTATTTGGAGTTCATTTATAATATTAGGGTTTGCGTGGGCAAAGACGGGGCCCGCGTAGGACATGACTGGTCGTATACAGACCTTGTAAAGGGTACGCTTGTTTCGAAGGGACATTTTACTGTGTCGGCCCAACATACTGTTGAGCCTACTCAGATAAAACCGTGCGTGACGGGTTACTCTTTTGACGTGGGGCCTGAAAGTGAGCCCTGTGTCTAGAGTAACACCTAAATATTTGGCGGACGTATGCCAGGGGACAGGGGTCCCTAGCATACGTATTGGTGGAGTGTTTTTGAGACGGCGTCGTTTATAATCGAAGTGAACGGCGGAGCTCTTCTCCGGGTTCACATCGATGCGCCATTTTTTGAACCAAGCTCCTAGGTCATCAACTGACTTTTGGATCTTGTTCCGTATGAAGGGTAGTGAGACACCTTTGCAGTAGATGGCAGTGTCGTCTGCGAAGAGGGAGAGTTGAACACCTTTCGACGGGATGGGAATGTCGTTGGTGAACAGGATGTACAGCAGTGGAGCAAGTACTGGGCCCTGAGGGACACCAGCCTTGATAGTTCGCTGTGAAGATAGCGTGCCTTCGTGTCTAAAACGAAAGGTACGATGTTTTAAGTAGGAGGCCACGAGACGAACTAGACGATCGGGGAGACCTATTTTGTAGAGCTTGTAGATGAGGCCTGTGTGCCAGACTCTATCGAAAGCTTTAGCTATATCGAAAAAGACCGCGATGGTCTTATGACGACGAGGATAGAAACCGCTGAGGATATATTCCACAATGCGGTGAACTTGTTGGGGACATGAGTGTTTGGCTCGGAAACCGAATTGATGGGGAATGATAAGAGGGTCGCCGTCTGTGGGAAACAGATAGCGCCTCATACGCGTTTGGATGACTCTTTCGAAGAGCTTGCCCATTGCCTTGAGGAGGCTAATGGGGCGATGGCTGGAGGGGGAGGTTGAGAGGCTTGCCTGGCTTGGGAATTCCAATCACAGTTGCCTCTTTCCACGTAGTGGGGAAATAACTGAGGTTGAAGCAGGCGTTGAAGATAATAGATAAAAAGGTTAACACCTGCTCAGGAAAGTGTTTTAGGGCTTGGTTGGAGATGCCATCCGCGCCCGGAGCCTTTTTGGGCTTAAGTCCTTTGATGAGGGATGAAATCTCATCATTGGACACAGAGATAGGTTCGGAGGCCGTAGGGGGTGAGTTCCGGCGGCGGACCTCATCCTCCACTGCCTGGACGTGAGAGGGGTCGACGGGTTGAGAACTAGGAGAGCATTGAGCGGCAATGCTATCTGCAAAGCACTCAGCCTTTTCCTCGTCCTCGAAGGCAACCGTGCCGTCGGGACGGGAGAGAGGGGGAGTGTGGGTGATAGCGTCTATGCGGAGGGCTCTAGCCATCTGATAGTACGCTGTGTGAGATGGAGAGATATTCTCCATGAGCTTACTCTTTTCGAGGTCTCGAAATTCAGAGAGGCGGAAGCGGAGTTCTCGTTGAAGACGATTGGCCGCGCGCCTATATTCGGGGGTGGGATATTTTGCTGCTCTCCGGAAAGCAGCTTTTTTAGCTTTTAATAGGTTGCTAATATGTAGGGGAAGCCCACTATTGTTAGCAACCGGGACGACCCTTTCGTTCTCCTTAAGGGAGGATTTAATAAGGGTGGAGAGTGAATCGACCGCGGTGTCGATTTTTTCGGGACTATCTAAGTCCGACGGTAGGGAGATGGTAGAGTCCTGTGAGTCCAAAGCTTTAGCTAGGGACTCCTTGAATCCCTTCCAGTTAGTGAAGGTTTTCGTGTGTGTTGGGGGAGGTGGCTGATGGCCAAGAATGAGGGAGACCGGTCGGTGATCTGATCCTAGATCGTCTAGTGTCTCGATTGCTCTGAGGTTGAGAGAAACTCCTTGGAGTAACGCAAAATCTAACACATCGGGGGCGTGATCGGTGTTATCGGGAAAGTGAGTAACACCGAGAGGACTATGGACGGTAATATCAAGAGACTGCGTGATATCGAGCAGTATCTTGCCATTCAGTATGCTTGGAGTTAAAATCTCCAAACATAATGACTGAATTGCCTAAAGATAAAATGGCCTCAAAATCTTTTTTGAGGGGATAGGTTCCTGAAGGGATGTAACAGGAGGCTATGAGGATGGACTGATGTCCAGTCATAGCTAGCCTGCATACCGTGGCTTCCATGTTGGTAAGCTGCGGAGTAGAAATGGGCGAGCAATGAAGTGTCTTCTTGTAATAGATGGCCGTTCCGCCGCCTCGGCGGTCGGGTCTGTCGTTACGAAGAAGAGAGAAGTTTTTAATAGAAAGGCCTCTAGTGTCCTTAGCTTTGAGATTAGTTTCCTGTAGGAGGAGGAAATCGACTTCACGATTCCGAAGAAAGAGCTTGAGCTCTGGGAGGTTATTTCGCAAGCCGCGAATATTAAGTGAAAGAAGCGATAAACCCTTAGGTTTGATACGACCGTGGGATTTTGGTAGAGTAATTTGCACTGACATTGAAGTTAAGTTAATTAATTTAACTTAACTTACAACGCTAACAAAAGATTGTTATGTTCTGCAAGAACGAGGAGACGTTCTTGGGGGGACTTCGCCGCGCGCAGTTTGCGTGCTAAAACGGTGATTTCCCTAACGTCAATATTCCTAATAGCGGAATATAGTGTGTTGTAGTCGTCGGGTGTGGGCTCCGCTTCATGGGAGTAGGAGCTTATCCGCAGTGGGTCTGCCTTTTTGGGCCCCCAGGGAAAGACTGGAGGCTGCATAGGCTTAGAGAAGCCCGGAGGGGGCCGAATTATGCCCTGAGGGGGCCTAGGAGGACCCTGAGAGGGTTGAGAGAAGCTCTGGATGGGCTGAGAAAGGCCCTGACGGGGCCGTTGTTGGAGGGCCGGGAATGAGCGGTCATTTACCGGCGGTGGAGCTTGCCTACTGGGGCGAGGTTGAGGTGCGCGTGGGCAACCTCTGTAGTTAGCCGGATGTCCTGACTGTTTGCACAGGACGCAAGCCGGCGGGGATTCGGCGTCTTTGGGCCGGGGACACTCTTTCGTGTTATGGGGTTCGAGGCACTTTACGCACCTGGGTGGGGCGGAGCAGTTGGCCGCCGCGTGACCATAAAGTTGGCAGCGGTGGCACTGCGCCGGGAAACCGCGCCTATGTGGGGGCTCGACCTTCACTCTCGACAGGCCACACACTGTGCGTACCTGCCGGAAGATGGCTTTGGCCTCCTCTACGTTGGATAGGATGATGAGGGCAAGGTTGAATCTCTTGCCCGTCCTACTGTGCATTTTGTGCACTGCTTCTACGGGGAAACCTTGGGACTTAAGGTCCTCAAGGATTTCCTCGTTTGAGAACTCGAAGGGGACGCCTCGGATGACGGCCCTGACTTTGCGCTCTTCAGGGAGAGCGTAAGTGTGGTACGAGACTCGTTCGGCTGTGAATAGTCGGGTGATTTGACGGAAATCCTCGATCGAGCTTGGGATGATTTTGATCGCCTCCCCGAGGTTGACGGCATGATCGTACTTTATACCTGCGTTGTAGCAGGTTTTTGACAACTGGGTGAATTTAGCCTTGTCTCTTAGGAAGACAGGGGGGCGGGACTTGCTTCTTAGCAAGGACTGGAGCACAACGAGAGGCTGTTTTGGACGGTGTGGGGGGGGATGTCTAGTGACATGAGTGGGACGGCGGCAGCGTCGGGGGCTGCTGAGGTTGTAGGAGCGGCAAGGGCCGCTGAGATAGGGGGGTGCGTTTTAACGCGGCGCGCTTACCGTTGCGCTTGGAGGTGACGGTGGTGAAAGTGGACTCCCCGGTTCCGTCGGAGTCAGAGGAATCCGATGAGCCGGAGCCTGAAGTAGTGGCGGGCCTCTTCCGGGAGGTCGACGCCGAGGACTCGGAGCATGCGTACTCCATTTCTAAGGGGGCAGATTCAAGGGGGGCAAAGGAGTTCCTCGTTTCGAGGTAAGACGCGATTACCGGCGGCGGATGGTGTGCCTAAGGGGCAGGGGAGGGGAGCCTAGGCGGCGATGGCGGCGAGGACCGTTTCATTGCCATTTAAACCGAATTGGTTAATGAGGGCGGCGAGGGACTCAGTGAAGCTGGATGTGGCCATTTTGGGTCAGTAAGCTAAGCTAGGTAAAGAAGAGGACGGGTCCCTGTTCTCGGTAGAACAGGGACTAGATCGCGACACGTACTACGACACACTATGCACGTAATAGTAATGCAAGAACAACAAGAAAAAAAGGAGACAGTAAAAAAAAATTAAAAATGATAGATGAAAATAAAAAGCGGAAGTCAGTCAGACCTCCCTGCCCGAAGACAGGGGGGCAAGAACTGTAGCGTGAAATTGACTCACCGGCAGCCTCGACGCTGTTCCGCGTGAGCAGGACAGCGGAGGCGCGTGAGAGCGAGACAGCACTACCGTACTGTACGGGAGCGCGGACCACCAGGAAGCGACCGTCCGAGAACGACGCCGCCGGCGGACTGAGCACTGTACAGCGCGAGCGGGACAGCGGGGGCGCGAGAGCGGGAGAGCACTACCGTACAGAGACGAAAGCGCGGACTACCTGGATGCTACCGCTCGGAAGCGATGCCACAGTCAGGCGGAATGTCCTGGGTCGAACGACGAAAATCGCCCCTCTTTTATACTACCTCGGCCGGGTCAATTGATACGGTGTACGTACCGTACAACGGCGTCGACCAATCAGCGCGAGGCGCGACAGAGCAAGTGACGATGCTGAGTCACGTTACATTGTTTACCTTAAGCTAGTTATATACAAAGTGATCAACTAATTCTAATATATAAATATAAGCTCTACACTATTATTTTCTTAACATAAAATGCTTATATCCTTTTTTATGTGTAACTCTAAACTATAATCTTTATTAACACAACATAAACGCTTATATCCTATTTAAGTACAAACTCTAAACTATAATATTTATTCCATTAATATAAAAATGTTTGTCTTATTTATGTATTTTTTTTTTTTTTTTTGTCGGTGTTGCGCTAACAGTATTCTATTTGTTTTCACTTGTCCCGCACATTAGTGTCGATCGCAAAATGAAATAATGCTTACTTTATGAGGAATGACATGTTTCAATAATTATTTCGCATTTATGTAATTTAGTTTTAGGAAGATTCATCAAGTATTTATTCCTTTAAAAAAAATTGAAATTGGCTATTATGGAATCAAGATTATGTAGAAATTTAATAGATTTGTTATTAGTTGATATATCTTTTTAATGACAAGCGGATATTATGTAGCTCCTAAAAACTTACAAATACGGACTAGCGCGGCATTTTGCTCGAACACGCACTTTAAGGGGAAATATAACCTCAAATGGCTTAGCAAGATCCTACGTTATGCCGAAAGTATTGCAGCATTAATTTTGAAATAAATATATGGTAAAGTTGAGGATTAATGTTAAGGTTTATGTTAGACGAAAACACGATTCCGTAAAATTTTCTCGATAGAAAAAAAATCCAAAGTTACCTCCAAACTGAACAATAAACCGCTGTTATTCATAAAATACTTTAAATAAGATCATGAAACTTTGCATACTAACTGAACTAACCATAAAGCAGTGCTTATGTTATTTACTTTTTTTAAAATATCATTATTTTCACTGTAAAAAGAAATTACCTAAACTATCGGCGCGTAAGCTTGGTTCCTGTCGCTCCGTTATAGACATGTGTCAATCATTCATTTCTAGCGACCGAATCATTCTAGTACATTTCGTCATGCGTACTGGTACATTCGGATCGATCATTCAAATGGATCATTTCAGGCTCCAGTACTTTGTGAGATCCATTGGGAACCGAAAATTTTTACATTTATTTGCTACAAAATTAAACATTTACCTATCTTATTCTTATATAAGATGGTTGAAAATTATCATGAAATGAATCATTTATCATGAAATCTTTTGAAGTGTTATTTTTAGTAAACTCTACGAAATGATAAATTTAACTAATAGATTTAACAAATAAATATAATAAAATGTAAAGTAATTTTTAATTTAGGTAACAAAATTATAATACAAAAACCCTTAAATAATAAATAGTCCTGATACTCTGCGGTCTGCATTGTTAATACGATTCGCCTGTTTATTCAGAATCAGATCATTCGGGATTCGGTCGGTTTGTAGCTCATTCACAATTCAAACAAATCGCGGGTTAAAAGGTACCGTCAGTTGTTTGTGATTGGTTGTACTGGTACACTCAAAAACAAATGAATGAACCATCAATACTTTTAAGTGTACCAGCTCAAACGAACGAATCATGCATGATTGACACATGTCACTCCGTTAGTATTGCTCCGGCTTTTGAAGGGAGAAGTTGTGTCGCTTACGATCAGAAAACACATTACGCAACAGGAAGACGTAAAATTAAAATGGGAAATAACCGTTATAAAAATAAGAAGCGACTGGGTTGGCGTTAAGAAACAGGCATATATATGATAAACATAATGAAATAAGTATCTAACGACCTATCTACTTAGAGTATTAGTGATTACAAACATGTCGGTACATAGCATACGACGCGCGGGGAAGTGGGGGCGAAATTAGAATTTGAGCTGACTTACTCTCACCTCTTAATCTAATTAATATTAAATATAACTAATATTTCAGAAATACCATATAAAGGCCGTGTAGAAGCGTTGTTAAAATATCCATTAGCCCATATCATCCCGTGGGTGTCGTAAGAGGCGGCAGATGGAAACTGAGACAGGTGCAGCAGCATCTTCCTAATAAACTCAAAATGAGTTTTTCATGAGCAGTTCTTGTATATTAACTGCCTCCACGATACTGGTGGTAATCCTAGTATGCAGACAGGGAGAGGGAACGCTTTTTTAAAATAGAAAAAATACTTTCTTGGTCCCCAGGGTTAACAAACCATCTAAATATATATCTACATATTTTTTACTGTTTCAAACGCTTCATGTTCGGTTCCAGACTCTTAAGTTCATACAAGCTATGTTGATCATTAGATATTATCTCCGCATTCTCCCCTGTAATATCATAAATCTAATTAGTATGACGTTTTACGATTCAATTTTCGTCAACCAATTTTAAAATTATTATTTAAACGAATGTTCCAATATTCTTTCCTAACAAATTTTTTTCCAAGGCGAAATTTGTCCATACGTTTTTATTAAAATTATCTCCTTTTTAAATCTGTTTATATATTTAATAATCTAATAAGCAATAAGTTACAATAAGATGTCACCGAAATATATGTATATTAACTATGCTGTGAACACTGACTTTTTTATAGTTTCCACAAGTGGCAGATGCTGCAGCTATATTATGATTGTAGCACGTATGGGTCGGCTCGACCGGGGAAAGACAACGCTCTCACATAATAGCAGCGTAAACACACATAAATATTTTAATTCTTAATCTTTATATATAAAATTCAATTGCTGTCCGCGTTACTCCCGCGAAAACTAAAATGGTTGAACCGAGAAGGGTTTAGATTCACAAGTGGACTCGGTAGATGGCGCTGTTGTAGATATTCATTTTTTTAAATACGTTTATTCATATAAAAACACGCATTTACAGTAATAATAATCATCGCCAAACTGCCCAACAGTTATATTAGAATTATTATTTCTTTCTTTAATTAAAACCTACTGTAGATAGCACATCTGAGCCGTGGTAGCTCAGATCGTTAACACTCGATGTAATATAACAGAACGCGAGTAACCCAGGTTCGATCCCCGCCGGCACCAATGAAATTGTTAATTGCAATTTTAAGTGCTGATTTACCACGTGCTCGGCGGTGAAGGAAAACATCGTGAGGAAACCTGCATGACTGAGGAATAAGATAAAAATATTTCTAAGACATGTGAAGTTCGCCAACACGCATTGGGGCAGCGCGGCGGACACTTCCCCGCCCTAAAACCCTCTCATAAATGAGGGGAGGCCTGTGCTCAGCAGTGGGACGTATATAGGCTGTAACTTTACTTTTACTTTTAGGTAGCACATTATACTTTTCTTACGAATGTATCTTTCAGTCTTATTTTTAATGTTACAACGTTCATGTCTTTGGACATATCTCTCTTATAAAATATATTCTATTAAATATAAGGGGAGTTAAATATTGCCTAGTTCTCTTACCATAATAGTTTCTTATGTGTGGTATCACATATTTACCTTTGTCAATTTGCCTGGTACGATATTTATGCGTTATTGGTTGTTTACATTTATTTATTTTATAACTTAATAAAGAAATTATATTAGTAGTATAATTGTAGCACGAATAGGCTCTGGGAAATGGCTCGACCGGGGAAGGACCACACTCTCACAGAATACCAGCGTGAAATAAAATCTTAATGCTGCTGTTTCGTATGGCGAGTGTAGAGAATTTTGGGCATTCCATCTCAGTCCTCACGGGTGACAACGCATCTGCATTTTGATTTGTAATCGAGGATAGACTAGTATCTAGACGTTAGTGCTATTAGTCTATGCGACTCTTACAGCTTCACCTGACAGGGCTCTCGGCCTCGCAGGCTATTTAAAAGAAGGGAAAGGCAATGAGGTGAGGATGATGATGAAATGGTTTATGATTTGGTATTGTTACCAATCATCATATCGCCTTTTTAGGCTTTTTTTTGAGCTATCTAACCGCAGTCCGAGGGGGGGAGTGCGGACCCCCGTCTCTGACTGCTCAGCTCGTGTCGGTCGATGGTTTGGGCGGTGAGAACCGCTCAGGATGGAGAATCGAGGATAGATGTAGATGTCTATAGGCCGCAGCAACCACTTACCATCAGGTGGACTATGTGCTCGTTCGTCACTCTATCCTATATAAAATAAAAAACTAAATGTTACATCACCCATGTGAAGTCGGGGCGGGGATCACTAGTCTAGATTATTTTTAGGTATCTATAGGCTACAACATCCACTTGATATCGGGTTGTCAGTGTGATCGTTTCACTATTGCTTCCTTTAAAAAATATGATGTGCGTGTAACTTGGTTTTCTCCCGTTTCCAGACACAAGTAATGGCCCCAAGCCAGCGACGAGCTCGTCAAGCTCCCCCTCGACACCGGCTAAGAGAAAAAGAGGGAGGCCGCGGATAGACAAAACCAGCCCGGAGTACTTGGCCAACTTGGCTGCCAGGAAGCAGGCGAAAGAGATGGGTATGTCGCACACAATATATTTGAATTTGAATGAATATATTTTTATTATACACCACAAACAAATATACAGATAACAAAACAAAATATATTTAATATTGCGAATATAAATTAGACACTATTGAATACGAAAAAAAATTTAATACATTTCTACGTTATTGTTATTGTATAGTACAATTTCTTGTATTTTTTTTATAAAAGAAAAACTTTTATTATGTGATTAAATAAAGTTAAACAAAAGAATCAGGCGTTACTTTGCGGAAGTGAAGATTAAAATTTTTTTCTAAGAGCCGCGTAATAAAAAATCAATGATGATGATGATGTGTCTTACCTAGTTTGAAGAGCACCTCCCGCCCTCTTCAATTCATTCACTATCCTTGTCCCCACTAATCCCAGCACCACCACTCTTAACACCACTACACCAAAAAAGACACACCATCCTCGTAATAAAAAATGAAAATATAAATAAATTTCTTTGCAACCTTCCGCTAAATAAATACAATGATGTATTTAATTTAACTCCGTCACCACTAGTCCCAGCGCCACTACTCCCTACACCACTATTCCAGGTAAGACACACCATCGACGATAATACGACACGTGTTTCTCCTTTACACGAGGCATCCTCAGGTGAAGTAGACTCGGTAATGACCGCGCTAAGACCGCTCTTCAAACTAGGTAATACGCAATATTTCTTTTTGTTACACGCGGATCTTAGCTAAGATCCGTTAAGGGGATATAGTAACTCAGCTCAAATTCTAATTTCGCCCCCACTTCCCCGCGCGTCGTATGCTGTGTACCGACATGTTTGTAATCACTAATACTGTAAGTAGAAAGGTCGTTAGACACTTATTTCATTAGGTTTATCATATTTGTGCCTGTTTCTTAACGCCAAGCCAGTCCCTTCTTATTTTTATTACGGTTATTTCCCATTTTAGTTTTACGTCGTCCTGTTGCATAATGTGTAGTCTGGTCGTAAATGACACGGCTTCCCTCTTCAAAGGCCGAAGCGATACTGACCGGGCGGTAGGAAACAAGCTTCAAGATGCCGATAGTTTAGGTAAATTCCTTTTACGGTGAAAATAATGGTAATAAAAAAAATAAAAACATAAGCCCTCTTTATAGTTAGTTCAGTTAGTATGCTACTACTGAAAGTGTCATGATCCTATTAAAAGTATTTTATGAATAACAGCGGTTTATTGTTAAGTTTGGAGGTAACTTTGGATTTTTTTTCTATCGAAAAAATTTTACGGAATCGTGTTTTAGTCTAACATATTACTTAACATTAATCCTCAATTTCACCATATATTTTTTTCAAAATTAATGCTGCAATATTTTCAGCATAACGGAGGATATTTCTAAACCATTTGCGGTGGTTTTTTAAAGTGTGAAGTTCCCGTTTTAATGGAGTGGACACTGAATTAAATTGTGCATGGTCGTTTAGTATTTAGAGTTCGTTGTAAAAACTTAAACTTCTTGAGTAAACAAATGCAAATATTGATGATTAAAACCAAGACATAAACATCGCAATTGTACCGAGGCCATAAATAAAAAAAACTAAACTAAATGGGTCTATTATAATAACTTACAAAAGGAAATTCTAAAACTGCCAGAAATATATCAATTACCTATTCAGGTGCGTAGATCGGATCAAAAATTTATATAGATACATCGAGACGTCAAACTCCTCAGACCACCACCCTCCCACCCGTGACTATGGGTGTTGTAAAAAAGCTCCCGAAACGTCGGGAATTAAAAAGTCAATATTGATAAAATTCATTAAATTTGTTTTATTTAATATGTAATGTTTGCGTAAATATAAAGAAGTCATTATTATATTGATTTGTTAAAAAAATCCGCAAATCAGCACTTTCGTGACTGAAAAATTACAAAAACCTCCCATCTTTTTTTTGGAGTTGCATAATTACAATTAGTTAAAGATTCATTTCGCCGCTTATCTAAAGTTTGGAAGAATTCAAAGACAGGGGTTGCTGACTTTAATTTTTTATCTTATAGAAACAGAAACAGGAACTTTTTTATTTAATGTAGATTATAATAATACTTATTGAAAGTCACTTTTTTTATTTACCACTGGTTCGCAAAAAAACCTCTGTCCTGGGAAAAACCAGCAAGAAACCCAGCGGGACTAATTTTTTTTTCCAATAATAGCTTACAATCATGTTTACAATTAACAACACAACAAATTAGAAACAACTTGGTAGCAATCATCCTCCCCAGGGGTTATTAGCATCCGTAAACTTCTTAATATTATTGTTACGAGCTTGAGGTTCGTGACAATAAAAATTGCCGATAGAATTACCTAAATTAAAAAAACACTAATAATTAATCACACTGATTCACTTTATTCCGCTCCGAAGCTTCGCGTGTCTCGCCAACTTCAATACTTCCCCGATCGCGTATTGCAGCGCCTTTATATAGGGCTCTTCCACGAAAACATCCAGAATATTCCAGAATATTCAAGTAAATACGCGCGCCAACCGACCAAGAGCAGAAAGATCGAGTGTAGAGCTTCTAGAAAGTTTAGTTCTTCAATTTGAGACTAGATGGCGCTAGTGCCGGCGACTTCGGCGCGTAACATTATAATAAAACTTTTTATACGAGTACTAGTATACTTAGTTTAATAAATTTTTTGAACTTTGCGTATGACAAATATTGTATATTTTCTGGAATTTTGTTGTAAAAGCGTATACATCGCCCCAAGAACTAATTACTGACTCGGTGGAGTCGAGTAACTGGTACTACTAAGTACTAGCTTGTGTCTGTTCCTAGTATTTACAGAATGAATATCACTTATTTTTGCAAATCTACTTTTATTTATTATTTTACTATATTTTACTTTTACTTTTATAGAAAACAGAACTCAAATTTCAGATGCGTTGTTACCTCTAAGCACTAAGTATATGTAATGTTTCTTTACCTACCAGTTATCAAGTCTCAATTTTTCTAGATTTCGTCATATTTTATACGATAGATCCACGCTGCAGCTATATTATGGTTGTAACACAAATGAGTTGGCTCGGGGTGGGTGGGACCACGCTCTCACAGAATACCAGCGTAAAATAGCAGCTTAATGCTGATGTGTTTCGTATATCAAGTGTAGAGAACCGGAGACCCTTTTATACTGGAAACGAGGCATTCCATCTTAGTCCTTAGGGGTGACAACGCATCTGAGTTTTGGTTCTTAATCGAGGATAAATGTAGATGTCTACGGGCCACAGCATACACTTACCATCAGGTGGATAGTGTGCTCGTTTGTCACCCTATCCTATTAAAAAACTCCATCTAGTGGGGGGCCGCCCTTATGAAAAAAATACGATCATGGTTTTCTGTTCGAGTGTTGGTTTCCCCGGTCGACTCTTCTCCACCGTGGCTCTATCACGATAATATTATGTAATTTGATTCTTTGAAAGTTGAATTTAAAAAAAGATTCTAAAGCTATCAAGTACTTATAGATGAGCATATTAAAACCTTTAGAGTGAACTTGTGTCTTTATAACTTTCTTAAGCCTTGTGTTCATGTGTCAATATCAGGTTTTGATGTTTTTTTTGCGAACCAGTGGTAAATTAAAAAATGACTTTCAATAAGTATTACATAATAATCTATGTTGAATAAAGTCATTCATTTCATTTCATTTCATTTAGTAAACACTATGACAGTGTTTTGGCCATTAAACGCATATCGTTTTATGCATCTTTTGAAGAAAACAATATTATTACGATCGTAATATTCAAGCCCTTGTATAGATTTATTTTGGCAATACTCAAGCATGTTTATTTTTAAGAATTCCTTAACACATACGAACAAATGTTGGAATCTTCCGTCACTAGCATTTTTCGGATTGCCAGAGGTCCTATATTTTAAAATACGTCCTCTATTTCACATACAAAAATTGATCATTTCCCCTCATTTGAAATATTTAAATCAAGACGTAGCAATCGCGTTTTTTCGAAATTCTTTTCTATTCGACTTTGAAGTCGAAGAGTTTATAAAATCACATTGTAGACGCGCGATGTTAGAGAGACAAATTATTTTACATTTTATTTTATTTAATCAATAAATGTTGCTAACTGATAAGTGATAACATAAGAGCATTTTATTATAAATCAGCGATCTGCCCTGGCTTCGCACGGGTTATATCTGATTCTACAATATCGCTACCTACAGGGTTCAACTGTGCCTCAAGTGCAAGCAATATGTTGACAAAGTTTTACCTACGGAGTGTAGAAGTAAAGAGAACAATTTCACATAGTACGAGGGCGGCACTGAAAATTTCGGGAATCAAGGAAGTGACACAACATTACTATTTAAAAATGTATTTATTGCTTTTCGAAGTATTCTCCGCGAAATTTGACACATTTTTCCAATCGATGGAACCAATCATTGAAGCAAGCATTCCATTCGGAAGTTGGGGTCTCCAAAATGGCCGTTTTGTAGGCGTCCACCAGTGGCGAAGCTTCTTCAGGTGATGAAAATCTCTGTCCACGCAATTTATTCTTTTATTTAGGGAAAGTATAGAAATCATTAGGGCTTAGGTCAGGGCTGTACGGCGGATGGTCTAATAATTCTATGTTTTCTTGCTCTAAAAACGCTTTTGTTCTGTGTGCGGTGTGAGAACTCGTATTGTCGTGATGGAGGAGATGCGGCGGTTGCAGTTCTCTTTACGGAGTTCAGAAACGACCTGTGGCAAACAAATGCTAGCATACCATTCTGCATTAACCGTTCTTTGTCCCTCAAGAGGAATAGTCGTAACATGGCCGGTTTTGGAGACAAATGTGGCAACCATTTTTTTACAACACTCCGTGAACGAACAGTTTTTGTTGGCTTTAACTCATTTTCGAACACCCAAACTCGTGACTGGTTTTTTATTTCGGGTTCGTACGTATATATCCAGGATTCGTCCTGATACGATGTTGTATACAGCATTTGAGGATCCTGCGTGGAATCTTTCGAGAGTTCTGACGCACCAAGTAATGCGAGCCGCTTTTTGGTCTTCACAGAGCGAATGCGGTAGCCATCGGGAAAACAACTTTTTTACACCTAATTGTTCATGCAAAATTATTTGTATTTAACTCATGCCAATATCTAAAGTTGTCTGAATTTCGCGGTATGTCACATGTCGGTCTTCCTCAATCAGCTTACGCACAGCATCAACGTTTTCTTGGGTGACTGCAGTTTTTGGACGATCTTGACGGGGATCATCACTGAGCTTGACACGTCCACGTTGAAATTCAGCAAACCAGCGATAAATTGTGGTTTTGGACGGGGCTTCATCACCAAATACAGAAATCATCCGGTCAACATACTGTTTTTGTGTTAAACCACTTCGAAAGTCATAATAAATCATCGCTCTTGAATTTTCTCGAGTCAATTCCATTTTCTCAACGACTAAACAAGTTTGACAAAACCTTGTGACAAGACCGAGATTTTTTTTTTTAAATAAATATATGGTATTAGTTTTTAAAACCAAGGAGTTTTCAATTAAAAATATTTTAATATGACAGGAACAGTGGAAATATTATACCATTCCCGACACTTTTAGTGCAGCCCTAGTAAAAGTGAAAAAGTGTCCATCTGTAAGCAGTAAATAACAGTTCAAAAACTCTCCACACGACAGCGCTGGTGTAGCTACTGGTATGAAATGAACTTAACAGTTTCGACGGTTTGAAGTGTGCTGCTAAACTGCTCAGTAGCTCTAAAATCTAAAATAATTTTATTTAGTAAATATAACCTCGAAAAAGTCGTCTATCCCACTAATATTTTTCGGTGCGTTCTTTAAAATTTAGCCCGTAGCTATAGTGGCGCCACCCTTATTTAACGGTTTTCTATGGATACTTTTTAATACACAGTCTGTACTCCTTACTTCTACACTCCATATTTTTACCGCAATCTGATGAAAGGTATGGCAGCGCATAATATACGAACAAACAAATATTAATTTTTATATATTAGATATGATCCATTTAGCATTAATGGGAGATATGATAACGATATAGAACGACGAGGTGAATGCAGGGAATACAGGGTGAGAAATTGTGTGATAAGAGAAGAGTGTGGTTTGCAAGATGATGCTGTCACCAGAATACGATACATTGAAAATGGGCCAAATTAGTAGTACCCTTAACCGACGAACAAGTATGCGTAAAGGTATATGGATGTAGAGGAGAGAGAGGTGTGTCAGGATCGTGCCAAATGGAAGTCTGTAGTTTCTGCCTACGCCTCTGGGTGACAGGTGTGAGTGTTTATGATTATGAATATATGAGATCCTCTCAAATTCAGATTTTAATCTTATCAAACCCTCTTAACTCCATAAAACCAAAGTTTGCAACTAGATAATTATGGCTTATGTCCTATATCTTTATTTTTGGGTTTGCAAACGCAGTTTTGTTTCTTTACTTGTTATTAGGTAGCGAAGTGCTTCTCTCTGTCACTTCTTACGACTCCAACGGGATGATATGTGGTAGTGGATGTTATTACTAGCCGTTTTAATATACAGAAATTCAATTTAAACACAGTTTTCATCGAAAACATTTCATTAAGCTTTCGTGTTTTGACTTAAAATTAACCCACTTTAGCCGATCCTAAATCGGTGGAAATATTTTTTTTATTGATTTTTTTTTGTTTAACCTTTAATCGTACCACGCCCGCCGTAACAAAAAACAGCTTTGTACCGGGGCCTCAGTCGTCACCTCAGCTGGCGGCACTTGTTATAAACATTTATATTTCTCACGACCTTTCCTTTATGTTTAAAGTGGTTTTAGTTACAGTTATTTGAAGCCGATAAGATTTTCGATAAGTAGAAACAATAACCATGACATTTAAATGTTTATTTTATTTTGTACAGCTCTTTGTTTCTAACGGATCTTGATAAAGTGTACTTACTGACAATAGATTTTATTTTATGAATGAAATATCATAAGTTTTTATTTTATTTTTATGTTCTTACAATCAATACAACATATTCTTCCTAAATGAACCGAAATTATGCATGTAATAATTATAATAATTCTACTTTTTCACTAGCAAACATTTACTAAAAATTCGACAATAGACAGTTTGCGCGCGCTTTGTAAACTCATTTTCAAAACCTTTTTGTGTATATATTTTATAGCGTCTTCCTATAAAATATATACACAAAAATTTGTGTATATATTTTAAAATATTTAGCAATTCCTAGTAAAAGTATTTACTATGGTATTTCAATAAGAAATATACTATTATTATCTTATTAGAATCTTATTAGAAATCTTGACCGTTATGTATTGTTCGCGTAGAGGTTTTTTTGTTTCTACTTTTTTATCAATTGAAACATAAAAAAGTTCCTGTAGTTGTAACTTAAATCATTCACAAACATTACGTAGTAAAGATAAATAACATTACTTACAGTTTTTTTGAAAGAAAATCCAACTAAAATCACAATCACAAAACTTCAACGATTACGCAACTAACTAATGAAACTGTTTGCGCGGTAGACGTGCGTTCATCTGACACGGAGTGTGTATTGTGACAGTCGAGCTGTGCTTTGTCATCAACAGTGTAAATACAAAATTTATGTTTTTTTTTTAAATAGAATCAAGGTGACAAACGTTCACACAGTCCACCTGATGGTAAGTATATTCTGTGGCCCAAAGACATCAATGTTTTTCCTAGATTAAGAATCAAAATGCAGATGCGTTGTCACCCCTAAGAACTAAGATGGAATGCCTCGTTCTGGTAAAAGGGTCTCCGGTTATCTACACTCACCATACGAAACACAGCAGTGTTAAGCTGCTATTTGACGCAGAGGTATTCTGTGAGCCGACCCATTCGCGCTATAACTATAATATTATAGCTGCAGCGTGGCTCAGCCACGTAAACATCGCGTGTATAAATATATGTGAATGTAATTTAGAAATTACTTTTATATTTAAAAAATTATAATACCTCATGGCCGGGCGTTTTCCCCTAAACCGTAAAAATAGATTGTATTCATAGTGATAGGAACACCGGTACTGATGTAATTTTTCACATATAGCTAGTAGATGGCGCCAGTGGTATTTAAAAACGCGATGTCAATGGAGTAATCCGAAATCTAGGTTCGTTGGTAAAGCCCGTTGTTCAGCATGTCCAGCAGTGGATTTTAAGTGTCGTAAGAGGCTACTTATAGTATTTTTTGTCTGTTCACTCTTAATCCAGTGAACAGTTATTATAACTAAAGCCCTTATAATGCCTGTAAGTGTGCTAATAGATTCAGTATCCAAGCGTATAGAAATAATTTTTTTCAAACAAGAACATTAAAAAAAATAATGTCAATGAAAAAAAGAATTAATTTCTAAATTGTATGTGGTTTTATTTGCTCTAACTCACACGAGTATCGGTAATGCGGGGTCTTTGACAATCCTCTTATTCCTCGGCCAATGCAGAGATAATAAAACCACATACAATTTGTAAATTAATTTTTTTTCATTAAAATTATATTTTTTTTAAATGGGTTTAAAAAAATTATTTCTATACGCTTGGATACTGATTCTGATAACGCAGTGAACGGGAACCATAGGGTTTTTGTTACAAGTTGTATATAAATGCGTTTGATATGCAGTAATGAGATATTTCTCATTGTTGGGTTATTTTGTTGGGCCCGGGCTTTTCAAAAATTAGCGCGTGCTCAGAAACCTGAATGTCTGAGACGTAAGAAAATAAAAATTTCGAATACGTGTTGTGAAGTTTGTCAATACGCACTGGTGCATCGTGGTGGACACTTTCTTGCCCTATAACCCTATCAGAAATGAGAGGAAGTCTGTGCCCAGCAGTGGGACGTATATATAGGGTATGTTCCGAAATACAACGCAGTGTACTGTCCAATGCAAATGACGTCATGAATCGACGCTATACTGGTGATTCGTTCCAAAACATTGGACAGTATATGACGTCATACTTTTGCGCCGTTTGGAAAAGTGTTGGCGATTATTTTGTCATTTTGTGCTCCAAAAATCATTATATCCTCCTAATGGATATACCATCAATTATTCTATAATTTTTTGTATTTGAATAAATAGAAATAAATTCTGGCATGCTTCATTCGGCAAACACACAATTAAAAATTGTTTTATTATGGCCGGATATCCGACACAATATGGCGGTGGCACGCTAGTACAATAAAGTGTCAAATGATACGTCATTTGCATTGGACAGTACACTGCGTTGTATTTCGGAACATACCCATAGACTGTAACTTTTAACTATTAGAAATTTGAATCTTGAACGGACGAACGGAATCGGTCATAACGGTTCAAGACATCATATTACAATATTATATTCGTCACACATCAGCTTTTTTCCCATTCTTTTCGCAATACTGATTTTTTTTCATCTTGAATTATATGCAATTATAATTAAAAGGCAAGATTTTTATTTTTGGAGTTCGGTTAAACCATTATATTATACAAACACTCTGTGAAATGAGCGGAGGCCTGTGCTCAGGAGTGGGACGTATATATATAGGCTGTAACTTTAAGTTTTTAACTTTATACATCACCCAATCGTCCAAGAGTTCTTGCTGCATTCAAGATCAGGGTCTTCGGTAAACATGGGACCATTCCTGAATTATATATATGTATATATATACTAGCTTACCAGGCAGACGTTGTTCTGCCCTTTTCGACGACCTTTTGTCATGTCCTACTAAAATACCTTTTATTCGAAAATTGTGGGTCATTCATGGGCAAAAAAACTATCCTATCTCTCAATTTGAACCAAACTGCACACGGTGTGCAAATTTGATTACAATCGGTTAAGTAGTTTAGGAGTCCATCGCGGACAAACAACGTGACACGTAGTTTATATATATATATATATATGACAATCACAAAATTCTATACTCTCTGATATGTATACCAATAACAAGTGTACATAACATTCACAGACTACTCATTGACATGGAGTCGTGCAATTCTGGGTTAATTTAGAGTACAGATATCATCCAATCAACACAATGCAAATTAGAACTATTCAAATAAATTATATACTTAAAAATAAGAAAAAGTTAAAGATAAAAAACAGGTTTAATTATTAAAATGGAATACGGTAGATATATTTTCTTCAGGAGCATGTATATTTTTAATTTATGTGTCAGATATATTATATTGAAAATGTGATTTATATCAGGAACTCGACGATAAATGATTTGTAAGTTTAATTTTGAATGCAATATAAGTCGTTAAATATTATGAGGTAATAATCGAAAGTAAAATAATCAAACGACAAAATAAACTTTTTTTCTGGATTTCTGTTCTAATGCAATAATAATAAGAAAAATATCCGTTCTTAGATTTTTAAATTTGCTATTGTCTGTTTGACGTCTATAAATAAATTTTGAAGATTTTAATAGGTTTAACGAGTAGTAAGAGGTAGTACTTTTATCAAAAATGTGAATTTAATAAACTGAGAAGGAAAAATGTTTCTTTAGCAACAAATTTTTAGCTAGGTGAAGCTTATGAAGTCTATTTTAACCTGCGAATTCGGCATCAGGATTAAAACCTCACTTTGCCTGCGTTAACTGCAAAAATAGTTAATAATAATAATAACATGATTAAAACTACTTTTACGGATTTTATCGCGTTTATTTTTGCTTTTAATTACTTTTATTTTTAATTCCCGACGTTTCGGGTGCTTTCCAGCACCCATGGTCACGAGATGACTGACGTCCCGATGTCATTGTTAAACCCGGAGTACCTTCAGCTTTTTTAATTATTGTTTATGATCCGATCTATGCAAAATGAACTGACTATGTCTTGAGGTCTTGCAGTGGTATGCTTGGGTTTAGTTTTAATTTTATTGATTATAGGATCCCAAGCAGGTGGTAGTACCCAGCCTCCTTCTCTATTGAAATTAGGATGTTTTTTAATTTCAATAGCCTCACGTATCATCCTTGGTAGGAATCGGTGTTCTTTCGCGAGGATTTGTGGTCTATCAAATCTGATGTAATGGTTTTAATCATGTGTAGTGTTCGCGTAAATATAAGAAATAGTTAATAATAATAATAACGTTAGAAACTAAAACTTAAAATCTAAAAAAGTTTCGAACATATAAATATTTTTATAACTTTAATATTCAATAACTGTTATTCTTAAACAGAAAAGTCATCAGAATTAACCCCTTTTGATTTCAATTGTTATAATTTTTTGATATTAACCCTTATTGTTTATGTTGGTAGCCTCTTTAGTTTTGTAAATCCGTAGTAACATCTCAAGTTATATGTCTTCAATTCGCTAATTGACACAAAAATAATTTAATATAATGTGTGTTATGTGGATGTGTACATGAGTATATTGTATGTATGTATATTTATTTAAATGTTAGTATATGTATAGTCTGACTACTTGCCTATATGTATAAGTGTTTAATTATAATATAGTTACGAGTATATGTATATGAGTATATGTGTGTGCTTACATATGTTAATATTATCCCATTGAAGCATAAATTATTTCCTAGGTCGGCTTTGACAAACTTTTTAAATTAAGTATTGTTTTCGATCAAAGGTTTTGTTATTTTTTTTCTTTTCAATTTTCATACTTCTGATTTGTGCTAAATTGTGGAAAGTGGATGACTATTATTGGCCCTATGTAAATCATATTGTATAAGATTTTTTTTTCACAGAATGAAGGCTGTTGTTATCCCTAATTAATAAAATAAAAAATAAAATAAGATATTAACAATATATTCGAAATATTTGCGTTTTTTCGACAGTTTCAAAATTATAGTATTTAAAACAAGATGGAAAACATAATGTCAAGTAGGAACTAGCTGTAGAGACTAATATATTAATAATATATTTTGTATTGATTTCTTATATTTACGCGAACACTACACATTGATTAAAACGACTTTTATGGATTTTATCGCGTTTAATATACATATACAATTTTTAATTACCGACGTTTCGGATGCTTTCCAGCACCCATGGTCACGGGGGACTGAGATGACTGACGTCCCGATGTCAGTGTCAACCCGGAGTACCTTCAGTTTTTTTTAATTATTGTTTATGGTCCTTGCTTGATTGTGAATGTGGTCTCTCTTATATAGGACAAACAAAAAGATCAATTAGAACCCGCGTAAAAGAACATATAGCTGATGTGAAGCATCAACGTTCGGGGAAGTCTGCAGTTTGCGATCATATTCTAGACGGCCCCAACCATTACATCAGATTTGATAGACCACAAATCCTCGCGAAAGAACACCGATTCCTACCAAGGCTGATACGTGAGGCTATTGAAATTAAAAAACATCCTAATTTCAATAGAGAAGGAGGCTGGGTACTACCGCGTCAGTCACCTCAGTCCCCCGTGACCATGGGTGCTGGAAAGCACCCGAAACGTCGGGAATTAAAAATAATAGTAAAATAAACGCGATAAAATCCGTAAAAGTAGTTTTAATCATATTTTGTATTGTTAATTGTATAATATATTGCTGCCGTTGTGGCAAAAACATTTGGCCTAATGAAACAATTTGTGTAAGATCTGGATATAATTCTGAAGCTTTCGAATATTTTATACTTTCAGACGTGGTAGAGTCATCCTGCAACTATATTACTGGTATAGTTGTAGCACCAATGAGTTGAACCACGCTCACAGAAAAAAATATATATACTTAATAAAATAACAGCTCCAGGTGGTAGATACCTCGAAAATTTGGTTGTCTTATCAATTTAACATATTTTTTTAAGTTTTATAGATTACAAACAAAAATTTTGGTATATGATTTTTCACTATGACTGAATATATATTTCATATATTTTCAATATATATTTCATATGACCTTGGGTTGCATAAAAGGAAAACACGATATCATGTAATTTTTTCGATAGAAAAAAATTGCAAAGTAGGCTCTAATTAGTTACATTTCTCCATGACACCACAATATTTTTACGAGTAATTTCATAGAATTATTTTAAGGTATAGTAAGTAATCGTATCACAGTTCTCATAAACCCGTTTTTTAATCCATAACGAAGTTTTGTAAAAAAAAATATGTTGTTTGGTGCTAACTTAGTTTTTTCCTAGCGCGTGTTCGGTATAGCTTAATTTACGTACTATGAAGTCATTGCATCACTTTCATTTTGACACTCCCTCAGTCGTCCGTGAGCTTCACCGACAAAGGAATAAGACGACGCCTCCGAAACTACGATTCATTTTCAATTTACGGTATCCTCTTAAAGCTGCTGTGTTTCTTACCATACCATACATACCATACCATACCATACATACATACGTATGGTATGTATGGTATGTACTAAGTACCTTTTGGAAATTTGTCGAGTGACAACACACTTGCATTTTGATTCTTAATCAAGGATGGATGTAGATATCTGTGGGTCTCAACATCCACATACCGTCAAGTGGACTGTCTGTCACCAGTATCCTATAAAAAAATAATTTAAGGGATTACTTCTCAAATTGTCTATAACCAAATTAAAAGCGGGTATTTTCGTTTTCAAATCCAAACAATAACTTTTTTTACAAGAGAGCTTCTATAATAAAATGTGATGGAGTTTGTACGACGTTACCAATGGCAGAACAACGAGAATATGTTGTGATACATTTGGGGTTTAGTACGGGAAAATCTATACAAACATAAGAAAATCACTGAATATATTAATTTTTGAACTGGATTTATTATTGAATAAAACTATTATTTACGGAATTTATCACGTTTAATTACTTTAACTTATTTTTATTATCCCGACGTTTCCGTAAATAAAATCCGTAAATAATAGTTTTATTAAATGTGTAGTGTTCGCGTAAATTTAAGAAATCATTATGGATTTATTATTATTTTATATTTGTATGCTATTATTAATCATTATTATTGAATTAAAAAGTCTGATCTTCAGCTATATAATGTCTGACACAGTTTATATTAAATTATGAGAAACAACTCATTAATTTTAAAATTTGAAAAATTGCTCTTGTTTCTACAAAAGCAAACTGATCAAAAACATTATTTTTCTCTTCATTAGTAATGTAGAAGAAACCAAAGTTTTACTTTCAGAAGTCAGACCCAGAAATCGTGTCGACAGGTGTAATCTTTCGTTTACCAGATCTCGCTTTAATTGAGAAGTTAGTTTTAAATATGTATAAGTTTTATCAGTTTAGTTTAGTTCAGTTTAGATTAGTTGTTTTGCTCTTAAGTTTTATAAACATTTTAATATTTTTTAATTTTCCTAGTTTTATGAATATTTCTTTGATTTGGTTTATTTATTTTTATTCTTATTAATATAAATTTAAAAACATTAACCTTTACACTTTTCGAACAAATTAACTTCCCTGCTATGAAATCTGTCAAATATTACACCTTATTTTTAAGTTGCGCTTCCCTGGTTGCAGAAAATGTCGTGGAATAAAATTACAACTATATTATATTATACAGCTTCACTAGAAATATTATGATAATATATAATTTGAAATAAAAATTAGTATAGCATAATAAAATAGAAAAATAAAATTTGCCATTTGTCAATTTTGTAAAAATAATATGTTCCTATTCCTTTGTATTATTTTAACGTATTATAAGACAGTAAGAATAATCAAAATAACAGTTTGCATTGTGGTACATTTCTACATTTTATCAGATTCATCCATAAAAATACCAGCTAAAGTCCTTTCAGTCTATTTGCATCGTTGTTTCCTTTCAACCAATAGATGGCGTCAGTCGTATTTTATAACGCGATATGGTTTACCTATTTTAAATAAAACTAGATCCGTGGCGTATTGAAGTTCTATGTTCAGCAGTGGACTTTATAAGTAAAGTCTACTTATATACTTTTTGTATAATTCGTTTCACATGACAGTGTTAAACGAATTGATAATAATTTGATAATATTTAGTAGCGGTGGGTAGTAGCGGCTTTTTTGAGTAACGAAACGAAACTATCTATCGAATATCAATAGCGGCTTTTGAAACACTCTATTTTAATAGAGGGTTTTGAAACACTCTATTTTAATAGCGGCTTCAATAGAGTGTTTCACGACGTGTTCAATTGAAAAACGTTGCGACCGTTGTTACCGTTTCGTATAGAATTAGCCATGGTGCTAATGGTTAAATTTATTTATTTGTTAAATCAGTTCGCACGGTTTGATAAAAATATCACTTGAAAAGTACACTGGCATTACTTCGAGACATTTTTGATAACTATCACATAAAGTTTTAGTATTATTTTTACACTTAGTTACACTAATCACCGTACAATTATTATTATTATTAACACTGATATATACAATTGTATTTAGTTCTTATTTTACTAAAAATATTATTATTATTAACAAACGCGCCTAAAAAGTAAAAACAAACCGTGTCATTAAACCTAAACACAAGACTAATTTAAACCGGGCCAAGGCCATTTAAATTATGGTATTTGAACTATTTTTTGTTAAAAACATGTACACTCACTTTCTCATTTCTAATATCGCATCTATACGAAGGGAATAGAGTCATAGGTCAAATGCAAAAGCACCCGCGCTCACTCGACATTCGACGACCGGTGGTACTTCTACCACAGCGTAAAGAGTCGGTTTCTTTACTCATGTGTTTCTACTTCAACAGCCGAAGCCGTCGCCGATGCGTCGCGAAAATAGCCGAATAAACGTTTTGTTACTGATCGCTCGTTCGTAATTCGTGAAACGTGAGTCGTGTTACTGAGTAAAACGTCTACTGTAATAGATAGTTTCGTTGCACTGCAATAACCCGCTACCCGCTATTGTGTGAATAGATAGTTTCAGTAACTAGTTACGTTTTGTAACGACCACTCCTAATATTTAGCACTAGACGTGGGTCGTTACGTCATTTTCAAGAAACGTAACGAAACCAGTGACTTGATCGGCGTCACCTGTTTCAAAACTAGTGCTTTTTGTTACTGGCTATTTTTATTCGGCTACTGTGATTGTTAGCATAAATATCACCACCAACTATACAGTTACACACGAAACGAAAATAAAATCACAATCTATGTTTGTAGCTATACAGTAACTGTATACTGTTAAATCAATAAATTAACTTCCCTTCATATTTTATTCTGGTTTAGGACTGACTGCATCAAATGTATTTATGATTGATTTGCGTTTACTATGACACTAAGATTTTCATAAAATTATTAATGCAGGCATATTTACAAGTCAATTTGATTGTATATACAATGATTCTTGATATTTACAGTTTATTTACACTTTTTCAACGTTTTCACTATCATTTGTTTTTGCACTTTTATTTACACTGTACAATTAATTTGTTTGTTTGTTTGGTTATTTACACACAGTTTTTAAGTTTTATATTATTATAAACATTTAAATTTTTTATACACATTTTTTAGTTTTATTTTAATTTTATGAATAAACGAGTTCATGACTCCGTCAAAATTGTTTTAAAAATTATTTTAGTTAAATTCAATGTGACTCGCTTCCTGGAATCGCAAACCGCTGAAATTATTTATAAACAGAGATTACTCTATTTTATTATCTATGTCTATAATCTTACGTATGAAAATTAAACGTACAGTAATACTGTTACTTACGATGTTTTGTTTATTGTTGTATGCCACATGTGCGCTTTGCGCTCGACTGACCGACAGTCGACTCCCGCAATAATCATTGTTAACAGTAATCATAATCACGAATTTACAAAAATCACTACTTGTAACATGACTCGAAACTAGTGATTCGGTTATATGCCGCGTAGCCAGTTACTGTATCTAGTGACGTGAAATAACGCCCACGTCTATTTAGCACTAGTTTGAAATCAGATACCGAATACCGATATAAGTGGTTAAAGACTTGTTACTAGAGATGATCGATGTATCAGAAACATCGATGTTCGATGTTTATTATGTTCATAACATGGATGTTGGCCATTACCGATGTTTGTTTTGCACGTGAACTTATTTAATAGGTGACATATAAAAATATAGTCATGTAGTTATAGTTTATGGTTTAGTGTCAGAAATTTAAAAATGGGAAGAAGTTAACAAATATTTAGTTCATTTCTTATAATATTATAGTCTATCTTGATTTTTAAATGTTCTACACGTTCACAAATCTGGTGTGAAAAAATTTACTATGGGACCTAATTTACGACTTGGACTTAGTTTTTAAATCAACTACTTATATCGCGAAAAAGAGAGCGCAAGAGCCATGCTGCAGTTATATTAGTAGTATAATTGTAGCACGAATAGGTCGGCTCGACCGGGGAAGGACGCTGGGGCCCATAGACATCTACATCTATCCTCGATTACGAACCAAATTGCAGATCCGTTTTCACCCGTGAAGACTAAGATGGAATTCCTCTTTTCCCGTAAAAAGGGTCTCCGGTTCTCTACACTCACCATACGAAACATAGCAGCATTAAGCTGCTATTTTACGCTGGTATTCCGTGAGAGCGTGGTCCTTCTCCGGTCGAGCCGACCCATCCGTGCTAAAACTATACTACTAATATAACTGCAGCATGGCTCTACCACGTATATAGTCTATCTAACAAACTTTCTTTCACTTACTTGAATGAATTGATTCTCCTGCAGTAAATCATTTTCGGTTACATCTGCTTTGAAAACGTGCCTCTACATGCTCGCTGTAATGAATCTTTTTCAACAGACTTCAAAAAAAGGGGGAAGTTCTCAAATCGACCGTATTTTTCTTATGTGTTACTTGAAAACGTTTTTCTAGGTGAACTGATTTTGATGACTCTTTATTTATTTGAGAGCTGGTTCTTCTCATGGCGGCTCATATACATTTGATCAAGATCTGACCAGTAGTTTTTGAGTTATCGTGATCGTGTCTATGTCTATGGGGCACAGCATCCGATCAGCATCAGTGGAGTGTGTGGTCGTTTGGCCCCCTTATTCTATAAAAATATAACTTCATTTGAACTATTATTATATATAATATTGATCATGCAACAGCATTGGGACAGGAGACTGTAAATATACTTTTTTTTTAAACAATGCTTCCCTTTTTTCCAGCTGCCGTTATGCAGAGCCATGCAGAATCCGGTGAAATGAAAAGGAAGCGAGGTCGTCCGAGAGTCGACAAGACCAGTCCAGAGTATCTGGCCAGGAAGAGGAACAGAGAAATAGGTACCATTGAAAGCATCATCATTTCATTTATTATCATTAAACTGTCTACCAAAGTCCACTGCTAAACCTAGATCCAGTCCATAGACTAATAAAAGTATCATTATTGTCATTCATTAATATAATGATCCGTAGTAACTCCGTAGTCCACTGTTGCATATATATACGCCTAGCCCGTATATTGCTTCATAGAGGGGATAGATGGGACACGTGTCGTAGTTATGCAAGTGCAGTATTTTTTATTGTTATTAGGGAGAGTTATATTAATCGTATAGTTGTAGCACGAATGGGTCGGCTCGACCACGCTCTCACAGAATATCAGCGTCAAATAACAGCTTAATGTTGCTGTGTTTCGTATGGTGAGTATAGAGAACGGGAGACCCTTTTACTGGAAACGAGGCATTCCATCTTAGTCTATCTAGTCTCTTAGTGATTCTTAGATGATTCGTAATCGAGGATAAATGTAGATGTCTATGGGCCACAGCAACCACTTACCATCAGGTGGAATGTGTGCTCATATGTCACTCTAACCTACAAAAAAAAAACTACATCAGTGGGGGGCCGCCCTTTACTTGGCTAACCGATACGAGGCTGTCACTCGAGAACCTTTTTCCCCATCGGTTTTCATGGGGTGTATATTGCCGTAGCTGCCACGCTTGGCGAGCGGGCGGGTCCTCCCTTATACGTCTACGTAAATAAAGATCCCAATGTGTTTCACCATATTCGAGTATTTTTGAATATATATTCCACCATCCGACTTCAGTCAGAAAATACATCTTATTTTACACACATTTCATAACCAGCCTTACCCCCTTAGATTTGTCTTTTGCTCCCTTTTTCTTTGCTAATTTTGTTTTATTTATTTTTTCTCCCACAGAAGCGCTAGAGAGGAAAGCGAAAAGAGAATACAGGAGACGTGCGACTGGAGGTGAGACTTCTATTCGTTCTCATTTTCTCTTTCTACCCTGCTTGATTTCCAGCATGTTGTCCTCAGCTATATCATTAATTGTCTATTCATATCTCATAAGATAAAATACATTTTATATTTTATACAATATGCCGGGATATGGTGTGGATGGTCGATTGTTAAGGGCTGTGCAGTCACTTTACTATGACTGTAAAGCCTGTGTGCGGGTAGTGCATGACCTGTCACCCATGTTTAGCGTCCAAGCGGGCGTAAAACAGGGTTGTGTCATGTCTTCCTGGCTGTTCATACTGTATCTCGACAGCTGTTTACAGAAGCTGAAAAATAGCTGTTTGGGTGTGAAATTGGGTGACATAAAAGTTAATTGTCTGCTGTATGCTGATGATGCAGTGCTTATTGCACCATCAGAAGCAGAACTGCAGGCATTAGTCACGTGTATGAAAGAGGAATGTGAAATTAAAGGTCTCCGTTTGAATGCTAATAAAACTAAGGTTCTGGTATTTGAAAAGGACGAAGAGAGAACGAAATGTGAAATATGGGTAAATCAGGAATGTCTAGAACAGGTAAATGAAATTGTATACTTGGGGAGTGCTTTCAGCCGGGATGGAAGATGTGATTTAGATGTGGATAGGCGCGTCGCTGCCGGAAACAAAGTCAATGGTGCCCTGAATGCATTAGTAAAAAGGCAAGGCGTGGTGAAGAGTGCACGCCTTGCAATACATAACGCAGTGTTGGTACCGATTTTGTTATATGGCAGCGAAACCTGGGTATGCCAGAAGAAGCATAAAAGCAAGTTGAATGCAGTGGAGATGCGATCTCTTCGTAAAAGGTGTGGCGTTACCATAGCCGACCGAAAGCGAAACGAAGAGATTCGTAATATGGCAAGATTGAAAGATGACCTTATCACAAAAATTGATAGGGGCGTACTCCAATGGTTTGGGCACGTTGAACGAATGAGTGAAGACCGAATGGTGAAGAAAATATATAGAGCGAAAGTAAATATTAAAAGGTGTCGAGGTAGACCGAGACTAACTTTCGAAGACCATGTGAGCAAATTGCTCGAAGAGGGGAGGGTCAAGAGTACTCGGATACCTAGACGTGCATGTATGAAGAAGTTAATGAACCTGAAAGAAGCGAAAGAGGTATGTAAGGATCGTGGCACTTGGCGATCCGTTCTCTCTGGCTACCCCGTTAGGGATTGTGCGTGAAGATAAAAAAAAATATTTTATACAATACAATGAATATAGGTATAGTTATTCAATTTCACAATGAAGGTTTGACTTTGGTTGTTGTTATCCGTGCACGTACACATTGTGCTAGTGTGCGTAGGCCTCGGGGGCGCTCAGTCACGATCGCAAGACGAACGAATCGCTGTTACACATAGGGTTGCCATCTTTTTTTTGAATAAATATAGTACTTTTCCCAAAAAAGATGCAAAAATATAGTACTTTCAGAAATTCAGGAGAAAAGAAGTACTCATTTATTTTTAATCTATGTATTTTTCCATATATATTTGTTATTGCTCTTTGCTTTGGCCATCAATGATTTTATTACTTTTAAAATAATTACAGGAATATGAGCAATTTATACTCATATTAAAATAAACTAACAATTAATTTTTAATAAATTAATACATGCTCTATTTCTTTCTTTCAATTTTAAATATATAGTGAAAAAAATTCTCTCCGTCAAACTTACTTGTTCCAGACTTCCAATCACAGTTAATATAAAATAGCGCGACAGTTGAATTAGGAATAAGATATGGTGTTTGTAATACTGTATTATTTTTCTATAATATGTAGTACAATTGACTGAAATATAGTACGATACTATATATTAAAGTACGGGTGGCGACCTTAGTTACACATACAAACGCGCCTGTCGGTACACGTCACTACTACAACCAAAGAGAAACCTTCATCGTGATATGGAATAACTAAAACAGAATGTTGGAAAAGGCGTGCAAGCTTGTGAAAAAGAGGGGTGGCGGTGTTTTTCGCGTTTTTTTTACTCTTTTTTAAAAAAGGGGGTTGTTTCCTAAGATCTGCTGCGTTGTTTTTGAAGAGTTGACTTGATCAGTGCAGACTGCGACAAATTTTATAAGGAGACTAGCAAAAGTATAAGTCATTACGTTAATTTGATCAATTTACGTAAATATGTAATTCATGGTGTTCAAACTGACATATAAAATTTTTAGATTTGTATTTTAAGCACTTTCAATTGCACATACAAAATTATACATTTTTTACGCGGTAGAGCCATGCTGCAGTTATATTAGTAGTATAGTTGTAGCACGAATGGGTCGGCTCGACCGGGGAAGGACCACGATCTCACAGAATACCAGCGTCAAATAGTAGCTTAATGCTGCTGTGTTCCGTATGGTGAGTGTAGAGAACCGGAGACGCTTTTTTTATTGGAAACGAGGCATTCCATCTTAGTCCTCACGGGTGACAACGCATCTGCATTTTGATTCTTAATCGAGGATAGATGTAGATGTCTATGGGCCACAGCAACAACTTACCATCAGGTGGACTGTGTGCTCGCTTGTCACCCTATCCTATTAAAAAAAAACGTATAAAGACATCATGCAATTGTCCATTTCTCTTGCGGTTTTACGATCGAAGTATTGTCATCATCATAACAGGTCGAGACTTAAAAAATATTGAACGCTATAAAATTCGTTAAAGTAGTTTTGTCTGATAATTAGAAAAACAGCTCGTAGTTGTACTTAAACAGTGACTTGAGTGAGTGTTATATATTTGGAAAACTTTTTGGTGTGTTTAAATAATGGTTTGAAGTGGATTTTATATTGATATTGCGATTTTTCGTTTTAAGTGTCTGTGTATGTGCACTGTAAGCGTTAACAACGAAACAAATGCTCCGATGTCACAGACCACCCCGCCTGCGACACATGAAACCATTACGATTCTCTAATTTATTTTAATATTAAATTAGTCTGTCAAGGTTGGAAGAAAGAAAAGTGTGCGGGCGGCGCGGGACACGTAACTTACAGATGTGCACATCTACAACACGTAACATAATTAACGCACTTTGAGAAAGTAGTTTGTTCAGAATCGTTTACTGAATCGATTCCTATCATTTTTAATATAGGTAATTTTTTATCCCAAAAATAATTAAAACTACGTAAATTACAGACACACTAAATCTGCACAGTCGAAACAAACTGAAATGAACCGTTACTTAAGGCAATAAGACTTTTAAGAGTGCAGTTTTATTTGTGTTATTACTAATTCTGTCATTCAATTGAAAATAAACAAAAATGAACTTTATTTCAAGCACGTTAAAGTCTTTGTGTTCGTGGGTTTGTACTGTGATCACAACATTCTTCCGGAATTAGTATAACTAATTTGATAAATAATCAGTGCATAAAAATGTTTAACTAAAAATTCAGTGTATGTATTATGATTATAACATAATATACTAATTGGGGTGTCTGAGGGTGTGAGTTAATTACGGTACATATTGTATATATCGTACGCGTAGATATGGGAGACTATGAAAACGTAACGTAAGTATGGTTAGTAAATCATAGTCACAATATTAGTTAGTTCTTCACCTAAGTAACATAATCAACATTTCGCAATGTATTTTTTTACTTTCTATTGACATCCCTTAAGAACCACGGAAAGTCCGCCGTGACAAAAAATATGCAAAGTAATATGGACGCTAGCGCGCAGCGATAAAGTTTTATTTAGCTTGCGTGTGCCATTTATCTGATTAATAATAATTATGCAGGCTATTAAACGTCTGTAAGCAGTCGACATCAAAGAAGTGCAACTTCTGTACGTAGTACTATTATTTATTCTGTGACCTTAGCAATTTGAGACACTGTCGTCATTAACTGTCTGATGACCATTTATGTCGTCGAAGTCTTTTTTATTAAAGCTTTTTCATCGCCGTGCAAAATGCCCTTCGTCCTGCTTTTGTACGATATTTGTGAGCAGAAACAAAGGAAGTCTTTATAGTTTTTGAATCAGTCTTTCCAAATTAGTGAACTAAAACCTATCTTCTCACATATATTAACTATCTACATAATATAAGATAAGCATATCAAAATAAGACCAGTTATATACAAACTGTTTAAAATATCTCAAAAGTGATCACTAACTAACGCTATTAAAATACACACAACAATGTCGACCATTCATGGAGAGGAATTTGATTACTTTTTTCCTTTGAGATTAGGACATATGTGCAAAGTAAGGCCGGTGACACTACAAAACTACTTTTTAAGAGTACCGCATAGAATATAAATTGATTCCGCGAAGATAATTTTTCTTGGCAACTTCCACAATCTGATATAGGCCATCTACATCGATGAAAAGGAGTTAGAATGTGTTCAAGTATAGCTTAACCGCAATACTATTGTATATCAAAATAGAGAAATATTGTGGTACCAGATTATGAGTATATAACTTTGTTGCGAAAGAAAGTTATGAAATAGTTAGTTACAAATCCGCCTCCAAATTAAGAGTAATAGAGGTTTACTAAAGTTGAGGTTTTTGAACTTCCGCCTTGCCGATTTTAAAGCACGGCCATTATTTTCGAATAAAAATTGTAAAAGTTCTTATTACTTGATGCTGACGGAAGCGCAACCATGAGGCCTTTATCAAACAATATTATTGTCAATGATGAATTTATAATACATCGGATTACATATGGAAATTCGAAACAAATTAACAACCGCCGTTAACTTAAAGAGAACGTGTGTAAAAAATTTTGCAATTATATTCTCAATTAAAAAAAGAGATCTATTAAGAAAGAATACACTTATAATTTTTTATCTGGGACACGTTATGGTTTCTTGTACACACTGTACACTTGATAATGGCGCTCTAAAATTGCTTGCATTTCAGGTTGATTAGTAGTGTTACGAGCTTGACTTTTATTAGTTCGAGGCTGTTATGAAGGCGAACGGCTGGAATAAAAGTCAAGCTCGTAACAGTAGGAAGGAAATGGTGATTAACAAAAAATAGTTTATTGAATAGAAAATCTGTTATATTAGCAATGCGACTTCGTTCAGGACACATTCCGTGTAAACTTTGCTTTCATGATGA
Source organism: Parnassius apollo (assembly GCA_907164705.1). Taxonomy (NCBI): domain Eukaryota; kingdom Metazoa; phylum Arthropoda; class Insecta; order Lepidoptera; family Papilionidae; genus Parnassius; species Parnassius apollo. The sequence goes on along the minus strand of CAJQZP010000103.1, from coordinate 631,973 downwards.
AAATGAAATAATCTCCAAATTGAGAAACATGCAACACGATAGAAGATATACAAAATTTGCTCGGGGAATATTTCATAAACCATCTTGAAAGGAAACTACTAGTCGCCAAAACTGATATTAATTATTATTAAATATGTAACATAGGTGAATATCAAAGCATTCTCTCTAAACCCTGTCAAATGCTGCTCAAATGGTGTAAACATTTAATTAGTAATTTGTATGTTATTTAATAAATTATATTGTGTTATTTAGTTATAAAGTACAATGGGACTAACAAGTTAAAAATAATGAAAATCTCTAAATAAAAATAAAAAAAGTATGCGGAAATTTCATAAAACTTGTTCCAGAAAATACGTGTTTTTCAGTAAACCTTACAAGTTTGTGCAATAAATGTTTGTCATTTAGAATTTTCTATACATTTGCGAGGTTTATATCAAAATATTTTCTTTACTTTTACAATTTTATGAGTACATTGATTGATGAACGGCTAAAGTTCAGGTAAAAACTTGTGCAAAAAAGCTGATTTTGGAGGCTTATATTCAATTTGTTTCTCCTAATTTAGACTTTTTGTTTTTACAAAAACCTAGATATAGTGCACAAGATACATATTAGTTTAAAAGTTTTAAAGAAAGATCTGTTTCAACGTCATAATCACGTACAAGCGTTACTATGAAAAGTAAGACGGGTTGGCCGCTCTTAAGGTGAAACCTACGGACTGCTCCCAGCCATGCTCCCGCAAGATGGCGCTGAAGTCAACATTTTTAGTACCACACAACAATAATAAGTAATAAAATTGTTTACAAAAAAAACATAGGAGTCTAAGGTCATTAGTTTTAAGTTATTTTATACTGTTTTTTTTAACGGTTGGAAAGGAAATTAACCAATTATTGAACTTTAGATATTGATTTATCAGAATTATTTAAGATCACTTTGATGCCATCTAGCATACCAATGTTTAGACGTCGCCTTTCGTTTGCTTGTCAAAAGTCACGCATATTACTAAAGAAGTGTCAAATTTTTCCGGGATTTCACTATTGTTTTTCTCAGTATATAATGTAAGTTATTGCCTATAAAGGTCAGACGTGTACACATTTCATTGTAGAGAAGTGATAAAATGATTAGTTTTAAAGAAAGAATGTCTGTGTTTAGTGTATATTTTGATTAAAAAATGTATGTACGGAGGGCCGGCGCTTCCACCTTAACTTGCGGAAATCTAGTATAATAAATGTGTTAAAATGAATTAGCCAAGATCCGTGTTGTACAGTATTGAGAATACTGTATCTAATTATTTAGTATTGTTAAGTCCACAAAAGTCTATAATGAAGGTTGAAATAAATGTAGCAACGTGTCGTGTAAACGGAGACTATGTTTTTATGACTTACTTTTGAACGTGGCTGACGCAGTCGCCAAACATACATTTATTATACATATTACATATACATGTAGTTGTTATAATTAAAAATAACTACCTCGTTGGTCTAGTGGTTGTAGTAGTGCGACTGCTGATCATGAGGTCCTGGGTTCGAATCCCGGGTCGAGCCAAAAAATTAATTATTGAGTTTTTCCGTCAAGAAATTCTCAGTAGCTGCCCGCAGTCAGGAAGTTGGCGGTGTCTCACCCCCGTGCCTCGGAAAGCACTAAAGCCGTAGGTCCTGCGCCTGATCTTCTCCTCCGGTCGTGTCGCTTTACCGTCCCAGCGGATTATGAGAGTGAGAGAATAGAAAGTGTACCTGTGGTTGCGCATACACTTGGGCACTATAATCTTGTCCTGCGCCGATGGCTAGCCTCCGTTGAGGCAGGCCGCCGTGGCCGGAATTCGATCTGGAGGATATTTTTTTATGGTAATAAGTATGGGCATGGCGTAAGGACATCGGACACGCGATGTAAAGAACTAGCTATATTACGCCGGTCGTGACCTATATTGTGTCCCTACACGAATGATCAATAGAAATGATGTGTTCTACCTAGTTTGAAGGGTTCCTCCCCTTACACCCTCTATATGCGTACTTTACCAACGTAACCAATGCTCCCTACACCACCACACTAGGAAAGACATATCACCGTCGGTATTACGACACGTGTTTCGCCTCTACACGAGGTTTTATCAGAAGCTTTTGACTGATGCGGCTTACCGCGGTCAGACATCGCAGTCCGTTTCGTCTATTTCATGACGTGTTAACGATGGCGGTGGGTGTTTCTTAGTGCAGTCGTGTTGAGAGTAGTGGTGACGGGGATATTGCAGGCAATTGATGAGGGAGTTGCTCAGCAAACTGTATTATACGTGGTAGAGCCACGCTGCAGCTATAATATGGTTGTAGCACGAATGGGTCGGCTCAACCGAGGCAGGACCACGCTCTCACAGAATACCAGCGTGAAATAGCAGCTTAATGCTGCTGTGTTTCGTATGGTGAGTGTAGAGATCGGGAGACGTGTTTTTACTGGAAACGAGGCATTGCAACTTAGTCGTCAGGGGTGACATCGTACCTGCCTTTTGAGTCTTAACTGAGGATAGATGCAGATGTCTATGTGCCACAGCATCCACTTACCATCAGATGGACTGTGTGCTCGTTTGTCACCCTTATTCTATATTAAAAAAACATCTCAGTCCCCCCCGTGACCATGGGTGCTGTAAAGCACCCGAAACTTCGGGATAATAAAAATAAATTAAGGTAATTAAACGCGATAAAATCCGTAAATAATAGTTTTATTCAATGTGTAGTGTTCGCGTAAATTTAAGAAATCATTAAAAAAAACCTTTGACATAGCGTTATTTGTAAGGGAACTTTGTCTTAAAATCAATCTTTAGAGCTCATACACAAGTACATAATATATTTACGATTTAAATAATATAGAAGAAAATTAATTTTAGATTTTTATTTCATCATAGGCGGTATAAAGTTCTTAAAGAATATGCGCCAATGTACAATCCGCACAGAGGAAATTTGCTTATGGCGTTATGATGTCTAGGATGCGTTGCTAGCGGTACAGGAGTGCAAGCCAAGTTCACTTTCTAGCTTTCTACAATCTCATTAACTCTAATAGAAAACTATAAAATTAATAAGAATGACATATTTTTAAACGTTACGCCACGTGACTCTTACGAGAATTTTTCACCATTATTTTTGCGGACCGATACATCTTGGGGACCTTAAAAAAACCTAGTCTTATTCAACAGGCCGGCACCGCTCCTGCATTTTCCTGGTGTTGCAGTTGTTCTTGGGCGGCGGTAGTCAACTCACTTTTAAACAAAAGAATTAAGATTGTTTTAATTTATTTCTATAAGCTGATTTAATATATTTGCTAACCTAGCAGTACGTCAGTCAATATTTCGCGCTCGGCTTAAGCCTAAGTAAAACATCAAGAGCGTATCATGTTTTTATTGATTTTATTGCATTATGAGTCTTATATTATGAAATTTTCATTGCTGAAGAGGTTTCTCCCATATTGGGAAGATATCTCGTAAACTGGGTACTTTCGGTCTGGCAAAATTATGGAAAAAATAATATTATTATATATGGCTTTTAATACATAAGTTATCTTAAGATGTGCGATGACCTGTGTTTTTCTTTGAAATTTCATGACCAGCGAAAACGATGGTCAAAACGACCACCGCCGGTCGGGTCGCGAAAAAGCTAGCGCCGAAGTCGAAACACGGCGCCGGTTTACGTAAGCTACCGTCTAAGATGGCGACCGTAAAGATCGGCGACAAAAAGGTCATTATGAGACGGAACACCAAGTTTATAAAGAGAAAAGGTAAAAGACAGTAGTTAGGCGCTGCATGCAGTAGAACTTGTTGATTTGTTGGCGCGATATGTTGTGCTTAAACGATGATAGTTTTTTTTTAATTTATCGTGGCTTTGGCTACAAGGCCTTTAGTCAATAGGAAACTGACAAGAAGGGGATGATTGTGGCAAGGATGTGCGTGCTCGTAGAAAAAGGGTATGTTCCGAAACGTTTTCAGTATACTGCCGAATACAAGTGACGTCATCAATTGACGCTATATTGTACTGGCGTGCCGCCGCCATATTGTGTCGGATATCCGGCCACAATAAAACAATTTTTAATTGTGTGTGCGCTGAATGAAGTATGCCAGAATTTGTTTTTATTTATTCAAATACAAAAAATTATAGCATAATTGCTGGTATCTCCATTAGGAGGATATAATGATTTTTGGAGCACAAAATGACAACATAATCGCCAACACTTCCAATATGGCGTAAATGTATGACGTCATATACTGTCCTATATTTTGGAACGAATCACCAGTATAGCGTCGATTCATGACGTCATTTGCATTGGACAGTACACTGGGTTCTATTTTGGAACATACCCAAAGACGATATATATAGATATTTATTTTCAAGAATCGATTTTGGTTGAATCGATCGGAATTAACTTAATCGTTTCAATCGAAATCAACGAAGTATTCTTTATCTATGGTGTCTGATGAAGCATGTTTTTAAATATTTTTTGTATCAATAGTATTGGTGATCCGTGGTACTTAGAATTAATTGTTCCTGCATGAGGCATTATTAAAATTATTTTATGTATTTAAAACAAAAAGATTCCATTACTTCATTTAAAGAGTTAATATTCTTATTTTAAAATTATTTAGGAGAATAAGACACGTTTATTTATATCTAAAATTTCAGATTTTTTAATAATTTATTATCAAATAAATATTGTTATAAAATTGCTATATGGCACAGCGAAAACCCACTCAGGTTTGTGTTGAGTGCCGTTCCGTCTACATTATTATAATGCTATTTATTACAAAAATGGGGATAACAGTTAATACTGGTTAAGGTAAAAACATTTTAATTTATACTTTATGTTAACTTTAGTAAGTTCACTTCTAAATGTATTATCCAGACCATTTATTAGGCGAGGTACTATGTATGCGCTGATGCGCTCATCATATTTATTTTTGCATGGTATTGTTATTAATTTTTTTGAGTTACTTTGCGGGTCTGAATTTTGTTTGAAACTGTACCCTGTATACCTAAATTAAAGAATTGTTCCTTTAATAATTGATACTGTTATTCTTATAATACGGTATTCTCTGTGTGCCAGTCTGATTCAATGGATTTTCAAATTATATTTTTTGTTGTTTTATGTCAGGTGATTTAAATATTATGTATTAAATTCCTTTTATTTAATAAAGCTTTAATTATACTATATTTCGTCAGGGGTGACAACGCTCCTGTGAAAGTTTTTGTCCAAAGCAGGTTGCAGGTGTTCGTGGATGCTGCAGCTATATTATGGTCGTAGCACGATTGGGTCGGCTCGACCGGGGAAGGACCACGCTCTCACAGAATACCAGCGTAAAATAGCAGCTTAATACTGCTGTGTGTTCGTATGGTGAGTGTAGAGAACCGGAGACCAGTTTAACTGGAATCGAAGCATTCTTCATCTTAGTCCTCAGGGCTGACAATGCATCTGCGTTTTGATTTCCATGGAGGATAAATGCAGATTGTCTATGGGCCACAGCAGCCACTTGTCATGAGGCCCGATTTACATTTTGAGAAGTGAGAAGTGCGATTGGCAAGTGCCAATGACAAATAGGAAGTGCTTTGTGCGTATTTTATTCCCACTTATCACTGCCTGTTCACACGCACTAAGCACTTGTCATTTGTCATATGCACTTGCCACTAGCACTTGTCAATTCTCAGAATGTAAACTGGACCAAATTCAATAAGCCACGTTTTTGTACCACAAGTACAACTTACCGTTCACTTGATGGTACGTGGCTCCTGCATTCTCATGGACACCTGCAACAAACTACGAACAAATAAGGCCACAGATGCGTTGTCACCTTTGAGGATTAAGGGGAAATAATAAAAATACTACCTCAAGTGGCTTAGCAAGATCCTCCGTTATGCTGAAACTATTGCAGCATTAATTTTGAAATAAATATATGGTAAAGTTGAGGATTAATGTTAAGTACTATGTTAGACGACACATCTTCTCGTCAGATATACCTCAATCTCTGAAAACTAAAGTGTACAACCAGTGCGTGTGTGTCACGTGTTTACAGTTATATTATAATGTGGATCGTGTTTGTAATTTTACGTCGTAACGATGGATTTCGATGACTTTGAGATTAGCCAAGAAGACCTGTCTCGAATAGATAATATAGAAATTACTCTCCTTAACCAAAGCTTTCAAAAAAGCTCTGATGAAGACGACAACATTCAACTTTTGCGACCAAGACGGCGTCGAATCATCTTATCAGATAGTGAGTCAAGTGAAACTGAAATTAATCGTGCCATTCAAGATTTAGCGGAGAGTTCACCACCCTCAACATGGACCGATCCCAAAGGTAATCAACGCCAATTGATAGCTTTTACCGAAATTCCTGGTGCGCCGTTGCACATGCGCAGGCTTATGATTAACAAATCCCCAGCAGAATTTTATGCGCTTTTGGTAACGGATGATGTTTTTAATGAAATAGTGAAAAACACTAATAACTTTGCAATTGCTAAAATAGTTAACTCACAAGAAGCTACAAAATGTGCACGCATTCGGAACTGGGCGCCAACTAAGCTTGACGAAATAAAAAAATTCTTTGGTTTGGTTTTGTTTATGGGCTTGGTGAAATTACCTAAAATATCAGACTACTGGTCCAAAGATCAAATTATGGAACAAAATTTCCCAAGAACCGTTATGTCCCGTAATCGGTTTGAGATATTGCTTCAAATGCTACATTTTTCAGAACAAGATGAGGCGAACAAAGCTGATCGATTACACCGAGTAAGAAATTTATTGAGTGTAATAAATCATAATTTTAAGGAAAACTATATCCCTGGTGAGGATTTATGCATCGACGAGAGTGTTTTGCCTTTTCGAGGACGCATAATCTTTCGTCAGTATAACAAACAAAAGCGTCATAAATATGGAGTAAAACTATTTAAATTATGTACATTGCCAGGTTACACCTATAAAATTAATATTTATACTGGTAAACAGAATGACGAAATTAACACTAAACCTACAAATGTAGCTATGGAACTATGTAATGACTTGCTCGACAAAGGACACACTGTTCACAGACAATTGGTACACAAATATCGAATTGGCAAGAAAGCTATTAAATAGAGAGACACATTTTGTTGGAACATTGAGGAAAAACAGGAAACATTTTCCTAAAACAGTAGTTTCTACAAAGTTGAAAAAGGGGCAATTTATAGTTAAAGAAAGTGCTGATGGAATAACAGCATAGAGAATATAACCACTAGAGAGCATATAGGCAGATTTCTTCTAAGCACACGACTCACTAGTGCGGGCCGGGGGGCGAGGAAGAACGCGTGGCTGCAAATGGTCAAGTTGCCTTGTTATGGCTATCTTTAGGGTTGCTCTTCTTAATAAAGGAAAATATTCGTTATCGATAAAATGGATTTTATCATTATGAAAAATACTCAACTAAAATCATAGAAATAATATTTAATCAAAATAAATCAGTTACAACGATAATATGTATTTATTTTATTATTATTGATTTTTGAAATCAAATAATTTGTTATATTTATTTCGAAATAAAGTTTAAGGGTCCCGATTGTTCTTTGTAAAAAAATATAAACAAGCGTCTACATATTTGTAAATTATGCATCTTGCTAATTCAATTAAATGATTTGTTGATTCTATTTCAAATTAATGAAAATGAATATCCGGGAATCAATAATACCTAATCAGAGATTTTAAAACCGTTCTCATCTCAATTGGTTAATTTGAAGACAGCACTTTTGAACCACTCACATTGATCGCCCTCTTATTAAAAATTTTACAACGACGACAAATATCTATTATTGTAGTAGATCCGTACAATAACTTGTCTTTAGTGTCCTTTTGAAATTGTAAGTCGTTCTGATTTGGTACACCAATCTAACTAATTTAACAATACAATACAATACAATACTCTTTATTGTACACCAACAAAACATAAATATAACAAATAATGAACAAACAATGAGGGAAAAACAAAAGGCGGTCTTATTGCTACATAGCAATCTCTTCCAGACAACCCAGAAGAGGAAATTAATAAAAATAAAAATAAGATTAACGGGTAGGGTGCACTAAATTAGACAAAAAAAATACAACTTATATACTATAAAATGACAACATACTTAAGGTATATTAGTGACCATAACTAAGAGGAGGAAGAGAGAGAAGTTAAAGAGACAAATAGTGTTCCTTAATTTGTTTCTTGAACACATTTAAAGATTGGGCACTTTTAATGGTCTGGGCTAAGGAGTTCCAGAGTCTTATTCCAAGAACAGCAAAAGTTTTATCATAAAATGTCGAGGAGTGTACAGTAATATATTAACAGTAATTGAACTAGGTAACTATAAACTTTAACTAGGAAAAAATACCGACAAACTGAAAACCTCCTCTTTTTTCTGAAGACGGTTAAAAGTAGATAAGTATTTTTTCACAGTGTGTGAATTGAATAATCTTTTTATTAATTTTAATTTTATTATTTTCGATATCGACTTTCAGCTATTAAAGGTAACAGTAAGTACTAATGTTTACGATAAACGTACAAAGGGAAAGAAAGGGATAGAAGCATTAGAATTGTCTAATAGTAGAACGAGACTTTTCCAAAAGACATCAACGCGCGACTCAACCATGTCGTTATTTACCCGGCCACCGTTTTAGATAGACCCCTGCGGTGGCTCATAATCTGTATTAATCAACAATAATTTTCATATTTTAAAAAATATATAAGTAAACTTAGCAATGAAAAGTTACTCCATTCTTTTTGGAAATCTGTCCTGGAATGTTTCCCACACCACTTCACCGCGCATGAAGGCATTTCATGTATTATAATTGCATAAAAATTTGCATTAATTTAGCGTGCACACAGGTCTAACACTTGGACAATACTAAAATGGTTAATAGTACCATAACCGATGCATAGGCGACAAAATACTAATAGTTTTCGAGCGTCGGGGCACTGTATGCGCAGTCAAGTGGAGATGTGTTAATTTTGTCCACAAAACACTCGACGCGTTTTGTGAGAGTGGTAAAACGTAACTAAGTTATCTTAAAACCTGCAATTATTGTCGACTATAATAAAGCTAAGGGTGCCGTTGATTTGTCTGATCAAATGTCAGCGTACCAAACACCATTTAGGAAAACTGTCAAGTGGTATAAAAAAGTGGCCATGGACTTAATCTTGAACGTAGCTGTTGTAAACGCACTCACTTTTTACAAAAGTGTAACAAAGAAGAACATTCCTATTGTAGATTTTAGAAAAGAAATTATGATAGATTTCCTAACAAAAGGCATAACGTCCTAACTTCCTTCATTGAGACTGAAGAGAGCTAAACATGAACTGATGAAAAAAGAAGGATCATCTAAAGTCGTTCGACGTCAATGCCAACAATGTTATAAACAGAACGTAGCCACCCTAGGACGCTTAGTAGCTAGGAATAAGACAAAGAAAGTCACTACTTTTTGCAAAACATGTCCTAATGAACCTTTTTTTATGTCCCGAATGTTTTATTAAAATACATTAAACTTTATCAATTTATCTTTTTCTGTACCTCATTTTTACAATAAATTTTCATATGCGCGTCAAAATTGTTTTATTTGTAATCTATATACATATACCAATATTGTGAAGAGGATAGAGTTGTTTGTTTGTTTGAATCTACTGAACCGATTTTAATAATTATTTCACCGATAGAAAACTACATTATGCAGAAGTAGCAGAGTATACCTTTTACTGCAGAAAATTGTTTCATTCCTACGGGAAAATATATTACGCGCGAGCGAAGCCGCGAGCGGAAATCTAGTATTTTTTATTCGATCTAACATTGCGAATTCTAGTCCATATTTTAGTCAAAATTGTTCTAACCTTAAACGCTATTTTTGTATACAATTATAATACACAGGTACAGGTACACTCGATACAAATAGTTCATTATAGTGAAAATTAGAGCTCACAAGTAAAAACACGAGATATATTTTAAACTTGTCTTGTTTGCAAAAAGCAAAAACCAAGCTAAACATGATAACATGCAGAGCCACGCGGGTCCACTGTCATACAAAATTGAAAGACTTTTCTGTCCGTTGGTCTACAGTCACAGTTTAAAAACACGTCTGACGCGCGGTCACCATTTGGTGACGCGGCCCGAACAGAAATGTTTGTTGTTGCCCAACAGTGACCGCCACGGCCTGAATGATAAAGACATATTTTGTTATTGGCAGAGAACGTGTTAAAATGGAATGGTTTATAATTTTCAAATAAATTGTCGATACGATACGCACGCTACGTACTGTAAGTTAATTGTACTATAGATATAACCTAAGCGGAAGTGGAAGCCTTAAGTTGACAAAGTTTTACCGCAATCTGACGAACGTTACGGCAACACATACAATATTAATAAACAAACAAACATAAATTTTTCATATATTAGATATATTTCAATGCAAGTCGATAATAAACTTCCATATCGTCATGAGAATTCTTATGATTTGCCCTGTTAGCCTAATCGTAAACGCGGTTGCTTGTCATGAGGTCTAAGGGTCGGGCCAAAATCAGTTATTGGGTTTTTTTATGGGTAAATTTTCAGTAGCAGTTATGAAGTTGGCGGTGTCTCACCCCCGTGCCTCGGAAAGCACGTAAAGCCGTTGGTCCTGCGCCTGATCTCTCTCTTGTCGTGTCAGATTGCCGTACCATCGGACTATGAGAACAAGGGAATAGAAAGTGCACTTGTGCTTGCGCATACATTTATCCTCAATAATCGTGTTCTACGCAGATGGCTAGTGTCCGTTGAGACTGGCTGGTTACCAAAATTCGGTCTAGAAGACATTATTTGTCTAAAACATATTTATTTTCAACAGCATGCAAATATATTTTACATTTTTTTTACTGTTAAACATCAATTAAAAACTTTTGTTTCATTATTAAATATCCTGTCTGGATGATATTATCATCATGATAATTTTCTTAATGTTTTGTTCGGTTCATTACAGACTCGGCCGCATCCTCGTCGACCGGCGACACGACGCCGCGAGTCAAACGTAAATACACGAAGCGGACGCAGAGTACGAAGAAGAATGACTCGGTGAATACGGAATATTGTTTACTTGTTATACTGATTGGTAGGACTCCCCATCTCAATAAAGATAATAAGGTGTAGAGATGTCTATGGGCCACAGCATCCACTTACCATCAGGTGGACTGTGTGCTCGTTTGTCACCTTTATTCTATAAAAAAGTCAATTCGCTCGTCTCTTTATTTTCAGATAATTGATAAAATCAGGCGTTACTTTGCGGAAATCCATTATAATAAAGATATTAATAGTTATTTTGCAACCATCCGCTCAATTAAATAAAATGATTTTTTGATAAAATATAATCTTAATATATATAAATTACGTGTCACGTTGTTTGTCCGCGATGGACTCCTAAACTACTTAACCGATTTTAAACAAATTTGCACATCGTGTATAGTTTAGCTCAACTTGAGAGATAGTTAGTTTTTGCCCATGAGTGACCCATATTTTTTTTGATAATTTAAGGATTTTTAATAGGACGTGACAAAGGGTCGATGAAAAGGGCAGAACAACGTCTGTCTGAGAAGCTAGTTAAAATATATAATTTAAATGAGATATAATTATTAAATGAGATTCTTAGAATAGTGGTTGTGGTAGTAGTGGTGCTGGGGTTAGTGGTGACGGGATTAGTGCACGCAATTGAGGGAGGGCGGGAGGTGCTCTTCAAACTAGGTAAGACACATCATTAGTTTCATAAGAAAAGTACGATTATGTATTATTAAGTTCTTAGTCTAGTATCAGAAGTGCTGAATACCGGTATATTTTAGAACCTTTTCCATCCCTGCTAACGGCTTGTTAACAATATAAGTTGTTTTTTGTTTTTTTTTTGTGTATTTTTTTTCAAAGTAAAATTATTTTTTCAGCAAACTCCAACGTCAGAGAGAGTGAAAGGCAAGAGAGGTAGGCCGAGGAAGACTGAGCAGTTGGCGAGTAAGCAGCCACAGCAGGCCAGTGAGTATCATCGCTTCTTTGAACTAATCGTCTTCTCGGATGATTTCAATTTGATGAAGGTTCACACAAGTGCGTAGCGGGCGCTGGTCGGGGGGCGTGCTGGAGCCTTGTGAGCCCGGGCGGTAAATTTTGGAGAGTGGCCTTTTTAAGAAAGAATTTCTCATTTTAACTTTTTAAATGATGTTAGTAAAACTCAAACCGTTCTCGTTACAGTCTATTAAAAGGAGTGTAGAACTGTAGTAACCACTTACCATCAGGTGGGATGTATGCTCGATTATCACGACAGTTTTATGAGAAAAAAATATATTTCACATTACGTGAGCAACTTACCGCTGCCTGTATCAATTCCACTGTGTAAGTCCACTGTTAAGCGTGGAACACCCCATAGTTCGTCTCATAAAGGTAGTATATTTACCATAGTTGCCACGTTTGGCGGTCAGGTTGGCTACAGAAGTTTTTTTTTATGTTGAGTTGTCATTGGGAGATGAGATCTCCACGTTAGTTTCTCTCTGTCGCCTCTAACTATACCGAATGAGTGATATGGTGTTGTTATTCGATATTCTTACACCCACGGAATGATATGTATTCTTACAAACGACACGGTCAAAGTCTCAAAACTCAAACTTCACGGCAAAAATAACATATAAAAAAAAATAACTGTAAAAATCTCTAACAATAGGTCTTATCGAGTACTTTAGATTAAGGTATGATGAATATTGTTGCACTTAAAAGAAGGAGATAGGAAAGGAGATTGTTTTTAATAGAATAAGGGGGACAAACTCTACCACGTATAATTTTCTGTATCTCGACAACAAGAACTTACGAACTCAATACGCTTTTGATGTGTGCATTGTTAAATCATCTAGTTACATTTATTGTAAAAGTACTTTAAGCGGAATCAGAATCTTCAACCATTTACCTATATACATTAAATCGTTAGAGAACCCAAGATTTAAAAAAAAGTTGAAAGAATGGTTATTATCATAATGTTTTTATAATTTAGATGAATTTTTTGGAAGTAATTATTGATTTATTGTAGTGCTTTATTTTATTTTTTATTATATTGTACGTCTGAAATGGACAAACTGTTGTAACTATACTCTGTATTTGTAAGACCTCATGTACACAGTTATGACAATAAATGATTATCTTATCTTATCTAACAGCTCCTTCCACCGGTAGCCGGCGGGTACAATTGTGAATCTAAAACATCCAGAGACATCCGCTCAAACACATTAAAAAATAAGTATAGGTCGAGCCAGTTTCGAGTTTTACTAGACTGACGGATGGCAATTGATTTATATGTATATATATATATATATATATATATATATATATATATATATATATATATATATATAGTTATAACCAGTGCGATGCTATACAATTATATTAAATAAAAGTACTGAAATTGAAAAATAATAATAACTATCAAAATGAACATAAAATAAAGTACTACATAATTTTAAAAAAAAATTACAATTTTCAACGCATTCGTATGCTGCAATTATGAATTTCGTCTGACTGAACATGTCTGTTTGTATCCTCATAATGGCTATATCACTAAACCGATCTTAAAGAAATTTGACAAAGTAGTAGCCTTGAATACCAGCGTAAAATAGCAGCTTAATACTGCTGTGCTTCGTATGGTGCGTGTAGAGATCCAATGGCCCTTTTTTACTGGAAACAAAGCATTCCATCTTAGTCCACAGGGGTGTCAACGCATCTGCGTTATGATTCTTAGTCGAGGATAAATGTAGATGTCTATGGATCACAGCATCCACTTACCATCAGGTGGACTGTGTGCTCGTTTGTCACATTTATTCTATAAAAAAGCCTGAAATGTGGAGAAGGACATGTAAGCCACTTTTGTCGATAAATGCTTTTGTTCAACCGTGTAGTGGCGGGGTAAGAATATTCACTGCCCCACATGGTCCCAGGGGAGTCGTAAGAGGCGACAGAGGGAATCTGAAACAGGAGTTGGGCAGCAGCATCTTCCCGATAACTACTCAAAAATAATAAAAAATTGCGATTGCCAACGCGGTTGCCAAACGTGGCAACTGTGGCAAAAGTCCTAACGATCTCTTCACTTATAAAAGTAAAAATTGTAAAACAAAAAGGAAACAAACATTTTTAGATGATTTTAAAATATACAGATAACCTTAGTATTATCCTACATACATGTACTAAAAATACTGACCAAAGTTCGAGCCACTTCTCTAAGGTCAAAGGTCAACCACTGACCTCTTGCTTTTCTTGTCATTTCTACCGCTCACTTCTACATAATACATTTTTCTCTGTCATTCTTTCCTCTTTCATTCTTTCTACGTGTCCCAACCACGGAAGCATGGAGTGTAAAGGTAAAGAGAACCATCACACATAGGAGAATAGTTGAAAAATTGTCCATTTGTAAGCAGTAAATAACAGTTCAAAAACTCTCCATAATAGCACTGGAGTAGCTAGAGGGTATGAAATGAACTTAGCAGTTGTCAACGGAGTGAAGTGTGCTGAGTTGAGGAATTTGATATTTGTGGTGACTAGAGTAGTTGATGAAACTGCAGTATTTAAAACCTTAACTACTCACGTTATCTTAACCTTCAACTGGTGACGTGCATATGAGTCACAGTATTGGAGAGGTGACGACGTCAATATGACGTTTCAATTAAAAGCCATAAATAATGTATATTATGGATAGTGGTAATAAAATAGGTCATGTTTTTTTAAATTAGGTTTGTTTGATTTTAAAATAAAACACCTTTTTGACAAATTAAATGAAAAAATCACTTTAATACATACACATGAACTTATAATGAATTTGTTTGTTTTGGTAGGCATGAGATCAATCATCATAAAATTCAAAAAAACTAAAAAGAAAAACAAAAATCAACATTATTCTCTAACCAAGGGTTAGGTAATTATTAAAAAAAATATTTTAGTGTATTGGTTCCATACAAAAAAAGAAATTATGCCTGGTAACAATTCACACAAATTTTCTCAAGACAATCTAGGCATGCTGGTTTTCTGCACTTCTTGCATAAGTATGACGTTCTTTTTTTCCTTTGCTGGACATATTGTACATGTGCCACGTTTCTCCAGCTTTACAGATGTAGAAGGTTCAGGTTCTGCATCTTCTATCTTCAAAATTCGCTTGATAGAAGTGCGTATGTCTCGAGAAATTTTTTGATTATTACACCGGCGCAACATGTGGGGCTTGCAAATTTGGTCGGCTACTGTACTCAAAAATGTATATCTGTCAACATTTTTAGCTTTTTGAGGGTATTGGCACTTGTACAGTACGTATGAATTTACTGCACAAATATCGATCAATCGGTAAAAAAGAACCAGTGGCCATCGCTTCGTTCTTCGAATACAGGAATAGTTATTGCACATTCTGTGCAGACCATGAACACCATTGTTCGTGTGATTATATAACAATATTATTTCTGGTTTTTCACCTTCTCGATAGTTACACTTATCATGGTGCATGGACGATACAATGTTACATTTGGGTACATAAGAAACCATAGTCATTTCCTTCAAAAAACCATAAAGAGTTTGTCCGACTGGTCTCGTTCGTTTAGGGTTGAATTCGGGGGGGATTTCCCTTTTATTCTTGTTCATAGTACCCACATAAGTAAGACCCTTTTCCTTCAAAAGCTTCATGGCTTCGATTGATGTAAACCAATTGTCTCCGGTTACATTTCGGTTGGATTTTTGTATAGGTTTCGTCAGCCGTAAAATGCTCTGTGTAGGTTTCGAGTACTCCTTTTCTTCATGCGTTAATCCCTGTCCATCCGTATCTTTTCCACAGTATATATAAGCACTGTAGAGGTAATTTGTCAAAGCGTCAGTCATGCACATGAGCTTCACACCATATTTGCCCGGTTTCTTCGGCATATACATGAGGAACTTGCAACGACAACGGCATCTGACAAGCATTTTGTCAATTTTTTTTTTTTTTATAGGATAGGGTGACAAACGAGCACACAGTCCACCTGATGGTAAGTGGTTGCTGCGGCCCATAGACATCTACATCTATCCTCCATTAAAAATCAAAATGCAATACACATATAAGAACCAGGAGTATAGTATTTTTGGCAATTCGAGATGAAAATACCATACAACTCGGATATATGTGTAGCCGGATCATTTTTCTTTTTTTCTTCTCTGGTATTGTGATCATCGAAACGTAATGCTGCTAGTAACAGAAGAAAACGTTTTTGCGAAAAAATGCATCGAAATATTTCTCTGCCTTTTCCACCTGTGGCAAACAAAGACGCAGTATCTTCTTTATTGCTTTTAAAAATAGCAGTCAAAAGCAGGCATCCTATGTGTGCTCGATCTTCCTTCTTGTATTTATGCCTCATATCTTGTTATTTTCTGTTAGTATGTTGAACAACTATCTGTAAAATATCTTCAGAGAACAAAATATTCCAGAAGTCTTCTTCTTCAGTACAATCACGCGTCATATTTGAGCCTTGAACTGTAACAATATTATGGCTTGGAGTTCTAACACTGCTTCTGTGAGGATCTTTATACCACTTAAATGGTTGGCTATTTCTTACTGTTTTTCCTCAATAGAATGGTCTGGTACTTGCTGAGTTGATCAAAGGCTCATCGTCGTTGTCGCTATCATTCTCTGGAACTCGTTCTTCATCCTCAGACTCAGCAATTTCACTTGAAGTGTCATGGTCGGATTCTAAGGCATGATTTTGATCCAACTCGCGATCCTCTTGGTCACTGATATCACTGTCAGTTTGATCCAAAACTTCAGTAACTCGCCGCTCGTAATCGTGATCATTTGGATTCATTTTGAATGAAATTGTACGTCCGAGGCTCACAACTAAAACATAACACTAAAGGTGACGTAACGTCAATATGACGTCGGGTAGCCTCTACAGCCTAAACTGTGCACGTGCGACGTCCGTTCTGTGTATCGGCAGACACCAAACTGCATACAAGGCAGCTATTAGGAGGCGCGGTCGCGGGGGGTACGCCATTTCTAAGAAATACAATGATTTTTGCGTTGCGACGTCAAATTGACGGTACGTCACCAGTTGAAGGTTAATTAGTTTAGTAAATATGACCTAGAAAAAGTCGCCGTGAAACACGTTGAGAGTGATTTTGAAAGTAAAAATTTTGAAAACAATAAAATTATTATTATAAAAAAATTATAGTAAAAGTGTGTGCATTAGACAGTTATAAAAAGTTCTTTAAAATTTACCCTCTAGCTACAGTGGCGCCCTTATTCAGCGCTTTGCTACGGACAGTTTTTAATGCAGAAACAGTTTTCCTTACTTCTGTTACTATATTCACTGAAGTTTTTTTTTAATTTTTTTGAACTTCAACAGTTTAATTTTGTCAATTCCAGAGATCAGAGTACGTAGCAACCTGATGCCGCCCAGTACGGAACCTATTACACTGGACAGCGATGATGAGCCGGATCTGGGTGAGTTGATATGATTTTTTTTTAATAGAATAAGGGTGACCAACGAGCACACAGTCCATCTGATGGTAAGTGGATGCTGTGGTCTATAGACATGCTATTGTAATATAGTTGTTTATTTATTTATTTTATATTTAAAATATTGCATAAAGTTAAAAAGTTACAAGTTACAGTATATAAGTCCCACTGCTGGGCATAGTTCTCCCTTTTCTTTTTCACTTTTGAGAGGGTTTTAGGGCAAAGAAATGTCCGCTGCGCTGCCCCAATGCGTGTACTGTTGTGTAACTTTACAATATTATTTTTTTGTTTTTATTTTATTATATTTATTTTTTAGTTGTTTTTTTTTTTTTTTATATATTTTATAATAAAATTTTTATTTTTCTAAAATTTTTTTTTTTTTTTTTTTGGTTTTTTTATTTTTATTTTTTTTTTTTTTAAATATTGGTTTTTTTTTTTTTTTTTTTTATGTCATGGTTTATGTTTTTGGGCATTTTATTTCCCTTTTGGGCTTTGTTTTTTTTGTTACACAGTTTCTAGAGTAATGTATTAATACACAAAGCAACACCTCAGTGGTTCGCTCTTTCTCTCTTCTCTTTTTTTTAATTTTTCACATTTTATAAAAACGTGTGGTTTGGTTTATTTACTTTTAATCTAATTAATATAAAACATAGCTAATAGAACAGAAAGAAACATTAACCTGTAAAACTCCCGCCATATGAAATCTGTCAAATATTACACCTCAAAGTGACGCCCTCAATATGACGGTCGCGAACTCATTAACATAACATATAAAAAAAGCCCCTCGGCGGGCTTCCCCTTTTTTTGGCGGCTTGGCTTTTTTTTTTTTTTTTTTTGGGGTTTCTAGTCATTTATTACATTATTTAACATATTTCAATTTTATATTGTTTACTTATTTTAAAATAAATTTAAATTATTATTGATGATAGATTGATTGATGAAATTTAAATTATTATTGTTGGCAGAGCCAAGCTGCATTATTGCAACACTAATGTCGGCTCGTCTGAGGAAGGGACATGCCCTTACAGAATACCAGCGTAAAATAGCAGCTTGATGCTGTTGTGTTTCGTATGGTGAGTGTAGAGATCCCTTTTTACTGGGGCGTTCATCCTAGTCCTCAGGCATAACAACAATTTGGAAGACAAGCTGAAGCTGTCTATGGCCACAGTATGCATTTACCATAAGGCCCGGTTTACATTTTGAGAAGCGACAAGTGTAACTGACAAATGACAAGCGCTTAGTGCGTATTTTATTGACTAATCACTTGTAACTGTCCGTTCACACGCACTAAGCACTTGTCATTTGCACTTGTCACTCGCACTTGTCACTTCCCACATGGAAACGGAGCCTTAGGTGAAGTGTGCTCGATTGTCAGTCTTACTTCAGGGAGAAAGGTTTATGTCCGGCAGTAGACTGTAATGGTCTTATGGGAAAATAGAAATAAAAAGAAATTGTTTTTTTTTTATTTCCAGGATCACCAAGTCAAGCGTCCGACTCGCTGAGCCTAGACGAGAACTTACGTGCCTTGCGGCATATTCACGAGAAATATGCCAATATTGATAAGGTCAGTGAAATAAGACTTTAAAAGAAAAGAAATTTTAAAATTTCAATAATGCAGGAACGTAAAATGAAAAAACTATCAAATGCACTTGGTTTTGCACTAAATACTACGGACTCAGCATTCCAATGATTTTGCTATGACTTTGTAGGTTTTTAAAATTAAAAGTCTTGAGCAGTGCCAAGTCGATTATTAGTATATCGAAGTGCTGAAGTGTTTGCACAGTGGAGCTACGATGGCTATCCGAGTACAGAACCAGAGTACGAAGCCTATCCAACTGCAGAGAGGTGTAAGACAGAGCGATGTTTTATCCCTGAAACGCTTCTCAATGGAAGACGTTTTTTAGTTACTGTACTTGAAAGGATACCGTATCAACATCAATGGTGAAAATACATACACACCAGTCCACTATTTGAGAAAGACGTGGTTTTTAATAGGTGGGAGTTTTATAGAGCTACGTTTTATCCTCATCCGAAATCTAGCGCTTTCTTTCTCACACCACGGCAAGTAGTTAAAGTGAATATGTAAAATATTTATTAAAATATTCTGGGTAGGTTCCATCTTGATACCTACTTATGTAGACATGTGTCAATCATACATTTCTCGAGACCGAATCATTCTAGTACATATCGTTACGTGTACCGATACATTCGGATTGATCATTCAATTGGATCATTTCAGGCTCAAGTACCCTACACTAAAAACAATTCATTCGGGATTCGGTCAGTTTTCGACTCATTCACAATTCACACCAATCACGAGTTAAAAAGGTTCTGTCAATTGTTTGTGATTGGTTGTACCGGAACATTCAAAAACAGATGAATGAACCATCAATACTTTAGTGTACCAGCTCAAACGAACGAATCATTCATGATTGACACGATGTCTATTATGCCGGTAAATATTAGTGTTTGTACTGCAGTGTTCCGGTCTGAAGGGTATAGGGAGCCAGTGTAAATATTAATGATGCAATAGACCTCTGCCTCTGCATCTTTTTGACATCCGTTTCTGCTTCTGTTTCCGCAACGTTTATAACGGAAAATCGATCGGAACTTTGATGATGGCATACCTATCCCCAAAGGTAAAAGTAAAGTAAAGTTACAGTCTATATGCGTCTCAGTGCTGGGCACAGGCCTCCTCTCATTTCTGAGAGGGTTTTAGGGCAAGGAAGCATCCGCCGCGCTGCCACAATGCGTGTTGGCGAACTTCACATGTCTTCGAAATAAATTTTTTTCTTACTCTCAGACATGCAGGTTTCCTCACGATGTTTTCCTTCACCGCCGAGCACGTGGTAAATCAGCACTAAAAATTGCAATTAACAATTTCATTGGTGCCGGCGGGGATTGAACCTGGGTTACTCGCGTTCTGTTATATTTACAGCGAGCGTTAACCATCTGAGCTACCACGGCTATCCCCAAAGGTGCCGACCTCAAATTGAGAATGAAGTCCAATCTACATAATCATCAATGATGAATTCATCATTACAAATATTACAATCCATGTTGCACCAGTAATAAGAGTGGCAATCTCTTTTGGAGACGTAATCCACCTTCAGGAGTATGCGGTGGAAAAGAAATGCACATAAATATCGTAATCTTTTGCCATTAGTTCGCCAAGATTTATCAGGTCCTCCAAGCAGCGACACCAGTGAGCAATTATTTAGCGAGGCTATTCTCTATATGAAGAATACTGAAACAGATTTGTGATTAGATGTAAAAGATGCCAAAATTCTTTCCATAAAATATAACTAACACACCGCTACTTAATTTTAAATGCTAATTTAATAAAAAAATATATTTGTCATAAATTGTACTTTTTACATAATATTTATACTTCCGCTTTTTCATCAGTTTCCATATCAGTTTCTGCTAAAATTTACTTTTGACTTCTGTTTCTGTTCTTCAGTTATGACACTTTATACGTGGTAGAGCCATACTGCGGTTAATTTAGTAATATAGTAATATTAGTAATATAGTTATATTAGTAATATAGTTATATTAGTAATATAGTTGTAGCACGAATGGGTCGGCTTGACCGGGGAACGATCACGCTCTCACAGAATACCAGCGTCAAATAGCAACTTAATGCTGCTGTATTTCGTATGGTGAGTGTAGAGAACCGGAGACCCTTTTTAATGGAAACGGGGCATTCCATCTTAGTCTTCACGGGTGACAACGCCTCTGCATTTTGATTCGTAATCGAGGATAGATGTACATGTCTATGGGCCACAGCATCCACTTACCATCAGGTGGACTGTGTGCTCGTTTGTCACCCTATACTATAAAAAAACTTCCGTTGCATCATTAAGCTAGTATAAAATATAATATAATATTATTGAAAGTAATTTAGTATTGATTAAAACTACTTTTACGGATTTTATCGCGTTTTATTTATATTAATTTTAATACCCGACTTTTCGGGTGCTTTCCAGCACCCATGGTCACGGGGGACTGAGGTGACTGACGTCCCGATGTCAAAGTTAACCCGGAATACCTTCAGCTTTTTAATTATTGTCTTTGGTCCGATCTACGCAGAATGAACTAACTGTATTTTGAAGTCTTGCAGTGGTATGCTTGGGTTTAGTTTTAATTTTATTAATTATAGGATCCCAAGCAGGTGGTCCATCCCAGCCTCCTTCTCTATTGAAATTAGGATGCTTTTTAATTTCAATAGCCACACGTATCATCTTTGGTAGGAATCGATGTTCTTTCGCGAGGATTTGTGGTCTATCAAATCTGACGTAATGGTTGGGGCCATCTAGAATATGATCGCAAACTGCAGACTTCCCGGAACGTTGATGCTTCACGTCAGCTATGTGTTCTTTTACGCGGGTTCTAATTGATCTCTTTGTTTGCCCTATATATGAGAGACCACAATCACAATCAAGCTTGTACACTCCTGCATCTTGTAGAGGAATATGACACTTGACGCATGGTAAGAACTGACTAATCTTCTTCGGCGGCTTGTAGAATGTTCTAATAGAAGCTCGCTTCAAGATGTAGCCAATCTTGTCTGTGACACCTCTGACATATGGTAGTATAGCAGGCACACGCAGGCACGGTTACTATGGAGTTAGAGGCAAATAATTCCTTAGCTTTCCTAGATGTGTTAGTCATCCGAAATCCTAACAACAACATAGGTCATACTGTGTATAGAAAAAAGACCCATACAAACCGATACCTAAATGGTGAATCTCACCATCATCCTTCATAGTTAGCTACCGTGGACAAATCTTTGTTTCAGAGAGCACGAGGGATCTGTGACAGTAAACACACACACACACACACACACACACACACACACACAGTGACCGAGTGAAGCCGGCCACAGTCGAGCGTGTGCCTGCTATACTACCATATGTCAGAGGTGTCACAGACAAGATTGGCTACAACTTGAAGCGAGCTTCTATTAGAACATTCTACAAGCCGCCGAAGAAGATTAGTCAGTTCTTACCATCCGTCAAGTCTCATATTCCTCTACAAGATGCAGGACTGTACAAGCTTGATTGTAATTGTGGTCTCATATATAGGGCAAACAAAGAGATCAATTAGAACCCGCGTAAAAGAACACATAGCTGACGTGAAGCATCAACGTTCCGGGAAGTCTGCAGTTTGCAATCATATTCTAGATGGCCCCAACCATTACATCAGATTTGATAGACCACAAATCCTCGCGAAAGAACATCGATTCCTACCAAGGATGATACGTGTGGCTATTGAAATTAAAAAGTATCCTAATTTCAATAGAGAAGGAGGCTGGGTACTACCACCTGCTTGGGATCCTATAATTAATAAAATTAAAACTAAACCCAAGCATACCACTGCAAGAATTCAAAATACAGTTAGTTCATTCTGCGTAGATCGGACCAAAGACAATAATTAAAAAGCTGAAGGTACTCCAGGTTAACTTTGACATCGGGACGTCAGTCACCTCAGTCCCCCGTGACCATGGGTGCTGGAAAGCACCCGAAACGTCGGGTATTAAAATTAATATAAATAAAACGCGATAAAATCCGTAAAAGTAGTTTTAATCAATGTGTAGTGTTCGCGTAAATATAAGAAATCATTAAGTAATTTAGTATTTTACTTATACTATAATGTAATTATGTGAGTACACAATATATAATAATAATACGGTGATGAATATCCAGGATGACATGTACGAGGCGCACCTCCTGGCAGCAAACTTCAAGAAGCCGCCGATGGACCAGAGCCGACTCGCCAACCACAAGGACGACGACGAGGTACTATCGGTCCGGAGTTCTGAAGGTATGTTCCCCGGTTGATTATCTTCTACATAGTTGTAATGTTACTGTTGATTTATAATTTCACTTTTCAGTGGGTCATGTGCTCCTGGTAGATTTATCTTCTACATAGTTGTAATGTTACTGTTGATTTATAATTTCACCTTTCAGTGGGTCAGTGCTCCTGGTAGATTATCTTCTACATAGTTGTAATGCTACTGTTGATTTAATAATTTCACCTTTCAGTGGGTCATGTGCTCCTGGTAGATTTATCTTCTACATAGTTGTAATGTTACTGTTGATTTATAATTTCACCTTACAGTGGGTCATGTGCTCCTGGTAGATTATCTTCTACATAGTTGTAATGTTACTGTTGATTTAATAATTTCACCTTTCAGTGGGTCATGTGCTCCTGGTAGATTTATCTTCTACATAGTTGTAATGTTACTGTTGATTTATAATTTCACCTTTCAGTGGGTCATGTGCTCCTGGTAGATTTATCTTCTACATAGTTGTAATGTTACTGTTGATTTAATAATTTCACCTTTCAGTGGGTCATGTGCTCCTGGTAGATTTATCTTCTACATAGTTGTAATGTTACTGTTGATTTATAATTTCACCTTACAGTGGGTCATGTGCTCCTGGTAGATTATCTTCTACATAGTTGTAATGTTACTGTTGATTTAATAATTTCACCTTTCAGTGGGTCATGTGCTCCTGGTAGATTTATCTTCTACATAGTTGTAATGTTACTGTTGATTTAATAATTTCACCTTTCAGTGGGTCATGTGCTCCTGGTAGATTTATCTTCTACATAGTTGTAATGTTACTGTTGATTTATAATTTCACCTTACAGTGGGTCATGTGCTCCTGGTAGATTATCTTCTACATAGTTGTAATGTTACTGTTGATTTAATAATTTCACCTTTCAGTGGGTCATGTGCTCCTGGTAGATTTATCTTCTACATAGTTGTAATGTTACTGTTGATTTAATAATTTCACCTTTCAGTGGGTCATGTGCTCCTGGTAGATTTATCTTCTACATAGTTGTAATGTTACTGTTGATTTATAATTTCACCTTACAGTGGGTCATGTGCTCCTGGTAGATTATCTTCTACATAGTTGTAATGTTACTGTTGATTTAATAATTTCACCTTTCAGTGGGTCATGTGCTCCTGGTAGATTTATCTTCTACATAGTTGTAATGTTACTGTTGATTTAATAATTTCACCTTTCAGTGGGTCATGTGCTCCTGGTAGATTTATCTTCTACATAGTTGTAATGTTACTGTTGATTTATAATTTCACCTTTCAGTGGGTCATATGCTCCTGGTAGATTATCTTCTACATAGTTGTAATGTTACTGTTGATTTAATAATTTCACCTTTCAGTGGGTCATGTGCTCCTGGTAGATTTATCTTCTACATAGTTGTAATGTTACTGTTGATTTATTATTTCACCTTCCAGTGGGTCATGTGCTCCTGGTAGATTTATCTTCTACATAGTTGTAATGTTACTGTTGATTTAATAATTTCACCTTTCAGTGGGTCATGTGCTTCTGGTAGATTATCTTCTACATAGTTGTAATGTTACTGTTGATTTAATAATTTCACCTTTCAGTGGGTCATGTGCTCCTGGTAGATTATCTTCTATACATCCATTCATTACAGACTATTAAAGTCCACTGCTGAACATAGGCCTCCCCTATTGATAGCCTCATAGGGGAAATATTACGGTTTAAGACATTTATTTCTCAAAAAGAATACCATTCACTTATCATGAGAAATAACAAGTTAATAATTAGATACTAAATACATACACTTATGAAGAACGGCAGGTACTTGTGAATGATCTGTTAAGTAGTGGATACGCACAATCTTGTTACTTGTTGTGGGTAATAAGAAAAGTACGTGTACAATTACAAATCGTTATTGAAAGAAATTCTATAGCAATTACACATTGTTATATTGTTATATTATTATATTTGCAAGCAATTTAGATGGTATTTTTATGTTAATGGTTATATTTTAAATAATTGGTAAAATCAAATTAATTAAAGAAATAACATTAGCTTTTTGAATAAGTTATTGGCATTTAAAATCGCTTTAATGTTTTTTTTGTATAAAATAAAGGACTGGATCTCTTTTATGTTATTAGGCAATTTATTATATAACTGTTCCTTCGTATAATATATTTTTTTCTTCCGTAGTTAGTTCGAGGTTGTCTTAGGCAAATGTTATTTTGTCGTCTAGTAATACGTTTTTGTATTAGTCTTTTCTTTGTAAACGTTATTTTAGAGTGTATGTCTTTATTTAATAATTTATGTACTAACTAGCTTACCAGGCAGACGTTGTCCTGCCCTTTTCGAAGACCCTTTGTCATGTCCTATTAAAAATCCTTAAATTCGCAAGAAAAATTGTGGCTTACTCATGGGCAAAAAATATATCCTATCTCTCAAGTTGGACCAAAGTGTACACGGTGTGCAAATTTGATTAAAATCGGTTAAGCAGTTTAGGAGTCCATCGCGGACAAACAACGTGACACGTAATTTATATATATTAAGATATGCATGTATTATATTTATAAATCTGTAATAGTGTCATTAATTGAGTTTCTTTGTAAATGTTTTCGGTGGGAGTTAGATAGTGATAATGGAATAGTAGTTTAATTATTTTGTTTTGACATGTTTCAATTTGCTTTAGATTTGTTTTAGCCGCAGTACCCCACACCTCTATTATGTAGCCTAGATGAGGTTTTATCATGGAGTTGTATATAATATATCTCACTAATGGCAGACAGCGAATATTACCTCGAAGCGCACCCATGATAGAAGATAGCTTAGATCTTAATTTATCTAGGTGCGGCTGCCACGTTAAGTGTTTATCTAGGTGGAGTCCAAGATACTTTTCTGTACTAACTTTGGTTAAGGGTTCATTATTTATGCGGAGAGTTAAGCAATTTTCGTTTTTTTTTTTGTTTTTAGCACTGAAAATAATGTAACTAGTTTTAGATGTTTAAAAAAAATTCTTGGACCATCTAGAGTGTATCCAAATCCTGCTGTGCTTTTTTAATGATCTGCTCGATGTCCTTGCCAAATAAAAATAAACATGTGTCGTCAGCATATAGTATTATATCACTTGACAGGTTAAGGTTATGCACATCGCTTACGTATATTATGAACAGCAAGGGACCGAGAATAGAGCCTTGTGGTACGCCGCAGGCTGAAGATTCGTGATTACTTTCTATATCACCGATCCTAACAATTTGCTATCTGTTAGAGAGATATGACCGAAACATGCCGTGGGCAGTATCCCGGATGCCGATATCATATAGTTTTCGGAGAAGCAGGATATGGCTAATTGTATCAAATGCTTTTTTCAGATCGATAAATATACCGAGTGCTGCGCTTTTTTCATCAATATTGTTTTTCAATTTTGTCACAAGGTCGATTGTTGCAGTTAGTGTATTAGATTTTGTGCGGAAACCATATTGATTATTTGATAAGTTTATAGTTTTAAGATAATTATCTAAGCGTTTATATAATATTTTCTCGTAGAGATAATTAGGAGAGCTGAGATAGGGCGATAATTGCCTGGGTCGGTTTTTTTGCCTGATTTAAAAATTGGACTCACTTTTGCTACTTTAAGAGGATCGGGGAAGAATCCGTTTTGTAAACAATGGTTGATATTCATTGTTAATTTGTGTAATATTAAATTTTTGATGCATTTTATGGTTTTGCAACTAATTCAGTCTAAGCCCGTGCTAGTGTTTGGATTAAGTTTATATATAATTTTACCTACTTCCTTTTTCGTAGTTGGAGTTAGATTGAGCAGTTCGTATGTACTAGAATTAGCCGTTTGAGAGCTAGGCTGTGTGAGTGGTTTTTCCATATACATTTTGGCCAAAGTTGTAATACTACTGTTGGTTAAATAATTTCACCTCTCAGCGGGTCATATGCTCCTGGTAGATTATCTTCTATACATCCATCCATTACAGCCTATTAAAGTCCACTGCTGAACATAGGCCTCCCCCATAGATTGTCTCAAAGGGGGGATATTTGCCATAGTTATAATGTTACTGTTGGTTTAATAATTTCACCTCTCAGTGGGTCGTGTGCTCCTGGTAGAATATCTTCTACATAGTTGTAATGTTACTGTTGGTTTAATAATTTCACCTCTCAGTGGGCCATGTGCTCTTGGTAGATTATCTTCTACATAGTTGCAATGTTACTGTTGATTTAATAATTTCACCTCTCAGTGGGTTATGTGCTCCTGGTAGATTATCTTCTACATAGTTGTAATGTTACTGTTGGTTTAATAATTTCACCTCTCGGTGGGTCACGTTCTCCTGGTAGATTATCTTCTACGTAGTTGTAATGTTACTGTTGGTATAATAATTTTACCTCTCAGTGGGTCATGTGCTCCTGGTAGATTATCTTCTACATAGTTGCAATGTTACTGTTGGTTTAATAATTTCACCTCTTAAGTGGGTCATGTGCTCCTGGTAGATTGTCTTCTACATAGTTGTAATGTTACTGTTGGTTTAATAATTTCACCTCTCAGTGGTTCATGTGCTCCTAGTAGATTATCTTCTATACATCCATCCATGACCAGCCTATTGAAGTCCACTGCTGAACATAAGCCTCCCCGATTGATAACCCCATAGGGGGGGATATTGGACACAGTTGTAATGTTACTGTTGATTTGATAATTTCATCTCTTAACGGGTCATGTGTTCCTAGTAGATTATCTTCTATACATCCATCCATTACAGTCTGTCTACCAAAAGTTTATTGCTGAACATAAGCCACCCCCATTGATAACCTCATAGAGGGATATTTGCCATAGTTGTAATGTTTTAATTAAAAGCGACAGTAGAATAAATCACTGAGGCATTGTTTTGTGTATTATCGTAGTACTCTAGGAACTGACAAACTTCTATTTAAAACTGACTTATGTAATAAAAAAACTTCACCTCTGTGTCAACTAGCGACATCTTGTGTACGGAAGATTTATTAAGCCTTCATTGCAAAAAAAAAAACATTTTTTCCCTTGCGTGCGCGTGTTTTAATTTTCTAATAGTGACATCTAGCGTCGCAGTTTGTAAACACCAAACAATATAATTTTACTTTACGGTGAAATTGCACTCATGATTTTTCATTTTAATAACCAGTTCAGTTTTTTTTCTATTATGTCGGTAAGATCAAAAAATATTCTT
The DNA here is from genome assembly GCA_907164705.1 of Parnassius apollo. Taxonomy (NCBI): domain Eukaryota; kingdom Metazoa; phylum Arthropoda; class Insecta; order Lepidoptera; family Papilionidae; genus Parnassius; species Parnassius apollo. Next base: position 603,478 of record CAJQZP010000103.1, on the reverse strand, counting down.
CATATTTTATCAGTATGTATTTTTAATCTAAATATAACTTCCAAAACACACATTTTCCAAAAAAAAAAAACCGAGAAATGCTCGGTCATCCAGGTACTATACAATATAATATATACAAATCTTCCTTCAATTCTATATGAATAGGGTTGCGTTCGGAACACAAGATCTAGAGAACTAAAATGTACAAAAATTTACTTCTTTTTTATTTCAATGTTATCTTTATATTCCTGGTAGAATTGGCCAACGAATAAGAAAAATATAACTCAGATTAGAATAAGCCATTTATTTATAATAAACAATAAAGCACGGAACACAAAAAAAGATTTTATGTAACTGAATTATATTTGTTTTTGAACGCACCATAAGGTATGACGTAGTGACGAGTGAACTTTAGCTCTACGAAATATAATAAACTAATAATGTGTGTCTGTCTGAAACTGTTTGCAAAATGCGTAAAGGGTGTTTAATGTAACCCGGCAAAACCATATTTAGCAAATGTTTGCAAGTTTAATTTTGTGACTACTTTGGTAATTTACCGATTTATAATAATTGTATTTATTGTTGACCAAAAACATATTCAAACACATTCATATATGAAACACTGACACGTATGACGTAGGTAATCAGTATTGTAACGATATTTCAGAAAAATCACGGGCCAACCTGCTGTTATTAATAATACTACCGAAAACGTAATTGCGTTTTTAGAATAATTAATTATTATACTTACCATAAATTACAATATAGTCTCAAATATATACTAGAGAAATATTGCAATTCGAATCAATGAAAACATACATACAAATTATGTATAATACACAAGAAATTCCGCGCGCAAATCGTGGCGGGTGACAACCGAAATCAGAGTATTAGGAGTGGTCGTTACAAAACGTAACTAGTTACTGAAACTATCTATTCACACAATAGCGGGTAGCGGGTTATTGCAGTGCAACGAAACTATCTATTACAGTAGACGTTTCACTCAGTAACACGATTCACGTTTCACGAATCACGAACGAGCGATCAGTAACAAAACGTTTATTCGGCTATTTTGGCGACGCATCGGCGACGGCTTCGGCTGTTGAAGTAGAAGCATATGAGTAAAGAAACCGACTCTTTACGCTGTGGTAGAAGTACAACCGGTTGTCGAAAGTCGAGTGAGCGTGGGTGCTTTTGCATTTGACGTATGTATGACTCTATTCTCTTCGTATATATGCAATATTAGAAATGACAAAGTAAGTATACATGTTTTTAACAAAAAAATAGTTCAAATACCATAATTTAAGTTGCCTTGGCCCGGTTTAAATTAGTCTTGTGTTTATGTTTAAGGACACGGTTTGTTTTTACTTTATAGGCGCTTTTGTTAATATTGTTTTGTGCAAAAATAATAATATTTTTAGTAAAATAAGAACTAAATACAATTGTATATATTATTAGTGTATATAATAATAATTGTACAGTAATTAGTGTAAGTAACTAAGTGTAAAAATAATACTAATACTTTATGTGATAGTTATCAAAAATGTCTCGAAGTAATGCCAGTGTACCTTTCAAGTGATATTTTTATCAAACCGTGCGAACCTATTTAACAAATAAATAAATTTAACCATTAACACCATGTCTATTTCTATACGAAACGGTAACAACGGTCGCAACGTTTTTCAATTGAACACGTCGTGAAACACTCTATTGCTCTCTATTGCACTTTATTGCTATTAAAATAGAGTGTTTCAAAACCCTCTATTAAAATAGAGTGTCTCAAAAGCTGCTATTGATATTCGATAGATAGTTTCGTTTCGTTACTCAAAAAAAGCTGCTACTACCCACCGCTACAGAGTATTATATTTTATACAAGTCAAACAAGTGAACGTACGTAAGTTTGGCAACGCTTTTGTTTCGTCAATACAAGGTCAGGAATACGTTAGTACTCTTATCAGTTTGTTGTCAGGAAGGACGGCAACGTCGCTTTACCTACGACTTTTGGTATTTATGTTGCCACACAACGATAATAAGTAATAAAATTGTTTACAAAAAAAACATAGGTGTTTAAGGTCATTAGTTTTATGTTATTTTATACTGTTTTTTTTAACGGTTGGAAAGGAAATTAACCAATTATTGAACTTAAGAAATTGATTTATAAGAATTATTTAAGATCACTTGGATGCCATCTAGCGTGCCAATGTTTAAACGTCGCCTTTCGTTTGCTTGTCAAAAGTCACGCACATTACTAAAGAAGTGACAAATTTTTCCGGGATTTCACTATTGTTTTTCTCAGTATATAATGTAAGTTATTGCCAATAAAGGTCAGAGGCGTACACATTTCATTGTAGAGAAGTGATAAAATGATTAGTTTTAAAGAAAGAGTGTCTGTGTTTAGTGCATATTTTGATTAAAAAATGTATGGGCGGACGGTCGACGCATCCACCTTAAGTTTGAAATTTGATAATAACGTTATAATATGTGTATATATACTAAACGCGCTGCAATTCGATGATAAGCATAATTTTTGTTGTCCCCTCTTACAACATCCATGGGTTGACATCGAGTGGTCGATTCCCTGTAGCCGTCATCATACGGCCATTGTTGATAATTATAGTATCATTATTTTCACATAATACTCGCTGGTATAATATTATACCCAGCACGTTGCTGCCGTAGAAGAAATAATTGTAGAAATATTGTTTTAAATTTGGAACAGTTATATTGTTTAATTAGGAATGATAATACATTCATTGAATTTTATATAATATTACTTTCAAATAAATTTGTCGGTACGATACGCGCGCCGCCTATTTTAAGTTAATTGTATTATGCCTATAACCTTCGCACAAGAGAAAGCTTTACGGCAAACTAATGAACGGTATGGCAGCGCATAAAATACAAACAAACAAACATTATTTTTTATATATTAGATTTGTACATTTTGTTTGTTAAGATAGTGTGTAAGATAGAATATAATATTAAGATTTTATAAAAAATCTTCAATTATAAAAAATAGGGGATAGCCTAATTGTTTATCAAATTATTAAGTTCAGAAAAATACAGACTATAAAACCAAAAACAGTATGTATTAAACTTTCACTAAAACTAAATGCGTCTATGACATTTAATAACAATTATATTACAATAATGTATTAAAACTAATTCAGTACAATACTGACTTCATTAACTAAGTGATTACATTGCTGTGATAATTAAAATTAATTTAATTCTAAATGCAACGGATTATATAGGATGGTCGAAACAAGTCTGTTAACTGAAAGTATGACGCCTTGGTTTGACCAGCAGTAACAATTATACGGTGGAGTCCGAGTCTTCGGTAACGTTACACTTGAGTAATCTAATTCTAAAAGCTATGTCTATATCTATTTATGATTACTTTCTCAATTAAATAATAATATTGTGTAATTAATAATTTGATCTCAGTGTCAACTAGCGACATCTAGTGAGCGGCTTATTGGTGGCTTACATTGCAAAACAAAATTAATTTTCTTTTCCTTCCTGTGTTAGCGTGTTTTAATTTTCTAATAGTGACATCTAGCGACACAGTTTGTAAACATCAAACGAAATAATAATTTTACTTTGGACAATAACGATATTTATGTAGTCAATGGTTTTTTTTTTCATAAATTCTCGCATCCTGCTTGTACTCAAGTAAACCTTTTTGTACATTTTCTATATAAAATTGATAATAATTAAAGATCCAGTAATAAAATTGTTTATTACCATTTCAAGTGTTGATTTACTATGTCCTTGGTGGTAAAAGAAAACATCATGAGGAAACCTGAATGCCCTAGGTCTTTTTTTTATAGAATAAGTGTAACAAATGAGCACACAGTTAACCTGATGGTAAGTGGATGCTGTGGTCCGTAGACATCTACATCTATCCTCGATTACTAATCAAAATGCAGATGCGTTGTCATCCGTGGGGACTAAGATAGAATGCTTTGTTTCCAGTATAATGGGTATCCGGTTGTCTACACTCACCATACGAAACACAGCAGCGTTAAGCTACTATTTTACGCTGGTATTCTGTGAGAGCGTGGTCCTTCCCCGTTTACCCATTCACGCTACAATTATAATATAGTTGTAGCGTGGCATTATCACGTAAAAATCCATACTGTACCCATAGCAACACATACCAACCTTACTGTCATAACCCGAGATGGAACTGTAATCCGATTGTATTGACAGAAAAAAGAGATTTGAACTCAGTACCATATCAGTAGGCGCGTGTACGACCACTAGACCTTTAGGCAGTCGATCTTAGTGTGTATTGATAATGTTCCAGGTTGTGCTTCGGTTAAGGAGTTGGATACCAGAGTTGAGAAATTGGAGGATAGTTCCAACTCTGATTCAGGCAGCAGTACTTCAGGGTCAGGTGAGTCGCTGGTACTATTGCAATTTGTCATTCAGTTTCTGTGTTGACATGACCTAATTTATTTTTCTGTCGTAATAAAATTATACCCAAAATTGAATATGGAAATTATACAGTACAGGTACATGTTTAATAAAATAAAATTGGAATTTGCCTTGAATAAAACTAAATTTACGAATTTTATCGCGTTTATTTCACTTTTACTTATTTTTAATTTCTGACGTTTCCGGTGCTTTACAGCACCCATGGTCACGTGGGGGACTGAGATGTTTGACGTCCCAATGTCATAGTTAGTTCGGCTACCTTCAGTTTTTGAATATTAATTTTTGGTCCGATTTACGCAAAACGAGTTTATAGTATCATGAAGTCTTGCGGTGGTATGCTTAGGTTTGGGTTTAATTTTGTTAATTATAGGATCCCAAGCAGGTGACAGCACCCATTCATCTTCTCTATTGAAATTTGAATGTTTTTTTAATTTCAATAGCCTCGCGTATCATCTTTGGTAGGAATCGTTGTTCTTTTGCGAGGATTTGTGGTTAATAATATGGCTTAAGTCCTACTAGTCATATAGTAGGATATCGCTAAGAATAGACAGCAAGAGACGGTTTATTTCTTCTAACCAGTCGATCGAGTTTACTAGATTTTTGGACTCCTATTCTGTAAGTATAAAAAGAGAGAACTAAAAGAACACCGATTCCTACCAAGGATGATATGCGAAGCTATTAAAATTAAAACCCATCCTAATTTCAATAGAGAAGATGGCTGGGTTGCTGCCATCTGCTTGGGATGCTATAATTAACAAAATTAAACCCAAACCCAAGCATACCACTGCAAGACTTTAAGATACTGTAAGCTCGTTTTGCGTAAATCGGACCATAAAATTAATATTAAAAAACTGAAGGTAGCCGGGCTAACTATGACATTGGGACGTCAAACATCGCAGTCCCCCCCCCCCCGTGACCACGAAAAGTAATTAATTAAACGCGATAGAATCCGTATAAATAGTTTTATTCAATGTTCGCATAAATTTAAGTAATCATTCTTTAATATTATAATACCCCTTTTTACAAATTTATGATAGGAAGATTATAATAATATGAATTATGATTATGCAATGTGATATTTGTCTTTGCCATATTAGAGCATTTTTAAATAGGTATTGCATCATACATACGTGGTAGAGCCATGCTGCAGTTATATATAGTAGTAGTTGTAGCACGAACGGGTCGGCTCGACCGGGGAAGGACCACGCTCTCACAGAATACCAGCGTCAAATATTAGTGTTGCGGACGGCGAGTGAAATCGTCCATCGCCCCGCACCGCACCCACGTCGACACGTCCCGCGTGCCCCGCATCGGAACAAGGGCCCCGTGCTTACGGCGCACCGAACTACGAAGTAAAAGAAGCGTTTCTGGCGCCGATTTTTCATTCGATCGGCGGCAACTCAAGCAACAGCAAGCAACCCGAACAGAAGAACCAACAAGAATCCCTATTAGTGTTAACTACTGCAATTGGAAATAGTGTAAATATAGTGTGTCATTTCGTCAAGTAATTTAATTTCTACTCAATCCCTTTTTATAGTCGGACAGATGTCATAGTTTTAATTCAGTTGCAAAGTAAATAGTAACTCCTAGCTTATTAATAGAAATATAACACAATAAATTAAATACAGTCCACTCGCTTTCATCCCCTACAATTAGCTTATTGCTGCTGTGTTTCGTATGGTGAGTGTAGAGAACCGGAGACCCTTTTTACTGGAAACGAGGCATTCCATCTTAGTCCTCACAGGTGACAACGCATCTGCATTTTGATTCGTAATCGAGGATAGATGTAGATGTCGTGACATCAGGTGGACTGTGTGCTCGTTTGTCACCCTATCCTATAAAAAAAAACATCTTCAATCAGAAGGTGTGGCACATGTTACTTTACACACCTATTTCATTAGTCAGGCTTATCACCTTAGATTTATATTATTATTTATTACCGTGCGGTAGAGCCATGCTGTAGCTATATTATGGTTGCAGCACGAATAGGTTGGCTCGACAAGGGTGAGTGACTTTACTCTCAAAGAATACCAGCGTCAATTAGCAACTTATTGCTGCTGTGTTTCGTATGGTGAGTGTAGAGAACCGGAGACCATTTTTACTGAAAACGATGCATTCAATCTTAATCCTTAGGGTTGTATTTTTCATTTTTAATCGAGGATAGATGTAGATATAGATGCTTATGGGGTTAGCATCCACTTATTATCAGGTTCAGTGTGTGCTCGTTTTGTAGCCATTATTCTATAAAAAAGTGTTGGTAGTCATTCTTTTCAATCAGTTAAAAGAGAAGTCGGCAACTCTCCACACGAAACTGCTGCATGCCTTGAACTTGTCTTTTTGAGCAAAGTCTCTTTTGTGAGTCTGACAATACTAAAGAGGCCATGGTGTTGGTTTCCGCAGGCAGTTCGAGTTCGGGCAGCAGCTCGTCGTCCAGCTCGGACAGTTCCAGCTCGTCCGACAGCTCGGACAGCGAGTCGGAAGCTGGGGATGAAAAGCCCAGCGCTGGGACTGATGATGCACTACCTACACCGATTGTGCCCACCAATGCGGTCGAGGACGACAGGTCGGTGAATTTTGTGGGTCTGAAGAAATGTTATGCTAGTTGTTTCTTAAATACTTATCACAAATGAAAATGGTCATAAAATTAAAAGTAAAACTTACTTCAAACAATGTTTTAAAATAATTGATAGAATCAGGCGTTACTTTGCGGAAATCCATTATATGATGGATGGATGGTTGCAAAGTAATTACTAATATCTTTATTATGTATAATGTTTTAAAAGTTAAAGTTACTACAGCTTATATACGTCCCGATGCTGGCCTCTAATTTCTAAAGGCCTCTTATTTCTGAGAGGGTTTAGGGCAAGGAAATACAATGCTATTGGCGAACTTCACATCTTCTTAAAATATTTTTTCATACAGGTTTTCTCACGATGTTTTCCTTCACCGAAATTAACAATTTCATTGGTGCCGGCGGGGATAGAACCCGGGTTATTCGTGTACTGTGATTTTTTTTAAATATTAACAATGCTATAAACATTACTAATATTCCCCATAACTACTCGTCAAATTTACAGCGAGCGTTTAGTTCTTGAGATTATACGGTGTTCTCGGGAATGAGCAGAGGCCTGTGCATAGCAGTGGGACGTATACGGGCTGTAACTTTAACTTTTAACTTTGTAAGTTCACAGAATATTTCTAATAATCAGTACGCTTGAATTTGACCACTCTTAGCAAATAATTTAGGATGTAATGTGTTTGTAATGTGCGCGCGTGTCCAGGTCGTTCGGCGCGTGGTCGTCGTACAGCGGCGCGTACACGGGCTCGGGCTCGGAGTCAGAGTCGGATCTGGAGGGTGCGGGCGCGCTGCCCACTGCGCCCAGCGCTGGGGGCGAGGCGCCGCGCGACGACGACATCAGCGAGTCGGACAACGAGTCCGCCGACAAGAGCTTCCAGTGCCACGTGTGCCGCAAGTGGTACTCCACCAGGGTCACGCTCAAGTCAGTCCTGCTTGCATTGTTCATCTTAACTAAAATATTGTGTAAAGGCTACTTATAAAAACATTTTAGTCCATATTCTTTTGTATAGGATAGGGTGACAAATGAGCACACATTCCACATGATGGTAAGTGGTTGCTGTAGCCCATAGACATCTACATGTATCCTCGATTACGAATCAAAATGCAGATGCGTTGTCACCCGTGAGGACTAAGATGGAATGCCCCGTTTCCAGTAAAATTGGTTTCCGGATCCCTACACTCACTATACAAAACACAGTAGCATCAAGCTACCATTTCACGTTGGTATTCTGTGAAAGCGTGGTCCTTCCCCGGTCGAGCCGACGCATTTGTCCTACAACTATACTAGTAATATAACTGCAGCATGGCTCTACCACAAACAACAATAAATATATTGTAACACATAGTATAGCCGTACTGCAGCTTTTTTTTATAGAACAGGGGGCAAACGAGCATGCGGCTCATCTCGTGTTAAGTGACTACCGCCGCCCATGAAATATAGTTATATACTAGTTATATTATAACACGACGTTGCAGCACGAATGCGTCGGCTCAACCGGGGAAGGAGCACACGTAGAATACCAACTTACTGGTTAGTACTGCTGTGTTTCATATGGTGAGTGTAGAGATCCGGAGACTCTTTTTTACTGGAAACAATGCATTCCACCTTAGTCCTCAGGGGTGATTACGCATCAGCATGTTCATTATTAATCGAGGATGGATGTAGATGTCTATGGGTCACAGCATTCATTTATCATCAGGTGGACTGTGTGCTCGTTTGTCATAAACTTATTCTATTATAAAAAAAGAAGTTGAACGTGGTTTTGAGATCACATTTTAAAAGTGATCTCAAAACCATGTTCAACTTCTAAAATATATAACTTCTAAATAGAGGAAATAGAGTAAATGGGGCCTTGCACTCTGTTGTGAAGAGTCAAAATGTGTCGAAAAAGGCACGTATGGCAATTCACAATGCTGTGTTGGTCCCTATTTTAACGTATGGTAGTGAAAGTTGGATGTGGCAGAAGAAGCACGAGAGTAGAATCAACGCAGTAGAAATGCGGTCGTTAAGGAGTATGTTAGGGCTGAATCTGAACGACAGGGTAAGAAATTGTGTAATAAGAGAAGAGTGTGGTTTACAAGATGATGTTGTGACCAGGATTAAGAAAGGAATGCTTCGGTGGTTTGGTCATGTGGAAAGAATGAATGTGGAAAGAGTGACAAAGAAAATTTATGTTGCAGAAGTGAATGGCAGAGTCGGAAAGGGACGTCCTAGGCGAAAATTTATCGACCAAATTGACGATTTATTGAAAACGGGCCAAATTAGGAGTACCCTTAACCGACGAGCATGTATGCGTAGGTGTATGGATGTGAAGGAGGCGAGAGAGGTGTGTCAGGATCGTGCCAAATGGAAGTCTGTAGTCTCTGCCTACCCCTCTGGGTGACAGGCGTGAGTGTTTATGTATGTTATTTTATGTTATTTTAAAAGTACGCTGCGCTCGATCTATATCAATCTCAGCTTTATTAGTTCTTAAATTATAGTGATTAAAATGATATTTGATTATAAATAGATGCATGAACAAATATCATTTTTTTTAATTAATTTATAAGAAACAAAAACATCACTTTAACAACGGGTCATTAAGTATAATAGTATTGAGGGACTTCATTGTCAATGGTGTCGAAATTATATTTTTACAAATAAAGTTAAAATTACAACCAATACACGTGCTGGGCGCGTGCTTTTCCTCACTTCTGAGAGGGTTTAGGCAGTGTTGTCGTTTTGTTGGTTACTTATTTGTTGGTTGGTTACGTATTTGGCGCTAGATCTAGTGCAATTCTAGGGTCTATAGCGCTTTTTTTTTAAATATCAGCGTGCTAAAAGTATCTAGTTGAGTAGATATTTTTAGCACGCAGCGTTGATGTCTTCTTCACGTGTCTTTAGGCACATGGAGGTTTCGGGCCTCGGGGTAAGCCCCCATTACCCGTGCTGTCCTCGCGGTCCACCACTATGGACCGGTCCTGGGAGCCTTCTAATGGCATTGTAGGTGTCGTACGATTTGTCGCAATCGGTAAATTTTTCGTAGTCGGTTATGACTACGAAAAAAGGAGGTTATCTAATAAAGTCGGAGTTGGCCTTTCAGCGGCATTGAGGGTTGTTACTCGACTCTCTAATCGATATAGAGAGGAGTTCTCTTGGATAGGGTCGCCCGTCCGGAGGGCGAGTGTGTAGCGGCGCAAAGTTGTTGAGATGTATATGCGGCCCGTTGTCTGCACGGTCGAACAGTCCGCGCGACAACCGGGCCACAAATTCCTGTATGGTGTCAATCTTCAGGTTGGCCGCTATGACGTCATTCCGGACGTAGCGACCCGCACCGACGATGGTTCTTAACGCCATATTTTGCTGGGCCTGCAGTCGCCGCCTCAGAGGCTCGCTCAGAAGCGCGTACCAGGCCGGAGCAGCATAGGTGATAATGGCTCTAATGTAGGTTTTGTATACTCGCACTTTGGTGTTAAGTGGTAACTTGGATGCCAGGACCGGACGTAGCATCGCCCGCGCACATCGTGCTCTACGGACGACGAGGTCGACGTGCGCAGTCATGCGCAGCGCCCGGTCGATCCGGCACCCAAGGTAGGTCACGGCCTTCTCGTACGCGATCTGCTGGCCATTGAGGGTTAGTTGAGGTGGTAGGTTCCTGAGGCGGCGAGTGAGCAGAGCGGTCGTCTTATCAACGTTGACGACCATCCTCCACTCATCTAGCCATGGTGGCAACAGGTCCAGGAGGCGTTGCATCCTGGCAGCGGCAATATGGGCTCTTCTGGAAGAGGTGAAATAAGCGCTATCGTCCGCATATAACGCCAGTTCCACGTCGTCCTCCCATTCTTGCAGCCTGCCTGCCAGGGTAGGGATGTCGTTGGTATAAGCCGCGTACAGGACTGGAGACAAACAGCTGCGCTGAGGAATGCCGGCTCTGATGGTTCTGGTTGCGGACTCGGCGCCCTCTACGCAGACGTAGAACTTCCTGTCTGCCAGGAAAGACGCCACTAGCCGCAACATAGCAGGAGGGACACTGGTCTGTTCTTCCAATTTAAAAAGTAGTCCAGAATGCCACACCCTGTCGAACGCCTTCTCGATATCGAGAAATCGATATCGAGAAAGACGCCCAACGTAGTGCGGCCACGGTTGTAATCGGCCGCAAGCAGGTGCAGCACTCTGGTCAGCTGTGTTGCTGTAGAGTGACCCCTCCTGAATCCGTGCTGCTCCGCCCGAAGTTGGATGCACGGGCGGAGGCGTCTTAGCAACAATCTTTCAAGCAGTTTAGCTATGTGTGGTAGCAGCGTGATCGGCCTGTAGCTGGCAGCTCTACGCCTGTCCTTCCCGGGTTTCGGCAAGACGATTACTTTGCCTTTCTTCCAGTCCTCCGGGAAGTGGGATGTCCGCAGTATCCCATTGTAGAGTCGACCAAGCTCTACTAGGACTCTATGGGGCAGCTGTCGGAGTGCAGCGTTGGTAATCCCGCGTGCCCCGGCGCCTTCCTCGGTTGCAGGCGGGTTGCTGTCCACCGCAGTTCAGCGGGGGGAGATGAACCACTCTCCTGCAAGAGGCGGCGCGGGCGACGACAGGAACTCCTGTACGCGACTCTCCTTTTGGGCATGAAGCTCCAAGAACTCCGCACTTGCTGGGTTCGGCATAAATTGCTCCTCGAAGTGCTCGACTAGGATATCCGCTCTACCCTTGGCATCGTAACGACGTTCACCCGCGTTGTTGGTCAGCGGGCAAACGGGAGGTTTGGCTTTAGTTAACTGCCGGTTCAGTTTGTAGAGCGACGCATCATGCTCTTCCGCCTTCCATATGCGCCGCTCCCAGGCATCTCCTCTGTGTGCCTGGACTGCAACCGACAGTTCCTCCGACAAGGTGTTCAGTTTCGTTTTGATTCTCGGGCAGCGAGTACGCGCCCAGAGTCTCCTTAGGGCCCTTTTTCTCTTAATCTGCACGCAGATGTGTCGCGGCAGACCATCCCTTTTGGTGGACATCGGGACGATCGTAGAGGCAGCGTTGAGGGCCTCTTGTATCGCCTTTGTCATATTTGCGGCTGCGGCCTCTACGTCGTCCGCTGTGTTCAAGGGGTGGTGTGCTGGAGGTCTCTCCTGCAGGTGTTTGTGGTAGAGCCTCCAGTCGACACGTGTCTTCACTGTTCTGGGCGGCGTAGTCACCGCCTTTAAGCCAAGGGTAATTAAGATCGGGAGGTGCTGTGATTCCAGGTCGTACAGCACCTCTACCACTATCGGGTAGTTGATGTTCCTAGCGAGCACGATGTCCAATACATCCGGACAAATTCGTGGATCCGTTGGAACATGTGTAGGTTCTTCGGGACCTAAAACGTCATAGCCGTGTATTTCGGCGTCTTCAAATAGTGCATGACCCGGCGGGTTGATCAATCTAGATCCCCACGCCGGGTGTTTGGCGTTTAGGTCCCCGGCGATGATGGTCGGTGTTTCGCCTTCCATTACCGTCCGGACGTCTGAGGAGCAAAATGGAGTCCCTGGCGGGCGGTATGCTGCGTAGATCCTAAGTTCCTCGCCCGCCGCCTCCATTTTTATGCCGATAGAGCGCATCGTTTGGTATTCCGGTAAATCAAGTTCTTGATGGACGATGTCCCTTCTCACTAGGACCGCTGTCCCTCTGTAGGCGGCCCCCTGAGAAGTGACCTCGTCCCTCCTATATATATGATAATTAGGCAGCTTAATGCGTGTGCTCGGATTTAATTTCGTCTCTCCCAGCAAGATGACCTGTACGTCTTGTTGTTGGGCGACGGTGCGGAGTTCTTGTAACTTCTGTTGGATTCCACCTGGGTTCCAGTAGAGGAGGCGCAGGTTAGACTCCTCCACTGTAGTGCCGAGCCAGTAGATTAGCCAGCGCTTTCATAACCGCTGTGATCGGATCTGTCCCGGCTCTGATATCAGCCAGGACTTGACTGCCGACCTCGATTGCTATGCCAACCAAACGTTGGATGGCGTCAGCAGTCTCGAAGCCGGCTAGAGGTGTTCTAGATGCGTGTGCGGAAGGCGTTGATCTCGGGAGTTGGTGTACGTTTCTTTGTATATGGGTAGAGCGCGCTCTGTGTGTAGAGCGGGCTCTATTTTCTGATAGAGCCCTTTCTGGCACTCTACCCATTCTGGCTTTCTTATCATCCATGGTAACCTGCGCCTGGGCTATCGTTACCGTTGGGGTTGGGGTAGAGGTTGCTGCCTGAGGAGGAGGCTGCACCTTCTTCTTCTTCTTCCTCCCCCGCTTACTCCTCTGAGAGGTTTGGCGCTCTATGGCGTCGTTAGCGGGGGGCTGAAGAGTCGCCCCGGTGGTTGCCTTTGATGTAGTGATGGTGGGCACCACCGTTCCTGTGGGTGCCGTGACGGGTGGAGGGGGGGCAGGTTGCCTTCCTTTTCCTCTAATTGTAGTCCACCCGTCTTCCTGAACCACGGCCCTGGGACGACTTTGGGGGACCCTCTTGGGCTCCTCTGGGAGTAGTCCCGGTTGAGTGATCCCCCTGCTTCCTTGCAATGCTCCTCAGGACTGGGCAGCGGCGATCGTTGGTGGTATGATTCTTAGCGCAGTTAGCGCATCGCGGTTCCTCGTCTCTACCCCTTGGGCAGTTGCTGGCGATATGGTCTCCGGCGCAGCGAACACACTTCACTGGCCTGAAGCAATTCGTGGACGCATGGCCAAAGGCCTGGCAGCGGTGGCACTGTGAAGGGCCCGCTCTTCCTTGCCAGGCCTCTATGACGACTCCTCTCATGAAGAGGAGCTCGTCGATCTGGTATAATTCATTGAGGCGCTCCAGGTTCAGGTGGTCCAGCTGCGCGAAGTAGAGGCACCCAGGTCTGCCTCTACGGGGTGGGATCCCTTTAACATATCTAATCGGGAACCCCTTAGCCCTGATAGCCCCCTCTATTGCAGATGGATCTGTGCCCACTGGTAGTCCCCGAATACCCACTTTCGTGGGCTTGTCCTCCTCGAAGGTGTAGCAGTACCAGGACATGGCTGGTACTTTTTCCGTAATCTCAATCAGGTACTTTTGTACCGTCCGGAATTCTTCCGGACTCTGGGGGTGAATCTGACCTCCTTGCCGAACAGGCGAGCATTCGGTGGGTGGCCCAGCTTCTTATTTAGTACTTCGAAGTGCTTCGTCCAATCCGGCAAGCACTTAGCCACTATAGGTGGGTACCTTTTAGCCGATTCTTCCGGCGGCTTTGGTGTTTCGGCTGTCCTGGTCTTTGGTACTGCCGGCGCAGCTACCATTTGGGCATAGCTGGTCGAAGGCCTCTGACCATCGTCTGATGGCCGGCCCGACGGGTTGGTGGTAGGCGCGGACGGTGAATGTCCGGCAGACGTACTCGGAGCTAGGGTCGCATACGTGGTGGCACTCCATCCGTATGACCCTTCTCCTCCTTGTTCCAGATCAGCAGCATCCATAGTGATGTGTTGTTCCGGTGTTCTGGGGGGGGGGGGGTGGTTTTAATCGGCGATGGCGATTTTGGTGGTGATCTCCTAATCGGCTTTTCAGGTTGGTGGTCCGATTCTCCCTCAGATGATGAATAATCCGAGGAGTTGGTGGTACTGTAGCATCGCCTCTTCTCCTGTAGGGATGCTGCTGTTTCTGGAGGCGTATGCCTTCTCTGGGTCTTCTTGGCCCGCTGGGGTTGGGGGAACGGTTCCCGCCCAGTCGTACCTCCAGGTACGATGGGCGAGAGTGCGGTCCTCGGTGCTGGCTCTTTACCCGGTGAGGAGGGTTTCCTTGTCGGGATCTGAGAGTAGGAGGACACTACTCTAGTCCTTTCAGGATCGAAAATGTCGCGATACGCGATAGGATGGTCTAGTACACCAGGACGGTCGGGTGGTCTTCTGGGTTTGGGTTTAGGTGGAGGCTCCCCCTTGTCCTTATCGGACATATTGAAACCTACCTAAATCAGTCAGGTATTCTCTAAGGCCCTGTCTAATAAATGCCAGCCGATTCGGCACGAAGCGCGACGCGGATAGCAGAGTATAAAGCGTAGTTGGCGTATTCACAACTGGGCACTGCCTACCCCTTTTGACAACAAAAGGGTTGGGGGAAGTGCGACGGTGGCACTTTACGACGCGACTAGGCACAGGATGCTCGGAGCGCATAAAGTGCCCAAGAATCACCTAGGGGCCGGTGACCTCGACGCCTCACGGAATCACGGGACTCAACGTTCGGCGGAGTATGTCGTACCGGCTGTCATTTACAGCCACTGATACTGCAAACAACGCACACCTAGGAGATCCTTATTAGCACGCAGATATTTAAAAAAAAAGTGATAGAATCAGGCGTTACTTTGCGGAAATCCATTATAATAAAGATATTGATTAATTTGCAACCTTCCGCTAACTAAATACAATGATGTATCTTACTTGGATTGAAGAGCACCTCCCGCCCTCCCTCAATTGCGTGCATTAACTCCGTCACCACTAGTCCCACCACCACTACTTCCAACACCACTATTCCAGGTAAGACACACCATCGACGATAATACCACACGTGTTTCGCTTCTACA
Organism: Parnassius apollo; assembly: GCA_907164705.1. Taxonomy (NCBI): domain Eukaryota; kingdom Metazoa; phylum Arthropoda; class Insecta; order Lepidoptera; family Papilionidae; genus Parnassius; species Parnassius apollo. The sequence goes on along the minus strand of CAJQZP010000103.1, from coordinate 587,967 downwards.
CGAGGCATCCTCAGTTAAGTATTTAGCGGTCAGTCGCGTAGAGTCTACATTACCTGAGAATGCCTCGTGTAGAGGCGAAACACGTGTCGTATTATCGTCGATGGTGTGTATCACCTGGAATAGTGGTGTTGGGAGTAATGGTGCTGGGACTAGTGGTGACGGAGTTAATGTACGCAATTGAGGGAGGGCGGGAGGTGCTCTTCAATCCATGTAAGACACATTATTGTATTTAGTTAGCGGAAGGTTGCAAATTAATTAATATCTTTATTTAAAAAAAAGCGCTAGAGACCCTAGACTTGCGCCAGATCTAGAGCCAAATGCGCTGAAATGGCAACACTGGTTATAGTGCAAGGAATAGTCCGCCGCGCTGCCCCAATGCGTGTTGACGAACTTCACATGTCTTTGAAATATTTTTTTTTATTTCTCAGACATTCAGATTTCCTCACGATGTTTCCTTCACCATCGAACACGTGATAAATCAGCACTTAAAATTGCATTTAACAATTTCATTAGTGCCGGCAGGGATCGAACCCGGTTTGCTCGAGTACTGTAAAATTTACAGTGAGCGCTAACCCCATGAGCTGCCACGACTTTCACAAATATACAACATATATTTGCATGCTGTTAAAAACGACTTTCTGTTTGCAATAACATCTTGTTACCCAGACCAAATTTCGGCTACGGCGGCCGGTTTGAAATGTTAGATAAATACAATTAAATATACAATTTAAGAGTGAAATTAAACAACGAACATAGTGGTTAAACAGTTAACTGAGTTGTCGTGGTTTTATCGGAGAAAGATGACAGAAAGGAGATCAGACATCTCCGCATGACAGCATTATAGTGCACGTGTGTGAATGCAGTCTCATAGTCCACCGTGGTGGATCTGATAATAATTCAAGTCGATTTGTTTTGTTGCCCATTTTAAAATAAAATTGAAGTGGTCCTTCCGCAATGCAATATCATAATAACTGGCTTCTTTTCATCTCTGGGGTTTTTAGCTACTAAGACAGGAACAATCTTTTTTAGGGTTCCCGTACCCGAAGGGTAACCAACGGGACCCTATTATACTAAGCCTCCGCTGTTCGTGCACTCGCCCGCCCGTCCGTCTGTAGCTCATAATCCGTAATAGTTACAACACGTACGAATTAACTTGAGACTCCGCTGGAATGCGACCCCCTTCCCGACTCCCCGCACCGCGTCCCGCGCTGGCCGTGCGCTCAGTACCGATAGCATTTTTGTTACGGATACGCGTCTCGACTCTAGTTCGATATTTTTGATAATTGTTTGTTGTTTGGTTTGGACTTTTGTTTGTTTTTGTTATACTTGAACGTTATTTTATCTGTTTGTTGTTAATTGCGTTGTTTTATTGTTAAGTTTGGACGTTTTGTTGTGCCGTTTTGTTGTGCCGTTTTCTTGTGACGCTTAGGAGTTACTCCGCCTTTTTTATTTTTAAAAAAAGATGGGAGGAAAGACAATACATAGCCAAGCACGGACACTTGCTCTAAAAGTTTTAAAATTTTTCGAAGATGAAAAATGAAATAAAAAGTTTCTTATTCCTGTGGACCAAGCTTTAAAGAGGGCTTGTGCAGCAACAGGCATATCAAAGGCAACACTACTAAGAATGAAAAACGAGGCTGTATAATACATAAACGAGGGTGTATAATAAATAAATTAATAATATTATAAATGAGAAAGTGTGTATGTCTTTCCTTCCTTGACGCGTTAACTAAAAATAATATTATATATATTATAAAAAATAAATATTTAAAATATATAAAAATGGCAACAGTATATCACTTGTTACTTCACCCCTTGCCAGAACATTTTATTTTGTTTTTATTAATAATCTCATGCAAATCTCAAAAATTTCGAATAAAAAAAATATTATGACGCATTATTTTGCACACCGTACATTGACAATTACGTCATCGGCCCAGGTCTCAAGTTAATTCGTACGAGTTATATAGTTGAATTTTTTTACAGAATGTGTATTACCGTTGCCGCTATAACGACAAATAATAAAAATAAATCAAGGGCGGCTCCCATACTAGAAACGTGTTTTACGATGGTACGGGAGCCCTTCATGTCTCGACTCGTATTTAGCCGGTTATTAAAAGTTTTGTCCATCTGTTCTATTCAGGCTAATAATGTTTGGGATGGCTCAACCGATTGTTGTGGTGTCCACTAATTAAAGTCTGGGGTTTTAGTAAAACCACCAACTATCAGTAAGTAGACGTCCGCTCGCCACAGTGAGGCACCACCGCTGGTCTGTGTACTACATTTAATTATACATATACCACAGTTATGAAACTTAAAACAGATGGACAGCAATGCTAGGAGTGGTCTAGGCTTGAACATTAAAAAAAATAATGAAAAAGTAATAAAACAAATAATTATTTATCTTAAATTTAAAGTACCTAGATGACCGAGCTTTGCTCGGTATTTTTTTGGAAATCTTGTGTTTTGCAAATTATATTTAGATACAAATTACATACTGATTAAATATAAATAATATTTTTTATCTTACGGACATAATAGAAAAAACTGAACTGGTTATTTGAATAAAAAATCATGAGTGCAATTAGTTAAGATTTAAATTCTCGTGTTTTTAAAAAATACTAAAAAAAAGGCTCGAATAAATAGATTTTCTCACAAAAGAAGGGAACTTGAAAAAAAAAAGGAAACAAAGGCGGACTAAAGACAGGACTCGTACGGGGTCGTAAATGGGATATCGGGACCACCCGATATCCCATTTAAGCTATTCTAATCATTAACAAACACAATGCCAAAATTTACCTTTTTATATTGTAGCAGGTTTTAATTGCCTGAAAACACGGATAAAACGACATTTACTAAAAATGAATCCTAGCTAGATCGATTTATTGCCCCTGAAACCCCCTGGACACTAAATTATGAATATGAAAATCGTTGGAACCGTTTCCGACATTCCGATATATATATATATACTTTAACTTGATTTTATCTGATATAACCAATTAATGAATCATCACACAAACACTTTTTATAGATCACCACAACCATTTTAATAAAAAATTAAAAAAAAAAGAAAAACAACCCTTCTTTTTTAGTCTTCCGTAAGCGGATAAAAATATGCCTATATGTTATACGTCATCATTTACTGCGTACACACCAAATTTCATGAGAATCGGTACAGTAGTTTTTATGTGAATCGTGAACAAATAATTATTTCATATTCTATAGATTTATTATATGTATAAATCTAAACAAAACTAAGTTAATTACCCTGCGAAGTGACAAGGTCAAAGATGCCTACTAAAGTTATTGTTATGTTGCCGTTCGTAAAGTTTTTATTCGTCAAATTAAAATCTATCGAAATTCAAATCATGTCCACCTTTTTTTTTTTTTTTTTTTTTAACATGGGGAAATGCCTACGCATACCCGCCTCGCGGGGGCAAGGACGGGTTATGTCGGACTCGCACCGACTAAAACCCCATGGTGTTCCATCTTCGTCGCATATTGGCAGAGCTACGGGAACGCTTTCGCACACATCCGCGGCCCCACCAGCGACTGCCGCCCCGTGGCAGCACCTCCTCGGGAGAGGAATATTCCTCCCCGTTATCCTTCCCAAGTAAGGCGCACCAGAACACATGGCACGCCTTCCTCCACGGCCTCCAATTACATCTGCGCAACAGACGCCCCCGCGTCTGATGCGCAAAGGCCATGGGGCCAGGAAAAACGAGCACTTAGAAGTACTAGCCTTCCCGACCCCAGCGGCGGATCTGGTCTATGGCTCCGCCGCCAACCAAGATTCGGCTGCGGAGGATAGAGAGAGCGGCGCCTCGCAATACCGACAATCCTCTCCCCCCGCAGCCCCATCACCACCGCATCAACGGTGTGGCCCCGTTTGAGTCGCGGAGGATAGGGCGAGTGGCGCATCGCCATACCAACACTCCTCTTCCTCCGCGACTCCACCTCGGCTGCAGCGGTAGGTGGGGAGGACACACCTCTCACCGCAGTCCACCAACACACATCCAAAGTGGGCTTACCAAGCCCACTCGGAGTGGCCACCTCGGGCCGGCCCTCCACCTCGGACCAGCCAAATGGGTTCCTCTTTGTTTCGCCGTGGGTGACCAAGCCACGGCTTCTAAGCCCCCCGCCACGACAAGGCGGGAACCCGTTCGGGGGGGAAATCATATCCACCCTGGATATGATTTGAATTTCGATAGATTATTTCTATCTATTTATAACTTAATTATTTCATTCAAAATTTTATGTTTTTATCTTTTGTAAAATATCGGTGCTATCAGGCTTCTACTACTTGTTTCACATTTTACACCCTATTTTTTCTTCCAGACGGTAAAAAAGGTCGTCCAGTATAGAAGGTACAACAGGTTGACTTAACGCTGTGAAAGCGATTTCTTCCAGACATCCTTTTTGCTGTTTACAATGCTATAGCTCTCAGTGTGACCACACTTTCGCAAATAACATACAATCTGTCCGTTTGTTTTGTCAGGATCCATCGCCGCGTGCACCAGAACAAGGGCGGCGGCAACTCACGTTCTCGCACCCGTACTTCAGAACGCTACGAGTGCGACTGCTGCAGCGAGACCTTCAGCCGCCGTGACAAGCTCTGGGAACACAGGTCAGTGCGCCCCGCCTCGTACTCCGAATAGACCGAGTGGTCTACTGAGTAGACCGTATGGTCTATTGAGTAGACTAAACGGTCTATTGAGTACATCATAGTGCCACTGCCAGTTTTACTGAATAAATTGGGTATGTGAAGTTGAACTTACGGCTTATTGAATAGACCCTGAACTCTGCGTACTTGGTCTACTCAAGAAGTTAAATTGTATTATTTAAGTGTTCTCAGTCTATCGAGTATACCGTGGTTTTAACTTAAAACCACGGTCTACTCGACTCGACAAGTTAGTGACATGTTGTACCGGGAAGTGAAAATAAAATATCTAATTGTGCTGTTGACATTCTCATAGTTGCTCTATATTCTCCTGGATCTTCGGTTGCTAGTTCTTTTAATAGAAGAGCAGAATGGCCCCGTTCATCTCTGCGCAGTAACCACTGTCTTGTCCACAAACGTTTTCTTTTTAATATTTGTCTTTCAAGCTCTTCGATCATGCTTGAAATAATAATGTTTGAATATTGCTTAAACACACTGCGCAAAATCAGGCGGCGTCGCTCCATTTCGAATGTCTGGTCGCTAATAACTTTTACTGGCTCTAACGTGTAAACGGTTACTTTTCACTTGTCATATTGAGGCTTAGTATAGTGACAAGTACTAAGCACTTCGATACGAAGCCCGTGGAAACCGGACATAATGTCCGGTTTACAAGGGCTTTGTAGCTGTAGTAAAGATTATTGTAAGTGAAGTGAGTACACAGAAATTTGTAATGGTGGTTCCAGGGCGGAAGCGCACCGCGGCTCGATGACGGTGCGGTGCGAGGTGTGCAGGAAGTGCTTCGAGGACGAGGCCGAGCTGGCCGCGCACGACAAGAACCACACCGCGGACGAGCGGGCCGGTACGTATGCGCTAGGCATGTTTTTTGTTAAATTTTGTGTTATGTTCCGAAATACAACCCAGTACACTGGCAAATGCAAATGACGTCATCAATTGACACTATATTGTACTGGCGTGCCGCCGCCGTATTGTGTCGGATATATGGCCTTAATAAAACAATTTTTAATTGTGTGTGCGCTGAATGAAGCATGCCAGAATTTGTTTTTATTTATTCAAAAACAAAAAATTATAGAATTATTGCACAAAATGACAAAATAATCGCCAACATTTTTCCAATATGGCGTAAATGTATGATGTCATAACTGTCCTATGTTTTGGAACGAATCACCAGTATAGCGTCGATTCATGACGTCATTTGCATTGGACAGTACACTGGGTTCTATTTTGGAACATACCCCTTCTCTGCAGTATATGCTTGGTTGTATTAAATTCACTACGTCCACTATGGCCAATTTTGCATATAATGTGGCGTCAACCTGCTTACGACGTCCAATATACGGACGTCAAATAGGAGACTTAGCGCAATGTTCGCAAATTGTCATGCTGATCACAGAAATGTCAAAATCTAAAAAAAAAATTGGACGTCATTTTTCTTCCAATCTTGCTGTACTGTACTGTAATATAATATACTGTAAAAATAATAGCGCTGCTGTCGATTTGTGAATACTTTCATTTATGGCCGTATTTGACTTCCGCACAAAATTAGGAGATGCGACGTTGCCGTTCCGTCACCGTTGCCAACGTGTTACTTGTATTTGGTGATATATGGTAATGACTGCCTCGTTGGTCTAGTGGTTGTAGTAGTGCGACTGCTGATCATGAGGTCCTGGGTTCGAATCCCGGGTCGGGCCAAAAAATCTACTATTGAGTTTTTCTGTCAAGAAATTCTCAATAGCTGCCCAGAGTCAGGAAGTTGGCGGTGTCTAACCCACGTGCCTCGGATAGCACGTAAAGCCGTTGCTTCTGCGCCTGATCTCTCTCCGGTCGTGTCGGTTTACCGTCCTATCGGATTATGAGAGTGAGGGAATAGAGTGCACCTGTGCTTGCGCATACACTTGGGCACTATAATCCTGTCCTGTGCCGATGGCTAGTCTCCGTTGAGGCAGGCCGCCGTGACCATAATTCGATCTGCAGGACATTATTATATGGTTTATACTGCGCTTGGTACCTACTAGTAATTTTAATTTTAAACTTGTTTTCTTAACCTTACATTTACCTACACATAATATAGACGTCCGAATATCCTAAAAGTTTCATACTGAATGATATTTGACACCCATATTTTTGAATTCAGTTATATTTTTATAAATTTAGATACGGATGTCGGCTTATCGGTTTATTTCATGCTGCACTATACTTTAACATTTTACATTTGGTACTAATCTGCCTAAACGAACTCTTGTTAGGTATTTCGTAAGCAACCCATAATTTTGTTTCAGTATATAAGTTACTCTCTGATTGAATACAGGAAGATGGACTCAATTGTAGATATTGACAGGTTTCATAGAAGTTTGTTTTATTATATTGTGACTAATAACCTCTGACTAATAACCTAATATGGTCTGGCGAAGAAACTCATTTTAATATAAGGTTTTACTGCATTAACTGCCAATAGGTTGTTAATTTCTACAATAGACCGTGGCATATTGTTACTGACATAACTCCGAAAATATAATTTATTAACTTGATTGTGTTGAGTTTTGGTGCTCTCACTGCATCGTAAGATGAGTGCGACTATTGTACCTAATCTGTACGAAATTACTCTCTACTTAACTAAATTCATTTTTGTGAAATGATATTTTTGTTAAATTATGACATTATGTTTGGTTTTGCAGTTAGTTGAAATAAAATTTAATTTTTCACACACGTTTTCTAAGCTTCTAAGCGTTTTATCATTTTTAGAACGAAATATTTTATAAAACACCAAAGTGACTATTTTACACCGCATGGCCTCCCTTCACTAAAATACGAATAAAACAATAGCGAAAAATGTCATTAAAGCAATGGTCATTAATGTGTGTCTTATACACAAGGAATTAAAATATAAATATAAATTTTTTTTAATGTAAAGTTACAGCCTATATACGTCCCACTGCTGGGCACAGGCCTCCCCTCATTTCTGAGAGGGTTTTAGGGCAAGGAAGTGTCCGCCGCGCTGCCCCCATGCGTGTTGGCGAACTTCATATGTCTTCGAAATATTTTTTTCTTATTCCTCAGACATGCAGGTTTCCTCACGATGTTTTCCTTCACCGCCGAGCACGTGGTAAATCAGCACTTAAAATTGTATTTAACAATTTCATTGGTGCCGGCGGGGATCGAACCCGGGTTACTCGCATTCTGTTATATTTACAGCGAGCGTTAACCATCTGAGCTACCACGGCTCTAAATAATATATTCATGGTTATATGGACGTCAAATACCGTGCGGTATTAAACTTTACCGATAATCTGACGCCCACATTATATAGAAATATAACAAAATTCAAAAATATGGACGTCAAATATCATTCAGTATGAATGTTTTAGGATATTCGGACGTCCATATTATTATATGTAGCTAAATCTAAGGACACGAAAACAAATTGGAAAGTAAAATTATCTAATAGCGCTGAGAGTACAGTATAAACCGACAAAAATACCAAAATATGCCTTGAGCACTAAATAAATAATCAACGTAAATAAATAGTAAAATGCAATAATCAACCAGGACATCGGATATCGAAGAAGTGGACGTCAAATAAAACTTAGTGTGAATATTTTAGGATATTCTTACGTCCGTATATGGGTAAATACTCCGTTCAATGTTCATGTCAAGTACATTAATCACTTACACAAGTTTTTTACCTAAGTTACTAAATATAATCAAATAAACTTAAATGCAAGCAAGCATAACGTCTCGATTGCTTGCGAACAAAAAAAGGGTAGCTTAGTTTGCCAGTACGTCAGGACTGTGTTTCTCACGTTCGACCCGCCGTCGATAAAACTTAATTTATGACTTACTCGAGAGGAGCACTTCAAATATTTTAAATTTTATGAATAGCCATTGAAATAAGAAAAGAAAATACGTATGTTATTCTATCAAAATGTGATTACAATAATATTTTAGACGTGTTGAAATCACAAGTACAAGACATTTTAGCGACTTTTTGTAAAACATCGGGTTTATCAAAAAAATAAGATCGATAAGTGTATGATTATTTATTATATACTTAAACTTAATGAATTACTTGATATATTTATCTATATTATAAAACGATTTATATTTAAATACATAGTAAAAATATTAAGTGAAACCTGATGAAGAATTCACGGATTGCGCAATTGATTGCTATTTGTTAGTTACAATCTAGGCTGTTATTACATAAAAACTTATATTATAATATGATGAACAACTTATAAAACTTTATTACTTAAATTAAATAATTATATTCAAATACTACTACGAGTATTTCGTAATTAAAGAATACAACAAAATTACGATAATGTAAGCTATAGAAAATTATGTTTAGATTCGAGTCATTCTGAGTATTTTAAAAGTCGACTTTATCACATTTTTCATACAGTATTTGCAAAAATATTACTTTAATACAGGAAAACACTAATAAGACATTAATTTGATATATAAATACTAGCAAAATTCAATAAAATTCAATACTCACGGCATATTTTATCACCTCGTTAAATCCACTCAAGCGTCACTTCACTCACAAAATGTAACTAACAAAGTACCAATATTTTTCGTCCAAGAGTTTGGTAATTTTGATACAAATCTATGATTTATATATTTGGTTTTGGTTTTAATACGTAATAGTTAGACTCTGTGCGTTTAGAATACGGTCTAAATTCAATTAAAAGAAATTCGTCGCTTTGCAACCACAGTTGCAAAGAGCAAAGTTAAGGATTCTGTTTTTGCAACTGTTGTTGCAAGAACCAAAAGAGCGGTTATGCGTGGAAAGTTCTCAATGTGCGTAGGTCACAATACGGACGCCAATTAGAGCACGATATGCATCTTTTTAGTAATATAGCTCCCAATATTTATAACAACAAACGCAAACAAATAGTATTTCAAGTAACTGCAAAACCAAACATAATATCATAATTTAACAAAAATAGCCTTTCACAAAAATGAATCTAGTTAAATAGAGAGTAATTTTGTACAGATTAGGTAAATAGTTCGCACTCATCCTTAAGATAGTGATCATAAAAAGTAAACTCGCAGTAGAGCACCAAAACTCAATACGGTCAAGTAAACAACCCATTGGCAGTTAATGCAGTAAAACCTTATATTAAAATGAGTTTCTTCCCAAGGTCATATTAGGTTATAAGTCACAATATAAGAAAACGAACTTCTATTAAACCCGTCAATATCTACAATTAGTACTTATTTACAATAGTAAAATAAATAATAATATGGTCAATCTATAATGTATCACGGCTGGGCAATCCTAGATATTTTTTCGTATTTACTAAACGAATAACTAGTTGGTAAATTAATCATGATATCTATCTGGTTTTTTTTCGCCGGAGACAAAAATGATATTGCGTATTTTTCGTAACTGCACATTCTGTGGATTTATTTCATTATTTTGAACAATATACGAAACTTAAGTGACTAAAATTAAATCTAATCTGAACCAGAATCATAAATGTATTATTCGTGCTAAACGAATCTAATAAACATCTGTTATTTTTCTCCTGCGAAAAAAACAGACTATAGGGATCTATCGAATACCTACATAAACAAAATATCACCTATAAATAAAATATTACAAAGCGGAATAACTAATAAGAGTGGCAAGGTCGCACCATACAAAGGAATTGCGTTAAGCAGGAGAATGAATTAAAAACTATGTATATTACGGGGATTCTGGATAATTTGTAATATGGAAGGGAGTCCTGATTGGTTTCCCTCCGTCTGGCAATATACGAATATTTGTATATCGATATCACTATACACTATCTTTGAAATTGTTTAATGGACCAATATTCGCTGTACGTATATAGATTTTGGTTTAAAACACATACACTGCCTTATAAATGAAATACTAATTCTGTGGTGTCTAGTAACCGGTATTACAAGCTTATGTTTTGTTTTTTAATTGACTGTAAAGGCAACAGACTGTACACGGCATATCTCATTATAAAAGGTTTATGGAGCTATTATATAATATAATATTTAATTGCGGAAGCTAGATGTAAAGTATTAAGATTTTTTTTGATGGGACTATCGTAAAATCCGTTCTTAGTGAGTAGTCTACATTCGAAATGTGTAACTAAGCATATTAAATTTCATCAATGTATAGTTTTAGAGATATTGTGATAAGTCAGTCAGTGAGCCATTCTGCAGTATTGAGGCACAGGCCTCCGCTCATTTCTGAGAGGGTTTTATGGCAAAGAAATGTCACGATATTATTTTTATTTCTGAGGCTCGGGCATGCAGGTTTCCTCACGATGATTGTGAGGAAACCTGCATGCATGTCTTAAATCAGTACTAAAAATTGTAATTAACAATTTCATTGGTGCCATCTGAGCCTCTGACGATCTGAGCTAACACGACTCATGGGATCCTATAATTAGTTTTAGCCAATTAATATCCCCTACCCCATATGTGTACCCCATTTTACAAAAGATTAATTTTAGAGTTCCCTTCAGGCCTCCACGAAAACTTATTACACCATTCAGTCCTCCATTACGACGAACTGTTTTGGGATCACATTCGCCAATTTGTAGGATGATCAGACTTTTTAACCAAATAAGCGATCTCGTCGACATTAACCATGTTTCATTGGGAAAGTTTCGAAAGGCTGTCTATATGATAGGTACCTCAGATTATAAACATTTGCCTTGTTAAACACTTTTTTTTTTATTTGAATTTTGTAAATCCATACCTTGCCGCTCTGTTTTTAGTCAGTTTGTTTTAGTGCATTTTATAATAGCAATACTACAGTGTTTCTATTCAATAAGTATAAATTCGTCTTTTAATTGTCGCGATAAAAGTTATGCATGTGGTGTTTACCTGTAATTGACTGTGTACTTAGTTTTTTTTTACTATATCGCTTGATTTATATGGGAAGATGTTAGTGCATAAGTTGTTGTTAAACCAATTTTAATAAAATAAAATAAAATATGTGCGTGGTGTCCTAAGAGATAACTGAAACACGAGATGGGTAGCAGCATATTCTTGATAACAGCTGAATAGAAAAAGCGAGCAAAGACTTCTACGTGTAACCGCTAGACTAGCTCTGCGGCCTCAATACATTGTGCACGAAGTTATGGTCAATTCGCAGTAACTCGCAGTAACTGCGAGCGAGTGAGGATACAAGTTCTATATTTTGAATATCGCGAACGTTATTTTCAACCATAGAATACTATAGTACACAATAGAATGGCTGTCAACTTTATTTTGTACGAGGCTTGGCGTCGCCAAACCCTGAGTAAATTTACACATTTTAGACTTTTGATTAATGTTCAAGATCATCATTAAATTTTAATACATACGAGGGTGGATTGAAAAGTACTCGGCCTAACCAAGAAAATAAACACATACTAAATCAGTTATATTTTTATTTTTCTACATAATCACCATCAAGTTCAATACATCTCCCCTTTTGCCACCTCCCTTTCCAAGCATTTAGACCGTTGAAAAAAAATGATTCTTCCTTAGAGTCAAAATATGCGTCTACAGCTGCTTTGACCTCGTCGTTTGTCGAAAATCTTTGACCTCCCAAGTGCTTTTTTAGGTTAGGGAACAGAAAGAAGTCTGATGGTGCCAGATCAGGTGAATACGGCGGATGCGGTAACAGTTCAAAGCCACAGTTGTGAATTTCAGCCATTGACTGTACTGACGTGTGAACACGGGCGTTATCTTGATGAAACAGGACTTTTCTTCTGAGCATTCCTCGACGTTTTTCTTTTATTTCCTCTCGTAAACGACGCAGTAAGGTGCAGTAGTAATCAGAGTTTATAGTCTGACCCCTTTCAAGATAATCAATCATAATCACACCTTTCGAGTCCCAGAATACTGAAGCCATCACCTTATTTGCCGACAAAATCGACTTAGCCTTTTTTAGGGGGTGGTGAACCAGGTCTTCTCCACTGTTTTGATTGTTGTTTTGTTTCCGGTGTACAGTAATGAACCCATGTTTCGTCCATAGTAACAAAACGATTCAAAAAATCATCTGCATCGGCTTCAAATAACTCCAAACAGTCGCGTGAAATAGTCAATCGCGTCCTTTTTTTGTTCAACTGAAAGCAGTCGCGGAACCCACCTCGCAGACACCTTGTGGAAACCCAACTCGTTGACAATGATGTTTTGAGTTCGTTCATAAGAGATGCCTATAATCTCGGCTATCTCTCTAATTTTTAATCTGCGGTCTCGCATTATTAAATCAAGTACTTTTTTAATATTTTCGTCAGTAGTTGACGTCGAAGGCCTTCCAGAGCGGGGTTCATCTTTCACACTCTCTCTACCACGCTTAAATTCTGCTATCCATTTTTTGACGGATGAATATGACAGAGCACAATCGCCTAATGTACTGACCATGTCATCATGGATGGCTTTTGATGATAGCCCCTTCTTATGGAGGTACTTAATGACGGCACGCTGCTCGATTTGCTCCATTCGCGGAAATTATGTCCGATTACTTTGTTAATAAATTTATAAAATCACAACTAATTATCGCACACGTTTCGAACTTCACACAATGAACTAGTCTGAACTGAACTAAATAATGTGGGTAGATTTGATTTTTAGAATTGAATGGATCTGTGTTAGGCCGAGTACTTTTCAATCCACCCTCGTATTTATTTTTAAATAGGGTGCGATTTGGCATTTTCTAAATATTTTGCATGCGAAATTTGGAAACGATTGTAACGTCAAAACACATCTCGTGTTGACATTTATACGTGTGAATAATTAGTGACATTTTAGTGGCTACACGGGCTTCGCCCACTCCCCCGTTCTATTACGTATGTATTATAGTATTCTATGTTTTCAACAGTCAAACACTGATTTTGTTTAATGTAACCTAGAAAACGCTGTCATTATTTATGTGCGTGCTTCGTTAACGTGATTTAAAATTAATTTTAGATAAGTATATAAATTAGTTTCGTTTAAGTTAGAGCCAACACGCATCGGAGCAGCGCGGAGGACATTTCCCTGCCTTGAGACCCTCAGAAATGTTCAGGCATTTCTTCAATTTGACAGGGTTTTGGATAATTTGGGGTAAAATCTAACTTCAGGTAATCCTGTTTTTTATACCCACGCAATGTGATTTTTTTAAAAGATTTATCGAATGGGATAGGATCAAAAGAGCTAGAAAAGTGTAGAATCAAAAAGTTTTTCATTCTGTATATCGGAATAATGGTATATTTTACTTAGTTGCATATTCGTTATTCATATGAGGCGTTAGAGAGCGTAAACTCGCCGCGACCACCAGTAAAAAATTACTATGGGAAAAGAACCAACAAATATTTGACCCCCACACTTTTTAATGACCTCGATTGGCTGAGAGAAGATAATACTAGAATAAGTAAACAAACACTAAAAAACAAATTGAAAAATGTTTTCCTTAACGAAGTTATTGCGAGATGTGAAAAAGTTAGTAATTCCTAATATTATTTGTAGTTTCTATAGGTGTTACAAATGTTAGTAATTCTTAACAATAGTAGTAGTTTCTTAATAATAGGCTAAATGTTAGTAAATATTTCTTAATAATAGTTTAATACCTGTTTTAAAATTTAAAACTTGCTTTATTTACACTCTTTTATTTTCATTAGTTTACTGTTACGTATTTGAACCAAATGTATTAAGAGAAGCGCTAATCCCGCCGACAAACTGTTACGCAGTTTGGTGGGGGTGAAAAATGTACAAAAGGTTTGGTCTAGAATAAAAGATTTATTATTATTATTATTATTGTCATTCTCGTTTTTTGAAATTGAGTGTTCCTTGTGTTCAGTATCACTTAACATGGATTTTAATATTTGTAATGATGAATTTATATTTGATGACGACGCAGGTTGAACTTGATTCTCAATTTGAGTTTTGCACTTTTTGGAGGGAGGTAAGCCGTCATCGCAAGTGGAACTAGTGGACTATGGAGTGTAGAAGTAAGGATTACAGACTGTGTGTTAAAAAGTGTCCATAGAAAACCGTTAAATAAGGGTGGCGCCACTATAGCTACGGGGTATACTTTAAAGAACGTGCCGAAAAATATTAAGGGGATAGACTACTTTCTCGAGGTTATATTTACTGAATAAAATTATTTTAGATTTTAGAGCTGCTCAGTAGCTCTAAAATCTATTTCTAATATAGCAGCACACTTAAACCGTCGACAACTGCTAAGTTCATTTCATCCCAGTAGCTACTCCAGCGCTGTTTTCGAGTTTTTGAGCTGTTATTTACTGCTTACGGATAGCCACTTTTTCAACTATTCTACTATGGGAGTTGGTACTCCTTACTTCTACACTCCATATAGTGAACTCTCTGGTTCTGCTGACGGCCATATTTAATATTTTAGACTCGACTTGCTGAATAGATTTATATCGCGGATCTAAATACGTCGCACTTGTGTATTTATAGTCTTTGAAATGAAATGAAATGAAATGAATGATATTATTCAACATAGATTATAATAATACTTATTGAAAGTCACTTTTTTTATTTACCACTGGTTCGCAAAAAAACCTCTGTCCTGGGAAGAACCAGCAAGAAACCCAGCGGGAATTTTTTTAAATTACAATAAATTTATTTTGTTACAATTTTCTAACGATTTTTTATAGAACCAGCATGGTGGCGATCATCTCAGGGATTATTTTCATTTATGTATTCATTTATATAGTCAGTTCAGTTTAGTTTGGTCAGTTCTCCAAATCGCGCACTTGAGTTCAATTCATCGCGTAATATCCTTGTTAAGTTTCGGAATTGTTCCGAAGCGACAGGTTTGTCTCCTTGTCGTATTGTGGTCACAAGAACTTGACTGACTTCAGAATTACTTAAGTTTCTTCAAAGGGTTTTATTAATTGCATAAAATTTAAAACATTCATCCAATCTTCTGGGGAGATTATAGCGATTGGATTAGCACTTAGAACAAGTGCCGTAGCACGTGCCAAGCTCGCTTGTGGTTGGCTGAAACCTCCCTCCCCGCTCTTGTACGCGATTCGCGCGTACCTCGTCCGCTGCGTCGCTGAGTTCCGTTCTAACTTCCGTTATAAAACTTGCGGATACAGAAACAGAAACGGATGTTCAACACCATGCAGAACTTTCGCAGTTGCGGAGACAGAAACAGTTCTGTTGCACAGGAGTTCTGTTGCATCACTAATTTAATCCACGCAGGTAGCAAGAGTGACAGGCTAGCTCTGACCTGTTGCCGCACACAATATTTATTTATTTATTACACAATTATAACATCATTACTGTTATTAAACCAATGCGATGCTATAACTAACCTAAATATAAGAAACTACTGACTAATAAATAATGATATTTAGTATGAAATCTATCAAATTGATAGTAAAATAAAATACTAACTAAAAACATTACAATTTTCAACGGATTTGTATGCTGATGAATTTCTTCTCACTACATGCAAATATGTCAATTTCCTGTGAGATGATATGAACATAGAGTATAGCACGTGACAATGTAATATGTATTGCTTGTTCTGATTTTTTTAATATAGGTGTACCTGGTCCGAATGCTTGAGATATTTTCTCAAAAAAGATGTTTGACGAGTTCTTGTGGGTTGTTTGCAGATAAATTAATAAGAGAAAGAGCTTTGTGGTTTTTTTTTTGTGGTGGGGGGAGAATTTTTGTGGAGGGTTTCCTTCCCTCCCCGCTCTGGTTTTTTTTTTTTTTTGGGTTTTCCGGGGGTGTGTCCTTTGTGTTTGCAAACTTATTTGTAACATCTGTCGTTTGAATATTACATTGGATATACAAATACCTCTTTGGTCTAATGGTTGTAGTATTGCGACTGTTGATCACGAGGTCCTGAGGTCGAATCCCGGGTCGCGCCAAAAAATCAATAGTGAGTTTTTCCGGCAAGAAATTCTCAGTAGCTGCCCGGACTCAGGAAGTTGGCGGTGTCTCACCCCCGTGCCTCGGAAAGCACGTAAAGCCGTTGGTCCTGTGCCTGATCTCTCTCCGGTCGTGTCGGTTTACCGTCCCATCGGATTATGAGAGTGAGGGAATAGAGAGTGCACCTGTGCTTGCGCATACACTTGGGCACTATAATCCTGTTCTGAGCCGACGGCTAGCCTCCGTTGAGGCTGGCCGCTGTGACCTAAATTCGGTCTGGAGGACATTATACATTGGGTGTACCTGCTGGCACCTGTTCTGTAGTTGCCAGCTAGTCCTTGACAGTATTTAGATGACACGGCTCTTCGTTTACTTTTAACCGACTTTAAAAAGTAGGAGGTTCTCAATTCGAGGTTTTTTTTCCCTTTGTTTTGTATGTATGTTACGCGATATCTTCATAAATTGTGAACTGATTTTAATATATTTTTTTTTAAATTAAATAAGCTTTACTTTAATGATGGTCACATTAAAAAATTCCGCCCTCAAAGGTGGAAAACAGGTGAAAAAGTTTCATATTGGACTATTGTTTAAGGAATTTCATATATAATCGCAGATAAAGAACCGATTTTAATGTTTCTCTTTTCTTAAATAGGTCATACTCAAGCGTGGTCTCATGTAAATTTACAGATAAAAATCCACTACTAAGGGTTGCAAATAAATAACTTCTTTTTTACCAATTTGAAATCGGTTTTTTATTTTTGTTAAAAGTTGTAATTATTAATACCATAAAACCTGGTGAGCAGCATAAGATTGTAACGTTTATATCTAATATCCTTTAAGGCTACAGAAATATTTTTTTTTAAATTAAAAATGTCACCCCCTTGCCACACTAGGATTTTCTCTCGTATCGTGAAGGCAGTTTACGTATATAAATTTCACAAGGGCAAACTTACAGACCCGGAACAGTATTCCATACAAATACTTGCTTTTTTTTATAGAATTTTGTTCTCTGCGGGATTCGAACCCGCGGCCCTTAGCTGCAACTCATTGGTAAGCCACTGCGCTCCGGAGCCGTCAAAATAATCGAGAGTCTGTTCAATGAAGCTGCCGGCTGCAGGTTTTTTGTTATCGTCGAAGTCTGTATTTAACTCTCGCAGACTAAGGCTGGGAACTGTAGTAGACACGCATTGAAGTAATATATACTTACGTACTAGAACAGCTATTTCAAACAAAAAATGTGCGCTACTCTGTGTTCGCGCGGTTGGTTTTTTTATCATAGAATAAACATAGAATGATCCGTAGGACTATCAAGTAGATTGTATTGTTAAATAGGTAAACTATATCGAGAACAATTTTGTCATTTATTTTGTATATTATATTTGCCTATTTAATATAATATTACATAATATTATATCACAATTACATTTTAATGATATTTTTATCTCAATATTTTAAAAGTTATATATGTCAAATATAAAAAAACATACTAAATGTATGTTTAACAAAACTTATTAATATAAAATAGAATTATATTTATTTAAATTAGAATAAGAATCGTTCATAAATGCTGAGCACGCGAGAGTTGAAAATGCACGAATTTATTCCACTTTGACTTTGATGTGGAAACATAAAAATAAAATAAAAGAATAATGAGCAGATTTAAATATAAAAAAAATTGCCAAATTATAATTACTTATACATGTTTCTACAAAAAAATGTTTATAATAATATATTCGTCCTATACTTAAGTACCCACAGAAATGTCGCATCTATACATATTAATTTCGTAATCTATATTCCATCACACGAGATGGCGTCTTAGGAATAATTTGTTTTATAATTAATATATGACACATTTTTATCGATGAAGTATTTTATTAACAGATGAAAAGTAATTCCTTGGTTTTTACTGACATTTCTTGCAATATCTAAGTACTTACACACAACAGCATATTTTTATCAAGAGATTTTTTCTTAAATCAACACAACACGTGACAACTCTACAAGCGCCTAGCGAGTGACTGATTAAAGTGCGGTGTATGCACCGCAGTTGAGTGGAACAGAGTAGCTGAACGCAGTGTCGCCTCTAGTACGTAGTACATAATAGCTCAATGGTCATAGCTAGGTGTTTTGTTCTGATTAATAGTTGGGCGAGTAATTTCACATATATATTGAGTAAAGTAAGTTGTCTGTGAAATAAGAGTGTCAATACGAGGATCATTGTAAATCATGTTTGACGAATTTCGCCGTTGCCGTTTATTAGGTGACAGAGATGTAATACCTTCTTCATCTGAAGAATCTGACAAACTCCTCGTATATAACGATTTGTGAACATTAAATTGAGAAGGTTTTCCTTTAGAGCAATTCTCAACGGGTTAGGCTTCACTTGCAGCGCAATTAGCACTTATTTTCACATTACAATACTATGTATTTTATTATTACTGTAAATACTATGGTACGTGGCGGTAATATGTTCACCCTAAGCTTTGCCGCCGTATAAAACCAAAACTAGGAGGAGGACAGAGACAAAAACAAAAAGTCGTATGCTATAACTAATATATTAAGAGAATAAAAACAAGCAAGCTTTCGCAATAATTAGGAACACCTCGAAAAATCAACTTAAAAAGAACTAACTACACTACACAATATTAAAATCGACTCAAATAATTACTACAATGTCAACTGTTAAAAATGGCTGGTAAAAAGCATCGCCTTTTTGACCCTTTATTTTGACCGATGAAAAGCTATCAAATCTCAAAGCCATCTATACTTACAAGTCTTTGGTTTTTGAGTTATAATAAAGTGACCATATTAACCGGATATATGGTCACCCTCGAGTACTATATTTTTAATCACTGTGTGTAAGTACAACTAATTTCAACATCTAGAATTAAGTGAACATCATCATCACCTTGAACGTCATCTTCGTCGACGTAGTCTTCTGTTTCACTAGCAGAATCGTCCTCAACAATATCTGAACGCAGCTCTTCATTTATTATAGCTGATACTTCGTTTGTATCAAGTGGTATTCTATTCTGTGACAGGGTGAAATTTACAAATAAAACAAATTATAAGACAACATTGACTCACTTCAATGCACAAGAGTTACTATTAGGGCTAACCATCCGTCAAAACGAGCTAGACGGCTAGGATCATTTAAACCAGTGTTGCTGTTCAGAAAAAAGAAATTCCCCAGACCTCGATGAATAAGTGCCTAGATTTTGAAAAAATATTTATAAAAAATCCGTTAGGAGTCGCTAAATATTTCAAAATATTCCACGGTAGCAAAATATAGTGTAAATAAAAGTAAACATGAATAAAAAGTATTTATTCATAGTAATCAAATCTTAATAGTTTTAAACAAGCAAAAATGTCGTCATCTATTGCGTCATTTTCGACTTCAGACAACTTGTGATCTCGCTGAAGTAGCAGAAGTTGATGGTTCCACTGTAGAAGTACTTGTTATTTTAAATTGTTTTTGTGATTTTTGTCAGGGCATCATTTGGCGCGATATAGCTTTAAAATGTTTCCTTATAAGAAGTATGGAGTTTAAAATGGTTGAAGCCAATCTGTTTCTCAGTTTGTTCTTCATAATATTCAATTGACTGAACACTCGTTCCACTTCTGCGTTGGAATGTGGCAACGACGGGACTGTGATGGCTAAATCTGCTATGTGTATGTAAGTATAGAAACCACCAGCGTCTTTGTATTTTAATACACGAGTACAATATTGTACTATATCTATAGTTATGTCCCATTTCACAAAATTTATACTGTGCGATTGTTGTTAAATGTTTTCAATTTTGTCCTCATCAAATCTAAAGCGATTGAATTATCTTTTATCTGTTTTAAAGTGTTATCTACAGACAATTGTATTATTTTTTGTAGCGCCATGTAATTGCTGGTCCAATATAATCTTAAATAATTCTATTTATCTACACCCTGTTGACGAATATTATATAAATAAAATAATAATGACCATGAATAAAAGTGACTCAGAAGGGTATGACGGCATTTGTACCAAAGTAATTCAGGCCAGCAACAAAGAAATAGGTAGTATTTTGGCATTTTTAATAAACTTATCAATAATCTATGGTATCTTCCCTGATAAACTTAAATTTTCTTTGATTAAGCCTTTGTTCAAAAAAGACAAAAAATCAATTTTGAACAATAACCGTCCTATTGCGCTCGTGCCAATTCTGTCAAAAGTATATGAAAACATTATGCATACTAAACTCACATCGTTCTTTGACAAGTATCATGTCCTGAATCTCACTCAGTATGGGTTCCAGAGGGAAAAATCTACTACACATGCTGTTTTCGATATGGTAAATGAGACTAACATGCCTAAATGCTGATAATTATACAACTGCTCTCTTCTTTGACATGTCGAAAGCTTTCGATTTTGTTTCACATAATTCATTACTGGAAAAATTGGAAAAATGTGGCATTAGAGGCACTGCTTTAAGTTGGATTAAAAGTTACTTGCAAAATAGACGTCAATCTGTAGAAATAACCAAACCAGACTGCAATCATGTGGTCCTAAATCACAAATCAGATTTTAAAGAAAACAAATATGGAGTTCCACAGGGTAGCGTTTTGGGACCACTGTTGTTCTTAGTATATATTAATAATCTTCCGGATGTAACTAAACACAAATGCATTTTATTTGCTGACGACATATCTGTAATAGTGAAAACAGATGTAAACAATCACTTAAAGATCACATTAATGACATTAACAGTACAGTAAAAACAATAATAGAATGGCTTAAAAATAACAATCTACTTGTAAATCTTGACAAAACTTATTTTATAAATTTCAATGACATATTATACCAGACAATGAACATTAATTTTGAAGGACAAACACTAAAAAGTACAAATATGACAAAATTCCTAGTTATTTGGATAGATCAAAAACAAAATTGGAAATGTCAAGTTGAACATGTATGTAAAAAAATAAATAGATTTTCGTACGCACTTTATAAACTAAGCAAAGTAGCCACAAACAATACAGCACTTACTGCGTACTTTGCGTATGTGGAATCCGTACTGCGATACGGGCTTATTATATGGGGCAATAGCACAGATACAAAAAAGGCATTCATTGCCCAAAAAAAATGTATTAGCGCAATATGTGGCACTGCACCTGATTAGCCTTGCAGGCCTATCATTGCGGCCTATCATAGCGTAGCGCATTTGTATCTCTGAAAATACTACCACTCCCATGCCTGTACATTTTTGAAATTGCAAAGTTTGTAAAACAAAACATATAGAGCCATGCTGCAGCTATATTAATTGTATATTTGTAGCACGAATGGGTCGGCTCGACGACTCACCATACGCATCACAGCAGCTTAATGCTACTGTGATTCGTATGGTGAGTGTAGAGAACCGGAGACCCTTTTTACTGGAAAAGAGGCATTCCATCTTAGTCCTCAAGGCTGACAACGCATCTGCATTATAATTCGCAAACGAGGATAGATGTAGATGTTTATGGGCCACAGCAACCACTTACCATAAGGTCGACTGTGTGCTCGCTTGTCACCTTTTCATATAAAAAAAGATTTATACGCAAAATACCAGAAATGGTAACAGACTTGCTACTGAAATTATACCCAAAAGTGCTCGGTTTAAAAGAAACTGCTACTGGATGTGTATGCTCATATTTAATAAAATACCCCCGTAATGACAAACAGTTAAAATAATATATTACAAAAATAACAAAAAAAAATTGAGATTTTCTTTAATTAATTTTTCTTCACCTTTTGCTAATATTACTTATTCTAAACGTTCTCCGCAAAGGCTGTGTTGTTGTTGCAAAGTAACCCTGTATATGTACATTAAACACATAATTTCCAGTTATAAGTATATACATTGAACTATCTGTGTGAGTTTGTCTCATAGAATACTATAGAAGACTAGAATACACAATAGAATGGCTGTCAACCATATTTTGTAGGAGGGTTGGCGTCGCCGGGAGCACACATACAAGCAATTACGTCGTATTATCAGTTAATCATTCCTACAAACCCGATTGGCTGTGTTGACAGACGGATTATAATACATATTTATTTGTAAATAGGGTACAATTTGGCGTTTTCTAAATAATTTGCATGAGAAATTTTGAAACGATTGTAACGTCAAAACACATCTCGTGTTGACATTTATACGTGTGATTTGACGTGTTAGTGGCATTTTAATGGATACACGGGCTCCACCAACTCTCCCGTTCTATTATGTATGTGTTATAGTATTCTATGGTTTGTCTTATCGTGTAGTGGCAGTGTAAGAATGTCAACTACCCGATATCACACCATGGGTATCGTAAAAGGCGAAGAATCAGGAGATGGGCAACATTGTCTTCCTAGTAACGACTAAAAATTAAAAAATGTGGTTGTGAACCCGCTTTCAAAGCGTGGCAACTGTGGCAAAGATCTCCTCTTTGATGCAATCTATAGGTGAGGCTTGTGTTCAACATTGGAGGGTAACGGTGGTAATGTCGGCAGGGCGGTGCGGCGAGTGCGGCGCGTCGTTCCCGCGCTACGAGCAGCTGCGGCGGCACCGCGCGTGCGCGCACGGCTCGTCGTCGCCCGCGCTACCGCACGCCTGCGCGCAGTGCGGCAAGCGCTTCGGCCACGCGCACTCGCTCACGCGCCACATGCACAACCACGCCAAGCAGCTCTACCGCTGCGTCGTCTGCAAGGTACACCCCGCGACCCCCGCACCCCGCCCCGTGCACCACACTGTCTCACCATGTGTGCCCATGCACAACATTATCACTACATGCGGCCGTGCATCTGTGCATCCATGCAGCACAGTATCTCATTTTTTTAATACGATAGGGTGACAAGCGAGCACACAGTCCACCTGATGGTAAGTGGTTGCTGTGACCCATAGACATCTACATCTATCCTCGATTACCAATCAAAATGCAGATGCGTTGTCACCCGTGAGGACTAAGATGGAATGCTTCGTTTCTACACTTCTCTACACTCACCATACGAAACACAGCAGTATTTAGCTGCTATTTCACGCTGGTAATCTGTGAGAGCGTGGTCGTTCCCCGGTCGAGCCGACCCATTCGTGCTACAACTATACTACTAATATAACTGCAGCATGGCTCTACCATGTTTAATTTTTTTTTATCTATTAACTGGATTTGTACACCACATCCCACTACTATCACCTGTGCTCCACATTATACCACTATATACCCCCGTACTCCACACTATCTCACTACGTGATTCCGCACACCACATTCCACTACGAACACCCGTGCACCACGTTATCTCACTAGGTCAGGGGTCGGCAACCTTTTAAGTCTGAAGAGTCAAAAATTAAAATTTTTACAAATTACAAATTTTTCCTTGCCAACCATAAATAGTATTTGAATAAATAAAGTTTTTTTGATAAAAAAACTTATCTGTTTATTCATACGAAAAATATATATCTATTCATCATATAAAAGTAGTGTTTTTTCACAACAAATTAGAATCTAATTTCTATTATTATTATCTATTTATTAGATTACGTACGCACATGTTTTTTAAATCGATCAATTACATTTCTAGAAATCCAGTATCAACTTTAAATGGCCCAGTGTGGATTTCGTGTGTGTGTGGGTGCGGTGAAAAGCGACTACAAGTGGCAGAGAGATGGAAATGGTGCCTAATACTCGTGAATCTATTTAGAACGATTCTTGAATATTTTTTTTTTATAAAATAATTATTATTTGCGTATGGAACTAAAGAGCCGCAGCTTCACATGCAAAGAGCCGCATGTGGCTCACGAGTCGCAGGTTGCCGACCCCTGCACTACGTGATTCCGTACACCACATCCCACTACGAACACCCGTGCACCACATTATCTTGCTACGTGCACGGTTCACTCTTAAGACGTTGAGTCCGGCCTAACTTTCATAAAGGTTAATACTGACTGTTAATAAATAAATGATAATACGAGGGCGGCACTACATTACTATTTAAAAATGTATTTATTGCTTTTCGAAGTATTCTCCGCGAAATTTGACACATTTTTCCATACGATGGAACCAATCATTGAAGCAACCATTCTATTCGGAAGTTGGGGTCACCAACATGGCCGTTTTGTGAATGAAATGATGAAAATCTCTATCCACGCAAGTTATTCTTTATTTTAGGGAAAGTATAGAAATCTATATATATATATATATATATATATATATATATATATATATATATATATATATATATATATATTACTCGCATTGTCGTGATGGAGGATGATGCGGCGGTTGCAGTTCTCTTTACGGAGTTCAGAAACGGCCTTTGGCAAACAAATGCTAGCATACCATTCTGCATTAACCGTTCTTTGTCCCTCAAGAGGAATAGTCGTAACATGGCCGGTTTTGGAGACAAACGTGGCCAACACTTTTTTTGCAACACTCCGTGAACGAACAATTTTTGTTGGCTTTAACTCATTTTCGAACACCCAAACTTGTGACTGGTCCTTTGTTTCGGGTTCGTGCGCTTATATTCAGGATTCGTCACCTGATCCGATGTTGTATACAGCATTTGGGGATCCTGCTTGGAATCTTTCGAGAGTTCTGACGCACCAAGTAACGCGAGCCGCTTTTTGCTCTTCACAGAGCGAATGCGGTATTCATCGGGAAAACAACTTTTTTACACCTAATTTTCATGCAAGATTATTTGTATTTGACTCATGTAAATGTCGAAAGTTGCCTGAATTTCGCGGTATGCCACATGTCGATCTTCCTCAATCAGTTTACGCACAGCATCAACTTTTTCTTGAGTGACTGCAGTTTTTGGACGACCTTGACGGGGATCATCACTGAGCTTGACACGTCCACGTTGAAATTTAGCAAACCAGCGATAAATTGTGAATTTGGATGGGGCTTCATCACCAAATGCAGAAATCATACGGTCAACACACTATTTTTGTGTTAAACCACCTCGAAAGTCATAATGAATCATCGCTCTTGAATTTTCTCGAGTCAATTCCATTTTCTCAACGACTAAACAAGTTTGACATAATTTTGTGACAAGACCGAGAATCTTTTTTTTAAATAAATATATGGTATTCGATTTTTAAAACCAAGGGGTTTTCAATTAAAAAGATTTTAATATGACAGGAACAGTGGAAATATTCCATCCCCGATATTTTAGTGTAGCCTAGTAAATGGGAAGAATAGTCACTACCTCATATCGTCCCTTGGGTATCGTAACAGACGATTGATGGGAACTGAAACAGGATAAAGGAAATAGAGTTGTTTATAGAATAAGAGTGACACACAATCTACAATCTATTCTCGATTAAGAATCAAAATGCTAATGCGTTAACATCCCTGAAGATTATTACGGTGGTATGCCTCATTTCCAGTATAAAAGGTCTTCGGTTTTATCATACAAAACACGACATCACTAAGCTGCTCTTCTGCTCTAGTATTTTATAAGAGCGTGGTCCGTCCCTGGTAGAACCGATCCATTCGTGCTGCAACCATGATAAAGCTGCAGCATGACCTCGTGTAACGTGAGCACGCGCCTTCCCTATAGCAACTCGGAAATAAAAAACTACTGTAGCCTATCTATATTGATAAACATATCACAGTATCTGTGAACCCACGTGGCATCTCTGACAAGTATCACCCAATATGGTGGTATCTAAGGGGCAGGCCCATGTTCAGCAGTGGACTTAATTAATATATATTAAAATGTATTTAATATCTATTAAGCAGTTATTTAAATGAGATTAAATGATAGGAAGATAAATTGTGTGATTTTTTTATAGAATAAGGTTGACAAACGAGCACACAGTCCACCCTTCCACCGTCCACATGGTAAGTGGATGCTGTGACCCATAGACATCTACATTTATCTTCAATTAAGTATCAAAATGCAGATGCGTTGCCAGCCCTGAGGACTGAGATAGAGTGCCTCGTTTCCAGTAAAAAGGGTTCTCCGGTTCTCTACTCTCACTATACGAAACACAGAAGCATTAAGCTACTATTTTACGCAGATATTCTGTGAAATCGTAATCCAATCCAGATCGAGCCGACCCATTCGTGCTACAACCACAATATGGCTGCAGCGTGGCTCTACCACGTAAAAAGATAAAAGTGTGGTTTGCAAGAGGATGTTGTTATCAGGATTCAGAAAGGAACTCTTCGGTGGTTTATAAATAGAGACAAGCAAATCTATGCTAAAGAAGTAAGTGGGTAAAGTCGGTATCGACGCCCTAGACAGAAGTTTCTGGACTATATTGGCGATGTATATTATATTAATAAGATGGGCCAAATTTAGAGTACCCTTCACCGACGAGCATGCATGTGTAGATATGTGGATGTGAAAAAGCGAGAGGCGTGGCAAGTTCGTGCCAAATGGAAGTCCGTAGTCTCTATCTACCCATCTAGGTGACAGGCATGAGAGCTTTTATACCGTTACCGTTACATAAACTTGTCCCATAGATTGCCTCACATATGCCATGACTGACACGCTTAGCAAGCGGTTTGGCTACTGCAGTTTTTTATTATTTGAGTCGTTATCAGAAAGACGCTGTTGTTTTTCTCCTAACTTTTTTCCTCTTGTTGGGGTAGGGATAGGAGTTTATTTTTATATTATATACGATGTCACTTAAATCATCCATAAAGATTCTTTAAGCCTCCTATAGCTGTTAGTATATCTATCTCGTTTTAACGTAATATTATTGAAGTCACCGCAATATATTATTTCTATATACAATATGTAACGTAATTGACGCACACCCTCAGACACCCCAATTAGTATATTATGTTATAATCATAATACATACACTGAATTTTTAGTTAAACTTTTTTATGCACTGATTATTTATCAAATTATACTATCAAATTATACTAATTCCGGAAGAATGTTGTGGTCATAGTACAAATCCACGAACTCAAAGACTTTAACGTGCTTGAAATAAAGTTCATTTTTCTTTATTTTTATTGAATGACAAAATTAGTAATAATACAAATAAAACTGCACTCTTAAAAGTTTTATTGCCTTAGGTTACGGTCCACTTCAGTTTGTTTTGACTGTACAGGTTTAGTGTGGCTGTAATTTACGTAGTTATAATTATTGTTGGGATAAAAAATTACCTATATTAAAAATGATAGGAATCGATTCAGTAAACGATTCTGAACAAACTACTTTCTCAAAGTGCGTTAATTATGTTACATGTTGTATATATATATAATCATTTATTATATCTTCTTAAAAGTTCCTTAAATTAACGTCCACCATAGACAACTCACAAATATAATGTTGGAAGCTAGCTAAAGAAAAAAAAGTTGGTGACAAGCGATTTTAATCCTTATATCGTTATAATTACAGGCGTCATTTGCGAAAGCGGAGCAACTAGCGCAACACCTGAACAGCCACCTCGCGAACTACAAGCGCCTCAAGCCGTAAGAGACGAGCACGTAACGGACACGCGACGAACGCGTCATAGCGCACGGGACAACGGGGAGAGTGCAACGATGAATATCTTTACGGACACACACACAATATTATTATTATATTATATTAATATAGAGTTTTATTTAGTTTGCTCTTTTATTTGCCCTTTTCTCCGTGGAAATCGTCAAAAGCGCGTTCTTATTTATTTTGAAAGTTTTCCATTAAAACTTGATTATAATTAGTGTTTTTGCCCCAATAATCTGTTTTTATGCCGCTGTGTTCCGATATGAAGGATATAGGGAGGCAGTCAAGAGGCAATATAATTACAGGATGTGCTCAAACCAACCTTAAGATAACGATGGAGCGCTGCCGAGTATATCAACCTGAACCAGAAAAGTGTGACCATCTTAGTAAAATTTCCCCACAATTTGGCAAATTTTTTAAGCATTCTACTTTGAACATAAACTGTGTCCAAGAAGATAATGGAAATAACAGATATATTTTACTAGGACCGATGCAGATGTAAAGGTAAAATCTTTTGCTATCACCATAAACGGAGCGGATTAAAAGTCTAAAGTCGTAGCTATCTTTATTTCTAGAAAAGATTCAATCAAGTGGTGTGACATTGCGCAGATGTAAATTAGCGAATTGATTAGATAGTAGAAAAATTATGTAAATTGGTCTACGGGTTATGAAGGATTTCAAAGAATCGTTTTCTTGCGCCGTGGGAGCTCCGCTTTAACTAAGTGCATGGACTCATAGACTGCGGAAATTTACCCTACATCTGTAGCTGTAATTTTTACGTCCACAATTATTTTTAATAAACATAAAATAGTTATAATTTGAATCGACTGGAAGATAATGCAATATTAGATTGCAATAAAATATATTTATCGGAAAATGTAGGACGCTCCTCTCACAACTCTCCAAATACGAGGGACATCTGGTAAATCTAAAAATTGGGGGAGGCATATATTCCGCATTGGACGTGTGTATATAATATAGTATTATATTCTCAGTCAGATATGATAATTTCACATTGTTCAAAAATAAGTTGCATAATTTTTTTTTGATTGGCAGTAAATATGCATTTTATTTACCCTTTAAGGCGCCTACTTTTAAGATTTTAAATTAATTTATCAATATTTTACATTTGTCAAGTCGAGCAAAAAAGCGGCACGGCCGTACCATCTTTTCTCGAAGCAATTCAGGTCATTTTCGACCCCCTATAACTTCGTGGTCAATAAAACTAGAAGCCTGAATTTTCAGTAACCGAGTAAGCATTGTATAGATATGGTATATTTCAATTAATTTGAACCAGTAGTTTAAGAATTGAAACCGGTTGAACTTTCTTAATTTTGTCACTCACTGACTGACCGATCATCAAAACTCTAAGGCACTTCTAGCAGACATAGAAGACATAGAAGAAAAACTAAAATATTTGTTAATTTCTGTCCAGTTTTCTAGATACACTAACAGCATAAATAACTTTGTAATCCCTTATAAATATATAGAATTACAAAGTTACGTTTGCAGTGCATGAACCACCACCACTTGGCAAAGTGCATAACTTAGCGCACTTATTTGAACATTGATTCAAAGACCCGTGCCATACATGGTTTCAAACAAGTGTTCAAATGTTTTAAGCTGTATCTATCTGGTGCCAGCTATAAACATGTTACCGCGATCCCAAACCCGCCTGCTAAATGTGTCAACTATACTAAAGCTTCTCTTAGAATGTAAGGGTATGCTAGAAAAAAAGAAATACTAGACTATAGATAACAGTTTGAAGTGAATTTAGATACGTAAAAGTAGTGCCATTTTTGCTTAATAAGTGTATGCGCACTAGTAAACGATATAAAAATAGCTCCATTGGCACCTTCAGATACTAACACTATCATCGTCCACTGTTAAGTTAAACTATCGTAAAAACATACCTAAATCTTCTGTGAGACACATATGTGTAAATTTTTTAAAACAAAGTATGCGTTGGATTAGGTTGTATAGACAAAGATTCCTTTGCCTTTAAATATAAAAGCATCATATATTTTAGTTGTTCGCGGTAATTCCAAGTATATTTCTAGTAGTGATGAGACTCGAGTGATATTTTTTTAGTCGAGTCACTAGCCAGTAATAACCTAATTACTCGAGTGCCACTTGAATGAAGATAAAACTCGATTGATTTTTCACTCGAATTACTCGCCTGTCAAAAACTGATAAAGCGTTTGTTTTCTACGAATTGTAAGTGTTGAGAAATCATTTTCATTAAAGCTAAAGATTTTTTGTTTCTGCTTAGAAAGCGATACATCAGGCCTTGCAATCTGTAGTTGCTGAAAATTCCGTCCCTTTGATGTAGAATCGTAATCGGAAGACGTCGATGCAGTGCAGAACACTCACCTTCGCTAGTTGAAGAACACGCATGAAGTGAACTTGACTCACCCCCTAATATCCTTATACTGTATCTGATGTTTATTCTTCATATTATGAAAAATTCTAGATGGTAGTATTCTAAAAGTCTTTGTAACTTTTCTTGCGCAACCTACAAATAACTGTTTTTCCCCTCACAATTTTTGTCGTAAAATGACCACAATATAGCTTCCTTGGAACTCTCACTCATTTCGAACATCATCAGCAAAACGTTTTAAATAAACATATTAAATACAAAAACTCACTCAAACAAATTTGTACTTAATTTCAAATGGAAGATACATCGGCTAAACCTGCCTTAACTTAAACTTCTCAGCCATGTTGTCTTTCGAGTTGACTCGAGTCACTCGTAATCCAAGTGGCCATAAATATTACTCGAGTGCGAGTAAAATAAAAGCTACTCGAGTGGTTCGAGTGAAACACGGCTCTAGTCCCATCACTAATTTCTGGCAAACTTGCGTGTTAACAAAAAAAAAAGTTGCGTATTTCAAGGCGCCTAAAATTTTAAACACAAACTGTACGAAACCCTTCGTGCGTAAATACTCCTCGCACTTGCTCCTGTTTTTATTTTGATTAAAAAAAGTTAATCCCGCTAGAATTTTCTACTGTATCGTGGAGGCGGTTCACATACTTAAACTTTTACCCGAACAAATTTTGTAGCCCTACAAACACTTGTGTGAGTACAAATCACGGCCGACCCACCGTAGCCTAAGTACCGCGCTCTCAAGCCGTTAAATATAGGTTTATAGATCGTTTTGATTTTTGGATGTTAAAATAAAATATTGGGGTAAATAAATAAAACGCAACATTTTATTTTAAATTTTTTATTTCTCATATCATTCTTACATACTATATGTCATATGTATGTTTTATAACTATATTATATGCTATAGGTAGGTACAGGGTATATAATTATTTGCCTATGTATATCTTCGTAACTCTCATTGGTAACTTTATTCATTTAAAATATATAATATAATATGTTAAACAAACTTTTTAAATATCTAACTTTGGAGGCGAAAATATTAAACAAAAATGTTTTCTAAAATACATTTTTTTAATTAACAAAATTTACCCAAACAAATAAAAGGTTTTTATCAATTATAAAACAATAGTGATATCTGATAGCGACTAGGTTGGTATGATATTTTTTTCGGTTTGAAAGCAAAAATATTTTTGATATTTTCAGTGCAACAGCCGCTTTAATGAATATGAAATAAAATATATTTTTTTAAATATTAGTAATCCTATTAATTAACATTACTAATATTCCCTTTAACCACTCCTGGTAAGCTGAAAATGCTTGTGTTAGGAGTGGTTCACGACAGTAGTCGAATGGTGGATTCGAACCCGCGACCTTTTAAGTTCGCGGTCCGTGCCCTGCCACTAGGCTACTGTCGCTTAATATTGGCGGTTTGTAACATGTTTACGTTACTATACTGTTTCTGATCGTTGATACTTTTACCTCCAAAACTAAATTTTGAACGACACAGTTTAACAAAAACATTATTCACAAAGAAACAATAACAAAGTAGATAACGTAACAGACAAGCGAAGATCTTACACTTTTAATATTCTTAACTCACTATTTGATTTAATTCTATATTTTCCACTAAATTTATGCGAACATTCAAACGAAAATAAATAAAATATCTAAACGGGGTAAAAACGTAAATCAACTTTGTGGCCGGCCGCCACGTTGTTGTGCCAGTCGGAATTAAAAAAAAAACTAACAAAAAATACACGTCATCCACGGCCAGTCTAAAAGTATGAAATAGTTTTAACACCTTAAATATATCACATCACCATGATATACATACACCAAGTAGCGTAGGGATAGTCATTATTTTTAATAGAAATACAAAACGGGGAAATTACGATAAAATCACTAACACTTCGTGGTCAATTTGTAAGTTCGTAACATCACATTGTTCGTTAAAAATAAAAGCTCAGATTTTTGTCTACATACAATTATCAGTGTGCCTTGTATGAGAGAGTGTAAGGAAATATGGCGGGAAATTAAATGACGGCTTACCTATAACTACGTGTTGACAACATTTATGGACGGTAGAAAAAAGGAAGGGGGCCCGAAAATGTTTAAACAAAATTTTTATGTGATTTATATATCTGACGATGAGGAGATAAATTCATTACTTATGTGTTACATTCAGTTACAAAGTTACATTCAACTCAACTGTCATTTAAATGACCTTTTAATTTGGACAACACACGTTGTGTACGATTCATCACGCATCAGAATGGATTGACAGAAATGTAAAAAAATAAATTAGATAATGATTTGGAATTCAGAGGAATATGAAATTTAAAATAAACTTGGGGTCCTTCTATAATATGCTTGCATTTAGTTCTCCATTTTTTCTGACGCATTATTTCAGCTGTGAATCGTACATGATAAAATAATATATAACTTTTATGTCAACATCAAACTAGCAGTACATGAAAATAAAAATTCTACAACACCTCTATTGCGTAATTATTGCTGAGTTTCTGAGATTTTCGAAATAAAAATTAAGGCTAACAACGTATTAATCCAGACTTATAAAAATCAAAATGTACATCGAATAGAACGCTAATTGAACACTAACATAAATGAAATTACATAAAAAGTTGTTTTACGAAAGTAAGTCATATGTTACAAAACGTCTAGTTTGTAACATCAACACTAAGTCTTTTGTAACAAAAATCGAACACCACTTTAAGTGAAATTTATAAGCCAATTTTTATGTCGAAAATCGTAACAGTATTACAAAGATATCTCTACAAAATAAAACAGATAACATCTACAGAGTCCAACACGAAACATGAAGAGCAAACATCAATATGACTTCCCTAAACATTTACGTAAAATAATGAGAACGACTACAAGACACCATGTATCGAAACATCCATTTTTATACTTCTCAAAAAATATGTTGATTTTTTTTTTCGTGTACAAAAACAAAGTTTTCCGTAAGCACGCGTTCTGGGTTATATTTTAATACTACAACACATCAAAAGTCTAGCTTCTTCTAAAACAAAGGTAAACCTACTAGATTTCAAAAAACAGAAAACACTGAGTAACTGTTACATACGAACACTATAGTCTAATGTTTTACGGCCCTGAATATGTTATGACAATAACATTATTAAATCAATGGACTAAATTCACATAAGTAAATAAAACTCTTTTGTTATTTTATTGGACATATGTATTTCTTTCTCATATCCTTTAACAATTTTGGTAACTCCGACTAGATGTCTTTGTGTTATTTTGTTTATAAATATTTATGATTAGATTTTGCCATGAAACACATCACATATTTTCATAATAGATTGGAATGCAAGACCATTAATTAATCCGTTTCTAGACTAGTTTCAACAGTAGATCAACATACGCTCAGTACAGTGAGATGTTGCACCCCCGTGCATTTCTTATCGCGATTATCACGGGATGTGCCTGAAGAAAATGTTTCAGACTAATTCGGGCTGCTAAATGCCACCATCGCACATCATGACAAAATTCACGATACCATCAAAACTATCTGCAAACTTCGAGGTCCACTACTATGCGATTTGTCTTCCTCGCACGACTTCTTTGTGGAATCGGCTAACACCGGAAAGTATTTCGGACCGATACGACTTAGTAACTTTGAAGGAATGTGCCCATTCTTTTTTATAGGTAGGCAATGCACCTGCGACTCCCGTCGTGCTTTTGTAGTCGCTCATAGGACGTGGTAGTCACTTACCATCAGATGAACCACATGCTCGATTGTCCTTTATTCTATAAAAATATCACATCACATCAAATATTTAACTCTTCACTATTTGATGTGTCCGCCTCACGTGCCCAATCATATGTCGAATTATCATTTATCGTACGATATCGAATAAAATAACATTCTTTGGCAGTAAATGGATATCCGTTTTGATTTCCTTTCTATTTATCCTTGTATCTTCACATGAGGATAGTAATGTTATATGTAATGAAAAAAACGGCACGCAGTGTTGAAAATTTCGACCAATTAAGAGTTGAACTTCACAGTATTAGCATCAGTAAGACCATAACACAGCAGACGTCCTTTACGTTCATTATTGTAATTATTGCTTTGATAACTGCGGGAATCCACTGCTAATAAGGCTGTAACCAATATGACCGTTCTTAACTTATCATTTGTTATGTTAATATACTTTGTAAGTTAATACATATTCAAGGCCATAGAGCTCAATTTAGAATCACTCTTAGAGGATTATTCGCTTAATTCTGAACAATTGGTGTTATTATTTATCTCGGAAAGACGGTATTACTAAGTGAGACGACACTACTCGTAACCGAAAAGACAACGAAAGTGTTTGGCACGTGATGTGTTTGAAACGGTACATTCAAAATAATAATTCCGATTCAAGCCACTTTAAACTCGTGCAAACGAAATACTAACCGTCTAAATCTGATAATACAGGACCGACACCATCCACTTAAAAGATACAAATGCGTGGTTTTCTTGAGTATGATTTTATATTATACATTTACACATGAATATATTTTATATGGTTAAATTGTAATTATTAGGCGAAAATATTATACTTATAAATCTCTTATATCTTCTTTTCACAAGGTTTCCCAAATTCGGGGCCATATTTAAAATTGTTGCGAAATGTTGTTTGTGAGAGATTTAACGTTGAAGTGGTTTGCACTAAACGTATTGTAGTTTTAGGGAGAGTCCTTAAAATGGAGGGTGGATCTAAATCAAATTAAAAAACGTTTTAATAAAAAAATAATATAAATAAAATAAATTATCTCTCTTTTTTAAGAATATTAACAATGCTATAAACATTACTAATATTCCCCTTAACCACTCGTAAGCTTAAATTGCTTGTGTTACGAGTAGTTCACGCCGGTAGTCGAATGGCGTATTCGAACCCACGACCTTTTTGAGTTCGCGATCCGTGCCTTGCCATTAGGCTACTGTCGCTTTTGAAATAGTAGAAGCCATTTTATTGACACTACTATTACCGTGGACTACATATGCACGAAAGAATTATTTTACTAATGTCCGAGTCCAATATTAAAAAGAAACGTTTCGTTCTACACTATACTAACTTATAATTACTTTACTGTTCATTTTGTTTTAAGCGAAGTGACATAGACTATCTGTTCCGACGAGTGTATACAAATAAGTTTACGGATGTGAAAGAAGCAAGGGAAATATATCAGGGTCATGCCAAACGGATGTAGTCTCTGCCTATACTTTTGGGTGACAGGCGTGAGAGTTGTCTATACGTTTGATCGTCGTAAGTGACGGAACCAGTATTTGTGTTATAAGTGGTTTAGTCAAGCACTTTCTGGACTGTAGTATACGGGTTATAAGAAAAATTTATTTTACTAGCGTGATGAAACAAATTTTTGGTTTATGTAAGGATTGTTTCCGAATTCTCCTCCATCGAACTATGGGCGTATTCAATATTATTTTCGAAGTGAGAATAAAGGGGTCAGACTCTATCCTGCTGAACCCGCTATATTAGAACAATGATAGAACCTGATAGGATAGAACTTTGGATTTTTTATTAGACTTCAAGGAGTGAGGATTGGTCTCCAAGCCCCTTTCTAGCTACGCTTACGTTTGTTGTGGGTGTTCAATAATTCATAATGTTTTGAATGTACCATTTAAAACACTCTACGATATCTATGAATAACTTTTAAAGAAATTTCAAAGAGTAAAATCTTTATCGATAAGGCATTTTCGATTAGATCTTGTCTAGATAGAAAAGGGCCTTTCGCCACCATCATAACTACGTTATTATAATAATCTTGAGGATTTAATAATATTGGTGTTATCCTTTGAGACTTAAAATTATATAAGACACCTTAACGATAAATGGAATGGACCGAAATGATTCAAACAATAAACGACGACAAACTTAAAGTAAATGAAAACACTCAAAAATTCAATAGCCTACCTATCTAAAACGATATATGTAATGTTATTTTGCACAATATTTTTTGTATATATAATTTAATTTAAATATATCTTGCAATTTACCTAGCTAACACGTTATAAATCCATTTTATAATGGTTGATTTTTCATCGATAGTACATCTTAGCCAGCGTTATAACTAGTTAGACAGCAAAGCTGTTCATCTTATATCTATACGTAGCAACTATATGTATAGATGAAGGAAGATTAGCAACAAGGTAAAGGCAACGACACATCCATCCGAAACACGGACAAGAGAGTCCGAGACATAAGTACAGTAGACGGTCGGCGGCTTACATATATGTTGTAACTACGATAAAACCAACAGTAAGGCGCTCCTGACAGATAGTAAAATAAAGTGCACTCCTTACTCGACCGAGTAGGATCACTTTATTACAAAAAATTGCCTAAACAGCGGTTACATTTGCCAAAAGCACCCTTACCGTCGGCGGTTTATTTCTAATTGGGTATATACGTAACTTACTGTATCTCCTATTTCAAGCGATTATAGGCGTTAATGTAATTATAATCTTCCTAATACCTAGGTTCATTATATGTCGACTATAACTAAATTTCACTATCTAAAACTCTGTCATACATATTTTGTGATATTCTGCAGTTAGAGGTCGCACCTCGTTTCCAGTGTTTTAAATGATTTACAAACATCTCGCACGTCTTATTTTCGTTATATACTCATAACAGTAATGAAATACTTCATAGACAACAGCGTATATGCATATAAGTGTCGTGAAATTTGTGAATACAATTTAAAACACGCGTTACCTTCCTTCGATTGACTGGATGATCAAAATTGACTTAACAATTCGTTCCTTAGCTGAAATCAATTAATATAATGTAGTACTATATATATATATATATAAATATCTTATAATAATTTCTAGCGATATGTCTCACAAGTTTTTCACCTACATGCTCAAAACAAAGATCGCTAAAGAGAAATAAATGTACTACCACAGACGAAACGATAATTCTTTTTTTAAAAATATAACGTATAAAATACATCATTTACAAAATATCATATAGAGCAATAGAGGCAAACGCGCTTTAACGCGTCGCCATTAAAAAGTTTCCAAAAAAGATGGTCTAGAGCGTATGGAGTGTAGAAATAAGGAGTACCAACTCTCATAGTAGAATAGTTGAAACAGTGTCCATCTGTTAGCAGTAAATAACAGTTTAAAAACTCTCCACAACAGCGCTGGAGTAGCTACTGGGATGAAATGAATCTAACAGTGGATGTGAGTGTGCTCGCTAGTCTCTAAAATCTAAAATAATTTTATTTACTAAATATAACCTCGAAAAAGTCGTCTATCACTCTAATATTTTTCGGTGCGTTCTTTGAAGTATACCCCGTAGCTATAGTGGCGCCACCCTTATTTAACGGTTTCCTACGGACACTTTTTAATACACAGTCTGTGCTCCTTACTTTTACACTCCATACTTAGCGACTCAATTTTCATTCACATTAGATCATGTAACGTTCCACTTGGCATCCCCGAAATAAACACAGCAAAGATACACACCGTCCGCGTGTAACAATAGAATGTTACACTGCGCTGAAATTAAGTCGGTTGTAACAAAACAGAAGAAACTCGTCACACACACACACATTCGTATTTCGACTAGCTACAGTAAAAGATTAAATGCTCCTTACAATCTATTCAATAAATATTTTTTCTTTTCACTTATCCAATAAATAAATCTAATATTTTACTACGTTTCGGTATTTTTTTCCTCGAAGTTCTTTTCAAGTGTTCTTTTATATTTAGACACAACCATTTTTTTTATAACAGTATTTAATAAGTGATTCATGAGTTTAATTATCTTACGGGTCTGAATTTGGCATTGTCTTGTTCCGGAAAAAATAAACCTAATGACAGAGAAATGACTAGAAACTCTTTGTATGACGTTTCACTATTCGTATTTCATTTTATCTCTATTTTTATACATACCTAGCATTCTCCTCGGATATAAAATTGTCTTAAAAAACTTCTCACTCAATGATGTAACCCATGCCTATGTTTCAACTAGGGTTCCTACTAAACATGTCTCCAAAAATCTACATTTTTTCCCACTAAATCTTATTCTATGCTTGTGCTTCAGATGTTGGTACCGTATCACTCCCGAAATAGTTCCCATATGTGTCGCATTCCACTGGAACTTCCACCTACGTTTGTATCTTCATTTTACTTAATAATTCTTAA
This sequence comes from Parnassius apollo, assembly GCA_907164705.1. NCBI lineage: Eukaryota > Metazoa > Arthropoda > Insecta > Lepidoptera > Papilionidae > Parnassius > Parnassius apollo. The sequence continues at coordinate 549,392 of CAJQZP010000103.1, read as the reverse complement.
ACCTACAGCTTACAATTATCTTATATCGAGTAACTATATATTTTCTAAAACTTATACCTTTATTATAATTGCATTTAACATGCTTTCATAAGCAGCGGTAGAAATAAATCTTTCGATAAGAGTGACTCACATTTTACTCCATATTACGAAAAGGTACTTTCACCTAGTTGTGGTAAACAGAAGCTTAATTTACTAAGAAGTACTCTAAGACTTGTAGCCTTATCGCTATCCGCACACAATCCGTGCCCTGCTGCTTTCGTTTTAACGAAACTTTCTTTAGAAAGTAAACATTCAAGGTTTGAAAATTTTAATCAAAACATTGAAACTAGATTGAAACAAGTCCTCCATCACTAAACAGAAAATCCAAATTTGCAAAACACGAACTTACAACAAAAATATAAAAATTGAAATAATGCATTGCATAAACTTACAGAGCATTAGTGACTTTAAATTTAACAAAACCTAAAACATACAATATGTTACAGCCCGATGGTTTATTCTTCGGTTAAATGGTAGACTAGCCATTTAGTCAAGCGACGGAATTAAATTAAATCAATGTAATGTTTAAATAAGTAACTGGCTAATGTTTAGCCATTTAGTTAAGCGTAATTGTGCGATGATGAGTTATGATGATTATAAAATTAATGCAAGTCTTAGTTCAGGATATACGTAATATTTTATTTTTCTGGATTATTACGTAGGCAAATCTATGTTAAACATAGTATTATTGTAGTAAAACATTTTTTCGATGTAGGGGAGAACTTTATAATGGTTTTAAAAAACAAAAATGACACGCTTTCTTGTAACGTTTACCGCCGGAAAGTTAGTGTACTATTATTTAACCTACGTATGTAAAATATAAAATAAAAGGAAAATGATGTGTCGTAAAGAAGTTTCATTTTGTTAGTGTATACAAAATTACGCGCATATTTTTTTCTGTTTGTACTAAATGATCATAATCGGTAAAATTACATCGAATGTTGACACCATTTTAACAAAGCAAAGGTCTGTTGTTATTGTTATTCGCTCGAGAGAGCAGGCAAAGGAACTAAACCATACAGCCTTGTCTTTTTAATAGCAAAGGTCTGTTAATGACGCGTGGCAGAAAAAAAACAAACTTCAACGCCTTGACGTCTTGTGATTTAGCCATATCGGAATTGTTGATTTTTGGTCACCGAAAATATTTCATATTATTCGTCGTTATAATTCAATTAACATGCTAGGCGTTAAGTTAAATACCATTCAACTATCGGTTTAGTTGTTCAATTATTTGGGTGATCAAACCATCCGGCTGTGACATTTTCACTTACTTAAATGATTGAGTAAGAGTAATAAAAGTGGTACGGTCATTTGCAAAAGTCTACACTATAGAATAAGCAAAAAAATGCCCTGTTTACAGTTACTGTACCAGTTTTAGTTACGTATTTAAAATTATTCTTAAAATTTTAGAGAACTTATGAGGACGCTTACTTAATAAATTTGAATTAACAACTTAAAATATGTATTGTGATATTAAAAATATTTTGAACCCAAATCCGTTATATTAAGGTTTGTATATATATATATATATATATATATATATATAAAGTATTCAGAATTTAACTTTTGTGCTATGTATGGATTTGGCAAATAACCGTATCTTTTGTTAACGAACTCTGGCAATAGCCAGGGCAATGAGTATAAACGAAGGGAATGATACAGCGTAGAATAAACTTGTAATGAGAATTAAGATAAATGTTACGAAAAGGGAAAGAAAGGCATTAAGAACACTTAAATCCACTCTTTGTGTAGACAGCAGCAGGTGGGTTCGGGCGGGGGCGCGCGCTGGCCTCACACGAGGAGGCTCGGGGCCAGCCATTCATCTTCACCGATCTACAAAAAAAATATTATATTCTTTAATTATTTCTCTTACAAATCATATTTCACTTAGTCCGGTCTGAAGGGTATAGGGAGCCAGTGTAAATACTAGTGATGCAATAGACCTCTGCCTCTGCATCCGTAACTGCGGAAGTTCTGCACGCTTTTTGACATCCGTTTCTGCTTCTGTTTCCGCAACGTTTATAACGGAAAATCGATCGGAACTTTGATGATGGCATACCTATCCCCAAAGGTAAAAGTAAAGTAAAGTTACAGCCTATATACGTCCCACTGCTGGGCACAGGCCTCCCCTCATTTCTGGGTTTTAGGGAAAGGAAGTGTCCGCCGCGCTGCCCCGATGCGTGTTGGCGAACTTCACATGTCTTCGAAATAATTTTTTCTTATTCCTCAGACATGCAGGTTTCCTCACGATGTTTTCCTTCACCGCCGAGCACGTGGTATAACAGCACTTAAAATTGCAATTAACAATTTCATTGGTGCCGGCGGGGATCGAACCCGGGTTACTCGCGTTCTGTTATATTTACTGCGAGCGTTAACCATCTGAGCTGCCACGGCTTACAACTACCTAATATAACTTAAAACTAACATATTTATTATTTGTAATATAATTACCATGTGTATATTCTAAAAATATGAAATAATATTTCCTCCAAACATCCTGTATACTACTCTAATTAAATAGCCACTACAACTCATCGTCATGTTATTTTTATAACAACGAGCGAACTACCTCCTTACTCCAAATAATATTAAAATGTTTGCGTTCGAAAGACGGCGAACCGCAGTGTGCAGAAAAATCTTATATAGGTTTATATTGCACTGTACTTATGAACTTTGTATAATGTGTATTTCAGTTGTTGTAAATACAAAATAAACAAAAAAACTTCCAAAATAGTGATCTCTACTTATCTATTTATCTACTACTTATAGGCGTTAACTCCGCCTCTGTACATTTTTGTACAATTTAAATGAATAATATAACTATCTTTGCTGGTGTAATAATATCCAATATCCCATATAATCCCGTGGATGTAGTAAGAGGCGACAGGGGAAAACAAAACAGGATATTGGCAGCAGCGTTTTTTTTACTAACAACTAAAAAATAAACTGCAATTGCCAAAACCTGCCAAGCGTGCCAACTGTGACAAATATCCAATGAGTCAATGTAAATGTCTATAGAAAATAGAGCCTCCTATTTTCTATTTCGTCTACTTAGGTCGCGGTTGCGTCACGCTACACATATATAGTTGTAGTACGAAAGGGTTTGCACAACCTGGGAAGGACCACACCCTCAGAGAATACCAGCGTAAAACAGCAGCTTAATGCTTTGTATTTCGTATGGTGGGTGTAGGAAACCGAAAAGTCTTTTTAATGTATAAGAGGCAATCCATCTTAGTACTCTGGTGGACGACGCGGGTGATATTGAGGAGCACTGCCTTCTGCAGTTGAACTCCAAGTCCCAGTCGCCTCAGATGAGCTGAGGGGCTGACCGAGATTAACACATTAAAGACTACAGTCGGCAGACCATCCCATAAGTCAGTCATATCAAAGCTAGTTTCAGATATTTTGTCTTGCGTGTATGTATATGTATCTGCTGCGAAGGTAATGTTAAATATATTTGACTGCGTGCGGCACATCGCCACAATATCAGACTTACTAGCAATAGTCCTGTCTGTGATGATAAGGCTATTATCACAGACAGGACTATTATATATTATATAATGGTTCCAGTAGAGCTTGGCGCGGTAATTTTTGAGCAGGGCTGGCAACGATTAAATAAAGTATGATGATTTCCAGTCAAAGAGACTTTACTTTAGAACGAACGACCAGTAGGTGACTACAGTAGATTTCACAGTATGCGAGCAACCTGGGTTCGATCCCCGCCGGCACCAATAAAAATTTTAATTGCAATTTTAAGTGCTGATTCACCACGTGCTCGGTGGTGAAGAAAAACACTGTAAGAAAACCAGCATGAAAAACAATTTCAAAGACATGTGAAGTTCGCCAACACGCATTGGAGCTGCGTGGTGGATATTTCCTTGCCCTAAAACCCTCACAGAAATTAGACAAGGCTTGTGCCCAGCAGTGGGACGTATATAGGCTGTAACTAATTATTGTTATTATTGACACTATATACTGTTAACACTTACGGGCTGCACTTGGAAGTGCTGCACTGGATAGTGGAGCACCTGCGGAGGTTGGGACATGGCGGCCACACCACCCACCGACCCCACGCCCCCCACCGCTCCGCCTCCGAGCGCCCACGGCAGCTGTACGCCACCCATGCTGAAACACAAACAACAAAATAATACAGTAATTGTTTCAAGTTTCCTTAAACTATTGTTTTTTTTTTTTGAAGTATAAGTAAGTAAGTATCTTCATCGTTATTTCAACTCTATCTGTACACAAGGTCTCCCGCAAGGATCACCACGCACGTTCCTGAGTGCAATTAGTGCATGGAAAATCATATTAAGTTTTGAATTAAAGGCGACTTATGGGCTAAGAGCAAAATGTTATTTTAACGCTAGATGTAAATTTTAAAGTACGCGAGCAACCCGATTTAGATCCTCGTCGGCACTAATGATGATGTTTTGTGCAATTTATAGTGCTGATTTACCACTTTCTGAGATATATATAGCGAAATACTGCAAACTGACTGACTGACTGACTCATCATGACATCTCTAAAACAATACACCCTACTGACTTGAAATTTATTATACTTAGTTACTCATTTCGAATGTAGACTGCAAAGTAAGAACGAATTTTACGATATTCCCATCAAAATAAAATCTTGATACTTTACATCTAGGTTCCGCAATTAAATATTTCTTTATATAAAAGCTCCATAACCACTGACCTCTATATATACAAGTACGCTGGACTGGCTATACCATAGAAAATGACTGTGCCAATTTGAAGCGCCGCTAAAGGATGTCTTTAAAAATAAAATTGACATAATATGTCAAAGTCTGTTGTCTCATTTATATTGTCTTATTTAATAAGTCCGTATTTTGAACTTTTAAACTAAAAAACGAAAGTATTTTATGTTGTTTCATCGTGTATAATATTAGTTACATAATAAGAATTATTTTTACTAATAATGAGAGTGTGCGTAATCTGTAAAACTCGTTACCAAAAGGGAAGTGGTATAACATTTCACAAGTAAGTGAATTTGCAGCAAATATTAAACAAATTAAAACCATTTGATAATATAAGTACTTAAAAATTTGTTTCTAATCTTAATATTATATATAACAACATCTTTGGCTATATATTACTGATTTTTGATAAACAATATAATACTTATCGATGTTCTTTCCTACCCATATCTGATAACAAACAAAGTTGCCAACAACAGTTGATTATCAAATGTTTATTAATTAACAGGTTTCCACTTGAACCTAGACTAAAAATATGGCTTAAAAGCATAAATATTGTGAATTGGCGTCCGAAACAAAATGATCATATTTGTTCCAAACATTTCACAGAAGACTGTTTTATTAGACATGAGAACTGCACCACTTTGAAAAAGTGCAGTATACCGACCATATTTTCTGGTAGTACCAGTACCAGTAAGTATAAAGGTATTAGATTATTATTTCGAATGATTTTTTATTTCTTCTTTCCTCATTTTCCACCAAACTCAAGGGCCATAGCCAAGTGTCGAAAGGTCACCTGATGATGTCGAGCCACGTTGTATGTGTTTTAGTGGGCTGCGGCTAGAGGAGATTCCTCTCCCTGTACCGCTGTAGTCGAGGTGGAGTCGTAAGGGAAGAGGAGTGTTGGTATGGCGATTGGCGATGCGCCACTCGTCTATCTTTTGCGACTTTGGTGAGGCTGCACCACTTGATGCTTTCAAGTGCTCGTTTTTCCCTGGCTCCATTCACATATCGGGCTCGGGGAGTCCGTAGTGCAGGTGGAGTTAGAGGACGTGAAGAGCAGTGTGGCTTGTTTCTGGTGCGCCTTACCTGAGAATGACTAAGGAGGGGCCGCCATTGGACGGCTGGCGGCGTAGGGGCCATAGATGTGCATGAAAGCATTTCCGTGGAACTGCCAATTTGCGGCGGAGGTAGAACACGATGGGGTTTTAGTAAGTGCGACTCTAGAGATTTAATTATCTCTCGAGTCTCAAAATTTAATTTGTGCCTTAACTTCATAGTGGCACTACTTTAGTTTCCTTCTTATTTAGAAATTCTTGCCATCGTTTACATTCACGGTTTTTGGCAGCTTCCTCTCGCACAACATCCACCGACAAAGATAATCAAGTGTTCGATCAAGAACCCATGGATTGCGATACGTCAAGTCACCCAGAATACGTGGCACTGCCGAAGCTGGAAAGCTTAGGAGCTAGTGCAATATGCGCCGATAAAGGTGATCCGTATTTTGATCTCAAAACTATGGAAGTAGATACGTTGCTGCCTCCAGAATACATGGAGCTGCCCGAGATTGAGAGCCTGGAAAGTTCTTCTTTTTTATGTTGGTATCTTGATTTTTCTTTTCTTTTTTATTACAAACAAACCGTGGCAAATGTCATGTGTAATTTTCTTAATTGTTGTTTTTTCGTGTTATTTATCAATATAAATTTGGTATACAGGTCAGAACACAAGTTGCTACCGGGAACAGACTGTCACTTCAAAGAAGGTTTTGTCTATTTCTGAAGTCCGTAATAATATCAAGCATGATCATCGTTATGAATACTCCCCTAGATCATCCAATAAGACATTGGAACGAGTTCAGAAATCTTTGAAAAACACACGAGCTCGTATAAAAGTCCTATCCCAACATGTGAAACGATTAAAGGTCAGAATTACTTGTTTAAGAAACGTAATTATTGAATTAAAGAGAAGAAAATTAATTAACGATGACTGTGCAAATCTATTACATCTGTATGACGACTTCAAGCCACAATTGTTTAAAAGGATGATATTAAATACTGGTAAAAATGTCAGCCATGCTAAGTATCCCCCGGAATTAAGAGCTTTTGCTATAACTCTCCATTTTTACTCACCAAAAGCATACGCTTTCGTCAGAAAAAAGTTTAATATAGCATTACCACATCCAAGGGTAATACGCTCCTGGTATAGCTCTATAGATTCGAATCCGGGGTTCTTAGTTGAAAGTTTTAATGCTTTACTACTTAAAAGTAACCAAGCAAAACAGAATGGAGAAACACTAATTTGTGCTTTGATCATAGACGAAATGAGCTTAAAGAAAAGTTGCTCTCGCAGTCGTGATGGTGTAACGCGTGGTTATGTTGATTTTGGCATTGATTCCGAATGTAATGATTTACCCGATTGTAAGGACGCATTGGTTTTTATGATTGTTCCGTTAAAAGGCCATTGGAAAATACCAATCGCCTATTTTTTTATTAATGGGTTGCCTGCTGAAACAAAGAGTGCCTTAATTAAACAGGCTTTAATTCGCTTGCACGATGTTTCAGTAAAAATATGCTCCATAACTTTAGATGGACCACCCGAGAATTTTTCTACGGTAGCTAAACTAGGGGTAGTGTTGAAAGCAGGAAACGACACTAAACCTTTCTTTTATCACCCAATAGACAAGAACCACAAGATTTATGTAGTATTTGATCCCTGTCATATGCTTAAAAATATTAGAAATTGTTTAGGTGACTTAAAGGTTTTAAAGGATCACGAAGGGAATTCAATAAAGTGGGAATATATTGAAAATTTGGCAGCATTGCAGGAATCTGAGGGCCTGAGGTTAGGAAATCGACTAAGGAGTTCGCATATACATTATAAAAAAATGATAATGAAAGTTTATCTTGCAGCTCAAACACTTAGTAGCAGTGTAGCAGATGCAATTGAATTTTGCGACATTATTTTACAACTTCCAGAATTTAAAGGTACAGCTTCAACAGTTAGATTTATAAGAGCAGTTGACCGTATTTTTGATTTTTTGAATGTAAGAAATCCATGGGGGTGTGGATATAAAAGTCCACTCAGGACTACAAACGAGAAAAGGTGGAGGTCTAAAATAATGGAGGAAATTAATTACCTTAGCAAAATAAAACTACATGATGATAGATTGGTGGTACAATCACGCCGTAAAGCAGGTTTTTTGGGGTTTTACAATGCAGTTATTTCTGTTCTTCATATTTACGACAGCTATGTTAAAGCAGATAAGCCTGAACTTAAATATTTGTTGACGTACAAGTTAAGTCAAGATCACTTGGAATTATTTTTTTGTGCGATTCGTAGCCGAGGTGGTTGGTGTCCAAATCCAACTGCCGCTCAGTTTGTAAACGCATTTAAGCAATTGTTAATTCACCATGAAATAACTAATTCCACGGGCAATGTCCAGGGAAACGACTTATCAATATTAGCTGTATCTTCTGGTTCTTCAAAAGGGGCTAAAATCAACAAATTTAATGTAGATGACTATAGCAATGCTGAAAATATACGTACAATAAAAAAATATCGTTTAGAAGAAATAGATTCGCCAAACCTACATGATGAAATAAGTGAATTTTTACACCTGTTTTGGGCAGTACCTGATTCAAACATAAACGAAACGTCTAAACAGTGTGTAGGATATATTGCAGGATTTGTTATTCGAGCGATACGAAAGAAAATTAGATGTGACGATTGCTTGATAGCTTGCGAATCTGTACCACAAGATCCTGTGTCGAATCGCAGAAATGGTATTGCTCTCGTTGTACAAAAAACGAGGGGCGGTTTAACTATGCCTTCTACAAGTGTGGTAAATATTTGTTTATTGGTTGAGTCATTATTCCGCCATGCTGTTAAAAATAATAATGGTAAACCTCCGATAGAACCAAATTTTTCTGCAATATTAACTGCAAAGGTACTAAAAGATCTTATAGTTAAAACGGAAATATTGTTTCCTGATCTACAATACCATTTTAAGGACACTTTGGTTTCAGATAATTTTACTAGCCACTTTCACATTCTAGTAAAACATATTATCATCAAATATATAGAAATCCGTCTGTATGCAGCTACAAAAACTTATTCCCTGTACATTACAGGCGATAAAGTACGTAATTTTTTGTCTCGTCAAATTATTTGGGCTCGTCAATGATATAATAATAATAATATTACATTCTATTACAGCCTATAAAAGTCAACTGCTGATAATAGGCCTCCTTCGAAGATTGTCTCATGGGGAATTTTGTTTTAGTTGCCAGTTACCACGCTTGGCAAGCGGGTTGACAACCACGGTTTTGTATTTTTAGTCGTTATTAGGAAGACGTTGCTGGCCATCTCCTGTTCCAGTTTTCCTCTGTCGCCTCTTACGAGACTCTCAGGATGATATGGGCCAGTGAAAATTCTTACACCACCGCTACACGGAGTAACAACTTTTACATAAGGAAATATTAAAATAGTTTACTTCCTTTTCTGCTTAAGAGTAATTCCTAAAAAACTGCATCTGCGACTGATCATCGCTGTTGGTAATAAGAAGTTGTTTAATTTGTTGTTTCCTCGCTTGAAGGCTAAGTATAGCCATTCAGAGAGGACACGTAGCTAGCATTCTTGGGACGATACCACGGAAAGTAGGACTGTATGATAATTTCAGTTATTTTTTATTTTATTTTTTAATATTGTTATTTTAATTTCGATAATGACATTGTAAATAACTGAAAACTATGTAATTCAAAGTTTATATTTTTTTATATATTATCTTGCTAGCTCGTAAATATCGTTAAAAACTTGGAACAGTTATATTGTATAATTCGGAATGATAATACAATCATCGAAATATAATGATATATAACTTTCTGTAACTTTCAAATTAATAGTCCGTATAATACGCATGCCACCTAGTGTCAGTTAATTATACCATGCGTATAATCTTCGCACAAGTGCAACCAATAAGTTAAAAAAGTTTTACCGCAATCTGATGAACGGCATGGCATCGTAGAAAGTACGAGCAAACATAAATTTTTATATAGTAGAAAATATTTTACAGTCTATAGACAGACCTATAGTTGATTAGAATAGGCGTTATTATAGCAGCTGATTTGTTTTTTATAATACTAGAACTAAATGAACGGTTGACAATAAATTATTTTTGGAAATTATGTTTTTATTTTTATTTTGTGTAGTTAGTTTAATCTTAATAATTTTTTAGTTGAATGGTCTAAGGGCTACAATGGTTATCCGAGTACAGAACCAGAGTACAAAACTAATCCAACTGTAGAGATGTGAGAGACAGGGTGACGTAATATCCCCGAAATACTTTACCGATGCATTGGAAGAAATTTTCAAGCTACTGGACTGGAAAGGATATGGTATTAACGTCAATAGTGTGTACGTCACTCACCTTCGATTTGCCGACAATATAGTCCTTATGGCATAATCGCTGGAGGACCCACGCACTATGTTCAATGACCTCAATAGTGTCTCCCAACGGATGGGTCTTAAGATGAACATGGACAAAACAAAAGTCATGTGTAATGTCCATGTCTCACCTATGCTGGTGGTTTTTGGGAGCACTTAGCTGAAGTTGTTGACGAGTATTTTTACTTGGGAGTCCAACTAGGTAAGTTCAACTTCGACCGACGGGTCAATCGACGGATTCAACTAGGCTGGGCAGCGTTCGGAAGATTACAACACATCTTCTCGTCAGGAATACCTCAAAACTAGATTGTACAACCAGTGCGTGTTGCCAGTTTTGACCTATGGATCTGAGACGAGGTCTTTCACTGCTGGGGAAGCTCGAAGTTTAAACTTAGGAATGAGTATATCTGCAGCAGAACTAGAGTGACCGACATCGCCCGATGGATTAGTAAGCTGAAGTGGTAATTGACCGGCCATATAGCTCGAAGAACCGAATACCGATGGGGAAAAAAGGTTATCGAGTGGCAGCCTCGTACCAGCAGGTGAAGTGTACTACGTTCCCCCACTAGATGGAGTCAAAACCCGGTGAGACATGCAGGAAGTTGATGGATGCAGGTGGCTCAGGACCGTGCTTTGTGGCATTTCTTGGGGGAGGCCTATGTTCAACAGTGGACTTGTGAAGGGTTTTAATGATGATTAATGATTATTGCATTATATTAATATGATATATAAATAGAATGAACGTTACGGGTGGAGTCCATCTATCCATAGAGTCCATTCTATTTATTTAGGTACGGTAGGGTATAGAATTTTCATCGATATAATTTGGTACACTGTCTTATCCCTATTATTAGTTCCGTGGACGTGCACTTTTGCTGTCAGCGCCAAAATGGCGGAAATCAAATCGCTTCATCATGTCACGTCTATAGCCAGTCCAGCGTACTTGTATATATAGAGGTCAGTGTCCATAACCCTTTTATAATGAGATATGCCATGTATAGCCTGTTGCTTTTACAGCCTCTTAAAAAACAAATATAAGCTTGTAATACCGGTCACTAAACTCCACAGAATTAGTAATTCATTTATGGGGCAATGCATACGCTTTTACAACGAAATCCCAGAAAATGTACAAACTTTGTCATTAAACAAGTTCAAAAGTTTTATTAAAGAAAAATTGTACAAAAAGGGTTATTATAATAGCAAAGGTTCACATTTTGACTGCGGGTGCTATCGGGCGATCAGCTTGATCAGTTTAGCAAGTAAAGTTTACTCGAAGGTTTTGACACGTAGGATGAAGAGATCGGAAGATATGGGAGGCACAATGCGGATTTAGACCTGGAAGAGGATGCACGGATCAAATGTTTTCTCTCCGCATGATCACGGAAAAGCTTCTGAGTGTTAACCAGAGGATTTTCTGTGCTTTTGTGGATCTGGAGAAAGCGTTTGATAAGGTTATAAGGAAGAAAATGTGGGAACTGTTGCCGGGATATGGTGTGGATGGTCGATTGTTAAGGGCTGTGCAGTCACTTTACTATGACTGTAAAGCCTGTGTGCGGGTAGTGCATGACCTGTCACCCATGTTTAGCGTCCAAGCGGGCGTAAAACAGGGTTGTGTCATGTCTTCCTGGCTGTTCATACTGTATCTCGACAGCTGTTTACAGAAGCTGAAAAATAGCTGTTTGGGTGTGAAATTGGGTGACATAAAAGTAAATTGTCTGCTGTATGCTGATGATGCAGTGCTTATTGCACCATCAGAAGCAGAACTGCAGGCATTAGTCACGTGTATGAAAGAGAAATGTGAAATTGAAGGTCTCCGTTTGAATGCTAATAAAACTAAGGTTCTGGTATTTGAAAAGGACGAAGAGAGAACGAAATGTGAAATAGGGGAAAATCAGGAACGTCTAGAACAGGTAAATGAAATTGTATACTTGGGGAGTGCTTTCAGCCGGGATGGAAGATGTGATTTAGATGTGGATAGGCGCGTCGCTGCCGGAAACAAAGTCAATGGTGCCCTGAATGCATTAGTCAAAAGGCAAGGCGTGGTGAAGAGTGCACGCCTTGCAATACATAACGCAGTGTCGGTACCGACTTTGTTATATGGCAGCGAAACCTGGGTATGCCAGAAGAAGCATAAAAGCAAGTTGAATGCAGTGGAGATGCGATCTCTTCGTAAAATGTGTGGCGTTACCATAGCCGATCGAAAGCGAAACGAAGAGATTCGCAATATGGCAGGATTGAAAGATGACCTTATCACAAAAATTGGTAGGGACGTACTCCAATGGTTTGGGCACGTTGAGCGAATGAGTGAAGACCGAATGGTGAAGAAAATACATAGAGCGAAAGTAAATATTAAAAGGTGTCGAGGTAGACCGAGACTAACTTTCGAAGACCATGTGAGCAAATTGCTCGAAGAGGGGAAGGTCAAGAGTACTCGGATACCTAGACGTGCATGTATGAAGAAGTTAATGAACCTGAAAGAAGCGAAAGAGGTATGTAAGGATCGTGACACTTGGCGATCTGTTCTCTCTGGCTACCCCGTTAGGGATTGTGCGTGAAGATAAGTAAGTAAGTAAGTAAGTATAATAGCAAAGAATACATAAATGAAAATAACCCTTGGGAATGAGGTGATCACCACTATGCTGATTATATAAAAATTACATCCAGTAATTGTACAAAATAAATTATTGTAAAATAAAATACTTATGTGTAAAAAAAAGTTCCGCTGGGTTTCTTGCTGGTTCTTCACAGGACAAAAGTTTTTTTCCGAACCAGTGGTATAAAAATGACTTTTAATAAGTATTATGCAATAATCTGTATTGAATAAAAATCATTCATTTAATTTAATTTCATCTACTGCTGAAAATAGGCCTCCCCCATACATTGCGTTCTAAGGAGGATATTTGCCATACTTGCCACGTGTGGTAATCAGGAAGTCGCTGCTCATCTCCTATTTTGTTTCCCTCTGTCGCCTCTCACGACACCCACGGGATGATATGGGGTAGTGGATATTCTTGCACCGCCACTACTTAGATTATATCTAGGCTGTAACTTTACTCTAGTCTTAAACTTGGCTTTAAAAATCTTTATTTACTCATTAAGACTAATGTCACATGAAATTTAAAATAAATCACACAGAAGTAAACATAAATGAGGGTAGATCGAAATTAAATAGAAGTTGCAAGTTAACTGCGTAAGAGCGATGTTTCAAGTATTGATAAAATAAGACGGTGGTCCAAGTTATATAATGTCTTGTTTTTTAATGTGGTCTAATAATTTTTTCTTGAAAATATTGCGCGAACTTGACTTCAATTATTTTTTAATGAATATTGTTTTTTAACGTAGACAGAGAAACCTATAGACAAATTGACGCCTTCTTTCGCATTCGCACACGAAAGAGATAGATTTATGCATACGTCTTGCATAGAAATGAGATAGAGCGGTGTGATTGTTTGTCCCTTTCTCCGTGCCGGTTTTTTTGTTTAGCAAACTCAGTTTGCTAAACAACTTTAACAGCGTAGCGATTTAAGGAGTTTACAAGTTGGTTTAAGTGAGAAAAAAGTGTTTTGTGAGCTTCAGATTGGTGAATCTTGGTAAGTTCAGTTCTTAGTACAGTTAAAATTTTTATCTAAATGTGTTTAAAAGTCATAAAGATTATTGTATAACCTAAAAATTCGTTATCGTCCTTTATCACTCGAGGCCACGCCGATCATTAGTCTATAGGTTTATCTGTCTACGTTTTTTAATTAGTATATTTGTCTCTTTTACTCCTCTCTCTTCTTCTATGTTATGGTCATTGATCTATCTATAGGATGTTGTCTTTTAGTACATAAGTTATTTTTCTATAATTCAGTGCACCTTATCCATTAATCTTTTTATTATTTAAAAAAAATGGGTTGTCTGGAAGAAATAGCTACGTAATTAGACCGCTTTTGCTTTTCCCTCATTATTTGTTAATTTTTTGTTACATTTATCTATTCATGGTGAACAATAAAGAGTATATTTTATTATACTTTAATGTATTTCCTTTTGCTACCATAAACCTTTATCAACCTGCCTGCTCTAGATATATTTTTTAATTGTAACCCCATTTAGACCTTTAATATAGTAAGTTACTATAGTATAAAACAAACCCTAGATATCGGTAACTAAAATATTATAAATTTAAAATATTAATAGTATTAATTCCTTACCCCATGTATTGCTGTTGATACCCCGCAAACTGGCCCGCGTAGGAATAGCCCTGCACACCCTGGACTCCTTGCAGGAAGCCGCCAAGCTGCTGAGGATATGTGTTGTACCAGTACGAAGCTGGGGGCACACCACCGGTGGTATACGCGGCACCGAAGGGACTGTATGCTGTGCCGCCGAGCTGGTAGAAAAACACAAAAAGTTATGTAAGGGCTTAACCCTTATACATCCTGTTATCTCGTCTTCAGACCAGTAAAAAACGTCTCCGGTTCTCTTCATTCAGCATACGAAACACAGCAGCATTAAGCTGCTATTCATGTTAGTTTTCTGTGAAAGTATGGTCCTTTCCTGGTCGAGCTGACTCATTCTCAGTTTCTGACCGAAGCTTAGGCTTTGACTCGGCCAAAGCAATTTATGTGACTCGGACTTTTTTGAGCGGAAAAATACACCTTAGGGGAAAAGTTTGACTTTGGCTAAAGTGGGCAGACGCGGACGCTAGCAAGCGCCGAAATTGAACGAACTGAAATGAAGAGCGAGAGTGAGATGGGTTTTCACCATCTCTAGATCACCTTCTAGAGGTGATTAAAATTACCTTTTATATTACAGTCAGCATAAAGCATTAATTTAAAAGTTTTTAAAGTATTTATATAAGAAAAGAAGATATTTCTTTTTGTATAGAGAATGGGCCCACCACGAATTATAGCGATACTTAATGAAATCGATAACATAATCACTAACGCCTGTCAACTCAGAGGGTTGTGATTATGGTAGGCATCTTTGGTATCTTCTACAGACTTCCATTTGGCACGATCCTGACACACCTCTCTCGCCTCCTTCACATCCATATACCTACGCACATTGATTTATATATTTATACATGCTCGTTGGTTAAGGGTACTCTTAATTTGGCCCATTTGTAATATATACCCTATTTGGTCGACAAACTTTCGCTTAGGACGTCCCTTTCCGACTCTGCCGTTCACTTCTGCAACATAAAGGAGATGGCCAAAAATTGTATGAACTTGTGCCCCAGACTGTACAGAGATGAAATCTATGTCATTTGAAAGTAGGCACAGGTTTTTTATATAAACTTTTACATTTTTTAAAGTATTAGAAAACTGTATGTAGCCACTCAGTAGTAGACAAAAGTTATGAAGATTTAAAAAAGTTGATTTTGGCAGTCGGTTTTTTATCATAATTACACAATGTAGATATTAATAAAGTTCCAATTCATGAGTGTGAATTAGGTTAATGTATATGCATGATGATTAGGATGTATCCTGGGTCAGCTTTAGTAATCTGCTGCACGATTTATGTGACTATTTTAGAGTGAAGGCAATGATGCGATTGATTACCATTTAGCTGCTTTTTATGCCGGAAATCTTTATTTATCGAGATATCGATAGTTAAAGTTTTGAGGTTATATTCGGTTGGCTAGACATCTGGTATTTGATTTTGATAATGTTTTTAGTCTAGGAGGCTTGTTAGGGTTAATCTTAAACCTATTACACTGTTTTTAGATGTCGGAAATGCATTTTTTCAATTACAAAAAATAGTGTAATATGTCAATTTGTTTTCATATTATGAAGTAGATTTCAGATACTTGATTTTTTTTTAATTTTGTTTTCAATTTAGGAGGATTGTCAGGGTTAAGCCGAACCATTTACACTGTTTTTGGATTTCGGAAATGCCTTTTGATTTAATTACGATAAAAATAAATTTCACTTTAAATTACATATAACGAAACGCAAATATGTCAATTTGTTTTTTTTTAACACAGATACACTCATAAAAAAGTTAATCACTCGGACCCAGACAATCCATTTGTGGCTGGAGATGGGACTTATATACAACAAATTGAGTTGCAGTGGAGAGCAGTCAAGAGGTTTTTCAGAAAACAAAATTATAACAATTCACATTACATTATTTCATTTACCACTCTAGTAGCAGAGTTAAGAGCAACTAGACTTTATATATAAAATTGGTCGAATCGCTTCTAAAACCGAATTAGCACACCCTGACTCCATGTAGTCTTGTCTGCTCTACCCCTAGAGTGTCGGGGACTGCTCTTCCGTGTAACTACACACGGAAGACCCCGCCCGCTCGCCTCCGCAGCTTCGGCTTATTGGCTTCGGACCAGCCTCAGCCGCTGCGGCTCGCACAGGTGCCTGCAATTTGCTACGCAAGGGCGAACGGGCTGCACTTCCCG
The DNA here is from genome assembly GCA_907164705.1 of Parnassius apollo. NCBI lineage: Eukaryota > Metazoa > Arthropoda > Insecta > Lepidoptera > Papilionidae > Parnassius > Parnassius apollo. Next base: position 532,794 of record CAJQZP010000103.1, on the reverse strand, counting down.
CAGTGCCGAAGCCGTTGCAGAAGTAACTGCGTCAATATTCCTTTATAAAAAAGTGAGGTTATGATTTTACAAAAAAAGGGGGTTTCCGGCACTTCCCTTTCGGGAGGTTCCTATCCCAGCCCCCACCCTACTCGGCGACCATATATTCATGCGGCAGACTATTAAAAAAAATCATAAAAAAAGGGTGGGGGGGGGGTTACGGCAATTCTTTTAGGGGGAGATTCCTACCCCTCCCCCCATCTACCCGCCCACTCGGCGACCATAAATTCGTGCGGCAGATTACTAAAGAAATACCTGTATCCTAACTGGTTTAGCTAAAAAAAACAAGGACAGCAGTTTGTTTCAGTTTTTGAAATTATTATTTGTAACTAGTTTTTGTAACATTACTATTATTGATCGAAGTATATTAGATAGAAAATAATTAAACTACGTATTACACCCTTTATAATTAGTGGAGCCCTCGCGTGGGCTACGGCACTTATTAAATAAAAGTAAAATAAGATAAAAAATAAATACGTAGGAAAAGCGTACATAATATACATATCAATATCATAATATACCAAGTGCGAGTGACACTTTGACTAAAGAGTATAATAAGTATATAGGGTTTTGATGCTTGACGGACGGATTCAGTGTTGCAAGTACTAAAGTAAAATAACCAAAGAGTATAGTAAATATATAAGGAAAAAAATAGCCCTATCCTATAATGTAACGTTACATGTTTAAGCAGTTGCTGTATTAAACTAATAAATAAAATCCTATCCTTTAATGTATTTTGATGTATTAATTCATTAATTGAAGGCTTGTTTTTATACATAACATCATAAATAAAGTATTTTTATGAGTTTAACTATTGTTTTTTCCTTACTCCGACCTTTTTAAGTATTATATGGCCACATTAAAGGTGCTATAGAGTGGCTTCTAGGAAAAGAAATCCCTTTAAATACTTTTAAACATGATTATTTTTCAACAGCTGCTATGAAATGTTAATAGTTATTCCAAATTGTTTTTTTTTATTTTATTTAAATTAATAGAAATAGTCTTATTTTTGTACAGCTTGGGGCACATTTTGACCATCTCATTTGTTTTATCACTCTTCCTCATTCATTCTTTCTACATGACCATTAATGAAATCCATGTCGATTTATTCCTTATAATCAATAGATTACAATAGTAATATTAGTTTCATAGCATCTAAACGAAGTTCTGAGAAGTTAACAATTAAAATATGAATTCGAACAATAACCTAAAAACAAACTAAAAGCGATTGTCTAGTAGTTTGTACCGGTATTATACGAGTATGTTAAAATATTATACTATTCAATAATTAATACTATAAAACAAAGTTGTAGGTACATTCAGCATTTACCTAGGCTGTACTAAAAGTATCGGGAATGGAATATTTCCACTGTTCCTGTCATATTAAAACCTTTTTAATTGAAAACTCCTTGGTTTTAAAAATCGAATACTATTTATTTATTTAAAAAAAGATTTTCGGTCTTGTTACAAGGTTTTGTCAAACTTGTTTAGTCGTTGAGAAACTGGAATTCATCATCATCATCATCATCATTTACAGCCCCTCACAAGTCCACTGCTGAACATAGGCCTCCCCCAAGTAATGCCACAAAGCACGGTCCTGAGCCACCTGCATCCATCGACTTCCTGCATGTCTTACCAGGTCGTCACTCCATCTAGTGGGGGGTTGCCCTTCACTACGCCTACGGGTACGGGGCTGCCACTCGAAAATTCACACTGGAATTGACTCGAGAAAATTCAAGAGCGATGATTTATTATGACTTTCGAAGTGGTTTAACACAAAAACAGTGTGTTGACCGGATGATTTCTGCATTTGGTGATGAAGCCCCATCCAAAACCACAATTTATCGCTGGTTTGCTGAATTTCAACGTGGACGATCCCCGTCAAGGTTGTCAAACGTTGATGCTGTGCGTAAGCTGATTGAGGAAAATCGACATGTGAAATACCGCGAAATTCAGGCAACTTTAGACGTTGGCATGAGTCAAATACAAATAATCTTGCATGAACAATTAGGTGTAAAAAAAGTTGTTTTCCCGATGAATACCGCATTCGCTCTGTGAAGAGCAAAAAAGCGGCTCGCGTTACTTGGTGCGTGAGAACTCTCGAAAGATTTCACGCAGGATCCCCAAATGCTGTATACAACATCGTATCAGGTGACGAATCCTGGATATACGCGCACAAACCCGAAACAAAGGACCAGTCACGAGTTTGGGTGTTCGAAAATAAGTTAAAGCCAACAAAAATTGTTCGTTCACGGAGTGTTGCAAAAATGGTGGCCACGTTTGTGTCCAAAACCGGCCATGTTACGACTATTCCTCTTGAGGGACAAAGAACGGTTAATGCGGAATGGTATGCTAGCATTTGTTTGCCACAGGTCGTTTCTGAATTCCGTAAAGAGATTTGCAACCGCCGCATCATCCTCCATCACGACAATGCGAGTTCTCACACCGCACACAGAACAAAAGAGTTTTTAGAGCAAGAAAACATAGAATTATTAGACTACCCGCCGTACAGCCCCGACCTAAGCCCTAATAATTTCTGTACTTTCCCCAAAATAAAGAATAAATTACGTGGACAGAGATTTTCATCACCTGAAGAAGCTGTGGACGCCTACAAAACGGCCATTTTGGAGACCCCAACTTCCGAATGGAATGGTTGTTTCAATAATTGGTTCCATCGTATGGAAAAATGTGTCAAATTTCGCGGAGAATACTTCGAAAAGCAATGAATACATTTTTAAATAGTAATGTTGTGTCACTTCCTTGATTCCCGAAATTTTCAGTGCCGCCCTCGTATAGGTACTTTAAGATCGATTCAAAATCCTTTCAGTAGTTTCGGCTAAATGTAGTACCTGTTTGTGCGCAAATGTGGTATGGATACTAATTTTTACAAGTAATTTTAACCAATCATCAATTGAATTTCTTAGGGTTTGTAAGTCTTCAGCTTTAGCCGGAGGTCGTGGCGATAGCCGATTGTTCAGCTTGGTTTTTGGCTTCGGCCAGAAATCGACTTTCGGTCGGACAACTGCTACAACCATAATATAGCTGCAGCATAAAATTAGATATGAAGGAAGGAGTATTTGAATTAAAGATGTATTGATTATTATCTATAGTTCTTCTTCTTTTAAATTATGGCTTCTCTTGATAGAATTATCTATAGTTATTTGAACCATAACCGTTATCTATAGTTAATCTTTTATTTTCATTAAAAAAAGTTACAGCCTATACGAGTATACGTCCCACTGCTGGGCACAGGCCTCCCCTCATTTCTGAGAGGGTTTTAGGGCAAGGAAGTGTCCGCCGCGCTGCTCCAATGCGTGTTGGCGAACTTCACATGTCTTCGTAATATTTTTTTTCTTATTTCTCAGACATGCAGGTTTCCTCACGATGTTTTCATTCACCGCCGAGCACGAGGTAAATCAGCACTTAAAATTGCAATTGTACAATTTCATTGGTGCCGGCGGGCATCGAACCCGGGTTAGTCGCGTTCTGTTATATTTACAGCGAGCGTCAACCATCTGAGCTACCACGGCTCTTTTTTTTCATATTTTTACATTGATCGGAATTCATCTACTTGTGTTATAATCCAGCTCCTTTTTCGCTTCGAATAGTAGTAGTAGTAGACCATCATCCACGAAACAACATGCGACACTACTGGTCGTCTCTACTTGGCTGAAGATCCTTTTAGTCCAGTGTTTAGGTTAGGTTAGGCTTCTAAAAAACGTGACGTGGCGATTGCACATTGGTGTCCACCCAGTGCTTATTCTCAGTATTTGCTTCACAAACTGGATTTCTTATGTTCATTAAAACCAAAACTGTGTTTTATGTAGATGGTTTTTTACGTAGCACGCTGCAGCTATATTATAGTTGTAGCACGAATGGGTCGTCTGGACTGGAACAGAACCACGCTCTCACAGAATACCAGCGTAAAATACTAGCATAATGCTGCTGTGTTTCGTACGAAGACCCATTCTACTGAAATCGAGGCATTCCGTCTTAGTACTCACGGGTGACAACGCATCTGCATTTTGATTCTTAATTGAGGGTAAATGTGAATTTCTATGGGTCGCAGCATCCACTTACCATCTGGTGGACTGTGTACTCGTTTGCCACCCAATGCTATAAAAAATGTAGATGGTTTTGGTGATCGGAGTAATGTGTAACATGCGTATAATACGAGGAACGATACGGTGCATGACTACGTCCCGTCTCATCATCACAGCCATTCACAAGTCTACTGCTGAACATCGGCTTTCCCCAAGAAATGCCACAAAGCAATAACCACCTTCATCCATCGACTTCCTGCATGGATCATCTGTGAGGGCCGCCCCACTCTTCGCTTATCGGTCAAGGCTGTCATTCGAGAACCTTTACCCTCCGTCGGTTGTAGGTTCTTTGGGCTATATGGCCGCTTTATTGCCACTTAAGCTTACTCCGTCCGTCTATCCGTTGGACTATGTCATTTATACTCTGGTTCTACCGCGGATATCCTCTTTTTAAGTTTATCACGGAGAGAAAATCCAAGCATAGACCTCTCCATAGCACACTGAGTGACCTTGAACTTCTTCATATGGCTAGCAGTGAAGGACCACGTCTCAGATCCATGAGTATCACTGGCAATATGCACGGGTGGTACAATCTTGTTTTCAAGTTTCGAGGTATAACCTGAGGAGACGTGTCGTAATCTCTCGAACGCGCTCCCAAGCCTAGTTGAATCTTTCGATTGATCTCTCGGTCGAATTTGGACTTACCTAGTCGTACTATTTGTCGTAGGCTAACATATTCGTCGATAGCTTCGAGCGTAATGCTCCCAACAACTACTAGCATAGGTTTGACATGGAGGTTACACGTAACTTTTGTTTTGTCCATGTTTTATTTTAAGACCTATCCGTTCGGAGACTCTATTGAAGTTAAATGACCTCAATAGTGTCCGCGAACGTTGTGCTTAGTATTCAGGTCTGTAATATCATATCATCTGGACATATATAAGACTGTAGTATCATCGTCGTCGTCACAATTAGGCGTTTATAATGAAGTAACAACATGGCCATCATAGACTTATTATTTCTTATTTTAATATTCCCTTTGACGAGTTTGTATTACGTCTTAGTTAAGTACCTTCCAAAATTAATTTCAGTTAATTTGTTGTACCTTGTTATTTGTTGATGTAATTTAATTAAAACAGCTTTGCATAAACTGATGGAACATTATGTATTCCTTTAATAAACACTTCTCGGATCTGTCTCTATTAGTTAAATTTGCATTTGAAAGAAATTCCGCTGTGACATTATGAAATTTACATGCCTTAAGTGCCACTTAGTAATGTTTGTTGGAATGATTTTAATAATTTATGTTCGAGACAGTTTTGTTTTTCTTCAGATGTTGATTACGATTGCTATTATAATTTTAAATGATCTTGAACTTTTCTAGATTATATGTAATATATATGAGTGTTTTTAATTATTTATTTACGAAAAACTTCTCTGAAATAACGGTATAAAACGTATAAATATTTTTACACGTGGTAGAGACACGTTCAGTTACGTTATGGTTGTAGCACGAATGGGTCGACCGACCGGGGAAGGACCGCGCTCTTAAAAAATATCAGTATAAAATAGCAGCTTTATGCTGATGTGTATCGTATGTTGAGTGTAGAGAACCATTAGACAATAGAACTCTTTTTATTAGAAACGAGGCATTCGATCTTAGAGTTCAGGAATGACTACGCATCAGTATTTTATATTTAATCGATAATCAATGTGGATGTCTATGGACCACAGCATTCACTTACCATCATATCCTATAAATAACCTATCGAATGTCCACTGTTTAACGTAAGCATCCCCTATAGACTGCCATACTAGCTACGCTTGGGGGTTAGGAAATCGTAATTTCTTATTGTTTTCACTTGTTATCCGGAAGATGCAGCGGCCCGCCTCCCGATTCAGTTTACCTCTGTGACCACTAACGACACCTATAATATGGGCTTGTGTATATCCTTACGACGTCATTGCACAACTAGCACTAGTTGTCAAACAGTGGGCTTCAAACACTTCTGGTAAGGTGTGATGTGAAATGAACAACAGCTTAATAGCAGCTTACTGCTGCATCTGTGTTCGTATGGTGAGTGTAGAGAACCGGAAACCCTTTTTACTGGAAACGAGGCTTTCCATCTCAGTTCCCACGCGTAACAACGCATCTGCATATTGAGTCTTAAATGGTGATGAGTGCGGATGACTATGAATCACAGTATCCATTTACCGTCAGGTGGACTGTGTGCTAGTATGTCACTCTTATATAAAGATGAAGCTCATTTAGCTCACCTGTCCTTGAGCTTGTGCGTTGTTTGGATCGCCGGACTCCTTCCCCCAGGAGCACTTCACTGGCTGACCGTTGACGTCGGTGTTGTGGACTGCCACGATAGCATGGGTAGCACTTTCTTTCGTTGAAAATCTGAAACGTTGTTTAATTTGTATAATAATAATTATATTTGGATGAATGGAACCATTTTAATTCAAATATCAGCAATCAGCGATTCATCGCAGGTACTTTAAGTCTCTGCATATCCATTTGGGTGACAGGCGTCAGTGCTTATTGTATGTTTGTATTTTTAAAACGTTTTTACATTGCGTACGATGTTGTTGTCGTCGTAATGTTGCATGACTCTCTAGTGCCTCGGAATTGGGACCCAAATACATAATGGCAATTCACATACATAAATTTCGCAAGGCAAAAACAAACATAATGATTTCTTATATTTACGCGAACACTACACATTGAAATAATACTAGTTTTTACGGAATTTATCGCGTATATTTAACTTTTTAAATACCCGACGTTTCGAATGAATGAATGTGGTCTCTCCTACATAGGACAAACTAAAAGATCAATAAAAACCCGCGTTAAAGAACATATAGATGATGTGAAGAATCGACGCTCCGGGAAGTCTGCAGTCTGTGAACACGTACAGGATCGCCCCCCGTCACTACATCAGATTTGATAGACCGCAAATCCTCACTAAAGAACACCGATTCCTTCCAAGGATGATTCGCGAGGCTATTGAAATCAAAAAACATCCTAATTTCAATAGAGAAGATGGCTGGGTGCTATCATCTGCTTGGGATCCTATAATAAATAAAATTAAATCCCAACCCAAGCATACAACTGCAAGACTTCAAGATACCATAAGTTTATACTGCATAGATCGGAACAAAGGTTAACTTTTAATCTATGGTAACCGCGGTTAACTATGACATATGGACGTTGAAAATCTCAGTCCCGCCCGTGACCATGAGTGCTGTAAAGCATTCGAAACGTCGGGTATTTAAAAATATTATATTATAGCGATAAATTCCGTAAAAACTAGTATTATTTCAAAAACAAACATCCAGATACGGAACAATTATTTGTAGGCCATACAAATACTTGTTCCGAGCGGGATTCAAACCCGCTCGGAACAAGTATTTACCCTTAGCGCTGCAACGGCGCTAAGCCACTGCCCCACAGAGCCGTTTAAAAATTTTAAAACCATAGACTTGCCATTAAACTAATATGTACTAAGTCTAGTGGTTGTAGTGGCGCGACTACTGATCATGAGGTCCTGGGTTCGAATCCCGGGTCGGAAAAAAAATTAATTATTGAGTTTTTCCGTCAAGAAATTCTCAGTAGCTGCCTGGAGTCAGGAAGTTGGCGGTGTCTCACCCCCGTGCCTCGGAAAGCACGTAAAGCCGTTGGTCTTGTGCCTGAACTCTCTTCGGTCGTGTCGGTTTACCGTCCCATCGGATTATGAGAGTGAGGGAATAGAGAGTGCACCTGTGCTTGCGCATACACTTGGGTACTATAATCCTGCCCTGCGCCTATGGCTAGTCTCCGGTGAGGCCGACCGCCGTGACCGTAATTCGGTCTGGTGGACATTATTATTATGTACTACGTACTAGAACAGACACCGCGAACAAAATCGCTGCGGCAGTACGGGGCGCATGGTCAGAGGCACTGAGCACCATGTTTTTTTATTAGTGCAAGCAGCTATGCAGGTCGAAAGCTGATCGCTGCTACGGCTATAGTACATTGCTAAGCCCTGTATCTTCAATGAAGAGAAATAGTTGCTTAGCTGTGAGGAATTTCTATTGTTCTGGACTAAGTACGTAGTTTCCCAGATGAGTGCTAAGTTTTCGTATTAAGGGTTTTTCTATCTTTAAGGAACAGAACCGGCACATTCTTGAGTTGCTTAGTACCGAGATGGACATGTGCTTTTTTACACAACAGTGCCTTGTCAGGGCTCTTGCCAGAACACGCAGTTTATTCTTACTTGATTCCAGGGTTTCTGAAGCGGATTTACGATCATAAGCTCGAATTATGACAAAGACTATATAAGTTTGTAAGTTGCCGGGTCAAGTCGTTTTCAAAACCTGAAAACCAGATTGTACAATCAGTGCGTGTTGCCAGTGATGACTTACGGATCTGAGACGTGGTCCTTCACTGCTGGCCGTATGAGGACGCTCAAGGTCGCTCAGCGAGCTATGGAGAGGGCTATGCTCGGGGTTTCTCTGCGTGATAAACTTAGAAATGAGGATATCCTCAGTACAACCAGAGTTATCGACATAGCCCAACGCATAAGTAAGCTTAAGTGGCAATGGGCCGGCCATATAGCTCTAACAACCGACAACCGATAGGGTAAAAAGGTTTTCGAGTGGCAGCCTCGTACCGGTAGGCGTAGTGTAGGGCGACCCCCCACTAGATGGAGTGTAGACCTGGTAAGACATGCAGGAAGTCGATGGATGCAGGTGGCGCAGGACCGTGCTTTGTGGCAATTCTTGTGGGAGGCGTATGTTCACCAGTGGACTTGTGAATAGTTGTAATGATGAATGATGAAGTAAGTTTGAGCCCATGGGTTCCAACGCGTGTTACAAATGACCAAGTGTCCGCATCTGTTCTAGTACGTAGTATATATTACTTCAATGATACTTGATTAAACGCGCGTGTGACGCATGCAAGCACACTGATATTGAGATAAATTTTGTACTATTAAATAAATATGTTACTTTTATTTCAGTAACCATAATTTTAAACGTTTATTAGAAGGTTGGTACTAGTGGTTACACAACTTTAGGTTTAAATCTAGACAGTACTAGCGATAAGCCCCGATTTCGCTCGGGTGATTTCTGAATCTCGATAGCAGCGCCAACTACCGGGTTCGATTGTAAACATAAGCCATCCAGGATCCCACTCAAACTCACATATAAAATTACATGAAAATCGTTTGAATTTAGAGGTTTTGCTAAACTTGTAAGTATATAAATATCATAGATAGAAAAAAACCAGAAATAGATTAGACCAAATCATATATTTCTAATATATAAAAATCAGTGATTGCTTGTTCATATTCTATGCGACGCCATACCGTTCATTAGGTTGCAGGAAAACTTTGCCAACAATTGCAGCTTAATACTGCTGTGTTTCGTATGGTGAGTGTAGAGATCCGTAGACTGTTTTTTAACTGGAAACTAGGGATTCCATATGAGTACTAAGAAGTGACAACGCGTTTGCATTTTGATTCATAATCGAGCATAAATGTAGATGTCTATAGGCCACAGCATCCATTTTACCATCAGCTGGACTGTGTGCTCATTTCTCACCCTTATTTTATAAATCAAACTTATGCTTGCACTTGCGCGAACAACTTGCTCGCGTTTGACAAATTCATTTGAAAGTCATATATCTTTCAACTTAAGTGTATTATTATTCCTAATAAAACGATATAATGATACCAAATTCAAAACGATATTTTCATAATTATATCTTCTCCGACAGCAACGCGGCTACCACCACTACTTCATGATAAATTACTAAATGGCATCAGAAAACAAATAAATACGCATATAGCGTTTATAAAATTTCAGTACCTGATGAACGCATATCCCTTGTCCTTGAAGACCCGAATCTCCTGAATGGTGCCAAAAGGCTGGAAGGTCTTCTGCATGAGCTCCTCAGTGAGGCCGGTGGTCAGGCCGCCGCAGTACACCGTGCAGTTGGTGGGTGAGCTCTGGTTGTACACCTCGTCGAACGTCAGGGGCTTGGAGTTCACTGGAGAGAGATAAAAGGCATTTTTTAATTTGGACATGGTGGCTTAAGTAAAGTTTTACCACCTTAAATTAATTCATTCAACCATCCAAAAAAAGACTTTAAAATTTCATTTCCGAACATAGCCTCTCTATACATACATACCTATGTATATATTATATTGGATGAGCTTTTTTACCGTCCGGAAAAGAATAGGGTAACTTAATGATTTCTTATATTACGCGAACATTGCACATGATTAAAATCTTTCGGATTTGTTTATTTTTAGGGTTTGTAAACGGAATAGAAGCTTATGGCACTGATATTTTACAAAAAATAAAAACGTCACATCATTTTCTCAGACATGCAGTTTTCGTCTAAATTAATATAGATAATTTCCTTTAAAGTCTAGCGCATCATAAATTAGCACTTAAAAAGAAGAAATTAGCAAATTTATCGGTGTCGGTGAGGATCGAACCCGGGTAATTGCGTACTGTAAAATTTATGACATGTATGGCCTTTAGTTTTTAAACAATCATTATTAATCGCCAACTCAACTAATTCTTTTTTATTTACTGGTTCGGAAAATACCTCCAAGAAACGCAGCGGGATTACGTTTTATAGAAATAACATGTAACTTTGCAATAATTTTGTATAATTTTTAAAATATTTGAATTTCGTTAATTAAAATGAAATAATATACCTAGCGTGGTAGCGATCAACTCATTTCCAGGGGTTATTTTCGTCGTGGTCGTTTAATCGTGTTTGTACAGTTTTTCTTTATTAAAATTTTTTAATTTGTAGATTATTGTGAAAGGGCATACATTATACCCCATATATGAATTACAATTTTTTTAAGTCTAGTAACTGCCTTTACAAGATTGTGTTTGTTCCTAGTATTTAAAGTATGAACATCTTTGTTTCTATCAAAGATATTCATGTTTTTATATAAAAATTATATTATATTACATTTTTATATTGCGATGGTAAAATTAGTAAGTATATTATTTTTTTAAGTGTTCCAGAGAGATTCTTTACAATTTAGTTTATAAGTTACCCGTACGGTGATCTTTAGTGAAACATAATACCTATATGCTTTCTAGTATCAGTCGCGTACCCATTTCAAAATTCGTTGAAACGTTATGAAAGTAACTAAAATAAATCAATCTAGCTGTCAGCTGCAACATTGGTGAGACTTATAATTTTTCTTACAGCATATGAATTTTTTGTTTTGTTTTCTTACAATTTAATCTGCTTGCTAATTTGGATACATGGGGGACCCATTGAAGCTTCGCGTCGATAGTAATACCAAGAAAAACAGTGAAATCTACAAGACTCAACTCCTCCCCATTTTGCATTATATTGTTATTTGAATGTTTAACATCAGCATCGCATATTGTAAATTTAAAACATTTTGTCTCATTGCCGTTTAAGATCAAATTGTTGGTGTTAAACCAATGTACTGATTTCGATAGAGCCTAATTTATTTTTAGATTTTGTTTTTTTTTATCAGAATTTTTATTTGCGTAAGAACATGGTATATAAAGGTGGTACATGTTAAAAAGGTGCACATGTCTCGCTATTACAAATAGCATGCAAAATTAATATTATTATCTTGTATAATCATAAAAATAATATCACAAAGTCTCATTACAATAAATTACATTGAATTAAAGATAAATTAAAATATATAATATAACATGAATAGTATTAGGGATTGATGTCAATAAAGTCTTTAATGTCATATATTTTTCTGTCAATGAGCCACTTAAATAATTTTGATTTAAATTGATTAATATTTAAATTTTTGATGTCATTAGGAATTATATTATATATCGTTAAACACATTTTTAGGCAACTTTTATGGTATTTAGCTGACCTTGGGATAACGTCTAACACAAGTCTATTAGGATTTCGCTTCAATCTTGTGTTCATGTCACTTGCTTTCATAAACAAATTGATATTTCTCTTCACGAAACAGCTTATTTCAAAAATATATAGTGCCGGCAGCGGAAGTATGTTGAGATTTGCAAAAACTGTTCTACAGGATATGCCAGGCGGTAGTTAGGTGTTATTTTGAACCTTTTGCTTTGTTGCCGTCTAAAAGCAAATTGTTGAAGTTAAACCGATGCATTATTTTCTATAGAGCGTTATTTACATCGTCATAATTAATTGACTGCCGTTTGAGTTTGAGAGTTAAAGAGGCATCATCAGTAAATAACACTTTAACGTGATTGTCTCCTACAAGATAAGATAAGTCATCAATATAGATTAAGAAGAGGAAAGGGCCAGGAGTCGCGCCCAGAGAACACCCATTGATATATGGAGAAACTGTTACCATTGAACACGAATTTATAAGTTTTGTAACTAAAAATGAAATAATAAGTCTAATAGTGCAGGAGGAATCGGCGCATGAGTACCGAAAACCATTCCATCTCATTTTTTTATGCGATTGTCTTCTTCTCTCTTTCTCTGTTCTACTCTTGCGCTGATTCCTCGAGTAATGTTGTAGTTCCCTGATCAATGTTTCATGATAAACACAGTCAAAAATCTTGGAAAGATCACAAAAAATAATGAAAGCATCTTGTGACTTCTTCCAAGCTCTAAAAATATATTTAATAAGCTCAACACCGGCGTCAGTCGTCGTTAGACCCCTTGTGAAATCTGTTTTGATGGAATAACTTATTTGTATTAAAAAAAAAAATACATTTAATTTAAATTATTTTTCCAAAAATTGTTATTTAAAATAAAATCGTTATGTACAATTATACCTACATTTACAATTACGTAAATTTTCTGTGAATACAAAAATGTAAAATGTAAATTGTAAATACAAATTTAAAACTGTAACTTTAATTAGGGAAGCTAAGTAGACCTGTTCGCTAAATTTGTTGACAGCAAAATTATTACCACTTGGTAGTACATTGCGTATTCTTTATAGCTTTTCTATTCTTTATAGAGTTACTACGGCTCATTAAGCATACGACGCAGTGTACTAAAATGTCAATCATTTTGATATCAACGAAGTTGGTGAATCGGTCTGCAGGTTGTCACTAGATCTAACATGGAGGCCTGCATGAGATCTAGTATAAATTATATTTGTGAAAAAAAAACATACATAAACACTCACACCCAGAGGGGTAGGCAGAGACTACAGACTTCCATTTGGCACGATCCTGACACACCTCTCTCGCCTCCTTCACATCCATACACCTACGCATACATGCTCGTCGGTTTAGGGTACTCCTAATTTGGCCCGTTTTCAATAAATCGCCAATTTGGTCGATAAATTTTCGCCTAGGACGTCCCTTTCCGACTCTGTCATTCACTTCTGCAACGTAAATTTTCTTTGTCACTCTTTCCTCATTCATTCTTTCTACATGACCAAACCACCGAAGCATTCCTTTCTTAATCCTGGTCACAACATCATCTTGCAAACCACACTCTTCTCTTATAACACAATTTCTTACCCTGTCATTCAGATTCAGCCCTAACATACTCCTTAACGACCGCATTTCTACTGCGTTCATTCTACTCTCGTGCTCCTTCTGCCACATCCAACTTTCACTACCATACGTTAAAGTAGGGACCAACACAGCATTGTGAATTGCCATACGTGCCTTTTTCGACACATTTTGACTCTTCACAATAGAGTGCAGGGCCCCATTTACTCTATTTCCCGTGTTTATGTATGTATTGTGTAAAATAACAACGATGGCTTTTTGTCTGGTTGTCTATCTTTTACGTTTCTTTGACACTAAACACCACCTCCGGTAATTTTTTTTTTGAATAAGGGTGACAAACGAGCACAGAGTTCACCTTATGGCAAGTGGATCTGTGGCCCATAAACAACTGGATTTATCCTCTATTAAGAATCGAAATGTAGATGCGTTGTCACCCCTGAGGACTAAGACGGAATGCCTCGCTTCCTGTAAAAAGGGTCCCCGGTTCTCTACACTCAACATACGACACACATCAGCAATCTACGCTGGTATTCTGTGAGATCGTGGACCTACTCCGTTGTAGTTGCAAAGATCCTCTACCACGTATCGATTATACTGTATGATGTTACATCACGGGTTATAGAGTGAGCTAGTGCCTCGGTGTTTGCGCATACGCACAAGGCACTATGACAGCTGCATCAATTTCCCAACTAAAATCAATTTCGTTAACCACCAAATTCACAACGAAAACCGAAATCTCTAAAGCTCCCTAAAATCTAATTTTTCTTTACGGCCCACTTACAGCTAAACCAGCCTTTTAAAAAGCAATATTTCCCGTGCAAATTGAATTCCTCAGGGAGTCCCGGGAGATTGGACCACCGAAAATGTTATTTGAGAATGTTGAAGGATTTTTTGAGAGCGTAAATTGTATACCATGCGAAGATAATATAGAAGCCCAGTGCGAATACTCTGGGTCTGGTGATGGATCTAATAGTAGAAAGCAATATTTTTAACATCTAAAGTTAAGAATAAGACATCAGTTTTTTTTTAATTAAAAGAAAACTTATATTGAATTGAGAAACAAATATATTGTTTTTTTAATTGGGTTATTATTTCTTAATTGAAGATAGATGTACTATATAATCTTCTATCTTTGAAAAGTTACAGCCTGTATACGTCCCAATGCTGGGCTTACTCTCATTTCTGAGAGGGTTTTAGGGCAAGAAAGTATCCGCCGCGCTGCCCCAATTATTAACTAATTTACCTTTGGTTTTTCTTATTGCTCATGACATGCAGGTTTCTTCACGATGTTTTCCCTCAACGTCGAGCACGTGGTAAATCAACACTTAAAATTGTAATTAACTATTTCATGTGTGCTGGCAAGGATCGAACCCTCGAAAGCTCTGACTGTGTGCTCGTTTGTCACCCTATGGTAACAAACGAGCACACAGTCCACCTGATGGTAAGTGGTTGCTGTGGCCCGTAGACATCTACATCCATCCTCGATTACGAATCAAAGATTGTCACCCCGTGAGTACTAAGATGGAATACCTCGTTTACAGTAGAACGGGTTTCCGATTCTCTACACTCACCATACGAAACGCAGTAGCATTAAGCTGCTATTTTACGCTGGTATTCTGTGAGAGCATGGTCCTGCCCAGGTCGAGCCGAACCGTTCGTGCTACAACTACTAATATAACTGTAGCGTGACTCCAACACGTATAAAACCCCCATAGATTGCCTCATAGGGGAGATATTTGCCATAGTTGTAATGTTACGGTTGATTTAATAATTTCACCTCTCAGTGGGTCATGTGCTCCTGGTAGATTATCTTCTACATAGTTGTAATTTTACTGTTGATTTAATAATTTCACCTCTCAATAGGTCATGTGCTCCTGGTAGATTATCTTCTACATAGTTGTAATGTTACTGTTGATTTAATAATTTCACCTCTCAGTGGGTCATGTGCTCCTGGTAGATTATCTTCTACATAGTTGTAATGTTACTGTTGATTTAATAATTTCACCTCTCAGTGGGTCATGTGCTCCTGGTAGATTATATTCTACATAGTTGTAATGTTACTGTTGATTTAATAATTTCACCTCTCAGGGTCATGTGCTCCTGGTAGATTATCTTCTACATAGTTGTAATGTTACTGTTGATTTAATAATTTCACCTCTCAGTGGGTCAAGTGCTCCTGGTAGATTATCTTCTACATAGTTGTAATGTTACTGTTGATTTAATAATTTCACCTCTCAGTGGGTCAAGTGCTCCTGGTAGATTATCTGCTACATAGTTGTATAGTTACTGTTGATTTAATAATTTCACCTCTCAGTGGGTCATGTGCTCCTGGTAGATTATCTTCTACATAGTTGTATAGTTACTGTTGATTTAATAATTTCACCTCTCAGTGGGTCAAGTGCTCCTGGTAGATTATCTTCTACATAGTTGTAATGTTACTGTTGATTTAATAATTTCACCTCTCAGTGGGTCATGTGCTCCTGGTAGATTGTTATCTTCTACATAGTTGTATAGTTACTGTTGATTTAATAATTTCACCTCTCAGTGGGTCATGTGCTCCTGGTAGATTATCTTATACATACATCCATGACAGCCTATAGTTCCCACACTATTTCTCCTGTATCGTGGAGGCAGTTTACATACGTAAACAACGACAAACATCCAGACCCGGAACAGTTATTTGTAGGCCATACAAATACTTGTTCCGTGCGGGATTCGAACCCGCGGCCCTCAGCTCAGCCACTTATTGCTAAGCCACTGCGCCACGGAGCCGTCGGTTATTTTAAATTTATTTTTATACTAAAACTAGCGGCCTGCCGCAGCTTTGCCTGTGTAGGATTTATCAATATGACGTTATTTTGATTTAACATAATCAAAGACCATTTATTTTATCAATTTTTCTAAATTTTACGGATAAAAATTAGCGTAGACTATACCTTATTCATCCCTGGCTTTGTTCTCTAAGGCCCTATTTACTCCGCTGCGGAACGGAATGGAAGCGAATTTTTGTAACGAAATTGTACATAGTAAAATGAATCTTATGTTAATTGTATAACGTGCAAACTGGATACGAGCCATTTCCACAAACTTCGCCGACAGTAGCTACCGGAATCTCCACGAATTCCTCGGAAAACACGACTTATTTTTTGGTTCATATTTAGTTTGCGCGTTACTTTAATTAACATAAGACTCATTTCACTATGTACAATTTCGTTACAAAATTTCGCTACCATTCCGTTCCGCAGCTGTGTAAACTAAGCCTGACTGCTCGTAAAGTTTTATCACAAAGGATTCGGCCATCTCGAAGATTAGCCCGGATAGGCAGATAGACAACATTTAATTTTTTTTTATTTATGTTCTTAAATCATTCAAATAACCCCCCTGAGCTTAGTAGAAGGCAGTAATTTCAATATTGGAGATAGACACTTATATTATGTAAACAACATGTAACAAAAACCCTATAGTTCCCGTTAAGTGCGTTATCCGAATCGGTACTCAAACGTTTAGAAGTAAAGTTATTTCAGAAAATTCAACCTTAAAAAATCTAATTAAATTTAAATATAATTTTATATGCAAATTGTATGTGAGTTTATTATAGGGAGGTGGGGGGAGGGGTGTGTTAAGAGTCAAAGACCCCGCTTTACCGACGCGCGTGTCGGTTAGTTCAGATATGAATAACATTTTTTAAGAGTCACTGAGACAAAAATTTAAGGAAATTAATGTATTAACTCTGGCCTCTCAATACATTTATGAAAATGTAATGTACGGACACAAATATAAAAGTAGTTTTGCAAAAATAAGTGATATTCATTATGTAAATACTAGGAACAGACACAAGCTAGTGGTACCAGTTACTCGACTCCACCGAGTCAGTAATTCAATCTTGGGGCGATGTATACGCTTTTACAACAAAATCCCAGAAAATATACAAAATTTGTCATACGCAAAGTTCAAAAATTTTATTAAACTAAGTTTGTATAAAAAGGGTTATTATAATATTAAGGAGTTTATTGAATTATAATAACCCCTGAGAAGCGTGATCGCTACCAAGCTATTTCTAATTTGTCTTTGTTAATTGTAAACATGATTGTTAGCTATTTTTTTTTAAAAAATAGCCCCGCTGGGTTTCTTGTTGGTTCTTCCCAGGACAGAGGTTCTTTTTGCGAACCAGTGGTAAATGAAAAAAGTGACTTTCAATAAGTATTGTTTATAATCTACATTGAATAAAAAAGTTCCCGTTTCTGTTAACAAGTCTGATGTGGCGGCGCTGTCGTCGCAACACAAGCGAAACACAACACATTGAAGCCTTAATCGCGCTATCAAAGTTCCAAACTAAAAATATAGAATAGCTAAATATACAGAATAGCTCCGAGACACCAGTAGGAGCGATTTCACCGAACGACATGCTACCGAAAGACACGAGTTAGTTAGTCGTCAGAGCCGGGGCCTGTTACTCACCCACGTGCACTGAATTGAGCACTGTCATAGGAGTCATTATTACGCAAGTAATGATGCGGAATGATTTAAATTCACCTTTTTACAACCCGTGGCCTGCAGCTGTAAAAGCTAAAAGGCTAACAGCATTAACATCGCCAGAAATCAGATTACCAGATCTCCCCTTTTCCTTCAACGGCCTTTTTTGTATATGTACCTCTTTTGACACATTCTGACTTTCTAATTTTTTTTATAGCATAGGGTGACAAACGAGCACACAGTCCACCTGATGGTAAGTGGTTGCTCTGGCCCAGAGACATCTACATCTGTCCTCGATTACGAAACAAAATGCAGATACGTTGTCACCAGTGAGGACTTAGGTGGAATGCCTCGTTTCCCGTAAAAAGGGTATCCGGTTCTCTAAACTCACCATACGAAACACAGCAGCATTAAGCCGGAAATTATGGCCGGGGGGCATATTTTTCAGGCGTTATATATTTTTTAGGCATGCAAGAAAGGCAAATGTAAATCGAGATAAGGACCGAAATATTAATGGACCAACACAAAACTAATGATAAAAATAAATGTCACACGTTGAAGTTAGTCAGTTTCAATTGTAAGTCCCTGAAGTGGTCGGTTGATTGTGTGAGAAGCTTATGCGAGAGAGCGTCGGTGGTCGCTATTCAAGAGACCTGGCTGATGGATTTTGACCTTCCATACCTTGGCACTGTACACAAAGACTTCGAAGCAACGGGTACAACGGCTGTAGACACAAGCGCCGGCATTTTGCGCGGCCGTCCACACGGAGGCGTCGCGCTATTATGGCGTAGAAATATGTTTTCATCCGTGTCAGTAGTGAAATGTAACAGTGTGAGATTGTGTGCGATCAAATGCCAGCTTCGTGGGTATACTATGCTAATTTTCTCGGTTTATATGCCTACTGACTGCACCGATAATCTTTTCGAGTTCACAGAGTGCCTAAGTGAAATTAATGCAATTGTCGAGGACTGCGGAATTAATATTGTTTTTATCTTAGGCGATTTTAACGCACATCCTGGAGAGTTATTTTTTAATGAATTGTCTCAGTTTTGTAGCGAGCAGGCGTGGGTATGTTCTGATTATGAATTTTTATCTAATAATACTGATGTATATACATATATTAGTGATAGTCACGGCTGCTCGCGCTGGTTAGACCATTGCCTTACAACTAGTATGGCTAGCAAATATATTGACAGCATACATGTTAAAACCAATGTGACATGGTCTGATCATTATCCTCTGGAAGTTTACTGTAAATTCAACTTAGTCCGACCTCAAGTGAAGTCAGCTCAGTACACGGCGGATAATAAGGTAATCTGGGGTCACAGAGATAGTGATCAGATAAAACCGTATGCTGAATTTTGTAATAGCAGGCTAAGGCTACTTGACTTTCCGGCGGAATTGAGGGATTGTTCTGATAAGATGTGTGACAAACCGGAACACAACTTAGTCATAGAGAAATTGTATGACGATATTACATCTATATTGCTGGATGCTGCGAGTTACAGCCATAAATGTTTAAAACGAAATAAGAAAGGTTACATCACAGGGTGGAATAGACATGTGAGACCGGCGCATAAAAAGGCTCGTCTCTGCTTTCAAACCTGGGTTTGGGCAGGACGGCCGACATGTGGAGCTCTGTATGAGGATATGCGAGACTCGCGCAGGGTTTTTAAGAGCAAGCTTAAGTGGTGCCAAGACAATGCGGAACAAATCAAGATGGACATATTAGCAATGTCATGTGAGGCGAAGAAATTCGGAGAGTTCTGGCAGCAAACGAAAGGCCTGAATGCTCGGGTGCCTCTTCCAGCAGAAGTGGGTGGCATAACTGGAAGTGAAAACATTGCCAATATGTTCAAGGCTCAGTTCAAAGTGGATCCTAGCAAGATAGTTTGTAGTTTGGACGACGGTGAGGACATCGTGAACTCGGGGATTAGCCCCTTGCGTTTCACTTTCAAGGAAGTGAATGATGCAATTAGAAACATGAAACGTGGTAAGTCGCCGGGACACGATGGCCTCAGCGTTGAACATTTGAGATATGCGGGTGTGCACATTGCCAGAGTCCTCAAGCTACTGTACAATCTTTGTGTAAGCCACAGTTACCTTCCAGAGGCTATGATGAGAACAGTGGTAGTGCCTATTATTAAAAACAGGACGGGCGATGCGGCGGACAGATCCAATTATAGGCCGATATCCTTGGCAACAATAACAGCTAAAGTCCTCGACAGTCTGCTTGACGCGCAGTTACGTAAATCTTTCCAAGTACACGATGCGCAGTTTGGTTTTAGACCGGAACTTTCAACAGAGAGCGCAATACTGTGCCTCAAGCAGACTGTGCGGTATTACACTGATAGAAAAACACCGGTATATGCTTGCTTTTTTGGATCTGTCTAAAGCGTTTGATCGAGTGCTATACAAAATCTTGTGGCAAAAGCTTAGGAACGAAACCAGTTTAAAGCCTGAGCTAATCGCTTTGTTCGAGTATTGGTATGGTAACCAGAAAAATGTGGTGAGATGGGATGATGCGTTGAGCGAAGATTATAGCCTGGGGTGTGGAGTACGGCAGGGAGGGCTGACGTCACCTAGGCTGTTCAATTTGTATGTAAATCAACTGATTGTGAGCCTCAGTAGAGCTGGTGTCGGTTGTTCGGTAGATGGGGTCAGTATAAACAACATTAATTATGCTGACGACATGGTTCTGTTGAGCCCCTCAATCAGTGGTCTTAGGCGATTAATACAAATTTGTGAAGGGTAGGCTAAGGTACATGGACTCAGTTACAACTCCAACAAAAAGTGAGTTTCTTGTGTTCAAGGGGAAAAATAAGCTACCCATATTGAAACCCACCTTTCAACTATGTGGGTGTCCCCTTGAACAGGTTACTGAGTTCAGGTACCTTGGCCATATAGTAACCGACAGCCTGAAGGATGACAGAGACATTGAACGCGAGCGCCGGGCGCTGGCGGTGAGAGGCAACATGTTGGCCCGCAGATTTGCACGGTGTACAAAGCAGGTTAAGATAACGTTGTTTAAATCTTACTGCCAATCATTCTACACGTGCAGTCTGTGGACGGGCTATTCGCAGCGGACCTACGGCGCCCTGAGAGTGCAATACAACAATGTGCTGAGGGCGGTGTTGAGGAAGCCGCGAAACTGCAGTGCGTCGGCAATGTTTGCGGACAGTCGTGTGGATGACTTCTACGCGATTGTGCGAAAGCGTGCCGCGTCCATGATGAGCAGGCTTGTGAGAAGCACTAACACCCTCCTCAGCGCGTTGGCCTCTAAGCTAGACAGCCCTCTCTGGAGGAGCTGGAATGATGTGCACACCGGCACTAGGCCTCAGCGCCCATGCTGGTGCTGAATAGGTTAAGGTAGATTAAGGACTAACATAGCATAAGTAATAGTCACTAACACATTTTGTATTAACATAGTTATATAAGTTAATTGTTTACTAACACATTTTTATATGGACTATGGTCTGAATTAAAAATATATTATTATTATTATTATAAGCTACTATTTGACGCTAGTATTCTGTGAGAGCGTGGTTCCTCCCCGGTCGAGCTGACCCATTCGTGCTACAACTATACTATTAATATAACTGCAGCATGGCTCTACCGCGTAAAAAAATAGAGTGTAGAGCCCCCTTTACTATACTTCCTATTTCATTAGCCTTAATATACTCTTTAAATATAAAAATAAGATATGTTGCTCAAAGCTACTTTAAATATAGCGCATAATTTCAAACCGATGCCCTTATTCGCAACCCAGGGCCACTCGAACGGTCAGGCAGCAGTAAAATATTAATTAGACCACGTTGAACGTTGCAGCGAGTTAGTTAATATTTAAATTACCCTGCAATGAGTTTACAGCTAATTAGTGAAGTTCTCGGTAGAGCGTAACCTACATCAATCCGAGCGAGAGGGTCCCTGTTGTGTAACCGGCGTGTTTTTCATTTGAGCCGTTACATTGTTTTTTACGTGGTAGGGCCACGCTGCAGCTATATTAGACTACCTCGTTGGTCTAGTGGTTGTAGTAATGCGATTGCTGATCGTGAGGTCCTGGGTTCGAATCCCGGGTCGGACCAAAAAATCAATTTTTGAGTTTTTCCGTCAAGAAATTCTCAGTAGCTGCCCGGAGTTAGAAAGTTGGCGATGGCCTCAGCCTCGTGCTTCTGAAAGTACGTAAAGCCGTTGGTCCTGCGCCTAATCTCTCTACGGTCGTGTCGGTTTACCGTCCCATCGGATTATGAGAGTGAGGGAATAGAGAGTGTACCTGTGCTTGCGCATACACTTGGGCATTTAATCCTGTCCTGCGCCGATGACTAGTTTCCGCTGAGGTAGGCTGCCGTGACCGAAATTAGGTCTGGAAGACATTATTATAACATGAATGGATCGGCTGGACCGGGCCAGAATCACACTCTCACGGAATACGAGGGCTGCACTTAAAGTATCGGGAATGGAATATTTCCACCGTTCCTGTCATATTAAAATTTTTTAATTGAAAACTCCTTGGTTTTAAAAATCGAATACCATTTATTTATTTAAAAAAAGATTCTCGGTCTTGTCACAAGGTTTTGTCAAACTTGTAGTCGTTGAGAAAATGGAATTGACTCGAGAAAATTCAAGAGCGATGATTTATTATGACTTTTGAAGTGGTTTAATACAAAAACAGTATGTTGATATTTCCGCATTTGGCGATGAAGCCCCATCTAAAACCACAATTTATCGCTGGTTTGCTGAATTTCAACGCGGACGTGCCAAGATCAGTGATGATCCCCGTCAAGGTCGTCCAAAAACGCGTAAGGTGATTGAGGAAGATCGACATGTGAAATACAGCGAAATTCAGGCAACTTTAGACATTGGCATGAGTCAAATACAAATAATCTTGCATGAATAATTAGGTGTAAAAGAGTTGTTTATATCCGCATTCGCTCTGTGAAGAGCAAAAAGCGGCTCGCGTTACTTGGTGCGTCAGAACTCTCGAAAGATTCCACGCAGGATCCTCAAATGCTGTATACAACATCGTATCAGGTGACGAATCCTGAATATATGCGTACGAACCCGAAACAAAAAACCAGTCACGAGTTTTTGTGATCGAAAATGAGTTAAAGCCAACAAAAATTGTTCGTTCACGGAAACGGTGGCCACGTTTGTCTCCAAAACCGGCCATGTTACGACTATTCCTCTTGAGTGACAAAGAACGGTTAATGCAGAATGGTATGCTAGCATTTGTTTGCCACAGGTTGTTTCTGAACTCCGTAAAGAGAACTGCAACCGCCGCCTCCATCACGACAATGCGAGTTCTCACACCGCACACAGAACAAAAGAGTTTTTAGAGCAAGAAAAAATATAATTATTAGACCATCCGCCGTACAGCCCCGACCTAAGCCCTAATGATTTCTATACTTTCCCTAAAATAAAGAATAAATTGCGTGGACAAAGATTTTTATCACCTGAAGAAGCTGTGGACGCCTACAAAACGGCCATTTTGGAGACCCCAACTTCCGAATGGAATGGTTGCTTCAATGATTGGTTCCATCGTATGGAAAAATGTGTCAAATTTCGCGGAGAATACTTCGAAAAGCAATAAATACATTTTTAAATAGTAATGTTGTGTCACTTCCTTGATTCCCGAAATTTTCAGTGCCGCCCTCGTACTAGCGTAAAATAGCAGCTTAATACCGCTTTTTTGTATGGTGAGTGTAGAAAACCGGAGACCCTTTTTACTGGAAACGAGACATTCTATTTTATTCCTCAGGGATGACAACGGATCTGCACTTTGATTCTTAATTGAGTGTAAATGTACAGATGTCAATGGGCCACAGCACTCACTTAGCATGGGCTAGACTATGTGCTCGTTGGTCACCCTTATTCTATACAAAGATTCAAAATATTTGTGGAGGTTTTCCTTGTAAAATTTATGTATGCAAACTGCCTCCATGATACAGGCCAAAATCCTAATGTAGGGGGGGGGGACATTTAAAAAAAAATTGTCTGATTGCCTTGTTGCAGCACTTGTGAGCTGTTAATCATGTCGTCCTAAATGTTGGGAGACATTATTGTGGTCATTGAGTAACATAATGTCCTCTAGACAGAATTTCAGAAACGGCGGCCAGTTCAACAGAGGCTAGCCATCTTTGCAGGATATGATTATAGTGCCCAAGTGTATGCGCAAGTACAAGTGCACTCTCTATTCCCTCACTGTAATAATCCGATGGGACGGTAAACCGACACGACCGGAGAGAGATCAGGCGCAGGACCAACGGCTTTACGTGTGAGGCACGGGAGTAAGACACCATCAACTTTCTGACACCGGGCTGCTATGCGAGAATTTCCTGCCAGAAAAAAACCAATAACTTAATTTTGCATGACCCGAGATTTGAATCCGGGACCTCATGACCAGCAACTGCCTATACGAGCACTAAAATAACGAGGCAATAAATCACTGAATATAGTACTTAAAGTGGCGTACTAAACACTTGAAAGATTACCGTAGGACGACCTTTGGATAGAACTCTAGGTAAAGTAACTGGATGAAATATACAGTCACCAGAACAGACGGCCATATTAGCTGAACGTAGGTCATTCCAATAGATTGCCTCATAGGGGATCCAATAGATTGCATCATAAATCTGCCATAGTTGCCATGCTTGGTTGATTAGCAACCGCAGTTTTTATAATTTTGAGTGGTTATCAAAAAAAATGCTTCTTTAAAACGTTTCTCCCTGTCGCCTTTTACGACACCCACGCGGTTATAACTGATATAACAGCATTTGTAAACTGAACTTATACCTTATATTATAAAATATTAAGCGCTCATGTTAGTACGTCAATTTTTTAAATAGTATTTTAAATACACACCAGTTTTCACAAAAAACCTTGTTATTGTTAAAAAAAAAACTATTAGTCAATAAAAAAAGTTTGAAAAATCCAGAAGTACACGACTCGTATGATCGTGAAAAAATGTAGAAAAAAAAGCTTAATTAACAATAGATTTTTTTTTAAATTTTATTATGTTATTATTATTGAGATTCAATTTTTTTTATTATAGTTAATTGAAAAAAGATTTTAACGGCATTATTTTAAAACGATCAGAAATCAAAGAATTATTTTATTTTGTTTTAAAACGATCAGAAAACAAAAAAGATACTACTTTTAATTTCGGCATGACGGAGTTGACGCCTCCGTGGCGCAGTAGCTTAGCAATGAGTTATAGCGTTGAGAGCCGCGGGTTCGAACTCCGTACGGAACAATTATGTATTTGTATGGCTTACAAGTAATTTTTCCGGGTCTGGATATTTGTCCTTGTGCAAAATAAAATTTATGTAAACTACCCCCCCGATACAGAACAATATCCTAGTGTGGGGGTAACGTTTTTTAATAAAAGAAGACATTATCGTAAATACTTACATTTTTTATATGAGAAAAATAAATTATTAAGGAGTCACGTTAATAATTTGTTTTTCTCATCAACTTTACTTCGTTAAAATATTTTTATTTCGTATAATTTAATATCCGTTCTGTTTATGAATATGTATATCACACAGCCTACACTTTTCTACACAGATTTCTGTAAAACCTGTTTAAGTTTTACAAAATACACACACATACGTATAGTGAACACACTCACACACAAACACACACACACACATATGAAAATTTGCTTGAAGTTTATTTGCAACAAAATAGTAAATTAAAACACACACAACTGAACAACACACACACACACACACACACAAACACGCATTAAGCTACGAAGATTGTTAGAAACTACATAGTGAAGTGAAATAATGCCGCCGGTTATACAATGTCGCGTTTACTATAATTAAGGTGGGGAAAGGGAACGCGAGGGAGCGGAAGGGAAGGTCTAATCGTACCCAATAACGCAGGAAGGAATTAGGCGCGCAGCGGATATTACAATTAGGGATTTATATAGAGCTGTAACAACGTCTTAACGGATATTTCGTGGCCATTATTATCCGTTGGAATCCAAGAGAAATATATTGTTGGGTGTAATTTCCTTCGCCTTGTATAAGTGTGAGTGCGGTGCGTACTGGGAAGTGTTTGCAGTTTGAATTTACAAGTGATATTACCTTGTAGTGGAGTGTAATAATATTTTTTTTATAGGATAGGGTGACAAACGAGCACACAGTCCACCTGATGGTAAGTGGTTGCTGTAGCCCATAGACATCTACATCTATCCTCGATTATGAATCAAAATGCAGATGCGTTGTCACTAGTGTTGCCCAAAAATCGGTCTTGGTCTTGCAGTCTTGGTCTTGGTCTTGCAAAAATGCAAGAACAAGACCGCCTAATTTTAGCAAGACCAAGACCAAGACTGACTGTGCAAGATTTGAGCAAGAACAAGACTAAGCCTGCGAGACTCTTGCGTCTTGCAGTTAGGAATGAGTGTCGTTTCAGGGAGTATAGGAGTTCGGGTATACATTTAAGGACTCTATGAGACGCAAAAAATATATTAAAAAAAATTGGAAAATTGGACTTATGCGCATTACGAACAATACCATAAACATACATAGCGGATGAAAATATCCATTAAAAGAAAAAACAGTGCATCCCTAGTTTTGACCATCGGCACTTTGATAGCGCGCGGCGTCTTGTTGTCGGCATCATCAAAGGTCGAATACTGACCTGTCGAAGAAATTTTGCAGCTATTCGGAAGTACAAGGTCAAGATACACGCGCCGGCGGCTTCTATTAATATCGCATTCAATCGTCGCCGCCGCGCCGCACGCACTACATTTGACACTGTTTGAATGCCGCCACAGAGTACATGTTCCAAAGAATAAAATAAGTTTCCGGGTGCTCAGAATGGACACGAATACATTATGCTGATCTCGCAAGGAATATTGTAATTAGATAATGGTAAGGATAGGTAGATACCATAATAATTTATTCTAGTAAGTAATTATTATAATATTAACTATATGGGTTTATAATAATTACTTACTATTATTATTATTACCTAATAGATAAACATTTTCAATAAGTTCACTGCAAATCTCGATTTTTGGAAGTGTGTGTTTTTGAACACAAAGTGTTCGAATATGTCGTCACCCATTTGATAAATATTGTAGACACTTTTAACACACTTGAAACTTGTAAACATTTTGTACAATGCTAATCGAATAATATAAAAAGTGTGCATATTAAATAAAAAGTGTAAATAAGATCTATGTACTTTTTAGGAGCCCGAGTATCTCTTAGAGAACCGTTTAAAGAAATTGATTGCATCGAATTGATGTAAATAATAGTGATTTGCACAATTTTAATTATTTTATAGTAGAAATAAAAATAAAATCACAACACCTGCTTTCCGGTTACACAAAGTATATAATGCGTTCTTGGGTAGCGATATACGCTTTTATAATAAGATTCCAAAAGAAATGTTAGATCTTTCACCTTTTCAATTTAAGTCTGACAAAAATGCTTGGAACTGACCTCTCGTACTACACAGGACTAACTAGAAATTTCTAAACCGATTTGGTATCTACATATACATTTGACATTTTATGTTTGACTTATCGCTTTACATAATTATAGAACTATTGTAAAAATATTTTGAAAAGAGCAACTACTGAGTTTCTTACTTTCTTCCATGATTCTTCTCAGTAGAATCAGAACCCCTGGACATGGAAAAGAAAAAATTGGGGAAAACAGTGATTATATGACTATTCAAAAGTGTGTTTTAATGTCTACTTGAATAAAACATATTTGAATTTTGAATTTCAAACGAGTGAAGGCAAATTTAATTTAACGTAGATTAATTCAATAACAAGAAGAACATAATATACACAATTTTATTTACATATTTACATTTCATTTTTTCGTACGCACACTATACCTATCTGGCAACGCATCTACTTTGTTAATCTTCTGAAGAATCATTAATTTTATCAAAGGATGCCGAACTTTCCTTTGTCGGTCTTTCGGCGTGTACTTACAAATAGTAGTATTTATTTTAATTCCAGTCATTCCTAATTGAGCTTTGTTTCGAGTCTAATGTATTAATTGTTTTAACTCTAATCCTCGTTGTTCTCGGAGTGATAAGTTTACAATTTGACATTAGTGACGAAGAGTCGAATAGTTCTAGTCGGAGTAGTGAGAGTTGGAGTTATAGATCTAAAAGACCTAAAAGTAAATTTGATGAGTTTTTCGACATAATTCATGCATCCCAAATTGCTTTGTGTAAATTATGATAACATAAAAAGGTTGAAATAAAAATGAAAAACATAAACACTTCAGGCTT
This sequence comes from Parnassius apollo, assembly GCA_907164705.1. Lineage (NCBI taxonomy): Eukaryota > Metazoa > Arthropoda > Insecta > Lepidoptera > Papilionidae > Parnassius > Parnassius apollo. Next base: position 504,496 of record CAJQZP010000103.1, on the reverse strand, counting down.
AAGGAAGTATCTAATATCTTTCCACAAAAGGAATCGCAAATATTTCTTCCTGAAAAACCAAAATTAAGTGGAGATATCACAAGCTTTTTAATAACCACCGGAAAAAGTGGACAGGTAAGAAAAAATATACTTATCACACAATTACATAACACATATATTATGTAACTAGCGGCCGCCTGCGAATTCGTCCGCGTAAAATATCTGATTTCCTATGAGATTTTGAAATTTTCTCGCTGCAAGTCTTACCTAAGTATAAAGAGGCTATATAGGTAAAGCTTAACTATGCAAGTATTTATTATTTAAAACTAATAAAGTAAAGGTCGATCTTCATCTATATACTTTAAAAATATAGGACTTGCATGTAACCATTTTACCCCAATTTCACCCCCTTAAGGTTAGGATTTCGTAAAACAGCTTATTCAGGATTTTATTATTGAAAACTTATAATTTTAAAATGCCGATTTTCGTGTCTCTAACTTCAAAAACGTAGGACTTTCATACAAACTTCCAACTCCCATTTCACTCCCTTAGGGATAGATTTTCTCAAAACCGTTTCTTAACTTTTCTCTATGCCATAAAAGGAACCTACCTTACAAACTTTATGTTTGTACGTTTTATAGTTCCTGAGATATCGTTATAGTAAGTCAGTGAGTGGTAGTTATATATATATATATATATATATATATATATATATATATATATATTTATTATATATATATATATATATATATATATATTTTTTATTATGGTGTTAAATATGTATTTATAATTCACTCATATTTTAATTTGTTTTTATAATCGGCGAGACACATGATTTACTGTTTTATTTCAGTCTGAAAATAGCAGTGACAACATCACACAGCTACAGTTGATTGGATGGTTAAAAAATATCTTCCCTTCTCATTTTTCGATGACGAAGCTACACAAGCATATTTTCGATCAATTTGCCCAAATATGGTGTTTCCTAAAAGGTCCACACTTAGAAGGGAGGTCAAAGAACGGCTTGAAGAGCTTCAATTGAATCTTAAGAAACGACTACAACTATTTTCTGTTCCATTGATGGATGGACGTCAATTGCTGGTAGGAGTTACTACGGGGTCACTATTCATTATATAGACAACGAATGGAAGTATCAATCTGTAGTACTTGATTTTATACCATCACGCGGTCGACATACTGGGGAAGATATTGCAACGATTTTCCACGAATGTTTATTGAAATATGACATAATTGATAGAATATAGGGTATCACGGTCGACAACGCAACTGCAAATACCAAATTTATGTATGAATTGGACAAACAGCTGCCACACTTTGATTCAGACAATCAACATTTCCGGTGCTTTGGCACATTTTGAACCTTGGTGTACAAGATTTATTAAAGACCTTAGCATTACACAGTGAAACTGATAATAAGGGACAAGAACAGCAGTATGAAGATAATGAAGACGAAACTGAGGAAGATGAACAATATGCGCCAAATATTGCTGACTCACGTACAGCTATAACAAAGTTACGCAGTATTTCCAGTAAAATAAAAAGAAGTGAGATATTGACGAGGAAGTTTCAGTCTGCTTGTGAAGCAGCTGGCGTGCCATCAAATCTGAACCCCATACTCGACTGTCCAACGAGATGGAATTCCACACATGATATGATTGGATTTGGTTTAAAAGTGAGAACTGGCATTAACATATTTTGCACTTCTTGTCACCGAATTGAATGATTTTCACATCACAGATAGTGCATGGCAAATACTCGAAAAAATACACAAGTTTCTAATAAACTTTAAACTTCTATCAACGAAACGTGGTGGAGAAAAATATAGCTAGTCATTGTATCATTCAATCTCTTGCTGGATAAAATTGAATCCATGGTAAAACAATTAGATGAGAAACCTAATCGATCCGAAGTGGATGAAAGATGATTCTGGGTTTTCAAGCAGCTCGAGACAAAATGCTTAAACATTATAAAAAGAGCAACTGGATTTATTGTACCTCTTTAATTTTAGACCCAAGGCACAAGACTCAGACTTTTGACATGACATTACGGGGGAAGCAAATTAAAACAGAAAGCCTGCACAAATTTAATGAACTTTATAAAGAATATAAAAGTCTACACTCAGTGAATAACATCTCTAGAATCACCAAGAAATGAAAAGAAAATATGTGAAGATGAAGACGTATAGACTTTGAGAAATTGTATGCATGTCCCTCGACTTCATCTGGATCTGGATCTTTTCATCAAGGCTTTATGGAGGAGTACCTAAGTAAACCCAGAACCGCCAGTTCGTAAGACATTTTAGAGTGGTGGAGGACGCATGAGACAGAATATCCGACTTTATCGAAGATGGCCCGTGATTTTCTTTCAATACCTGCAACTTCAGTACCTGCTGAGAGATTATTTTCTAAAGCATCATTAGTAATTAGAAAACATAGAAATAGGTTAAGTGATGAGTCAGCCAGATGGTTACTTTGTATTAATTCTTGGTCAAAAGAATTGATATAAAGTTACAGTAATGTCAAAGCTGTTGTTTACTGTTATGTAATTTAATTTGTGTTGTATTTTATTTTTTTATTTAAATAAATGATAAATTGTATAACTCTTTTACTCCATTTCATATAAGGGTCTATCAATCTCTTTCTAGACAGATAATGTTCTTTATAATACAGTCAAGTTAATGTCATTGATTTGTTTTTTATATGTTTTGACTAAGTTTTACCACATGTAAGCTTATTAAATGTAAACTTTTATTAAGAAACAGACTAACTCCCGTGGCCGTGAGACTTGGTAGACAGCTCAGTTGGTTAGAGCATCGGCACGGATCGCTTAGGTCGTGGGTTCAAACCCCACCCGGTATTAGTTGATTTTTCGAGTTTCTCATTAAATGTTTAGACATTTATTAATTTGGTTGGTCTTTCTATGGCTATGTTAATTCAAGCTCAAAATGTGCCTACTCTGTTAAGTTGTTCTAAGATCTAAAGTAACGTTTAATAAATAACAATAGGCTAATAGGTAATTGCGAGACTTGCGAGACTCTTGCTGCAAGACCAAGGCCAAGAACAAGACTGAGAGCGCAATACTAGACCAAGAGAACAAGACCAGGTATATTGGCGCAAGACCAAGACCAAGACTGGTTAAGTCTCGTCTTGTTCTTGCACTTGGGCAACACTAGTTGTCACCCGTGAGGACTAAGATAAGATGTATCGTTTCGAGTAAAAAAGAGTCTATGGAATTCAATGTTGAGTGTTGTATCGGCGAAAATTGTACTATCACTCGCTTTTTACGACAGTATTTTCTTTAGAATAAGTCTATTTTTTATAGAATAAGGGTGACATACGAGCGCATAGTCCATCCGATGGTAAGTGAATGCTGTCGCCTATAGACATCTATATTGATCCTCGATTAAGAACCAAAACGCTTTGTGACCCCTGAGGACTAAGATGGAACGCCTCGTTTCCAGTAAAAAAAGGTCTCCGGATCTCTACACTCACCATACGTAACACAGCAGCATTTAGATGCTATTTGACGCTGGTAATCTGTGAGAGCGTGGTCCTTTCCCGGTCGAGCTGACCCATTCGTGCTGCAACTATACTACTAATATAGCTATAGCATGGCTCTACCACGTGCACCCTATACCGTATACCGTGTAGTGGCGGTGTAAGAATATACACTATCCTATATCACCCCGTAGGTGTAGGAGGCGACAGAGGGTAACATATCAGGAGATGGGCAGCAACGTCTTCCTGATAACGACTAATGATAAACTGTGGTTATCAACGCGCTTGACAAGCGTGGCAACTATGGCATATATCTCCCATAGGAAACAATATATGGAGAAGGCTTACGTTCTGCAGATTCTATTAGGCTGTAACGGTAAAAAAGTCACTTTCACTATTTACAACTGGTACGACCCTACTCTGCCGAGGAGTCTGTCTAGCTTGGTACCTCTACCTGGTAGTGCCACGCTGCAGCTATATTATGGTTGTAGCATGGATGGGTCGGTTCGACCGGGCAAGGACCACGCTCTCACAGTATACCAGCATAAAATAGCAGCTTAATACTGATGTGTTTCGTATGGTGAGTGTAGAGACCCTGTAACGGGTAACGAGGCATTGCATCTTAGTCCTCAGAGGTGAAGACGCATCTGCGTTTTGATTCTCAATCGAGAATTAATGTAGATATCTATGGGCCACAGCATCCACTTACATCAGGTAGACTGTGTGCTCGTTTGTCGTCCTTATTTTATAAAAAAAAACACCAACTTGTGTATTTCAGCTGCCAAATGAATTTAATTGAGAAGTTGGTCTTAATTTAAAGTTTTTCAGTTTATACACTATTACTGGCTTGCCAGGCAGACGCTGTTCTGCCCTTTTGGACCACCCTTTGTTATGTCCTGTTAAAAATCCTTAAATTCGCAAAAAAAACATTGTGGGTCTCTCATGGGCATAAAAACTATCCTATCTCTCAGGGTGGACCAAACTGCACACGGTGTGCAAATTTGATTAAAATCGGTTAAGCAGTTTAAGAGTCCATCGCGGACATACAACGTGACACGTAATTTATATATATAAAGATATTAATGCATAAAATAATGCCTTAGTGGTTTGCTTTAATTTTTTGCACATTTTTAAATCATTTGTAATTTTATTAATATAATTATTAATGCTTATTTAAATAATTAATCTATTTATTAATACCTTTACATTGTCCTAACAAATCAACTTCCCGCTATGAAATCTCTGAAATATTAAACCTCATTTCAAATTGGCACCACCCTGATGGCAGAAAAAGTTCTGGATTGAGGCATTCCATCTTAGGCTTCAGAGACGACAACGCTTCTGTAGCCTCCATCGTATAAAGTTGACTGTAAGTGGCCATGGAATGTAGTCGCCACTTACCACCAGGTGGTCTGAAAACTAGTTGACTCGTTGGCCACTTCAATTTTATATTAAAAAAAAGTTAAAACATTTTATGAGTCTTCTTAGAGTGAAGGTCAGGCCAATGAAGAAAGAAGGACAACAAAGCCAAAATCATGCTCAACTTATTGTAATAATGCGCATTTAGCAAAGTTTTACACGCGGTAGAGTCATTCCATCTTAGTCCTCACGGGTGACAACGCATCTGCATTTTGATTCTTGATCGAGGATAGATGCAGATGTCTATGGGCCCCAGCATCCACTTACCATCAGATGGACTGTGTGCTCGTTTGTCACCCTATCCTATAAAAAATAGCAGTTTAATGCTGCTGTGTTGCATATGGTGACTGTAAAGAACCGGAAACTCTTTTTACTGTGAACTCAGTCTTAAGTGAACAACGTATTTGCATGAAACGTCGGGAATAAAAAAATAGAATCCGTAAATTTAGTTTTATTCAATGTGTAGTGTTCGCGTAAATTTAAGAAATCATAACGCATTTGTATTTTGATTCTTAATCGATGATAGATTTAGATGTCTATGGGCCACAGCATCCACTTACCATCAGGTGGACTGTGTGCTCGTTTGTCACCCTTTTGCTCAAATACTAAAACGCTGCTCAATTTTAAAATGGCGATAAGTCTCGTACTGTCTCTGTCACTTTAAGTCACAGTGACTGACATACCACAAGACTTAACGACATTTTAATATTAAGCAGCGTTTGATTATTTGACCATCATTCTATAAAAAAGATCAGTAGAGGACATGAGATGAGCTACAATGATAAATATACATAACAATTTTGTTTTATGACATCATCATCATTTCAACCCTTCACAAGTCCACTGCTGAACATAGGCTTCCCTCAAGGAATGCCACAAAGCACGGTCCTGAGCCACCTGCATCCATCGACTTTCCGCATGTCTTACCAGGTCGTCACTCCATCTAGTAGGGAGACGGCCTACACTTCGCCTGCCGGTACGAGGCTGCCACTCGATAACCTTTTTTCCCATCGGTTGTCGGTTCTTCGAGCTATATGGCCGGCCCATTGCCACTTCAGCTTACTAATCCATTGAATATCCTTATTCCTAAGTTTATCACGCAGAGAAACTCTGAGCATTCTCCATTATGACATAATCTCTGCAAAATTATTTAAAATATTGGGGTCGCAATACGCCCTCAAATTGGTCTCAACTCAACATCAAAGGGCGACCGCGAACAATTAAAATTAAAACACTGTTATTATAGAAGATAATGAGACCAGAAAGCATTTTACATTATAGCAATGAGAAAATTGTATTTTCCAAGTTAAAAAATCATCACGACGTAATTAGGGTGCGGTAAATGTTCTTTTGGAACGGCTAATTTAATGTTGAGTGTTGTATCGAAGAAAATTGTAGTATCACCCGCTTTTTACGACAGTATTTTCTTTAGAATAAGTCTATTTTTTATAGAGTAAGGCTGACAAACGAACGCACAGTCCACCCGATGGTAAGTGGTTGCTGTGGCCCATAGACATCTACATCTATCCTCGATTACAAATCAAAATGCAGATGCGTTGTCACCCGTGAGTACTAAGATAGAATGCCTCGTTTCCAGTAAAAAAAGTTCTCCGGTCCTCTACACTCGCTATACGAAATAGAGCAGTATTAAGCTGCTATTTTGCGCTGGTATTCTGTGAGAGCGCGGTTCTCACGCGGTCAAGCCGACGCGTTCGTGCTACAACCATAATATGTGTGCTCGTTTGTCACCCTATCCTATAAAAAAAATACTTATTTTTAATTTACACTGACTTTTAGCTTTTGCAATCTACATTTAAACGTAACGTAGTAATCCTATTACGTTTTGCCACAGTTGCCACGCTTGGCAAGCTGGTTGGTAACCGCAGTTTTTATTTTTAGTCGTTATTAGAAAGATGCTGCTTCCATTATCCTGATTTTTTTCTCTCAAGCGCTTCTAACGACAACCACGGGATGATATGTGGGGTGGTAGATATTCTTCCCGCGTCATTACTCGGTAAAGTCTACTCAAAGTCTATTCGGTCTAGAAATAAAGAAATTCGGTATAGAAATTTAGAAACTAATTTACATTATGTACACCCCCCACACCGCAATCTGACGTTAATAAACAGGGAGCACATCATTTGAATTTCCTTGTTATTATTTTTTCTTAATTATTTTTCGCATGGCAACTCTCAATAAATTTGTAACGCCCTTGAACTTAAATCGCACGCTAGGTAAAAGGTTTCATTTAAAGTAGTTATATTTATTTAAAGACAAATAATGACAAATGAGCACACAGTCCACTTCATGGTAAACAGATATTGTGTCCCATAGACACGATCATTTATCCTCAATTTAGAATCAAAATGCAGATACATTGTCACCACTGAGTGCTAAGAAGGAATGCTTCGTTTCCAGTAAAAAGGGTCTCCGGTTCTCTACACTCAGCATACGAAACACAGCAGCATTAAGCTGCCATTTTACGCTGGTATACTGTGGCAGAGTCGTCATGCCTCAGTCGAGCCGATCAATTCGTGCTACAACCAATACATAGCTAAGAAAACATGATGAAATATCAATGAATAAACAATAAATAAAAAAAATACATATGCCTTATTCTTTTAACTGGTTCGCCTACTATACCCCATATTTTCTTCAGGATAAAAACGTCAGCTGGCATAATATAGCGTCTACAGGGATAGCTATGAAAGGTAACCATATCGAAATTGAATGATCAAATACGTACGTAAACGTCTCATTCGTGCGCTCAGTAAGAGCTCGCTTTGAACCTCTCCCCGCTTTGTGAATACGAAATTAGACATTTCTTAGGGATAAAGTTAATTTATACTTTATGAAAATCAAAGCTATAGAGCTCGAATGTGAAACCTTATCTTACATTCCAAATCATGTCAGTAACCCCAGCCTGAAAATCAAATTATACTTTTTTTTTAAAATAATTTGAAGCGACAAACTAACCTACAGTCTAACCGATGGTAAGCATTTCGACGTGGTAGTACCACGCTGCAGCTTTTATGGTTGTAGCATGAATGGGTCAGCTCGACCGGGGAAGGACCACACTCTCACAGAATACCGGCGCAAAATAGCAGCTTAATGCTTCCGTGTTTCGTATGGTGAGTGTAAAGTACCGGAGACTCATTTTACTGGAATCGAGGAATTCCATCTTAGTCCTCAAGGGCGACAAAGCATCTGCATTTTGATTCTCAATCGAGGTTAAATGTTTATAGGTTAGATGTCTATGGGCCACAGCAATCGCTTACCATCAGGTGGACTGTGTGCTCGCTTGTCACCCTATCCTATAAAAAAGCGAATGCAGTACATGGATAAATGCAACCACATTCTAACGAAGAACGCCACAGGTGCGTATCTCTGAGGACTAAGATAGAATACCTCATAGCCTGCAGTTTACTGACTTTCTAACTTTCTATACTGTTCTGACCAGAACACATTAGCGCACGAATTACTGCTTGTTAGCAGAAATAAGTAAGATAGTGATCCGATATATTATATATTGGTAAATAAAAAAATTACTTTCAATAAGTATTATGCAATAATCTATATTGAATAAAAATCATTCATTTCATTTAATTTTATTATATCTTCTTACCTATTTCTGTGTGTGTTATTAATAAATAAGCCCTGGTAGCTCAGATGGTTGCCGCTCGTTGTTAATTTTACAGTACGCGAGTAACCCGGGTTCGATCCCCGCCGGCACCGATGAAATCGTTAATTGCAATTTTAAGTGCTGATTTACTACGTGTTCGGCGGTGAAGGAAAACATCGTGAGGGAATCCGCATGTCTGAGAAATAAGAAAAAAAATATTTCGAAGACATGTGAAGTTCGCCAACACGCTTTGGGGCAGCGCGGCAGACAATTCTTGGCCCTAAAACCCTCTCAGAAATGAGCACAGGCCTGTGCCCAGCTGTGGGACGTATATATGCTATAACTTTTAACATATTTCTAGGGCCAAGTAGCAACGCCTGCACTGATGTGTTACTAGCTTTTTACTCGGAAGGGTATAAAGCTAGTATAATTGCGGCCTGTAAGCACTGAACTCTATGTATATGTACGCTGTATGTATATGTACGCTGGTCTGGTTATACAATATTAAATGTCTGTGCCAGTTTGAAGCGCCACCATAGGTCGTCTTGGGAACTAAAATGCCTGCCAAACACGCCAAAGTCTGTTGTGTTATATAAATTGTCTTATTTAAAAAATCTATATTTAGAACTTTAAACGATAAAACAAAAATAAAACGATAGTAATTTATGTTGTTGGATTGTGTATAATTTTAGGAAAATAATAAGAGTTATTTTTAATAATAATGAGAGTTTGCGTAATCTGTAAAACTCGTTACCAAGAGTCCATTCTATTGATTTAGATATAAGTAGGGTATCGAATTTTTCTCTATATATGTTGTTTTACATTGTGTTATTCCTATTATTAGTTCCGTGGACGTGCACTTCTGCTGTCAGCGCCAAAATGGCGGAAATCAAATCGCTTCATCATGGCACGGTGTATAGCCAGTCCAGCGTACTTGTATATATAGAGGTCAGTGCCTGTAAGGCCCCTCATCTAAGTCCTCAGAGGTACGTATCTGTAAACTACTCGTATGAAGTTGGCTGTAAGTAGATAGCAGTGCCAATTACCATCAGGGTTATGGGGGACACCTGGGTGAAATTTGGGTTCGTTGCTTACTTCAGTTCCATAAAAAGTAGAACCATATTCAGCAATGAAATTTAACGGCCTTAAGAAGAAGAAGAAATGTTTTCAGGTGTGTGCTACTTGCAATGTAAACCTCTCACCGTAGGCCGTTGTAGTTTTATGACAACTTCGACGCTGCTTTCTAGAGTTTTTTAGGGTTAGAGTTTTTTAGGTACCACACGGAGCGTCTCTTTTCCCTCCACGGCCACAAACTTACTTACTAAGGTCTGCGGTCTCTTCGAGGTGAAAAAAATTCAAGTATTTTTTTTATAGGATAGCACATTTACTTTACATCGATATGTAAAATATAAGAAGTAATATCAAACATGTGATTTAAATTGATTATTATATTGTAGAGACCAATTTTTGCTGGGCCGTGTATTTTGTTCTTTCTTCTTTATCTATATTATGCTGTATTTCGATACATCCGATAAGAACATCATACAAGGGTTTACTTTTCTAGACCGCTAATAGGTCCATCGAAACAATTGAAACGCTTCTCTATTGTTGCGCATGTCGTCAAAATTTGCGAAATTGTTTTCGTACAATGTATGTGCGATGTCCATTGGTTAATTGGTCAAAGTTAGAAGCAGTTATTAAATAATTAAGCGATTATCGTAAATGTGGTAATATGGTTACAAAACTCTGTCTGTACTATTTATTTTGCCATATAACAGAACGTAGATTAAAAAAATACTATACATATTTCGGACTAAACCGTAATATAAATGAATCTATCCTATAAAACAATTTCCTATCTATATATAAATCAGTACCCTATAAGACAGTTTAGATAGGACGAGCACACAGTCCACCTGATGGTAAGTGGTTGCTGTGGCCCATAGACATATACATCTGTGCTCGATTACGAATCAAAATGCAGATGCGCGGTCACTCGTGAGGACTAAGATGGAATACCTCGTTTCCAGTAAAAAGGGGACTCCGGGTTTCTACACTCACCATACGAAACACAGCAGTATTAAGCTGCTATTTTACGCTGATATTCTGTGAGAGCGTGGTCCTTCACCGGTCGAACCGACCCATTCGTGCTACAATCATAATATAACTGCAGCGTGGCACTACCACGTTAATAGCGTTGCTAGTATAGTTTCATAAAAAAAAAACAAAGGCAGTCAGAAACACTGCCGACAGAAGTGAAAACTCAATGATATATGCGTATTGTAGTATGAAACTAACAAGTATTGTACCATTTTACAATCCTGATTAAATGTGCGAACTTTTAATGGCACTTGCAAAGGCACTTTAGTACATTTTTTTTAAAGAAGGGCTTTTCAAAGTCGACAAATTTTGAAAATTTTAGATTCATAGTTTAACAAATAGTCCTAATTCTAGAAAACTTGGGGCAGTTGTGTCCTTATTTTTGACTGTGGTTCTATAAATGTTACTTAGAGTTACGGTTCCAAAGTTTAAATGAACAAAAACAATAAAAGTTAACCACAATAACCGAAAAATTGTTACAGTTTTACCAAATTTCTAGGTTTTTCTTAAATGCCCATAATTTCCAAACTGCATGGGATAGATTTTTTTCTGATTTTTCTCATGATGGATACAATCAATCTTGTCACCCCGTTTTAGCTAGACGGTGAGTTCTGAGACACCCTGTATACCTACACAGGCCGCATCGCTAGCGTGACGTATAAGGGTCGCTCTTCATTTGCCGTTCACAGTTCGTTCTCGGTCCGACCTCGGTCTGGTTTATTATATTATTGGAGTGGGATTCGAGCGAAACTTGACTGTTACGGATAGTATGAATGAACGCACGTATTTTTTACTTGATAATATTTTAACAGACCGAGATCGGACTGAGAACGCACTGTGAACGGCATTTTAAGGGCTCGTTATAGGAAGGGATCTCCTGATATGTTTCTCTATTCCCTATTCTCTTTAAAGACAAACAGCGGCAAATTATTAAACTCTTTCTTAATTTTCAGTGAGATCAAGCACGCAAAGGTAATTTTGTATAACTTACGATCTAACTTTAGTTATAAAAAATGGGAGAATCGCATGCTTTGCAAAATTAATGTACCATGGAATCAGTTCTATTGTTTCTCTACCTAAGGTACTTATTAAATGAAAAGTTATCTATTTATACGTGGTAGACACACACTGCAGCTATATTACGATTTTAGAACAAATGGGTCGGCTCGACCGGGGAAGGACGCACGCAACATTGCAGTTCAATGCTGCTGTGTTTCGTTTAGTGAGTGTAGAAAACAGGAGACTTTTTACTAGAAACAAGGCATTACATCTTAGCCCTCAGGGATGTCAACACATTTGCATTTTGATTCTTAATAGACGATAAATATAGATGTCCATGGGCCACGACATCCACTTACCATCAGCTGCACTGTGTGCCCGTTTGCCGATTCTGTATAGTAATTGTATCCCCGTAAGTTATGTATTAGATTGTTCATAGCAATTGGTCGCAGTTATTTTCTAAGCATTACAAAAAATATGAAAAAAAATTATGAAAAAATAAAACACGGAAGTGACAAACTAATTTTCAGTCCACCTGTCCTGTCCTTGAACATCGATAACCAACTTCAAACACAGAAAGTTACACATGCTATGTTATCTTTGAGCTTTGAGGACTAAGTTACTCCATCTAAGTCATGTGGTTATATAGTCTTTGATCTAAGTCCTCAGAGGTAACATTAGTCACACAGCCTATATTTTTTAAAGAATAGTAATTATAGTAATATGTAATTTTGGTCACGTAGAAAGAATGAAAGAGTGACAAAGCAAATTTATATGGCAGATGTGATCGGCAGAGTCGGGCCCTGGAAGAAAGTTTATCGACCAAATTGGCGATATTTTGAAAATGGGCCACATTAGAGGTACCCTTAACCGACGAGCGTGTATGCGTATATATATGGATGTAAAGGAGGCGAAAGAGGTATGTCAGGATCGTGCCAAATGGAAGTCCGTAGTCTCTGCCTACCCCTCTGCGTGACAGGCGTGAGTGTTTATGTATGTAGAATAATAATTATGCCTTAAAGGTCCTAACATTCCCTTTAGTGTCACCGATTATGCTTATAATACTTGTGTTGGACTGGTTCACGACAGTAGGCGAATAGTCGATCCGAATCCACGACTTTTCGAGTTTGCAATCCGCACCTCTGCCTGCTACTACGACGCCTCCGTGGCACAGTAGCTTAGCAATGAGTTATAGCGCTGGGGACCGCGGGTTCGAATCCCGCACGAAACAAGTATTTGTATTGCCTACAAGTAATTGTTCCCGGTCTGAGTGTTTGTCCTTGAGCAATTTACGTAACGTTAAACAAAAGAAAAGAATATTACAAAGCTTCTTGCGCACTTGCACAAACATTCAACAATTATTTTTAGGCGATACATACAAATATTTCGTGCAGGATTTGAACCAGCAGCCTCACAGCTAAGCGCTTAGTCACTGCCCAATGGCGAAGCCAAATTCCTTTTAAAACTTATTTTTAAATGGCAGTTTAATATTGCTATGTTTTGTATGGTGAGTGTAGGGAGCGGGACTCACTTTTTACTGAAAATTACATTCCATCTTAGTCCCCAAGGGTGACAACGCATCTACATTATGATTCATTGTCGAGGAAAGATTTAGATATCTATGATATATATGATATGGGCCATAGCATCCACTTACCATCAGTTGGACTGTGTGCTCGTATGTCACCCTTATTCTATAAAACACTTGCTTATCTAATTTAATGTGATTTATGGGCAACAACGTTTTTTCCTACCGATCGACCCTTACGAATGTGTGCGTAATTTAAAATAATGCATTACCATGAATTTAGAATTTAAAAGATATCAAGGACAGAGTGTTTGAGATTTTTTAAACTAATTTTTCTTCACCATTTGCCTATATTACTTATACTGAATCTTTTCTGAAAATTTGGCCGGTTATTTCAAAATAACCCTGTAAAATTTATAAGATCCATAAGTTATGTTCATATGACTGAGAAAAACATAAATGTATAATAAGAAGTTCAGATAATGTAAAATCTAAACTTAATGGGTCAAAAATACAACGACATTAAAGTTATACAAAATATATAAATCTCTTACGAAAAATGTTAAATAGTTCCAGAATCAAATTTTTAAATTACTTAAAATTCAGCTTCATTTTTCGCTTATAATGTTAATGTAGATATTTTATTTACATTCTATTCTAAAAAAAGCTAAATCTGGTACAAATACAGTTATAAATTGTTTTATATTTACGAACATGTTAAGAGCGAGCATGTTGCCTCGGGGTATGGGCTGGAAACCAGTGCTATCACTGAGACCGATCTATTTCGCAGTTTCATGCTGAAGCCAGATTTTTTCGGTGTATTTTCTTATAGCTTATGCAGCCTCGTTGCCGACGAATGTGCAAGTGCCAGGAGATTGCCTTGTAGTCTGCGGTGAGTCGAGAATAAGGCAAGTAATCTGCGAGAGTGCCGTGAAGCAGAGGCGAGCAGTAAGACTCAGAGCCTTGCTAAACACTGTAGCGCAGAGTGTAGCTTGAAGGAACAGGAAGCATTATTATTCCAGTGCTGCGATGAACCTTGTGAAGCTAGATGGCTTGCAGGATATGAATACTGCAGACGATATCTGCTCGGGAGCGAATGGGTGGGGTATTCTATGACGATGATGAAGCTTGAAGTTTCCGAAGGTTGTTTGGTTGCGTGTTCAGATCACGTCGGGGTCACCACTGTGGCCGTAGTAGGAAAAGGGGAGATCTCCCGCCAGGCAAGGTGTTCTGCCTGGGGAGCGGCCGACACTCCATGTGATAGTTCGGAGATGTTCTATATATCTATGATTCGGAATGTTGATAGCGTGATTTAGGCATCGGTGTATTTCGCTTGTGGCGCGACGACAGCGCCGCCACATTAACTATGATGTGGTTTACACTTCGTTTTAGTTGTCACCATACGAAACACAGCAGCATCGAGCTGTTACTTTACGCTGGTATTTTTTTTTATAGAATAGGGTGACAAACGAGCACACAGTCCACATGATGGTAAGTGGTTGCTGCGGCCCATAGACATCTACATCTATCCTCGATTACGAATCAAAATGCAGATGCGTTGTCACCCGCGAGGACTGAGATGGAATGCCTCATTTCCAGTAACAAGGGTCTCCGGTTCTCTACACTCACCATACGAAATACAGCAGCATTAAGCTACTATTTCACGCTGGTATTCTGTGAGAGCGTGGTCCTTCCCCGGTCGAGCCGACCCATTCGTGCTACAACTATACTACTAATATAACTGCAGCATGGCTCTACCAATGGAGATTCTCTTTCTCTTTTCTCTTTCTATTCTGTGAGAGCGTGGTCTTACCCCTATCGAGTCGATACTTTCGTGCTACAACCGTAATATAGCTGCAGCATGGCTCTACCACGAGTATAATATTACTCATTCTTTAATGATAAACACGTACATTTTCGTGTAAGCTTTTAGTTTTTTGGAATATTGCAAACTAAAATAAAGTTACAGCCTATATACGTCCCACGGTTGGGCACAGACCTCACCTCATTTCTGGGAGGCGAACTTCACATGACTTCGAAAAAATTTTTTTCCTATTTCTCAGACATGCAGTTTTCCTCACGAATGTTTCTTTCACCGCCGAGCACGTGGTGAATCAGCACTTAAAACCGAACCCATTTTGTTTGCGTACTGTAAAATTAGAGTAACCTTTAGACATCAACATTCCAAACAGCTAGTTGGCTAAAACGAAATTAATCAATTCGTGCAGTCTCAATAATACTAAAATAATGCTTGACAAGATAATAACTACGATAATATTACTAATAACTACTGAAACGTTACCTTCTAAAACTCGCTACTTTTAGTCGAATTCAAAAAAATAATGATGATATCAATTCCAGTGTTTTTTTTGGGTGCATATTGGAAAGAAAAGAAAGAAAGAAAATAAGTTTATTACGTAACGCATTATAGCAATTTGTTTGTAATAATAACATATTGTGAATTTGATAAATGGTTGCTAAAAAGGTATCCAACTCATCATAGTCGTGGTACTGACAAAGTTCTTCGACGTTAATCTTCTATTTTTTGGTATCTATACCTTATATACTTTATTATTATTATTAAATATCATAAATATATATTACTATAGCGAAATACCACTGACTGACTGACTCATCACGATATCTCTAAAACTGTACACTCGATTGACTTGAAATTTACTCATCTTTATATGTATAAATTACGTGTCACGTTGTTTGTCCGCGATGGACTCCTAAACTACTTAACCGATTTTAATCTAATTTGCACACCGTGTGCAGTTTGGTCCAACTTGAGAGAGAAGATAGTTTTTGCCCATGAGTGACCCACTATTTTTTTTTTTGGGGATTTAAGGATTTTTAATAGGACCTGACAAAGGGTCGCCGAAGGGAGCAAGACAACGTCTGCCTGGCAAGCTAGTAGTTCTATATAACTCAGTATAGTTACTCATTTAGCAAGACGTTCACCAATAACGAAATAAATTTTACGATGTAGTCTTATAAAATTTTGAGTGTTACACTGTGTCTGCTGACTGTCTGTGACTACCTCGTTGGTCTAGTGGTTGCAGTAGTGCGACTGCTGATCATGAGGTCCTGGGTTCAAATCCCGGGTCAGGTCAAAAAATCAATATTAATCCCTTCCAGTAGCTGCCCGGAGTCAGGAAGTTGGCGGTGTCTCACCCCCGTGCCTCGGAAAGTACGTAAAGCCGTTGGTCCTGAGCCTGATCTCTCTCCGGTCGTGTCGATTTGTATGTTCCAAAATAGAACCCAGTGTACTGTCTAATGCAAATGACGTCATGAATCGACGCTATACTGGTGATTCGTTCCAAAACATTGGACAGTATATGACGTCATACTTTTGCACCATTTGGAAAAGAGTTGGCGATTATTTTGTCATTTTGTGCTCCAAAAATCATTATATCCTCCTAATGGTTATACCATCAATTATTCTATAATTTTTTGTATTTGAATAAATAGAAACAAATTCTGGCATGCTTCATTCGGCAAACACACAATTAAATATTGTTCTATTATGGCCGGATATCCGACACTATATGGCGGTGGCACGCTAGTACAATAAAGTGTCAAATGATACGTCATTTGCATTAGACAGTACACTGCGTTGTATTTCGGAACATAGCCAGTAAATACGGAGTGTAGAGATAATAGTAATACTGGTGATTCGTTCCAAAACATAGGACCGTATATGACGTCATCCATTTGCGCCATATTGGAAAAGTGTTGGCGATTATTTTGTCAATTTGTGCTCCAAAAATCATTATAATTATCCTCCTAATGGAGATACGAGCAATTGTTCTATAATTTTTTGTATTTGCATAAATAAAAACTAATTCTGGCATGCTTCATTCAGTGCACACACAATTAAAAATTGTTTTATTATGGCCGGATATCCGACACAATATGGCGGCGGTACGCCAGTACAATATAGTGTCAATTGATGACGTCATTTGCATTACCCCCCACGTATTATGTTTATAATAAATAAATATATTAAATAATAAAATAATATTAATTAAAGTCCGGCCATATAGCTCGAAGAACCGATAACCGATGGGGAAGAAAGGTTCTCGAGTGGCAGCCTCGTACCGGTAGGCGTAGTGTAGGGCGACCCCCCACTAGATGGAGTGACGACCTGGTAAGATATGCAGGAAGTCGATGGATGCAGGTGGCTCAGGACCGTGCTTTGTGGCATTACTTGGGGGGAGGCCTATGTTCAGCAGTGGACTTGTGAAGGGCTGTAATGATGATGATGATGATGATTAATTAAAGAAATTTAAATAAAATGTTACTCTATATTGTCATCAAATGTGACTAATTTTAATGATTTTATAACCCTTATAAACTTAAAACTTTAAACTTGGAGAGTGAAATTACACCTATAAGGGTAGGAAAATGGGGAATTAATCTTATAAAAATAAAACTATATAGATTACATTTAAGCTTTGATATTTTTTTTTCTTGTAACTTATTATAAACCAGTACTTGATCACAATCCCATCTGGTAATAAGTGGTGATGCAGCCATAGATAATAAATCCCACTGTCTTAGTGTAACAAATGCCTATTCACTCTTGCCTTAAAGACGCCCAGATTGTATTCGGACGGAAAGATAGACGCCGGCAAATTATTCCACTCCTTTGCTGTACGCATTAAAAAAGTCGAAGCAAACCGTAAGGTTCTAATGCGTGGAATATCGACAACAAAGGGGTGAAGACCCACCGACTGTCTGGTTATCCGATTTTTTTTATTCCAAAGGGTAAAACAAAAATTAGAAGTTTATATAATAATATAAATATAAATATATATATATATATATATATATATATATATATATATATATATATATATATATATATATATATATATATATAAATTTTAATCCATGGTAACCGCGGTTAACTTTGATATCTGGACGTTGAACATCTCAGTCCCCTCTGTGATCATGGCTGCTGTAAAATGCTCGAAACGTCGGGTATACAACATGTAACAAAAACACTGTGGTTCCCGTTAAGTGTGTTATCAGAATCAACTCAAGCGTATAGAAATTTTATTTTCGAAATTTAAAAAATTAATTTTAATTAATAAAAATATTAATTTGCAAATTGTATGTGGTTTTATAATCTCTGCATTGGCCGAGGAGTAAGAGGATTGTCAAAGAGCCCGCATTACCGATACTCGTGTGAGTTAGAGCAAATAAAACCACATAAAATTTGCAAATTATTTTTTTCATTAAAATTAATTTTTTTAATACGCTTTATTTGAAAAAAAAATATTTCTATACGCTTGGATACTTTGGTTGTATAAAAAGTTAATAACGCGATAAAATCCGTAAAAACTAGTTTTATTTAAATGTGTTCGCGGAAATAAAAGAAATCATTGGGATTAAGAGACGTCTTATAAGAAAAAAATTACACAATAACGTCCAATACACCTACACTCTATATCATAGCACCGACTTCTAAAGCTATTATACGAAAAACTTTTTTTTTTAGTTTTTTAAGTCTGTCTTTACTTTTTAATAAAGGTTTAATTTATGGTAATCAATAAAACCAGGCGTTACTTTTCTAAAAACCATTATATTAACTACAACCGCTCCGGATTCGCACGGGTGATTTCTGGACCTCGATAACAGCGCCACCTACCGGGTCCTATCGTTAGTCTAAACCATCTAGGGACCCACTCAAACGCACACAAAATTCATCAAAAACTTTCGATCCGTTTTCCGAGTTTCAGCGAGACTAACGTACAGTAATTGATTTTTAAATACATATAGGATAAGGGTGACAAGCCAGCACACAGTCCACCAGTTGGTAAGTGGATGCTGTGGCCCATACACATCTTCATTTAACCAGGATTAAGACGAAATGCAGATGCGTTGTCACCCTTGAGGACTAAGATGGAAGGCCTCGATTCCAGTAAAACAGGTCTCCGGTTCTCTACACTCACCATATGATATGGTACACAGCACCATTAAGCTGCTATTTTACGCTGGTATTCTGTGAGAGCGTAGTCCTTTCCGGTCGAGCCAACCCATTCATACTACAATCATAATATATCTGAAGCGTGGCTCTATCACGTATAAAAATAATATACAGTTAATATTAATAAGCTAACATTCGCGTACAAAATAAAAATAATAACTAGCTTGAAAAGCACTTCCCCCCCCTCAAATGCGTGCACTAATCACTACTCACCTCATTAAACCGATTGCCCCAGAAGGAAAGAACATTGGCCAGGTAATTCATTATCTCAAACCTCTCGGCTACGAGATTCCATCTTTCAAGATAAAACAGATTCTGTAACAATTAAACCCCTTAGGCATTCGTTAATGAATACGTGGAGGAATTAACCCGACCCGATCTTGATTAATGAATCTTTCCTTTTTTATAAAGTACGACTTTCACGTATAAATTAACTTAAGTTACTATCTCGGTAACGAGGAAAAACTTACTTATTCTTTTCTTTTCTTATTCTTTAATATTTATTTACTAAGGTAAATGAGCACAGTCTACTTGATGATATCTTAAAGCTACGTTGCAATGTAGCATATTTCTGATTTCTGTTTCTTTTTTATGATTCTGTAAACAGTTATCATGCAGCAAGTTACATGAAATTGTTAATTGTAATTTTAAGTGGTGATATACCACGTGCTCGTCGGTGAAGAAAAATATCGTGGTAGAGCCAAGCTGTAGCAGCGGTTGTAGAACGAATGGGTTGGCTCGACCGGGGAAGGCCCACGCTCTCATAGAGGGAGAAAAGTGAAATTTTAGGGAGTAAATTTATTCTATTGGGGGCTTTAGAGTCCAATGGATTACTTAATCAATCCATACTAGAATTTATGTTATTATATTTCTATAGTACTTTTGAATATTACTATTCTATAGTACTTTTGAATAGTACTATTTCGTCGAATATAAAATAAAGATCTTCAAATGATCATGTGGTAAAATAAATAAATTAATCAATTTATTAAATTAATATTAAATTAAAAGTAAGGGCTGACAAAGAGAACTAAGGAATGTAATTTTTCATTCTGGCGTTAGTGCTAAGACATAAAAGATATCAGAATTCTTTTAATAGAATAAGGGTGACAAACTAGCACGCGGTCCATCTGATGGTAAGTGGATGCTGTGGCCCATAGATATCGATATTTATCCTCGATTAAGAATCAAAACGCAAATGCGATGTCACCCATGAGGACTAAGATGGAATGAATCAATTCCAGTAAAACGGTGTCCGGATCTCTATACTCCACATACGAAAAACGACTTGAGCCGACTCATTCGTGCTACAACCATAATATAGCTGCAGCGTAGCCCTTCTACGTAGAATTAAAGAATGATAGCCCCGACTTGAGAATGTGAATTTATTTTATTAAATAGTTCACCTTAAGCCCATTCCTAGTTCCTAACCTAGTTCTCTATACCCATTGTTGAATTTTCTTATATCATTACAATATAAATAATAAAACGAATAATTGTGGAAATGTAATATATTTAATTGTAACTGTCATATTTGTATACCTAAGGGTTGAATGCAGCGTACATACAATTTATATAACACACATATATATATATATATATATATATATATATATATATATATATATATATATATAAGATCTATTCTGTCTCATTACATTATAATTTAAACAGTAGATTAAGGCAAAACATACATTAGAGGTTACTTAACTAGATTGTCGTTTAAGTTTTAGTGGTGAAATTCTTTAACTAAAGGAGACAACTTCTTTTTGTATGTAGAATGGGCCCATCATAAATTGTGGCGTAACTTCATGAAATAGATGTTGATTTATTCCTTATAATCTATCGATTACAAAAGTAATATTAGTTTCACCGTATCTAACGGAAATAATGAGATGTTAACAATTAAAATATGAATATCACAATAAACTAAAAACCAACTAAAAGCGATTGTCCAGTAGTTATCACCGGTGTCACAAGTTAAAATAAATACTGGTCAATAATTAATAGTACAAAACAAAGTTGACAATACATTCAGCATTTAAAGGTTCTTTAAGATTGATGGAAAATCCACGCATTTTTTCATATTACATTAGCCAGAAAACGAATATTAAAACAACTCTTTTTTTTCAGAATTCACGATTAAATTTACATCAAATATTTGGGCCGTTTACTATAATAAATTGTTATCTTTTTTATGTGTATTAATGTAAGTTACGTTATATTGTGGGCCCAAAACTGATTGTCTCATTTCCTCTATTTGGTGGTAGAACTACTTTTTTGTCGAAGAGTCCGCCTGAGGCAGCACCACCATCTTACATGAAGGGTATATAGAGCCAGTATAATTACAGGATGTAAGGCGTTCCCTCTTAGTCCTCAGGGGTGATGATAACGCATCTGTATCCTTCTTTGTATAAAGGAGTCCATGGACTACACCAGGTGGTTATCATCACGTGTACTGTAAGTCAAATTGCTACCTTAGTTATGTTAAAAGTTGGTCTAGTGGTTGTAGTAGTGCGACTGCTGATCATGATGTCCTGGGTTCGAATCCCGAGTCGGCCTAAAACATTAATTATTGAGTTTTTCCGTCAAGAAATTATCAGTAGCTACCGGGAGTCAGGAAGTCGGCGGTGTCTCACCCCCGTGCCTCGGAAAGCACGTAAAGCCGTTGGTCCTGCGCCTGATCTCCCTCCGGTCGTATCGGTTTACCGTCATATCGGACTATGAGAGTGAGGGAAGAGAGAGTGCACCTGTGCTTGCGCATACACTTGGGCACTATAACGCTGTCCTGCGCCGATGGCTAGCCTCCGTTGAGGTATGCCGCCGTGACCGAAATTCGGTCTCGAGGACATCATATTAAAAAAAAAACAAATTCCACAGAATGAATGAAATAGCGCCTTTGTAAAAAACCTTTTAAGGAAACAAAGCATTCCATCTCAGTCTTCAAGGGTGACAACTTATCTACAGTTTGATTCTTAATCGAGACCAGAAATGTTATTAAATTTTAGTCTATATATCAAAGCTTCCACTTTGACAGCCCCGTGGCGCAGCGGCTTACCAAAGGGTTGAGGCGTTAATACTCGCGGGTTCGAATCCCGCACGAAACAAGTATTTGTATGGCCTACAAATAATTGTTACGGGTCCGGATGTTTGTCCATGAGTCCAAAATTATGTATGTAAACTGCCCCCACGATACAGGAGAAAATCTTAGTGTGTAGGTTACGTTTAAAAAAAAAGCGAAAAAGCTTACCATCAAGGGGACAGTGTGCACGTTATGCTATAAAACATGACGTAAATCCACACAACCAACATAGAACTAACAATATTGCAATGCCTATGCTTTGTAACAATTTAACTCCCTCCGCCCTCCACTTAACCTCTCGCAATTCCACGTTACTAAGCAATAATCGTAGAGCTCAGTCATGCAACTCAATGTAATGATTCCTCTGAGCAGAGATCTCCGACGTACGCTACGTTACAAGAGCCATGGTATTCGCTTCGGCGATTTCATGAAATTAACATTCACAGGGATCTTGTTCTAGAATTGAATTCATGAAATTCGAGATCTTATATGTTTAGAGGGAAAGAAATAATTCTATTTGGTACATACATTATAACAAAAAGAATAAATTAAGTAAAACAGTTTTTTATATCTTAAAAATATTAAAAAAAAGGAATAACGTATTATGCACCAAAATGGTTTCCACTCAGCTTTAAGTCACGAATTGAAGATATATATACACATCAATTCGTAACGCTGATTTTCAGTGGAGCCAGGAGTGTGAGTCAGATGACAAACAACAGTAAGAATAAAAAACATAAATATAAAATAAAATGAAAAAATCTACCAAAATTCCACGTACCAGTGCAACATTGATGGTGTAGAAAAATTAATTATTGAGTTTATATCGGTAGGAAGAAGAAGTCAAATAAATCAAATAAAAAAATCATTAGATCAATTATAAATAATCATTATGAATTTATGCTATAACTAGGGATGTAACGATACATAATTGTGCCGATACCGATACAGATTATTGTAATAAATAACCGGTGATATCAATACCGATAACTTTATCGGTAACTGAGTAGTAATAGAAAAAAAAATGAATAATTTTCTTTATTATGCATAAAAGTTCCCTATATTTATCAGAGACTGAATCTTGAGAAGGTTAAAAGCCAAAATGTCAACTCAAAATATCAATATGAAAATTCAAAATTTAAAGAAAACATTTTTTATGTGAAATAATCAAAAATATTATCAAGCAATCAAAGCACTAATTAAGAAAGTAATTTTCATTACACAAAGTGGTAAAGTGAAGCGATATAAAAGATAAAGTCAGTAATTACCTACAGTTAACTTTTAGTAGATTTTTGTCAAGAAAACAAAGATTGTTTAAATTTTTAGCAGATAATCTGTTACGCAAATTATTTCGAAAGAGACGTGCAGTTGAAAACAGACATTCTGAGGCAAATGAGCTGAGTAAGAATGTCGCGCACACGTTGTTCGTTTCACGTAAAACTCTAGATATAGATTGTATATAATCGGTGATGCCGATATATCGGTATCAGTATCGGAACAATTACATCCCTAGCTATAACAATCCCAATGGTCAAAACAGAAATTAAACAAGCGACATTTAAAAAAATCCATTTTTTTAACCAATATTCTCGCATTGTCATCCGAATTTGAGCTATATTCAAAATATTAAGTTATAGCTCATCGGGACGTAGTTTAAGTTCAATTATTAAATTCCAGCCAGAAAAACAGACAGACAAACAGATAAACAAGAAAGTGACTTAAAAAAGTGGTAAAAACCCGTTTGGTTAAAAAAGTTCACCTAAAATGGAGAATTTTTATAAATTATATTACTTTCACAACTTATCCGAATCTAACGATACGTCTCTCTGTTACCAAGTTTAAATTTTTAATAAAAAAAAAACGAATGGGTCGGCTCGAACAGGGTAGGACCACGCTCTCACAGAATACCAGCGTAAAATAGCAGCTTATTACTGCTGTGTTTTGTATCGTGAGTGTAGAGATCTGGAGACCCTTTTTTACTGGAAATGAGGCATTTAATTTTAAACCTCAGAGGAGACAACGCATCTGAGTTTTGATTCTTAATCGAGGATAGATGTAGATGTCTATGGGCCACAGCATCCACTTACCATCAGGTTGACTGTGTGCTCGTTTGTCATCCTTATTCTATAAAAAGAACTGAAAAAAAAAAAACGATATTATAATATAAATGAATATATGGTTAATGATAACCACTGGGAATGAGGTGATCACCTACAAGCTGTTTCTAAAATTTTTGTACATAGTTCGTAACCATTCACATTGTAAAATTTATTTTAAAATAAATATATCTTGCTGAGCTACTTGCTGGGTTTTCCCAAGACAGAAGTTTTTTGCAAACTAGATGTTTGAATAGAAACTATTTTATTCTATTCTTTTCTTATGTTGCAAAATATTTATTTCAATTGCCATAGTTGCAACACTTTGCAGGCGTGTTGTCAACCGCCTTTTTTCATATTCTAGTTGCTCGTCTCCTGTTTCAATTTTCCTCTATCACCTCTTACCGCCCATGGGTCGATATGGGATAGTGGATATTAATAAACCGCCACGGTTGATTATAATTTATTTGTGATTGCGATAACTGGAAGGAGTTAGCTACACACAAGAGCCGTGGTAGTTCAGATGGTTAACGCTAACGTATGTAAAAGAACGCAAGTAACCCGGGTTCGATCTCCGCCGGCACCAATGAAATTGTTAATTGCAATTTTAAGTGCTAATTTACGGCGTGCTCAGCGGTGAAGGAAAACATCGTAGAGAAACCTGCATGTCTAAGGAATAAGAAAAAAAATATTACGAAAACATGTGAAGTTCGCAATCACGCATTGGGGCAGCGCGGCGGACACTTCCTTGCCCTAAAACCCTCTCAGAAATGAGGGGAGGCCTGTGCCCAGCGATGGGACGTAAATAGGCTGTAACTTTAGCTACAAGCGCTGAGTTGATTCTGCCATTTTAATTACAAGAAGTTCTTGAACTCCTGATAGTTGAACCAGCACACACCCTTGCATTTCGTATTTATTGATGTATTTGTTAGTTGGGGTGGCTGGCATAGTCCATCACTTCCATTCCTTCCCCGCACGTAACCCACAAGTATGGGGGAGCTAGATACTGGTGGACGCATCTGTGGTCCTCCAATGAAAGGCGCGCTCCGCCAAGTAGAAAGCGCGGAGCGCGCGATAAGCTGTAAGATCTCCCGAGGCCGCTCGCCACTTTCCCCAGGTGGGTGCCCATCCCTATAATGAGCTGTTTTATTTGTTGTTCCTTTATCCGCAGCAGTTAAACTCCCGTCGTGTCAGCCAACGCCTCAAATTAATTTCAAAGCAAGTATATTGTCCAAAGTCCGCCGCGTGCCACGTCCGCCATTTTGTTCTGGTTTCTTTTGAACCTCGCTAATACAGTCCACAAGATCGTTCGCTCCGTCATACCTTGGGGTCACTTTTGCGCACCTACCAGATCTACAGACTTGTAAGAGTGGTACTTACGTTCATTCTTCGGCGCCGGAGGTTTTCTCGTTGCCCAGTTGGTGCGGATCGACCGGGAGCCGAGCCATTGACCGTTCATGGCTGTTATCGCCGATTCCGCCTCCTGCAACAAACGATGCTTGAGTAAGAATACATGGTAGAGATATGCTGCAGCAATTTTATGGTTGTAGCACGAATGAATCGGCTCGACCAAGGAATGACCACGCTCTCAAAGAATGCCAGCGTAAAATAGTAATATATATATATATATATATATATATATATATATATATATATTGCTGCTTTATTTCTTATGGTGAATATTGATAACCGCATAGAATAAATGCAGTAGAAATGCGGTCGCTAAGGAGTATGTTAGGGCTGAATCTGAGTGACAGGGTGAGAAACTGTGTGATAAAAGAAGAGTGTGGTTTGCAAGATGATGCGGTGACCAGGATTAAGAAAGGAATGCTTCGGTGGTTTGGTCATGTAGAAAGAATGAATGTGGAAAGACTGACAAAGCAAATATATGTTGCAGAAGTGAATGGAAGAGTCGGAAAGGGACGTCCTAGGCGGAAGTTTGTCGACCAAATTGGCGATATACTTAAAATGGGCCAAATTAAGAGTACCCTTAACCGACGAGCATGTATGCGTAGGTATATGGATGTGGAAGAGGCGAGAAAGGTATGTCAGGATCGTGCTAAACGGAAGTCTGTAGTCTCTGCCTACCCCTCTGGGTGACAGGCGTGAGTGTTTTATTATGAATATTGATAACCGCAGACCCATTTTACCGAAAACGAGGCACTTTATCTTAGTCCTAAGGGGTGACAATGCATTTTAATTCTTAATAAAAGGTTAATAATGTCTATGGGCCACAGCATCCACTTACAATCAGGTGGACTGTGTGCTCATTTGTCACCCACATTTTACAAAAATAAAAGACGCTACCGGCCATCTCCAGAGATTTTTCCCCCGTCGATTTCTACAACAACCACAGGACGATATATTTCTGTCTGTCTAGTAAGAAAAATTAAATTATACTAAATAGAATCACACGCTGTACCATCAAGTAATGTCGGCACATTGCTTGATGGGGAAAGCTTGCTCATCGCCGTAGGAATCCGTGTAGGAGCGGCTATTTGTCAATCTCACCAGTGCCCCTGTGGTAGCAGCGTCGATGAGTTTGGGCTCCACGGACTTTCATGTAAGAAAAGTGAAGGTAGGTTTTCCCGTCACAGTTCTTTGAACGAAGTCTTTCAAAGGGCTACTGTTTCTGTAAATGTTCCCCCGATTTTAGAGCCTTGCGGGTTATTTAGAGACGATGAAAAGAGACCCGATGGTATCACTGTGGTCATTTGGGTGAGAGGTAAGGCTCTAGTGTGGAACGCTACTTGCGTAGACACTTTGGCAGCCTCTTATCTCAAGGGCTTTTAGAGGTGGGGTGGCATCAGAGGCAGCTGAATTAGGTAAATGGCGCATATATGAACATGAGTCTTAGAGAAATTACTGCATATTTCTGACATTTGCTGTAGAGACTATTGGTGCGTGTGTCCACGTGCAGTGAAGTTTCCAAAGGAACTGTATCTGTGACTGGTCGTTGCTGGTGATGCGAGGACTGTTTTCTTTTCTCGCTCGAAGGCTAAGTGGAATTTGAATTATATATATGAACATGAGTCTTTGAGAAATTACTGCATATTTCTGACATTTGCTGTAGAGACTATTGGTGCGTGTGTCCACGTGCAGTGAAGTTTCCAAAGGAACTGTATCTGTGACTGGTCGTTGCTGGTGATGCGAGGACTGTTTTCTTTTCTCGCTCGAAGGCTAAGTGGAATTTGAATTATATATATGAACATGAGTCTTTGAGAAATTACTGCATATTTCTGACATTTGCTGTAGAGACTATTGGTGCGTGTGTCCACGTGCAGTGAAGTTTCCAAAGGAACTGTATCTGTGACTGGTCGTTGCTGGTGATGCGAGGACTGTTTTCTTTTCTCGCTCGAAGGCTAAGTGGAATTTGAATTATATATATGAACATGAGTCTTTGAGAAATTACTGCATATTTCTGACATTTGCTGTAGAGACTATTGGTGCGTGTGTCCACGTGCAGTGAAGTTTCCAAAGGAACTGTATCTGTGACTGGTCGTTGCTGGTGATGCGAGGACTGTTTTCTTTTCTCGCTCGAAGGCTAAGTGGAATTTGAATTATATATATGAACATGAGTCTTTGAGAAATTACTGCATATTTCTGACATTTGCTGTAGAGACTATTGGTGCGTGTGTCCACGTGCAGTGAAGTTTCCAAAGGAACTGTATCTGTGACTGGTCGTTGCTGGTGATGCGAGGACTGTTTTCTTTTCTCGCTCGAAGGCTAAGTGGAATTTCAATTATATATATGAACATGAGTCTTTGAGAAATTACTGCATATTTCTGACATTTGCTGTAGAGACTATTGGTGCGTGTGTCCACGTGCAGTGAAGTTTCCAAAGGAACTGTATCTGTGACTGGTCGTTGCTGGTGATGCGAGGACTGTTTTCTTTTCTCGCTCGAAGGCTAAGTGGAATTTGAATTATATATATGAACATGAGTCTTTGAGAAATTACTGCATATTTCTGACATTTGCTGTAGAGACTATTGGTGCGTGTGTCCACGTGCAGTGAAGTTTCCAAAGGAACTGTATCTGTGACTGGTCGTTGCTGGTGATGCGAGGACTGTTTTCTTTTCTCGCTCGAAGGCTAAGTGGAATTTGAATTATATATATGAACATGAGTCTTTGAGAAATTACTGCATATTTCTGACATTTGCTGTAGAGACTATTGGTGCGTGTGTCCACGTGCAGTGAAGTTTCCAAAGGAACTGTATCTGTGACTGGTCGTTGCTGGTGATGCGAGGACTGTTTTCTTTTCTCGCTCGAAGGCTAAGTGGAATTTGAATTATATATATGAACATGAGTCTTTGAGAAATTACTGCATATTTCTGACATTTGCTGTAGAGACTATTGGTGCGTGTGTCCACGTGCAGTGAAGTTTCCAAAGGAACTATATCTGTGACTGGTCGTTGCTGGTGATGCGAGGACTGTTTTCTTTTCTCGCTCGAAGGCTAAGTGGAATTTGAATTATATATATGAACATGAGTCTTTGAGAAATTACTGCATATTTCTGACATTTGCTGTAGAGACTATTGGTGCGTGTGTCCACGTGCAGTGAAGTTTCCAAAGGAACTGTATCTGTGACTGGTCGTTGCTGGTGATGCGAGGACTGTTTTTTTTCTCGCTCGAAGGCTAAGTGGAATTTGAATTATAAGTTCTAGTTTTCTTTATTATGTTTTTTTTTAATATTATGTCTAAATAAATATTTTGTATTTAAGAATAAAAATTACGCTTTCACGTAGTTACATAAATATTAAATCAGAGATTATTATAAATATTGTCATAGAAATATAACATAAGTAGAGTACATAGTCCTGTTCATTCCGGTGCGTCCATTTAAAAATTTATAGCATAATGATGATGACGTAAATTATAAATTTCGCTGTAGCAAAAATATGACCGTAATTTTTCTGCCACGGAAATTATTCGAAGTAATGTCATTTGCAGAATGATAAAAAATGTCGAAAAATATGTAATTTTTTTAATAACAAGCTCGTAAATAGAAAAATTGCTTCAGAATTAAGATAATATATTCAATCATTGTGAAGAATGTTCAAATACTTTTTAATTTTTTACCGAATCCAAAAAGGAGGTGGTATACAATTCGGCCTATATATGTGTATTTTTTATGTGCATTACCTCATAACTTTTCTCTGGGTGAACCGATTTTGATGATTCCTTTTTGTCCGAAAGCTGGTGCTTCTCATGTGGTTCTTTATAAATTTGATCAAGATCTGACCAGTAGTTTTTGAAATATCTTTAATAATGCGTTTTTAATTGACTTCGAATACATTGATTCGGTCGTATTGAAGTCGGTTGTACTAAATTTTTAGTTTTACCTCTTGTTTGACCCACTGTTAATGTCAAGAGAAAAAACGGGTTGTGTGAAAACAAAAAAATTAATAATTAGCTGGGCTAAAATTATAAAAATGACACAAAATCGAACGACACACAGTGAGTATCCTGATATCTGCAGCCTAGGGGAGGAAAAGGAGTGTTGATATGGATTAGTTGCCTTATCTTTGTGGTATGCAATCTGCAACGTATTAAAGCTGCAATAAAACGATGAAGCGCCAAGCTGTAGCTATATTATGGTTGTATCACAAATAGGTCGGCTCGACTGGAGGTCGCTACGCTTTAACAGAATACCAGCGTAAATAGCAGCTTAATGCTGTGTTTTGTATGGTGAAGAGAAACAGACGCTCTTTAAACTGAAAACGAGGCATTCTTTCTTAGTCCTCAAGGGTGACAACGCATCTGCATTTTGATTCTTAATTGATTAATACTATTTTTACGGATTTTATCACGTTAAATTTATTTAATTTTTAATACCCGACGTTTCGTTTAACACTTACATCGGGACATCAGTCACCTCAGTCACCGTGATCATGGGTACTGGAAAGCACCCGAAACGTCGGGTATTAAAAATAAAAATAATTAAAATTAAAATTAAACGGGATAAAATCCGTAAAAGTAGTTTTAATCAATGTGTAGTGTCCGCGTAAGTATAAGAAATTATTATGTAAACCGGAACTAAATAAAAAAATCGAACAAAACGAAGAATTATAATAATCATATAGATAATAATATAGTATAGTAAATTATTTCATAGCCGTAGCAGTTCAAAGAAAAGGCTTCAGCTTTTTTAATTATTGTTTATGGTCCGATCTAAGCAAAATGAACTGACTATGTTTTGAGGTCTTGCAGTGGTATGCTTGAGTTTAAATTTTAATGATTATAGGGTCCCAAGCAGCACACGAAACGTCGGGAATTAAAAATAAAAATAATTAAAATTAAAATTAAACGCGATAAAATCCGTAAAAGTAGTTTAGATCATTTTAGTTACGGTATTTATTTTTATAACTTTTATTACGTGGTGGAGCCATATTCTCTTTACATAATTGTATAGAAAATGTAAGTGACTTTTATTAAATTGAGAAATATTATACTCGGTAGAACCATGCTTGCAGCTATATTAAGGTTGTAGCACGAATGTGTCGGCTCAACCGAAAAGGAAGGACCACGCTCTCACAGTATACCAGCGTAAAATAGCAACTTAATGCTGCTGTGTTTCGTATGGTGGTGTACAAACTGGAGACTCGCTTTACTGGAAATGAGGCATTCCATTTTATACCTCTGGGGTAGCAACGCGTCTGAGTTTTGATTCTTAATCGAGGATAAATGTATATGTCTATGGTCCACAGCATCCACTTATCATCAGATGGACTGTGTGCTCGTTTGTCACCCTTATTCTATGAAACAAATAAGATCTGATCTACCACGTACTCGGCGTTAAGAAAACATCGTGAGGAAACCTGCATGTCTGAGAAATAAGAAGAAAATATTTCGAAGATATGTGGGTGGTATCACCAACACGCTTTGGGGCAACGCGGCGTACACTTCCTTGCCTTAAAACCCTTATATATAGGCTGTAACTTTAATACATTTTATTCAAAACTTACTTTTGAAGTTAACAAAATGTCGCCATGTTTCTGAATATGTCTATCCAATCACAGTAAAAAATAAATTTCATAGAACGGAAAGAATAATGAATACTGATCTTTCTGCATTTATTTTATAATCATATTTAAAAAATGTACTAAAAAAACTAAAATTATTATATTATCCTACTCTCTATGGTTTTGTAGCAAGAATGCTGGAAGCGTTTGCTCGCTGAATGGCCATACTTAGGCTTTGAGCGAGAAAAGAACCGGCCCTCTTATCACCAGCACGTGGACCCCATGGACCGATAGTCTCTACAGCAAATGGTACAAATATTTAATCATTTCTCAAAGACTCATATTTGCGCCATTTACTTAATTCGGCTGCCTCCGATGTCAACTCGGCTCTAAAAGAGGTACACTTGAGATGAGAGGCCGAGAAAGTGTATACGCAAGTAGCATTTCAGACTAGAGCTTCAGCTCTCTCCCAAGTGACCAAGAATGGTTTAAAGTTTAACTAACAATTGATATTGTAAACAAAAATTTTTAAATGATCTCACACGTGGCTGTATTACACATATTATATTTCTACACTAAAAACATATTACGATACTGTATAAAGGTTATATTGAAAGATAGCGAAAAAGATTTAGTTAACTACATGTAAGCAATATTTTTACGATACGATATCTTTTGCCATATTTCAACACATTATTACGGCCCTTAGCCAAGTCACGTATATCCTTAATATATATCTAGGCATGTAAACTATTAATAATGTATACAGAGCCAAGCTGTTAGATATTTCAGCTTGGTTCCAGAATTGGTAGAGCTACGCTGCATATAGGTTGCAGCACGAATGGGTCGGCTCTATTGGGGAAGTACCACGCTATCACAGAATACCAGCGTAAAATAGCAGCTTAATGCTGCTGTGTTTCGTATGGTGAGTGTAGAGATCCAGAGACTTTTTTTACTGGAAACGAGGCATTCCATCTCAGTCCTCACGGGTGACAACGCATTTGCAATTTGATTCGTAATCGAGGATAGATGTAGATGTCTATGGGCCACAGCAACCACTTACCATCAGGTGGGCTGTGTGCTCGTTTGTCACCTGTCTCATAAAAAAAAACGCTACTCCTATAGAATAATATTAAAAATTGTTTCCATTTGTTCCCATAAAATATTAAAAATTGTTCTTTATAATGTAAATTTTTTAAATTAATGTCTTATTTTATTTTATCCTAGTGATCCTGATCAGGATAATAGGATAAAGTTATTTAGTTATTGCATTGTGACGTGGTGCTTCACTGCTGGCCGTATGAGAATGCTCAAGGTCGCTCACCGAGCTATGGAGAGGTCTATGCTCGAGGTTTTTCTGCGTGATAAACTTAGAAATCAGGATATACGCAGTAGAACCAGAGTAACTGAAATAGCCCAACGGATTAGTAAGCTGAAGTGGTATTGGGCCGGCCATATACCTCGTACCGGTAGGCGTAGTGTAGGGTGACCCCCACTAGATGGAGTGACGACCTGGTGAGACATGCAGGAAGTCGATGGATGCAGGTGGCTTAGGACCGTGCTTTGTGGCATTACTTGGGGGAGGCCCACGTTCAGCAGTGGACTTGTGAAGGCCTGAAATGATGGGCATTTTTCAAGTCAATCGATAATCTATAAGTTGGTGAAAATTACATTAAAATTATTTGTTACATACATACTCGTAGATATATAGATACAAGCGAAGAAGTTAAAAACGTGTTAAAAAGGTAATTAAAAGCAATGCCTTTTTATAAAAGTGGAAAGCATAGAGCATCCAAGATACAAGTGTGTAGATCAAGGACAAAGCGCTCGCTGTAATATATATATATATATATATATATATATATATATATATATATATATATATATATATATAATATACACAGTATAATATACACTGAAAAATCTATGTTCGATCCCCACCGGCACAAGTGAAATTGTTAATTATGTTTTTTTTATAGGATAGGGTGACAAAGGAGCACACAGTCCACCTGGTAAGTGGTTGCTGTAGCCCATAGACATCTACATCTATATTTTGATTACGAATCAAAATGCAGATGCGTTGTCACCCGTGAGGAGTACGATGGAATGCCTCGTTTCCAGTAAAAAGGGTCTCCGGTTCTCTACACTCACCATACGAAACACAGCAGCATTAAGCTGCTATTTGACGCTGATATTCCGTGAGAGCGTGGTCCTTCCCCGGTCGAGCCGACCCATTCGTGCTACAACTATACTACTAATATAGCTGTAGCACGGCTCTACCACGTATAACTTGTTATTAACTTGTAATTTTAAGTGCTGATTTACCGCTTGCTCGGTGGTGAAGGAAGAATTTAGAATTAATAGAATCATCATGATTTCTTATATTTACGCGAACACTATACATGATTAAAACTACTTTTACGGATTTTATCGCGTTTATTAATCATAATAGAATCATCGATCAATTTATATTGTCAATGTCAAACAACACTAAAACGAATTCGAAATCACCTCCCCCGTTTTGGATATTTGTGGCTAACTAGAAATCTGGAAGTTGGAGTGAATATTTAAGTTTGCAAACATTCCGGATTGTCAGCTTTAAGTTAGTAATTGCTTTAATTACATCAGGAAATTCCACTTCGTTATGTTGGTTTTTAAAATCTTTTATAAGCATTTAATACGCCTTTATAAAAATGAGTAGTATTTAAATTCAAGTATTTAAGTTGAAGTTGTTCTTTTTTGTATGTCTATTATATGCGATATCTTCGTCAATTTTGGACTGAAATGAATGATTCTTTTCTTAGAAAATAGGTTGTACTCAAGGTTCCATATAAATTTGGACAAAAAATTCTACCCTAAGGTTGGAAAATTAGGGGCTGGGATTGTTAATGTTAGTTACATTATTTTGAGAAGATAATCCCAGGACAGAGGTATTTTCCGAATCAGTGGTACATAAAAAATGACTTTCAATATGTTAAAGTTATAGTTCCAACCTATATATACGTCCCACTGCAGGGCTCAGGCCTTCTCTCATTGCTGAGAGGGTTTTAGTGCAAGGAAATATTCGCAGCACTGTCCCAATGCGTGTTGGCGATCTCCACATGTCTTCGAAATATGTATTTTTCTTATTTCTCAGACATTCAGGTTTCATCACGATGTTTTCCTTCACCGCTGAGCACGTGGTAAATCATAATTTAAAATAGCAATTAACAATTTCATTGGTGCCGGCGGAGATCGAACCCGGGTTGCTAGCGTACTGTGAAATTCACAGCGAGCGCTATGCTTAGGGAAGCTACCACGGCTCTTTAAGTATTATGTAATAATCTATATTGAATAAGAAATAATTTATTCTATTCCATTTTAATAGATCTGACACATAAATAAACATATCTTTATATATAAAAATCTATTGTCGACCGTTAGTATGACTAAAACTCAAAACTTGTTCGACAGATTCTGATAAAATTTTTTGTGTGGGTTTAAGTGGGTTCCTGGATAATTTAGGTTTACAATTGGACCTGGTGATTGGAGCTGTTCTCGAGATCCAGAAATTACCCCTGTGAAGCCGCGATAGTAAAATTATATAAATAAATTAATAGACACATAAAATGTATTATCCGTTACATCCTTATTTATTTTTTAATTTATCAATGATTTTTTTTTAAAAGGATAGGGTGACAAACGAGCACACAGTCCACCTGATGGTAAGTGGTTGCTGTGGCCCATAGACATCTACATCTATCCTCGATTACGAATCAAAATGCAGATGCGTTGTAACCCGTGAGGACTAAGATGGAATGCCTCTTTTCCAGTAAAAAGGGGTCTCCGGTTCTCTACACTCACCATACGAAACACAGCAGCATTAAGCTACTATTTCACGCTGGTATTCTGTGAGAGCGTGGTCCTTCCCCGGTCGAGGCGACCCATTCGTGGTACAACTATACTACTAATATAGCTGCAGCATGGCTCTACCACGTAAATTTATAATACAGTGGTGTTACTTAATTCTAAACTCGCCAAACTTTTACGTTTAATGGCGATTGGCGCTCTTTTATATAGCAGTGAACCACCTTAAGTATCTTCTCCTAATATTGACACAGTAATACACAATTATATAACATAGTAATATATAAGCCTATGACATTTTGTTGTTATGTTAATTGTATACCCTTATATACGTGTAACTTTAATTATATGTATAAATTAAATACCTAATATTTATATATTATATTGTTATGGTTTAATCTACTTGAACGAACTATTAATAATCTTATTTTTATTTTTATTAATTTCCTCTTCTGGGTTGTCTGGAGAAGATTGCTATGTAGCAATAAGGCCACCTTTTGTCTTTACCTCATTGCTTGTTCATTATTTGTTACATTTATGTTTCGTTGGTATACAATAAAGAGTATTGTATTGTATTGAACTCGTATTTAGTTTTATTAGGCATCCTGTATTATACCCTGTATTGTTTTTAAATAAGTATGATCTACATGTGTGTGCGTGTGAATTTTATCAATGTTAGGTTTTTCACACTAGCCAACTACAGTACATGTGCTCGATTGTCACCCTTATTCTATAAAAAAACACACTTCTCCCTCTAACTTTCCGGTTGACTGGTAGAAAATTCCATATGGCATTAAGACCACCGTTTGTGCCCTTAGTAAAAAAAAAGTGTTTAGTTATAAAAAAAAATTGTCAATCTGCATGCGAAGCGTGACGATTAA
The DNA here is from genome assembly GCA_907164705.1 of Parnassius apollo. Classification (NCBI taxonomy): domain Eukaryota; kingdom Metazoa; phylum Arthropoda; class Insecta; order Lepidoptera; family Papilionidae; genus Parnassius; species Parnassius apollo. Next base: position 468,466 of record CAJQZP010000103.1, on the reverse strand, counting down.
TATAAATACGAGTACTCTTTACGACGGTAAAGGCTTATGTTCGACAGTTGATAAAACTCTTACAAGCCGACACAGAAATAAAAAAATATATAATAAAGACTTTTTTATATTGAATAGGAGTGCAGCAAACGAGCATACAGTCCACTTGATGGTAATCGCCATTGACCTGTAAAAAGGGTCACCGCTTCTCTAAACGCACCATACGAAACACAGCATCATTAAACTAATATTTTTATCTGGTATTCTGTGAGAGCGTGCTCCTTCCCCGGTCGAGCCGACCTATTCGTGCTAAAACCATAATATAGCTGCGGCGCGGCTCTACCACGTATTTTTATCCTATAATAAAGTATCAATAAAGAAAGAAAAGACATCAGTACTTTTTACAGTAACAGACAAATGTAAATGCATTAAGCCAAACGTTTAAAAGTAATAAAACTCTCTTCCGTCTGAGCATTTACGAATCAACCCTTTCAGAAACAAGTTTTCTTGTTACCATTTCAAAGAGATCATTAGAAGTTGTTGAACAAAGTTTTTGAGTACTAAAGTCACTGCAGTCTCCTCTTTAACAATTGAATTGCGCTTATATATAAATTTAATGTATATTATATATTATTTTTTTAGAAAACAGCTTTTAATTTTTTATGTAATACGCCATTACATAAAAATTTAAACTTTTTATGTAATGGCGTATTAGCTTACTACGTAGCAAATCCAGAGTACCAACATAGTCGCCCCAGACTAGACGTAGCCCTATGTCGGTTGCTCTTGTTGTACTGCGATATGCTATAATAAATAAAAAGGAATGGATAAAATTGAAGTGTCTACCAGTAATATTTTTTTACTTTGTACAAAAAGTGTTTGTTTTTTACAAAGTAAAGGATATTTACACTTACTACATTATACTTCAGGTTCAGGAGGTTCACTGTATTATTTATTATGCCTTGAGAAAGTAATTTAGTATTTTCAATTTAGTATATTGTGATCCCATAAAAAATCTTGGCTTGTACATGGATAAAACTATGACCTGGAAATTGCAGATTTCTGAAGTAAGTCGTAAAGTTGTTGTTACCTTGCGTTCCCTTTTCTTCTTTAAATGATCTCACATGTAGCTATACTATACATATATTTGTACACTAAAACATATTACGATACTGTATAAAGGTTATATTGAAAGATAGCGAAAAAGATTTAGTTAACTACATGTACTCGTAAGCAATATTTTTACGATACTATATCTTTTGCCATATTTCAACACATTATTACGGCCCTTAGCCAAGTCACGTATATCCTTAATATATATCTAGGCATGTAAACAATTAATAATGTACACACAGCCAAGCTGTTAGATATTTCAGCTTGGTTCCAGAATTGGTAGAGCTACGCTGCATCTATGTTGTGGTATATAATAGTAGAGTACGCTGCATATAGGTTGTAGCACGAATGGGTCGGCTCTATTGGGGAAGTACCACGCTATCACAGAATACCAGCGTAAAATAGCAGCTTAATGCTGCTGTGTTTCTTATGGTGAGTGTAGAGATCCAGAGACGTTTTTTTACTGGAAACGAGGCATTCCATCTCAGTCCTCACGGGTGACAACGCATTTGCAATTTGATTCGTAATCGAGGATAGATGTAGATGTCTATGGGCCACAGCAACCACTTACCATCAGGTGGACTGTGTGCTCGTTAGTCACCTGTCTCTTTAAAAAAAAAACGCTACTCCTATAGAATAATATTAAAAATTGTTTCCATTTGTTCCCATAAAATATTAAAAATTGTTCTTTATAATGTAAATTTTTTAAATTAATGTCTTATTTTATTTTATCCTAGTGATCCTGATCAGGATAATAGGATAAAGTTATTTAGTTATTGCATTGTGACGTGGTGCTCCACTGCTGGCCGTATGATAATGCTCAAGGTCGCTCACCGAGCTATGGAGAGGTCTATGCTCGAGGTTTTTCTGCGTGATAAACTTAGAAATCAGGATATCCGCAGTAGAACCAGAGTAACTGAAATAGCCCAACGGATTAATAAGCTGAAGTGGTATTGGGCCGGCCATATACCTCGTACCGGTAGGCGTAGTGTAGGGTGACCCCCACTAGATGGAGTGACGACTTGGTGAGACATGCAGGAAGTCGATGGATGCAGGTGGCTCAGGACCGTGCTTTGTGGCATTACTTGGGGGAGGCCTACGTTCAGCAGTGGACTTGTGAAGGGCTGTAATGATGGGCATTTTTCAAGTCAATCGATAATCTATAAGTTGGTGAAAATTACATTAAAATTATTTGTTACATACATACTCGTAGATATATAGATACAAGCGAAGAAGTTAAAAACGTGTTAAAAAGGTAATTAAAAATAATGCCTTTTTATAAAAGTGGAAAGCATAGAGCATCCAAGATACAAGTGTGTAGATCAAGGACAAAGCGCTCGCTGTAATATATATATATATACAGTGCGAGCAATCCATGTTCGATCCCCACCAGCACAAGTGAAATTGTTAATTATGTTTTTTTATAGGATAGGGTGACAAAGGAGCACACAGTCCACCTGATGGTAAGTGTATTCTGTGGCACATAGACATCATTATCATAGACACATTACGAATCAAAATGCAGACGCGTTGTCACCCGTAAGGACTACGATGGAATTCCTCGTTTCCAGTAAAAAGGGTCTCCGGTTCTCTACACTCACCATACGAAACACAGCAGCATTAAGCTACTATTTGACGCTGATATTCCGTGAGAGCGTGGTCCTTCCCCGGTCGAGCCGACCCATTCGTGCTACAACTATACTACTAATATAGCTGTAGCACGGCTCTACCACGTATAACTTGTTATTAACTTGTAATTTTAAGTGCTGATTTACCGCTTGCTCGGTGGTGAAGGAAGAATTTAGAATTAATAGAATCATCATGATTTCTTATATTTAGGCGAACACTATACATGATTAAAACTACTTTTACGGATTTTATCGCGTTTATTAATCATAATAGAATCATCGATCAATTTATATTGTCAATGTCAAACAACACTAAAACGAATTCGAAATCACCTCCCCGTTTTGGATATTTGTGGCTAACTAGAAATCTGGAAGTTGGAGTGAATATTTAAGTTTGCAAACATTCCGGATTGTCAGCTTTAGGTTAGTACTTGCTTTAATTACATCAGGAAATTCCACTTCGTTATGTTGGTTTTTAAAATCTTTTATAAGCATTTAATACGCCTTTATAAAAATGAGTAGTATTTAAATTCAAGTATTTAAGTTGAAGTTGTTCTTTTTTTAGGGTTCCGTAGTCAACTAGGAACCCTTATAGTTTCGCCATGTCTGTCTGTCCGTCTGTCCGTCCTCGCTTAATCTCTGTGACCGTTAGCACTAGAAAGCTGAAATTTGGTACCAATATGTGTATCAATCACGCCGACAAAGTGCTAAAATAAAAATTGGAAAAAAATGTTTTATTAGGGTAGCCCCCCTATATGTAAAGTGGGAAGTGATTTTTTTTTTTAATTTCAACCCTAACGTGTGATATATTGTTGGAAAGGTATTTAAAAATGAATAGGGGTTTACTAAAATCATTTTTTGATAATGTTAATAATTTCGGAAATAATCGCTCCAAAAGTAAAAAACAATGTGTCCCCCCCCCTCTAACTTTTGAACCATAAGTTTAGAAAATATGAAAAAAATCTGGAAAGTAGAACTTTATAAGGACTTTCTAGGAAAATTATTTTGAACTTGGATGGAAAGAACAGTTTTTGTACAAACTCATAAGTGGGAACACTTACTGTGACGGACGGGAAACTACGGAACCCTACACTGAGCGTGGCCCGACACGCTCTTGGCCGCTTTTATTGTATGTCTATTATATGCGATATCTTCGTCAATTTTGGACTGAAATGAATGATTCTTTTCTTAGAAAATAGGTTGTACTCAAGGTTCCATATAAATTTGGACAAAAAATTCTACCCTAAGGTTGGAAAATTAGGGGCTGGGATTGTTAATGTTAGTTACATTAATTTTAGATAACATTCGTGCCATTACATTATCGTAAAGTGTGTTTAAGAAGATAATCCCAGGACAGAGGTATTTTCCGAATCAGTGGTACATAAAAAATGACTTTCAATATGTTAAAGTTATAGTTCCAACCCATATATACGTCCCACTGCAGGGCTCAGGCCTTCTCTCATTGCTGAGAGGGTTTTAGTGCAAGGAAATATTCGCAGCACTGTCCCAATGCGTGTTGGCGATCTCCACATGTCTTCGAAATATGTATTTTTTTTTATTTCTCAGACATTCAGGTTTCATTACGATGTTTTCCTTCACCGCTGAGCACGTGGTAAATCATAATTTAAAATAGCAATTAACAATTTCATTGGTGCCGGCGGAGATCGAACCCGGGTTGCTAGCGTACTGTGAAATTCACAGCGAGCGCTATGCTTAGGGAAGCTACCACGGCTCTTTGAGTATTATGTAATAATCTATATTGAATAAGAAATAATTTATTCTATTCCATTTTAATAGGCTTATCTGACACATAAGTAAACATATCTCTATATAAAAAAATCTATTGTCGTCCGTTAGTATGGCTTAAACTCGAAACTTGTTCGACAGATTCTGATGAAATTTTTTGTGTGAGTTTAAGTTGGTTCCTGGATAATTTAGGTTTACAATTGGATCTGGTGATTGGAGCTGTTCTCGAGATCCAGAATTTACCCTTGTGAAGCCGCGATAGTAAAATTATATAAATAAATTAATAGACACATAAAATGTATTATCCGTTACATCCTTATTTATTTTTTAATTTATCAATGATTTTTTTTAAAAGGATAGGGTGACAAACGAGCACACAATCCATCTGTTGGTAAGTGGGTGCAGTGGCCCATAGACATCTACATCTATCCTCGATTACGAATCAAAATGCAGATGCGTTGTCACCTGTGAGGACTAAGATGGAATGCCTCGTTTTCAGTAAAAAAGGATCTCCGGTTCTCTACACTCACCATACGAAACACAGCAGCATTAAGCTGCTATTTGACGCTGGTAATCTGTGAGAGCGTGGTCCTTCCCCGGTCGGGCCGACCCATTCGTGGTACAACTATACTACTAATATAGCTGCAGCATGGCTCTACCACGTAAATTTATAATACAGTGGTGTTACTTAATTCTAAACTCGCCAAACTTTTACGTTTAATGGCGATTGGCGCTCTTTTATATAGCAATAAACCACCTTAAGTATCTTCTCCTAATATTGACACAGTAATACACAATTATATAACATAGTAATATAAGCCTATGACATTTTGTTGTTATGTTAATTGTATACCCTTATATACGTGTAACTTTAATTATATGTATAAATTAAATACCTAATATTTATATATTATATTGTTATGGTTTAATCTACTTGAATGAACTATTAATAATCTTATTTTTATTTTTATTAATTTCCTCTTCTGGGTTGTCTGGAAGAGGTTGCTATGTAGCAATAAGACCGCCTTTTGTCTTTACCTCATTGCTTGTTCATTAGTTGTTATATTTATGTTTCGTTGGTGTACAATAAAGAGTATTGTATTGTGTAGTATTGTATTGTATTGAACTCGTATTTAGTTTTATTAGGCATCCTGTATTATACCCTGTATTGTTTTTAAATAAGTATGATCTACATGTGTGTGCGTGTGAATTTTATCAATGTTCACACTAGCCAACTACAGTAGATGTGCTCGATTGTCACCCTTATTCTATAAAAAAAATACACTTCTCCCTCTAACTTTCCGGTTGACTGGTAGAAAATGCCATATGGCATTAAGACCACCGTTTGTGCCCTTAGTAAAAAAAAAGTGTTTAGTTATAAAAAAAAATTGTCAATCTGCATGCGAAGCGTGACGATTAATATAAATACGAGTACTCTTTACGACGGTAAAGGCTTATGTTCGACAGTTGATAAAACTCTTACAAGCCGATACAGAAATAAAAAAAATATATAATAAAGACTTTTTTATATTAAATAGGAGTGCAGCAAACGAGCATACAGTCCACTTGATGGTAAATGGATTCTGTGACCATTGACCAGTAAAAAGGGTCACCGCTTCTCTAAATGCACCATACGAAACACAGCATCATTAAACTAATATTTTTATCTGGTATTCTGTGAGAGCGTGTTCCTTTCGAGCCGACCTATTCGTGCTAAAACCATATTATAGCTACAGCGTGGCTCTACCACGTATTTTTATCCTACGAGTATAATAAAGTATCAATAAAGAAAGAAAAGACATCAGTACTTTTTACAGTAACAGACAAATGTAAATGCATTAAGCCAAACGTTTAAAAGTAATAAAACTCTCTTCCGTCTGAGCATTTACGAATCAACCCTTTCAGAAACAAGTTTTCTTGTTACCATTTCAAAGAGATCATTAGAAGTTGTTGAACAAAGTTTTTGAGTACTAAAGTCACTGCAGTCTCCTCTTTAACAATTGAATTGCGCTTATATATAAATTTAATGTATATTATATATTATTTTTTTAGAAAACAGCTTTTAATTTTTTATGTAATACGCCATTACATAAAAATTTAAACTTTTTATGTAATGGCGTATTAGCTTACTACGTAGCAAATCCAGAGTACCAACATAGTCGCCCCAGACTAGACGTAGCCCTATGTCGGTTGCTCTTGTTGTACTGCGATATGCTATAATAAATAAAAAGGAATGGATAAAATTGAAGTGTCTACCAGTAATATTTTTTTACTTTGTACAAAAAGTGTTTGTTTTTACAAAGTAAAGGATATTCACACTTACTACATTATACTTCAGGTTCAGGAGGTTCAATTCAATTACTGTATTATTTATTATGCCTTGAGAAAGTAATTTAGTATTTTCAATTTAGTATATTGTGATCCCATAAAAAATCTTGGCTTGTACATGGATAAAACTATGACCTGGAAATTGCAGATTTCTGCAGTAAGTCGTAAAGTTGTTGTTACCTTGCGTTCCCTTTACCGTCTTAAAAAAAAAGATAAGACTTAAGGGGGAAATATAACCTCAAATGGCTTAGCAAGATCCTCCGTTATGCCGAAAGTATTGCAGCATTAATTTTGAAATAAATATATGGTAAAGTTGAGGATTAATGTTAAGGTTTATGTTAGACGAAAACACGATTCCGTAAAATTTTCTCGATAGCAAAAAAAAATCCAAAGTTACCTCCAAACTGAACAATAAACCGCTGTTATTCATAAAATAGGAACCAAGCTTACGCGCCGATAGTTTAGGTAATTTCTTTTTACAGTGAAAATAATGATATTTAAAAAAAAGTAAATAACATAAGCACTGCTTTATGGTTAGTTCAGTTAGTATGCAAAGTTTCATGATCTTATTTAAAGTATTTTATGAATAACAGCGGTTTATTGTTCAGTTTGGAGGTAACTTTGGGTTTTTTCTATCGAGAAAATTTTACGGAATCGTGTTTTCGTCTAACATAAACCTTAACATTAATCCTCAACTTTACCATATATTTATTTCAAAATTAATGCTGCAATACTTTCGGCATAACGGAGGATCTTGCTAAGCCATTTGAGGTTATATTTCCCCTTAAGGATAATTTACATTTTCATCATTCGATCGACGGTCGAACATCCCGACGGTCAAACCGTCTGAGGTTAAGGCTTCCACAGCATAGGTCTAACTTTCCAGGTCGTATTTTACGATACAAACTATACAGCTTTGAAACACCCTCCCTAATGATATGAAGAACGTTACTAATAAGAAAGTCTTCAAAGTTTTTATACGAACACATTACCTGAGGGCAACTACTAATTGACATTATTTTGCTTTATTCTTTTTCTTTTTTTTTTAATTCAAATATTTATTTCATTATACATTATTCATTAATTATATTACATATATCATGTATGTATGTATGTATTATTGCTATATGTGCGTATATATATATATTTTTTTTTAGTATTATCATCAATATACCAAATACCATCAATTATCTTTGGCACCTAGGGTTGACTGGTAGAGAATGCCACATGACATTAAGTCCGCCCCGTGTACCCTTTAGCTTAAGGTGTTACATTTAAGGTGATACCTCGAAAATTTGGTGGTTTTTCTATTTAACATATTTTTTAAAGTTTTATAGATTACAAACCAAAATTTTGGTATATGATACTTGACTATATGATCTTGGATTGCATAAAAGGAAAACACGATATCATGTAATTTTCTCGATAGAAAAGAATTGCAAAGTAGGCTCTAATTATTTACATTTCTCGATGACACCACAACATTCTTACGAATAATTTCATGGAATTATTTTTAAGGCATAGTAAATAATCATATCTAAGTTTTCATAAACCAGTTTTTTAATCCATAACGAAGTTTTGTTAAAATAAATAAAAATGTTGTTTGGCGCTTACTTAGTTTTTTTTCGAGCGCTTGCTCGGTATGGCTATCTCATAATTTGCGTACTATGAAGTCATTGCAACACTTTCATTTTGACACTCCCGCAGTCTTCCGTTAGCTTCACCGACAAAGGAATAAGCCACGCCCCCAAAACTTCGATTCATTTTCAAGGTATCCTCTTAAGTTTTAAATAAATAAATAAAATAAAATAAAATAATATCGGAATAACTGACTTTTATCGAGCTCAGAGTATTATTTGCGTTCTTTAAGACATGAATCGTATACTAAAACACTGGCGTGCGTATCGAGACAGTGCCTGTAAATAGATAGAACGAACCCCCTTTTGGAGGCAATTTTAGTATTAACTTATATTAGTTGAATTTTATGTTATTTCTTGTATATTTATAATAACTACATTTTTATTTTGTTTATTACATTTATTAATATTTGAATTTCAAATTTGAAATGGGTGGAAAAAGTCTAAATGTGTATTGATATTATTATTATTAACCGAAGCATTTCGTGTTGTAATTTGTAAATTTCCTGTATGTACTTTACGTAGATCCGTCCATAACTGCTAGGTCCATAGCCAATGACATAGTCTGATCCATATAAAGTAATCTAAGCTATGGTTCCACAGACAAACACTTAACGAAAACCTAACTCTTGCTTTGACACCCACTCATGTTTTAATTTGATGGAAAGAAAGAAGCTGGCAATCTATTTCATCCCATTGCCGTATACATTACGAGCAACGAAGCAAGCTGTTTGGTTCGAGTTATTTGTAAGTCGACACCAGTGGGGTGGAGACTGGAGAAGCGTCTGACTGTGCTATGGGAGAGGAAGAAATTGTCACGAAATTCCTGCACTTGAATACTAGGTGTTTTATATTAATGATGTCCTCCAGACCGAATTTCGGTCACGGCGGCCTGCTTCAACGGAGACTAGCCATCGGCACAGGATAGGATTATAGTGCCCAAGTATATGCGCAAGCATAAGTGTACTCTCTATTCACTTACTCTCATAATCCGATGGGACAGTAAACCAACACGACCGGAGAGAGATCAGCCGCAGGACTACCGCCGGCTTTACGTACTTTCCGAGGCACGGGGGTGAGACACCGCCAACTTCCTGACTCCGGGCAGCTACTGGGGATTATTGATTTTTTGACTTGACCCGGGATTTGAACCCAGGATCTCATGATCAGCAGTCGCACTACTGCAACCACTAGACCAACGAGGCAGTCAAGTGTTTTATGCTAAGTGTGATAGGGATGACGAGGTGTGAAAATATGTTAACATTTTTTACAAATGCGATTCTAAGTTTTTAAAATAGAAGTAAGTGTATACTGTAGCCTATAGATACCATTTATTGTGTATGCTCATCGCTGGAAATATATGATGGTCGCAGAAAGAGCTCGGTTTCGATTGAAGTAGGACCACACTCTTAAAGGATACTAGCGTGAAATAGCACCGTAATGCTACACTGTATCGTATGGTGAGTATAGAGAACTGAAGACATATTTTACTGGTGATAAGGTTTTTCATCTGAGTCCTCTAGGGTAACAAAGCATCTGCATTTTGATTCTTTATCGAGAAAATATGAGCAACAACATTCAATTACCGTTAGATGAACTGTGTACCCGGATGACCGGTTTTTTTTTGAAATTACATTTATAAATTACATACTGATGAAACATAAATAATATTTTTGATCTTATTGACAGAATAGAAAAAACTGAACTGTTTATTTGAATAAAAAATCATGAGTGCAATTAGTTTTATTAAAATTTTAGTATTTTTAAAAAATACTAAAAAAAGGGCTTGAAATAATAGGTTTATTAGACAGAAGGGAACTTGAAAAAAAAAGGAAAAAAGTCAGACCAAAGGCAGAACGCGAACCACGGAACTCCGATATCACGCCCGACCGACATCCCACCTGAGCTATTACGATCGTAAGTGATCTGTCAAAATTTACCTTCTTATATTGTAGCAGTTTCTTTATTGCCTGAAAACACGGACAAAAGAAAATTTTCTAAAAATCCTAGCTAGATCAATTTATTGCCCCCGAAACTCCCTGGACACTAAATTTTACAAAAATCGTTGGAGCCGTTTCCGAGATTCCGATTATATAAATATATATATACAAGAATTGCTCGTTTAAAGGTATAGGATATACGTTCACGTATCGAAAACAATTGCAAAACATCGTTGGATGTCTACAAAATTATAAAGCGTACTGTTTCGTATAGTGACGCCATAAGCGAATTTACTACCGCATATAATACCGTGAACGTCGTAAGATGCGACCGATGGACACTGACCGGTATGGGCACCAACATCTACCTAATGACAGCTAAAAATAATAAAAAAACTGCGACTGAAATTCCGTCCGCCTGCAACTATGAGAAATATACGTGACAGAGCCACGCTGCAGGTATATTATGCTTGTAGCACGAATGAGACGGCTCGACCGAGGAACATCATCTATCCTCGATTAAGACTTAATATGCAATGCGTTGTCACCCCTGACGACTAAGTACCCAACCAGTCTCAACGGACAAGCCACCTGTAATACTGGCTATGTATACTCTTCAGACCAGAACGCCATAGTGCATGACTTGCTGCTTGGCGACAGAGATAGAGAGTCATTTAATTATAATAAACGTTTAATACTTTTTAAACCCATTCAGCTATATAGTCATTACACTATTCCCCGACAACCTAAAATTATATACTATACGTGGTAGAGCCACTCTGCAGCTATATTATGATTGTAGCACGAAAGGTCGGCTTGACAGGGGAAGGACCACGCTCTCACAGAATACCAGCGTAAAATACAGCTTAATGCTGCTGTGTTTCGTATGGTAAGTGCTCAGATCATATAAACAACAGGAGATATGGCAAGGAGGCGTGGCACTTGCGAACGCATCTGGCCGCAAAGCGGCCTGATGGCAGTTTCGGTAATTAGTCGAATGTCAACTTGTGACGTCTTCACTGCTCGTGATTTTTGACAAAATGCCGCGTTGTTCTGTGATTGTTTGCAAAAATAACAGCTGTATTGTGAATTACATGAAAGATGGCATCTCATTTCACACGTAAGTACTAAAATATTAATGTTTTTCTTATTCAATTTATTAAAACATTACTTCGTGGTACTAGAAACACGATGAAAAACCAAATCAAATGTTTTCATTATGAACAAAAACCATTGCTTGCTTAGTACAAATCAACCTGTGAATCAGCTGGTCTAATAGCGCAACGGATAAGTGTTTTACTGATACTCTCACTCACACGATAGTTTCGTGAAGCAGCCGCTGCCGGCTTTTGTGAGTGAATGATAGCGACAGATGTTTTTGTGTGAATAAGTTTTGTACGGTGCATGGTAAATGCACGCTGCGTATGATGAGATAAGGTTTATAATTGGTTGTGAAGTATGTTCTGATTTATAAAATGCGAGTGTGTGCGCGATTGTGTATCTATTGCTTTTACTGATGTGCATATGTAGTAGTTGGCGCGTGGTAGGGGCCAACTGGAGAGACCGGGTTCCGATACATTTTCAACTACTGAGCATATCTCCTTATTTCTTATATCTATGGGTAAGTGTAGAGATCCGGAGACCATTTTTTACTGCAAACAAGGCATTCCATCTTAGTCCTCAGGGGAGACAACGTATCAGCCTTTTGATTATTAAACGAGGACAAATGTAGATATCTATAGGCTACAGCATACACTTACCATCGGGTGGACTGTGTGCTCGTTTGTCACGTTTATTCTATAAAAAGCTCGTCTTGGATGGACTTAGAAACGTTAACTTAGAAATACACAATGTATATGTAATGTATGTGTATTATATTATAATATCATGCTCATATATTATACAAAAAGTCTCAAATATTTTATTTACGCATTTCGTAACGTTCTTTCAAACCTTTAAACGATTTTTCTTTTATCCTCAGGTCGCTCCCGGAAATTAATACAAAAGAAGTTCTAATGGCTATTCCGCAGAGGGAAAGAATATCTGTTGTTATTTACGTACATTAAGTTGTGAAATCTCTTTAAGAAATGTAATAAAGAATTGTAAGAAATTATTCTCGAGCGTGTATTTGACAGGTCTTTTGTGTATTAAAAAATATTTTGTATATTTTTACGTACCTACTTATTTATAAAATTAAGTATTCGATATTGAACTCAATCCATATATAAATAATGTTTAAGTTTCTGTTTGTAATGTCAAAATAACAGCTTTTTACTTTTTAACATAAAATATTCTTTTATGTTTGCGTGTTCCGTGAGTTTGTTCCGGTTAATTTTTCAAACAGCTGGTCCGATTTTGACGGGACTTTCACGGGCAGATAACTAATATTATAAGTAATAACTAAGGCTTCTATTATATAAAAAGGGTAAAGCGCAAAAAATGCAATTCTGAACAAAATCCGATTCAAGTAGGAAAGTTAAAGTTAAGTTACAGCCTATATATATCTCCCTACTGGGCACAGGCCCGCTTTCATATCTGAGAGGGTTATAGTGCAAGGAATTGTCCGCCGCGCTGCCCCAATGCGTGTTGGTGAACTTCACATGTCTTCGAAATATTTTGTTTCTTATTTCTCAGACATGCAGGTTTCCTCACGATGTTTTCCTTCACCGCCGAGCACGTGATAAATCAGCACTTAAAATTACAATTAACAATTTCGTTGGTGCCGGCGGGGATCGAACCCGGTTTGCTCGCGTACAGTGAAATTTACAGCAAGCGCTAACCATCTGAGCTACCACGGCTCTATAATAAATAAATAGGGAAGTATAATAATAAATTACATAAATAGGTACCATTAAAATTATTATGCAAAGGAAGCTCCAGACATAGCCAGTTGTCATATAAATCTCTTGAATTAGAATTCCACTGCTGACTTTGCCATACTTGCCACGCTTGGAAGTAGTTTTTACAAAAGATATTTAAACTTGGTATAACCGTGTAGTGGCGGTGTAAGAAAACACACTTCTCATATCGTCCCGCGGGTGTCGTTACACAGAGGGAAGCAGAAACAGGAGATGAGCAGCAGCATTTTTCTGATAATTTTTAATAGGCTGTCATGGATGGATGTATAGAAGACAATCTACCAGGAGCACATGACCCACTGAGAGGTGAAATTATTAAATCAACAGTAACATTACAACTATGTAGAAGATAATCTACCAGGAGCACATGACCCACTGAGAGGTGAAATTATTAAATCAACAGTAACATTACAACTATGTAGAAGATAATCTACCAGGAGCACATGACCCACTGAGAGGTGAAATTATTAAATCAACAGTAACATTACAACTATGTAGAAGATAATCTACCAGGAGCACATGACCCACTGAGAGGTGAAATTATTAAATCAACAGTAACATTACAACTATGTAGAAGATAATCTACCAGGAGTACATGACCCACTGAGAGGTGAAATTATTAAATCAACAGTAACATTACAACTATGTAGAAGATAATCTACCAGGAGCACATGACCCACTGAGAGGTGAAATTATTAAATCAACAGTAACATTACAACTATGTAGAAGATAATCTACCAGGAGCACATGACCCACTGAGAGGTGAAATTATTAAATCAACAGTAACATTACAACTATGTAGAACATAATCTACCAGGAGCACATGACCCACTGAGAGGTGAAATTATTAAATCAACAGTAACATTACAACTATGTAGAAGATAATCTACCAGGAGCACATGACCCACTGAGAGTTGAAATTATTAAATCAACAGTAACATTACAACTATGTAGAAGATAATCATCTACCAGGAGCACATGACCCACTGAGAGGTGAAATTATTAAATCAACAGTAACATTACAACTATGTAGAAGATATCTACCAGGAGCACATGACCCACTGAGAGGTGAAATTATTAAATCAACAGTAACGTTACAACTATGTAGAAGATAATCTACCAGGAGCACATGACCCACTAAGAGGTGAAATTATTAAATCCACAGTAACATTACAACTATGTAGAAGATAATATCTACCAGGAGCACATGACCCACTGAGAGGTGAAGTTATTAAATCAACAGTAATATTACAACTATGTAGAAGATAATCATCTACCAGGAGCACATGACCCACTGAGGGGTGAAATTATTAAATCAAGATTAACTTTACAACTATGTAGAAGATAATCTACCAGGAGCACATGACCCACTGAGAGGTGAAATTATTAAATCAATAGTAACATTACAACTATGTAGAAGATAATCTACCAGGAGCACATGACCCACTGAGAGGTGAAATTATTAAATCAACAGTAACATTACAACTATGTAGAAGATAATCTACCAGGAGTACATGACCCACTGAGAGGTGAAATTATTAAATCAACAGTAACATTACAACTATGTAGAAGATAATCTAGCAGGAGCACATGACCCACTGAGAGGTGAAATTATTAAATCAACAGTAACATTACAACTATGTAGAAGATAATCTACCGGGAGCACATGACCCACTGAGAGGTGAAATTATTAAATCAACAGTAACATTACAACTATGTAGAAGATAATCTACCAGGAGCACATGACCCACTGAGAGTTGAAATTATTAAATCAACAGTAAAATTACAACTATGTAGAAGATAATCTACCAGGAGCACATGACCCACTGAGAGGTGAAATTATTAAATCAGCAGTAACATTACAACTATGTAGAAGATAATCTACCAGGAGCACATGACCCACTGAGAGGTGAAATTATTAAATCAACAGTAACGTTACAACTATGTCGAAGATAATCTACCAGGAGCACATGACCCACTAAGAGGTGAAATTATTAAATCCACAGTAACATTACAACTATGTAAAAGATAATATCTACCAGGAGCACATGACCCACTGAGAGGTGAAATTATTAAATCAACAGTAACATTACAACTATGTAGAAGATAATCATCTACCAGGAGCACATGACCCACTGAGAGGTGAAATTATTAAATCAACAGTAACATTACAACTATGTAGAAGATAATCTACCAGGAGCACATGACCCACTGAGAGGTGAAATTATTAAATCAACAGTAACATTACAACTATGTAGAAGATAATCTACCAGGAGCACATGACCCACTGAGAGGTGAAATTATTAAATCAACAGTAACATTACAACTATGTAGAAGATAATCTACCAGGAGCACATGACCCACTGAGAGGTGAAATTATTAAATCAACAGTAACATTACAACTATGTAGAAGATAATCTACCAGGAGCACATGACCCACTGAGAGGTGAAATTATTAAATCAACAGTAACATTACAACTATGTAGATGATAATCATCTACCAGGAGCACATGACCCACTGAGAGGTGAAATTATTAAATCAACAGTAACATTATAACTATGTAGAAGACAATCCTCCAGCAGCACATGACCCACTGAGAGGTGAAATTATTAAATCAACAGTAACATTACAGCTATGTAGAAGACAATCTACCAGCAGCACATGACCCACTGAGAGGTAAAATTATTAAATTAACATTACCATTACATCTACAGCAAATATCTCCCCTATGAGGCAATCTATGGGGGAGGCCTATGTTCAGCAGTGGACTTCAATATAACGGTAAAGGTAACGGTGTGATCGAGAAGTCTGCAGTCTGTGAACATATTCAAAATCCTCCCCACCATTACATCAGATTTGATACATCACAAGTCCTCGCAAAAGAACACCGATTCCTACCAAGGATGATACGCGAGGTTATTGAAATTGAAAAACATCCTAATTTCAATAGAGAAGCTGGATGGGTGGTGCCATCTGCTTGGGATGCTATAATTAACAAAATTAAATCCCAACACAAGCATACTACTGCAAGACTTCAAGGTACTGTAAGCAATTTTCCACGTAGATCTACGTAGAAAACTGAAGGTAGTCGGGCTAACTATGGCGTTGGGGCGTCAAACATCTCACCCAAAATTTTGGAAATTAAAAATAAGTTAATTAACGCGATTTTAATCTTAATATTGGTCAAGTTACAAAACACACCTAGACGTATTAAATTCTGTTACACAACGTATTAATTTATTAACGATGTTGTGAGCTAGATATCCGGTTGTTTTGTTTTTCAAGTTACAGCGTAGTAAATACCAGTACTCAGGGCTCTAATTAACAGTGCGTCAGCGAACCGAGTATGAAGCAGTTACCAATGAAATGTTTTTTTTAAAGTCTCTTTTCTTTAGAAAAAAAACGCTACCTCCATATTACGATTTTTTACCGTATCGTGGGGAAAGTTTACAAGAGTAAAGGAGACAGTTTATTTTTGTATGATGAGAATGGGCCCAATACAAATTGTGGCGTAGCTTAATGAAATGCGTGTCGATTTATACTTTACTAGATTTTTACCCGCGGCTCCGGTCGCGTGGGTTTTAATTTAGAAACATCGATAATACTATTTCGTATTAAATTAGCAAAACTGGATCACTTAAGTTAGTTTATCAGAATCGCACAAATATCATACGTCAAGCAACATTTTTTTTATATCGGGCACGTCTTCTGATATGTCTTTACGAAGGGAAAATTGTCCTGGAATCGGAAATGCGTTATATAATACCCACTATTAAAGTTGATATAGTTTTGATTAAATAATGTTTAATTTCATGGTCTTTATTAATATTGGTCACATTGATTAGCACCACATGCCAGTATTTTTTTTACGTTCAAGCACATTTCAAAATTTCATAAATGTAGTTTTTTTCGTATATATTATATTAGGAGATGTATTGTATAGAAGACAATCTACCAGCAGCACATGACCCACTGAGAAGTGAAATTATTATCAACAGCAACATTACAACTATGGCTAATATCTTCCCTACGAGGAAAGAAACAGAAACAGAAATTTTTTATCAATTAGATGATAAACATACTTATTGAAAGTCAATTTTTTCATTTACCACTGTCTGTAACCTATAGGGGAGGTCTATGTTCAGCAAAATTTCATAAATGTAGTTTTTTTCGTATATATTATATTAGGAGATGTATTGTATAGAAGACAATCTACCAGCAGCACATGACCCACTGAGAAGTGAAATTATTAAATCAACAGCAGCATTACAACTATGGCTAATATCTTCCCAACGAGGCAATCAGAAACAGAAACAGAAACTTTTTTATTCAATGTAGATTATAAACAATACTCATTGAAAGTCAATTTTTTCATTTACCACTGTCTGTAACCTATGGGGGAGGTCTATGTTCAGCAGAATTTCATAAATGTAGTTTTTTTCACGTGGTACGTGTAAAAAGAACTAAATTCATGAACAGGAGTAGAAATCTACGTAAGATGGGCAGCAGGGTCCTCATGATTATAGCTCAAAATTATAAAAATGTGCAGACCGTCTGTGGAGGAAATCCAATTAATGAACGGGAGTATAATATATTATATTAATAGTA
The DNA here is from genome assembly GCA_907164705.1 of Parnassius apollo. Classification (NCBI taxonomy): domain Eukaryota; kingdom Metazoa; phylum Arthropoda; class Insecta; order Lepidoptera; family Papilionidae; genus Parnassius; species Parnassius apollo. Next base: position 450,628 of record CAJQZP010000103.1, on the reverse strand, counting down.
AATAGAGTTAGATAGTTAAAGTAATAATATATTAGCCATGTAGAAGTGGCGAAAAAGATACCACTACCCGATTTCATCCCGTGGGTGTCTTAAGAGTCGACGGAGGGAGACTGAAACGGGTGATGAGCAACTTTGATAACAGCGCAAAGTAATAAAGAGCTGCGATTGCCAACCCGCTTGTCAAGCGTGAATACTACTGCAAATACTCGGTCTATTTGACAAACAATGGGGGAATCCTACGATCAGCAGTAAATAGCCTTATTAAAAGTAATGTTACGAGCTTGAGGTTCGTGACAATAAAAATCGCCGATAAAATTACCTAAATTAACACTTTAATTTCCTTTACACAAATTAAAACTTAAAACACTAATAATTAAGCACACTGGTTCACTTTATTTCGCTCCGAAGCTTCGCTTGTCTCGCCAAATCCAATACTTCCCGATCGCATCTTGCAGCGCCTATTTATATAAATTAGCAGCGAAATATCTAGAATATTCAGTTAAACACGCGCAAGGTACCGAGAGTTCGTGTTTCAACTTCAAGAAGTTTAGTTCTTCGGTTCGAGACTAGATGGCGCTAGTGCCTTCGACTTGAGCGCGTAACAGTAAAAATGTAGCAGCCTAAATACATTCCAGTAATGGGCACAGGCCACAGCGAGTTTTAAGTCAAAAACGAGTTGATTAAGTTTACTCCAACGCGAGATGACCAACTTAAAATCTAAAAATGATTTCCGAAAAAAAATGTTTACTTCTCAAATATGCAGTCTTCCTTGCAATTTTTCCTTAACCGCCAAGAAGGTGGTAATTCGAAACTTTAAATTGCAGTTAAAATATGAGTGGAGTCCGCGAGCATCTGATTTGGGTTGCTTACGTACCTATTACGAAATTAAATATAAAATATATAAAATTATATATAATTATATAACTATTACACAGTTAAAATTAAAATAAACCCGTGTTTGAAATTTGTCTTCTTTGATACTTATAGTATATGACAAACTGCTGTAAGTATATCATTACAAGTAAAAAAGGCTGCGTCAACTGTATCACGAACAATTCCATCAATTATGGATAAAATATCACAGTGCATTTAATTTTCATTTACTTATATCGAACTTGATACTAAAAGAAATTGATGAAATATTGCTATGCCGATAAACAAACAACATATTTAACTAAAGAATTTCTCTCTTAATCAAAGTTTTATGTACTTACACAGTTTTGTTTGATAAAACATGCAGACAGTGGCCACTGGTCTTTTTGATGGTGTGACAATAAGTATCTACATGTTTAAGAGAATTATGTTTAACTGACCTGCTGCTAACTGACATGTATTAGTTTATTTAGCAGTAAGTAGATGGCGCTATTATTATATTAAAACTACGACAACCGAAACTTTATCCTCTAGCACTCAGATACAATAAGTTGAGGAGCGACTGAAGTGGCTCTATCGCACAAAAAAGCCGCTAACATTTATACAATATTTGGCATAAAGTGATGTACAATCTATTAAAAAATCTGCTGTTATCAAATATACGCAATCAGCTCTGCTAGCGGTGTGAAATGAAATTATTTTAAGATATAACATTCAGAAATAGCAATGTTGGGTTTAGTAGTTAATATCGCCAAACAATCTCTATTGATTGATTTGGTCAAGCTATATCATGATATAGTCAACAAACACTGTTAAATTTTATGAAATACCTCCATTTCACTTTCAATAATTGATTGGAATTTATTTTAAATAAATTCTAAGAACTGACCAATACACTTATAAATATCTTTTTATTTAAACTATAAGAATAATAAGAGTTTTGTACTAATTGCAATTTTTATCAGTTTATTTATAGATAAAAAATTAATATCTACTAAATTTTTTATAGAATAGAAATGAAACTCAGAAACATCCATTTTACGATAGATGTCACTATTCTCTATTTTAGTAGTAATTAGTTACAATAAAATTTATATATATCTACTAGAATGTAATAACAAAAACTAAAAAACGTATACACTGGAATTGTTAGCTCAATTATGAATTTAATTAAATAACTATATAAATGTAAGTTATTTATATTACTTCATTTATAAGTAACTGGAGGCAAAATGTATATAATACGACAATAATATCGTAGATTGTCTGCGTAGTTCCATTTATTACGCAACGGTTAAAACTAATTTTGAGCCTTATTTATAAATATTTTATTATAAATATTTTATTTATTTTAATAAAACACATCAATCGTATAAAATAGAAATTAACATCTAAAGGAAGGAAAACACTTAACCTTCCTTTTCTGAAGTTCTGTAACCGGATAAAAAGTGGCGTATAAATAGCCCCGGGTCCCTAATAACTACCTACAAAAAATTTTTTGCACATGAATACACAGACAGACAGAATTCTAAAAACCACTAATTTGGCTTCGTTGCTATTTATTTAGTCCCCTGGACTTGTTTTTTTTCCAAAAAATGTTAGAATTACAGCCACGACTTTCCTACAGATTTATTATATGTATGGATAATCAATAGGTTACAATATTAATATTAGTTTTACCCCATCTAACGGGAATATTGAGAAATTAACAATTAAAATATGTATATCACAATAACCTAAAAACAAACTGAAAGCGACTGTCCAATAGTTTTCACCGGTATTATAAGTCAAAATAGTGCGTCGTTTAATAATTAATTGTATAAACCAAAGTTGTAGGTACATTCAGCATTTACAGGTATTTTAAGATTGATGGATTTTCCATTAATCTTAAAGTACCTAAAATTCCTTTTGGTAATTCCCGAAAAAACATAGTGCACAGATAAACAAACAAGAAACTATTTTTCATATGTATTGGTTAGTGAGTATTATTCTTAATTATTTAAATAAATCTATAATATTTCAATACAAATAGATAATATATTTATATGTATAAAATAAGTTGTCGTTTTCAAAAATATTTACCTTTTTATTTTACAAACTGCAAAAATGCTGCGTTAAACGCATATTTTTTCATATTACACGATTATCAAAACAATACTTTTCTTATCAGATTTCATGATTCTGGCTACACCTTCATTAAATCTTTAGGCCGTTTACTATAATAAATTGGTATCTTGTTTATAGGTAATACCATTAAGATACGTTAAATTTTCCAGTGAGCCCAAAAACGATTGTCTTCTTTCTCAAGGACAAACATCAAAGAAACAAATATACGTTGTAGAGTCACTCGTTTCGTTTGTCACTCTTATTCTATATAGAACAATGTTTTATCGAGCAATACATCACCCTGCTTTCAATATAGTATGGCTTTTGTGTTAAGTGCCATTCCCCCTCACTTTAATACAATTTATTCATTTTTCTAACGTACAACATCGTTCTTACTTATTTTATACAAGTTTAAAACTTGAGTTTCAGAAATTGTAAACCTGTAATTCATTCATCGAGCCATGTATGACGCTATTATAACAAAGTACCAGTAAATAATCAAGGTATATATTTAATTATATCTTAGTAATTTTTTTTGTTAAATACGGACCTTAAAAAAGGGTTATCTACGAAATATATAAGCGAAATACCACTGAATTATTCATCACGAGATCTCAAAACCTGTAGACCAATCTGGCCTCCTTCATACTGCTTCCTTGACGTAAGAACATATTCATTTATATTATAACAACTAGTTATAATATAAATGAATGTGTGGTTGATAATAAACCATAGAAATGAGGTATTCGCTTCGAAGTAGTTTCTTTAAGGGGATATAGTAACTCAGCTCAAATTCTAATTACGCCCCCACTTCCCCGCGCGTCGTATGCTATGTACCGACATGTTTGTAATCACTAATACTGTGGTAAATAGGTCGTTAGATACTTATTTCATTAGATTTATTATATTTATGTCTGTTTCTTTACACTAACTCAGACGCTTCTTATTTTTAGTACGGTTATTTCCCATTTTAATTTTACGTCGTCCTGTTGCGTAATGTGTGTCCTGATCGTAAATGACACAACTCCCTCCAAAGGCCGAAGCGAAACTGACCGGACGGCAGGAAACAAGCTTCAAGACGCCGATAGTTTAGGTAATTTCTTTTTACAATGAAAATAATGGTAGTTAAAAAAATAAAAAAAAACATAAGCCCTATTTTATAGTTAGTTCAGTTAGTATGCAAAGTTTCATGATCTAATTTAAAGTATTTTATTAATAGCAGTGGTTTATTGTTCAGTTTGGAGGCAACTTTGGATTTCTTTTCTATCGAGAAAATTTTACGGAATCGTGTTTTTGTCTAACGTAGTCCTTAACATTAATCCTCAACTTTACCATATATTTATTTCAAAATTAATGCTGCAATATTTTCGGCATAACGGAGGATCTTGCTAAGCTATGTGAGGTAGTATTTTTAATATTTCCCCTTAACGAGTTTTTTAAATTGTACGTAATATATTTTTTTTTATAGAATAAGGGTGAAACGAGCACACAGTCCACCCGATGATAAGTGGATGCTGTTAAGTGGATGTTGTTAAGTGGATTAAGAATCAAAACGCAGATGCCCTGTCGAATGCCTCGTTTTTGGTGAAATCTCCGGATCTCTTCACTAACCATACGAAACACAACAGTATTAAGCTGCGATTTCATGCGGATATTCTGTGAGAGCGTGGTCCTTCCCCGATCGAGCCGACCCATTCATGCTACAACCATTATATAGCTGCAGCGTGGCTCTACCACGTATATGTTGCATCAGGATCGTGTCAAATGAAAGTCCGTAGTCTCTGCCTACCCCTCTAACAGGCGTGAATGTTTATGCTTACGTATATATGTACGTAATATTTTTTATTGTATAATCTTATTTTGAAAAAAGAAAGGAATTTTTTTGCTGGTTCTTCCGAGGGCAGAATTTTATTGCCAAACCAGTGATGAAAAAATAACTCTCATTAAAAATTATTTATAATCTATATATTTAATATATAAAAAATAAACCACTCTACCGTTCCTTAGATTTGCGTAAAACTTTCTCAACATATTGCTTGCACTTCCGCCAAGGTTATAGGCGTACTACAATTAATTCAAAATAGGTGACGCGCGTGTTATTGCGACCAATTTATTGAGTTTAATGAATGAATTATCAGAACTAATTAAACAAATATCTATAACATTTCTTTCTTGTTTCTTCTGCGGCAGCAACTCGTCGGCTACCAGCTCGTAATATAATAAAATTTTCGAAGACATGTGAAGTTCGCCACCACGTTTTAAGGTAGCGTGGCGAACATTACTTTGCTCTAAAAGCCTCTCAAGAATGAGATAAGGCTTGTGTCCAGCAGTGGGACGTTTATTGGCTGTAACTTTGCTTTATCCAGTCATCAATACATTACAGTCTATAAAAGTCTCATAGATTTCCTCGTTGTGGAAATTTTGCCACATTTGCTACGCTCGGAAAGCGGGTTTATACTGGATGACCTTTTTTACCATCTGGTAAAAAATATGGTGTAACATGTGAACGAAGTAAAAGCCTAAGGCACAGATATTTTAGAAAAAAAATATTTTGAATTAATAAATTAATTAAAATCTATCGAAATTCAAGTCATACCCACTCTACTTTATGAACGGCAATAAAACAATAAATTTAGTAGGCATATTTAACCTTGTTACTTCGCAGGGTCACAGGCTTAAAGGCAAAGGGCAAAGTTATTGTCAAAAATTTTTTTGAAAGGTTAAATTCATTTTTTTTTAAATATCAGTGCCATAGGCTTTTACTCCGTGAACATGTTACACCATATTTTTACCAGATGGTAAAAAAGGTCATCAAATATAATTTTGAGATATTACCAGGAAGTTGCTGCCTCCTTTCAGTTTTCTTATATCCTAATTCAGTTTCTCTCTGTCGCGTTTTACCACACCCACAGGATGGGCTAAATAAATGGGATAGTGGGGGGTAAGTAGTGGATATTCTTACACCGTCACTGCACGGTGAATTTTTTTTTATATTGTACAAAAATATTCTATTGTATTACATTCTAAACAAAGTTTAATTGCTTTATAAAAGGACTTTTACCTCCTCGATTTGTCGAGTAATAATTAATCAAAAGTATACTCACCGATTTTTTTAAGAATGAAACGAAGCCATAGCCTTTTGACTTCAGCGTTTGTGGGTCCCTCACTACTCGACAGTCTCTGCAACAAAATAAAATTCAATTATTAACACTTACTGTACTATTTTAAAGTATTTTGACGTGGTAGAGCCATTATAAGGAGCTCAGATGGTTAGCGCTCGCTAAGTACGCGAACAACCCGGGCTCAATCCCCGCCGGCACCAATAAAATTGTTAATTACAATTTTAAGTGCTGATTTACCACGTGATCGACGGTGAATGAAACCACCGTGAGGAAACCTGCATGTCTGAGAAATAAGAAAAATAACATTTTGAAGATATGTGAAGTTCGCCAACTCCCATTGGGGCAGCGCGGTGGACACTTCCTTGCCCTAAAACCCTCTCAGAAATGAAGGGAGGCCTGTGCCCAGCTGTGGGACGTATATCGGCTGTAACTTTAAGAGCCATTGTGCAACTATATTATAAATGGTTTGATTCGACCGGGAAAGGACTATGTTCTCACCGAATACGATTGTAAAATGGCAGCCTAGTTGCTGCTGTGTTTTATGTGGTGAGTGTAGAGAACCGGTCCTGTACACTCACATACGATAAAACACCATTGAAGTAGCAAGTACTGGAACAGACAGCGCGAACAAAGTCTATGCGACAGTGCAGTGCGCGTGGAAGGAGGCACATAGTACCTTTTTATGACGCATACATCAATCTAACTACTACTAACAGTCGGTCATCGAAGGCGTCTAGACGGGGCAGTCGAGCGGTGAGGTGTGGGTCGTGGTTCGAGCGAAGCGCTCCCGAGCGACTGACGGCCGCTCGGGAGCTGTCCGCTAGGGCTGTCCTGTCACGCAAATAAATTAAAATAGTTCACACTACATGTGCGGTAAAAAACTGTGGTTACTTCTTATTTAAAGATAAGGGATTAAAGTTATTATAACCTATTTTGATATTTTTCTAGACAATAATTGTCTGATTAAGTTATTTAACTTGTTTAAGCGTGACATAAAATAAAATCAGTTTTTATTTTTTCATTACTTCCTTTTCTGACAACCCTAGCAATTTATTGTTTATGTCGGCTTTTCCGAAAACATCAAAAGTAATGACTGACTGTATGTTCTTCTTAGGCAGTGCACATATTAAGTAAGATTGAGTCTGTCAAGTTGCGCTGGAGTATTATAGGATTATCCGAGGTCCGAAGAGGGGAGGGGGAGGACGCGGTGATTCTCGAATCCGGAAACTTGTTCTATCACCGGGAGGGCGACCATCTGTCCCAAGGAGGTGTCGGATTTATCGTCCACAAGTCTCTCGTCAAGAACGTTGTAAAGATTGGGAGTGTGTCGACGAGGGTCGCGTACCTGATACTCAGAATCACCAAACGGTATTCGCTGAAGGTCATACAGGTTTACGCACCAACCTCGGCACATCCCGATGAGGAGGTAGAGGAAATGTATGAGGATATTTCCAAAGCCATGCATTCCTCCAAAACCCACTACACGGTGTTGATGGGAGACTTCAACGCAAAACTAGGCACAAGAGAAAGCGGTGAGCTGAAGTTAGGGAAATTTGGAGTAGGGCAACGGAACCGAAGGGGCCAGCAGCTGGCCGACTTTATGGAGAAAGAGGGACTCTTTATGATGAACTCTTTCTTCCAGAAGCGACCCCACAGGAAGTGGACCTGGTCGAGCCCCGACGGTTCGACAAAAAATGAGATTGACTTCATTATGACGACCAGACGCCAACTGTTCAGTGATGTCTCAGTGATCGCAAGGGTGAAAACTGGCAGCGATCACCGAATGGTTAGAGGCACACTGAACCTAAACGTTAAGTTGGAGAGGTCTCGTCTAATGAAGTCAGAATCCCGAAACCTTTCAGCTCGAGTTACAAAACCGCTTTCAGTGCCTAGAGGATTGCAATACAGAGGACGATATGAATGACAAGCTCGTGGAAACTGTCCATGCGGTCGGAGCTAAGTTCTGCAAGACCCACTGCAGAAGAACACAAACTCCGATCACACTCTTAATCTCATGGCTGTTAGACGGGAGATGAGGCTGCAATCGTCAACAGATTTGACAGCATACAGGCAACTGAACAGACTGATCTCCAAATGCATGCGGCGAGACTTACGCAACTTTAATACTGCTCGTATTAAAGAAGCGATCGAGCGGAACCAGGGCTCCAAAGTCTTTGCCAGAGATCTGTCTGCCAGAAAGAGCCAACTGTCAAGGCTGAAGACTGAATGTGGCAGCACCGTTTCCGGGACACCTGAGATGTTGAGTGAGATTGAGAGGTTCTATGGGCAGCTCTACACATCATCGTTGGAGCCACACGCAAGTGTGAGTAACGATCCAAGAGCAAGTCTTATCCGACACTATTCCGATGATATCCCGGACGTCAGTCTAAGCGAGATTAGAATGGCTCTCCAGCACCTTAAAAACGGCAGGGCCCCAGGCGAGGATGGAATTACAGCGGAGCTTCTGAAAGCGGGTGGAACACCGGTACTGGAAGTCCTTCAAAAGCTCTTCAATTCCGTCCTCCATGGTGGCACTGCTCCAAAGGCGTGGAGCGGAAGTGCGGTGGTCTTGTTCTTTAAGAAAGGCGACAACGCTCTCTTGAAGAACTACAGACCGATTTCCCTTCTGAGCCGCGTCTACGTGCTGTTTTCGAGAGTCATTACGAATCGTCTCGCACGCAGACTCGACGACTTCCAGCCTCCCGAACAAGCCGGTTTCCGAAAAGGCTTCAGTACCATAGACCACATACATACCCTGCGGCAGATTGTACAGAAGACTGAAGAGTACAATTTGCCACTTTGCCTGGCGTATGTGGACTATGAGAAAGCCTTTGATTCCGTCGAAATTTGGGCGGTGCTGCAGTCCCTTCAGCGGTGCCAAGTTGACTGTCGGTATATCGAAGTGCTGAAGTGTTTGTACAGTAGGGCTACGATGGCTATCCGAGTACAGAACCAGAGCTCGAAACCTATCCAACTGTGGAGAGGTGTAAAACAGGGTGACGTTATATCCCCGAAACTCTTCACCGCTGCTTTGGAAGACGTTTTCAAGCTACTGGACTGGAAAGGATACGGTATTAACATCAATGGCGAGTACATCACTCACCTTCGATTTGCCGACGATATAGTCCTTATGGCAGAATCGCTGGAGGACTTAAGAACTATGCTCAATGACCTCAATAGTGCCTCCCAACGGATAGGTCTTAAGATGAACATGGACAAAACAAAGATCATGTTTAATGTCCATGTCACACCTATGCCGGTAGTTGTTGGGAGCACTATGCTCGAAGTTGTTGACGAGTACGTTTACCTGGGACAAATAGTCCGACTAGGTAAGTCCAACTTCGACTGAGAGGTCAATCGACGGTTTCAATTCGGCTGGGCAGCGTTCGGGAAATTACGACATATCTTCTCGTCAGGTATACCTCAATCTCTAAAAACTAAATTGTACAACCAGTGCGTGTTGCCAGTGATGACTTACGGATCTGAGACGTGGTCCTTCACTGCTGGCCGTATGAGGACGCTCAAGGTCGCTCAGCGAGCTATGGAGAGGGCTATGCTCGGAGTTTCTCTGCGTGATGGACTCAGAAATGAGGATATCCGCAGTAAAACCAGAGTGACCGACATAGCCCAACGGATTAGTAAGCTGAAGTGGCAATGGGCCGGCCATATAGCTCGAAGAACCGATAACCGATGGGGAAGAAAGGTTCTCGAGTGGCAGCCTCGTACCGGTAGGCGTAGTGTAGGGCGACCCCCCACTAGATGGAGTGACGACCTGGTAAGATATGCAGGAAGTCGATGGATGCAGGTGGCTCAGGACCGTGCTTTGTGGCATTACTTGGGGGAGGCCTATGTTCAGCAGTGGACTTGTGAAGGGCTGTAATGATGATGAGTGATGAGTCTGTGGGCTCTAACGTGTGTTGCTAACAACCAAGTCTCAGCGTCTCTTCTAGAACATAGCACATAATATTACTTTAATGTCGAAACGCAATATTTTTCTAACCCATTCGTGCTACAACCTTAAGCTAATAATAGCTGCAGCGCAAAGCCACGGGATCACTTTCGTACAAATTTGCGCCTCACCTGCGCCGGTTGGGCTCTCCTCGGGAGAGGACAACTCATTCCCCTCTTATTTTCAGGTCAGGCGCGCCAGAACACATGGTACGTCTTCCTCCAAGGACTCAAATTTCACCTGCTCAACGGATACCCCCATATTCGACACGAAGGCTATGGTGTCAAGAAAAAGGAGTACTTAGTCGTACTAGCCTTTCTGACCCCAGCGCCGAATCTGGTCTCTGGCTTTGCCGCTAACCAAGATTAGGCTGCATCGGGAAAGGAGAGCGGTGCCTCGCCCGAAACTCCTCTCTCCCCGCGGACCCACCACCACCGTATTAACGGTGCGGCCCCACCAGAGTTGCAGAGGATAGGGCAAGCGGCGCACCGCCATGCCAACATTCCTCTTCCCTCGCTACTCCACCTCACCGGCAGTAGGAGAGAGGGCATCACTTACTCCAACTCACACCTGTGAATGTCTTAACAGATTGTCAAACCAGTCTAGTAGGGGGATGCCCCACACTTCACCTATTGGTACGAGGCTGCCACTTGAGAAACTTTCTTCCTCATAGGTTGTCGGTTCTTCGTGCTATGTATTTGGCCCATTGCTACTTCAGCTTACTAATCCGTTGGGCTATGTCGGTCATTCTGTTTCTAGTACTTAATGTCCCCATTTTTAAGTTTATCACGCAGAGAAACCCGTGCATAGCTTTCTCCATAGCTCGCTGAGTGACCTTGAGGTTCCTCATAAGGCCAGCAGTGAAGGATCAGGTTTCAGATCCATAACTCATTGCTGGAAACACGCACTGGTTCAATCTTATTTTCAGGTTTTGAGGTATGACTGACGAGAAGATGAGTCGTAATCGTAATAATTTATTATATGCGTACAAGTTATCAACAAATGCAAAAATTTAATTTATTGTGTGATAAAAAATACCACTATATATGTACCCGGTAGGAGGCGCATTGGTCGATATTAATAAATCTTATATAATCTATAAGAAATCCGGTGTGAATTCGAAAAAAGCCGTACAACGTCTGGCAAGCCAGCTAGTAATAATGTAAAATAATATAGCAGTCATTCATTACAAAAATCTTTTAATTTGTGTCCCTTTTGCTCAAACTCTCCCGACTTCAGTCTATCTCGGTCACACTAATGGAAGAGTAAATTTTTAATGGCCATCATAAAACTTTATGTAGTCCTTAGGGTCGAAAGTGACTCGGTGATAAGGAATTTTCATTGCAAGCTTCTGAAAAGCTTCGGTTGTATTATTTCAACGACTTTGTCGTTAAATTCCTAAACTATATGTAATTGGGATCGATATTTTGAAACAAACTTTCCCAAAACTTTATTTATTAAATATCATTATTGTGTATTTCTACTTTTGGTTTTGGGTCCGTTGGAGGCCAGTCATTTAATGGGCTTACATGGGGACATGGGTGCTATAAACTGGGGCTTTTTGGATAATTTCGCTATACATGTTGGTGTATGTTGTAGGCATATATAATAAAAAATTTCAAAGAAAAACCCCAGAACATACACAAACTTTTGGTGAAAAAGGGAAAAACAACAAAATGTTGGACTCTGGTGTTGGGTTGGGATCCTTGATGGGTATGGATGACGGATGAGTTGTAATGCTCGATGGGTTAGAATACTCAATGGATTAGGATGCTCGATGGGTTCTAATGCACGATGGTTTGTGATGTTCGATGGGTTGTGATGCTGGATGGGTTGTGATGCTGGATGGGTTGTGATTCTCGATGAGTTGTGATGCCAGATGAGCTGTAATTCTCGATGGGTTGGGATGCTCACTGCGTTAGGATGCTTGAAGGGCTAGGTTTGGATGCTCAATGGGTTAGGATGCTCGATGGGTTGTGATGCTCGATGGTTTGTGATGCTTGACGGGTTGTAATTCTCGATGGGCTAGGATGCTCAATGAGTTAGATGTTTAGTGGGCTAGGATGCTCGATGGGTTGGGAAACAGGACTATTTAGGGGAAACTCGGGACTGCCGTTATTGTGTCTCGGTGGATAAAAGGAGGTGACTCACCACTTACTAAATGGGGGACATAACACTGTCATTTTGAATAACTGCAAGTTGGAACATTTTGAAGTGAGTCTGCGAGCTGAAGTTATTATTATTGTATTGGGCGTGTGTTGATTAGACGTGTTATTGTGATTCGGAGCGATTTTAATCTAATTAATGTGCAAAAACTCTTTAGATCATTCTTTGAGTTATACCACCGTGTTTAGTGTATTAAAGTTGGCGAATCAGTGCAAAAGTTATAGCTAATTATTGTGTAAACAAGTGAATAAAACCAAAAATTGTTTTAAAATATTCTGTTGGTAAAACTATTCACTGCATGGAGAACAAAAGATTGGCCTTTGGACTCACTGGACGCGATAAGCTTGTAGCAAGGAGTGCTTGACCGTAGTTAGAACCATTCTTAAAATTCAGGCGCATCGTCGTTGACGGCGTGGTGTAGCGGTGCAAGCTTATTACTCATAGAGTGAAGGTCGGAAGAGCGATCCCGACCGAACAAACTTTTTCCCCTTTATTTTTTTTATTTATTTTTTTTTCAATAATATCAGACTTTTTTAAATATTATTCCGTTTGCTGATATACTTTTTTCTACAAAATGTCTTCTACCACAAAGAAGTGCTCTGGCTGTAAAAACAATTTGCCAAAAAAGGGAACATATGGTATGTGTCACGTGTAATCTCGGGTACGATTTATTCTGTGCTAATATAACACCTAAATGCTTCTACCTTATGGATCAAGAGCGGAAAAAAAATGGAGATATCAGGAATGCTCTAGTAAACAACCCAAATCCGATAATACAAATACACCTGTGTGCACAACATATCGTCCCACGGTATCTGGCGATGATACCAATGTTGAAGAGGAGAGTAATATCACTGTACGGACAAAAAAACAGCGCTCTAAATCCGATAGCAACGATTCCTACATTAAAGAAGATTCGTTACGTTCAATAATAAAGCAGGAGATAATTGACACCATCAAGCAATTGGTTTCTGAACACCTAGCAAATATCGCGTCTCAGGTGACTGGCTTCCACGAATCTCTAGCATTCTTTAGTAAACAATATGACGAACTTATGCAAACTGTGAAGGAAAGAAACGAAGTAATACAGAGTTTAATTCAGAAAAATGACAATCTATCGTCGCAGGTAAGGAGTTTGACAGAGAGGATAGAGCAAATAGAGCAAAACATGTGTGCTCCTAACGTCGAAATCAATGGGATCCCAGAGCATAAATCGGAAAATCTTCTAAAAACTATAGAGCAGCTGGGATTTGTGATTGAAAACCCCCTCGGTGACAATGATGTTTTGCACGTATCCCGTATTGCGAAGCTCAACAAGGAGAGCGACCAGCCCCGCTCCGTAATTGTCAAACTACGTAGTCAACGCCGTCGCGATGAGTTGTTAGTAGCAGTAACAAAGTTTAATAAAAAGAATCCTGATAACAAATTAAACTCTGAGCATTTGGGAATTGGTGGACGCCGAGTGCCTGTATATGTTAGCGAACATTTAACACCGAAAAATAAGCACCTACATGCGGCGGCTCGAAAAAAAGCAAAAGAGACCGGCGCCAAATTTGTTTGGGTGCGGGACGGTAGGATCTTTGTTCGGAAACATGAACAGAGTCATGCCATCTATATTAAACATGAAGAAAGCTTGAAACTAATTGTCTAGTGTTAGAATCTCAATGTTACGATAGATTATCTTTCAAAATGTCTGTAACAATTTACTATCAAAAAGTACGAGGTTTGAGGACTAAAACGGAGGATGTTCTTAAAAATATACTTATGAATAATTATAGCTTAATTGTATTTACTGAAACATGGTTGAATAGTAATATAATGAACAGTGAATTTATAGATAAACGTTACGTTGTATATAGAAAGGATAGATCATGCTCAAGGAGTTCAAAGAAAGACGGAGGAGGTGTGATGGTTGCAGTGTCTAAAAATATTCCTTCTTCTCGACAATCAAATTGGGAAAGTAATGCAGAAGATTTATGGGTATCTATTGATGTTAAAACTAACCACACACTCCAAAAAAATTTCTATCTGTGCCGTTTACTTACCTCCTCCTATTTCTTCTGAAACTTTATCTAGCTTTTTAGAAAACTCTTCTGATATTATAGATATATCAGATAAAGTCATAATATTGGGCGACTTTAACTTAGGTTTTATTGATTGGTCCCGTAAGTCGGATAGTGACCCATGTATTGCAACAAATTATGGTTCGAAAATAGGACTCTCTCTTATTGACTTTATGGCTGTCAATAATTTATCGCAAATGAACGATGTGTCTAATGTTGATGGTAGAATACTAGATCTAGTTCTATCCAATGTTGATTGTTTAAATGTTACTAAATCTGTAAGTATGCTTAGCAAAGTAGATCAAAAACATCCTCCAATTTTGATATCGATCCCAAAACTTACTTCCGAGTACCTCAAGCCGATAATAAGCCATCGTTACAACTACTTTAGAGCAGACTATGGCAATATTGTACCTTACTTGAAGAGCATTAACTGGCAAGTGGAGCTAGAAAAATGTCAAAATGTTAACGAAATGACTAATATATTTTACCACTTTTTAAATATAGCCGTAACATCCTATATTCCTAAAACAAGACCTAAACTAACTAAATTTCCTTCGTGGTTTAGCAATTCCCTAATTAAAATAATTTCCGAGAAAAGCAAAAAAAGATTAAAATATTTGAAATATAAGAACCCTCGTGATCAACTAGAATACGAGCTTCTTCGCGAACGTGCTCATAATGTAAGTTTTAATTTTCAAAAAAGAATTGAAAGCGATATTTCTAAAAATCCAAAAAGCTTTTGGCGTTTTGTGAAGGACAGGCGCAATGGTGTATCCAATATCCCAGCTATAACGCATCATGTTGATCAGGTCGCAAACACCGGATCAGATATTGCCCAAATGTTTGCAAACAAATTTTCATCTGTTTTTAGTAAAGTGGCTGCAAACGACGGCGGTGACGTATCTATGTTCAATAATTCATGTTTAAATTCTGTAAAATTAACTGAAAGAGACATTATAGGTGCAGTCAAAAAGCTTGACATTTTCAAAGGAGCTGGCCCAGATGAGATTCCCCCTGTTTTCGTCAAACGTTGTATCTCGGCCTTAGCGTTACCACTGGCTATTATTTTCAATCAATCTTTGCGTGATGGAGTATTTCCTGATATTTGGAAAAATTCAAAGATCGTTCCGGTATTTAAAAAAGGCGTTATTAATGACGTTAGTAACTACAGACCGATTTCAATTATTTCATGTATTCCTAAATTGTTTGAATCCTTGATATGTCCAATTATTACGCGTCACTTAAGCACATGTATATCAGACCATCAACATGGGTTTAGGAAGGGCCATTCGATTGAAACTAACCTTATATCATTTATGTCGTATCTCTGTAAAAAAAATTGACAAAGGACAGGAAGTTGATGCTATATATATGGATTTTTCTAGTGCATTCGATAAAGTCTGTCACTCCCGCTTAATTAACAAGCTAAAAAGATATGGGGTATGTGGATCTTTGCTAGAATGGTTCCAGTCTTATTTAGCAAAAAGACTCCAGTTTGTGGTAGTGAATGGTTACAAATCAGAAAGTTATATAGCGTTCTCAGGCGTCCCGCAGGGATCGCATCTGGGTCCAGTCCTTTTTGCTGCCTTTATCAATGATATAACTTTTGAAATACGCAACTCTGAATTCTGTCTTTTTGCTGACGATTTAAAAATTTACAAAACAGTAAAATCTACTGTAGACGTGCAACTCATCCAAAGTGATTTAAACAGAATTAGTACATGGTGTCAATTAAATGGTATGATACTTAATACTAAAAAATCATATCATATTAAATTCTCAAGAAAGTTCATACCTTTCATGTCCTCCCATAAGATGAACTCTGATACCTTGGAGCAGGTTAAAGAAGTTCGAGATTTAGGCGTATTAGTGGATAGCAAATTAAATTTTAATTTTCACATTGACGCTACCGTCCAAAAAGCTGGAAGAATGCTTGGCTTTCTAAAACGAAACGCTAAAGGTTTTATGTCAGCCAAAACCAAAATAATTTTATATAACGCCTTGGTTCGAAGTCACCTAGAGTTTGCATCGGTGGTTTGGGGTCCTCAGTTTATCACTTATTCCCAACGCATTGAAAGCATACAGCGTTCATTTACTAGACATCTTGCGTTCCATTCTTCGGGCATTTCCCACCGTAACACCTATAACGTTCGTCTCAAACATTTCGCAATGATGTCACTTTGTAACCGTCGTGTATTGTTGAATATATTGTTTTTAAAAAAAATAATTTCTGGTGCCGTAGATTGTAATAACCTACTTCAGTGCATTAATCTTAACATCCCATGCAACTATCCACGCCATCCTATTACTAAAATCTTTTACATCCCTGCCAGTAGAACAAACCTCTTAAAAAATTCGCCTATATCAAAAATTTGCGCCGAATACAACCGGGTATGTGTATTTGTTGACATTGACATTTTTCATGACTCATGCATTAGTTTGAGAAAGAAGTTATCTGTGTACCTGCTCTCTAAGCAGGTTCTTAAAATTTCTTAAAATTTTGTAAAATTATTTTGATAATCTGCGTACTGTTTTTGTGCTTTTTTTGTTTTCTAATATTCGTATTTATAATAACATGTCTTAGATTTTAAGAGAATGTTGTACACGTCTTTATTGGCGTACATACCAGGCCCTTGTTTTATGTAAGATTTGCATATAAATGTATTGTGTGTTATGCTGTTGATGTGTCATAGTAAATAAATAAATAAATGAATAAATTATTCAATATAGTCGCTAGTGGTGACATCTCTCCCATTTCGATTTTCAATCGAAGATAGATATAGAGGATGTCTATGGGCTACATCATCTACTTACCATCGGGTGGAGTATGAGCTCGTTCGTAACCTTTTGTTCAGCCATTCCGTAGTGCATCCATTTCGTTACATTCAATCTTCAATCATCAATGTCCAATGCTGGCAAATAGAGGGAAATTTGCCGTAGCTACGCGCTCAGGTTTTTTATTATTTTAAAACCTTATGAGGAAGTTGTTATCCATCCCCTCTTTTATTCCTCCTTGTCACCTCTTACGACCCCCCTCCTCCCCCTGGGATGATCATCATCATCATCATTACAGCCCTTCACAAGTCCACTGCTGAACATAGGCCTCCCCCAAGTAATGCCACAAAGCTCGGTCCTGAGCCACCTGCATCCATCGACTTCCTGCATATCTTACCAGGTCGTCACTCCATCTAGTGGGGGGTCGCCCTACACTACGCCTACCGGTACGAGGCTGCCACTCGAGAACCTTTCTTCCCTATCGGTTATCGGTTCTTCGAGCTATATGGCCGGCCCATTGCCACTTCAGCTTACTAATCCGTTGGGCTATGTCGGTCACTCAGGTTTTACTGCGGATATCCTCATTTTTGAGTCTATCACGCAGAGAAACTCCTAGCATAGCCCTCTCCATAGCTCGCTGAGCGACCTTGAGCGTCCTCATACGGCCAGCAGTGAAGAACCACGTCTCAGATCCGTAAGTCATCACTGGCAACACGCACTGGTTGTACAATCTAGTTTTTAGAGATTGAGGTATACCTGACGAGAAGATATGTCGTAATTTCCCGAACGCTGCCCAGATGAGTTGAATCCGTCGATTGACCTCTCGGTCGAAGTTGGACTTACCTAGTCGGACTATTTGTCCCAGGTAAACGTACTCGTCAACAACTTCGAGCATAGTGCTCCCAACAACTACCGGCATAGGTGTGACATGGACATTAAACATGATCTTTGTTTTGTCCATGTTCATCTTAAGACCTATCCGTTGGGAGGCACTATTGAGGTCATTGAGCATAGTGCTTAAGTCCTATAGCGATTCTGCCATAAGGACTATATCGTCGGCAAATCGAAGGTGAGTGATGTACTCGCCATTGATGTTAATACCGTATCCTTTCCAGTCCAGTAGCTTGAAAACGTCTTCCAATGCAGCGGTGAAGAGTTTCGAGGATATAACGTCACCCTGTCTTACACCTCTCTGCAGTTGGATAGGTTTCGAGCTCTGGTTCTGTACTCGGATAGCCATCGTAGCCCTACTGTACAAACACTTCAGCATTTCGATATACCGACAGTCAACTTGGCACCGCTGAAGGGACTGTAGCACCGCCCAAATTTCGACGGAATCAAAGGATTTCTCATAGTTCACATACGCCAGGCAAAGTGGCAGATTGTACTCTTCAATCTTCTGTAAAATCTGCCGCAGGGTATGTATTTGGTCTATGGTACTGAAGCCTTTTCGGGAACCGGCTTGTTCGGGAGCCTGGAAGTCGTCGAGTCTGATATCTAGTGAAAATTCTCTAATACATGGTGACCCATCAATATATTGTGAAGAAATTAACATATTTATGGTTTGTGAAATGTATAACATCGTTTGAATTATTTCTATTGGCTAAAAGCCATGTAGACAATGGTCATATAATAAATGAAGCAAAATGTCTCGTTTAGAAAAAAATATGTAATAACATTGGTATAAACCAAAGTTATATTTACCAATTATGTAACTTAGTCCTCTAACTATAGTAATCTTTTCTTTATTCTATAAAAACGTTACACTAGGAATTTTTTTCTGTATCGTGAAGGTAGTTTACTTTTTTGGATAACTTACTCCTAATGGTACATAGTCTAAAATGAAAAACAATCAATTTATATTTTTATTTAATCACTCCTACTCTATAATAAAATCAGAAGGTTTTTTTATAGGAGAAGGGTGACAAACGAGCACACAGTCCACCTGATGGTAAGTGGCTGCTGTGGCCCACAGACATCTACATCTATCCTCGACTAGGAATCGAAATGCAGATGCGTTTTCACCCGCGAGGACTAGAATGGAATGCCTCGTTTCCAGTAAAAAGGGTCTCCGGTTCCCTACAATCACCATACGAAACACAGCAGCACTAAGCTACTATTTGACGCTGGTATTCTGTGAGAGCGTGATCCTTCCCCGGTCGAGCCGACCCATTCGTGCCTCAACTATACTACTAATATAACTGCAGCATGGCTCTACTACGTATAAAATGTTCGGTCGTTAAAATGTAATCTATAGACAATATGACTTTAGAATCAATAATTTAAGTTGTTAAAAGATATTTTTATCCACCCCGGTTTCGAACGGGTGACTTCTGGATCTCGACAACAGCTCCACCTAACGTGCCTTTGTTAATTGTTAATCTAAATCATCCAAGGACGGAGAATAACGGAGAACAATTGATTTTTATATACAGACATATAGGTGACAAACGAGCACGCAGTTCACTTGATGGTAAGTGGATGCTGTGGCCCATAGACATCCACATCTATCCTCGATTAAGAATCAAAATGCAGATGCGTTGTCACCCCCGAGGACTAAGAATGCTCCGTTGCATGCACTCTACGAAACACAACAGCATTGAGCTACTATTTTACGCTGGTATTCTGTGAGAGCGTGGTCCTTCCCCGGTCTTACCGACGCATAAGTGCTACAACCATAATGTAGCTACAGTGTAGCTCTATTTCGTATGCAATATAAACATTGGTAAAAACAAACACAGTAATTAGCAAAATTTAGCAGAAAACACTTAATAAAAGAGTTTTTTCTCTAAAATATTGTATACATAAATTGCACAATAACAAATATCTAGACCCTCAACAATTACTTGAAGTCCATACGAATATAATATAATACTATATAATACTTGTTCCCTGCTGGATATGAAACCGTGACTCCCAGCCTCGAAATGCTAAGCCATTGCTTCACGGAGCCGTCAAAAATAATAGAAATGTAATATTTCAAATAATCATCGTTCCTTTCCGTGTCCTCCTCGCGAAACTCATCTGTTTCGACATATCGAGGAAATGACGGATCACCGGGGTTAGCGCCCCTAGCCCTCATTGATGGATCGGTACCGTATAAACGAGGGAGCTTTCAGAGCGGCATTTCAGATCGACGCGTTTGAGAGCTTCAGCAGTATAATGGCAGCGTTAGAGATTTAAATGTTCTATTTATATCATCCTGTGGGGGTTGAAAGTGGTGATAGAGAGAACTTCCTAATAACGACTAAAATAAAAAAGTGCTGTTGCGAACCCGCTGGCCAAGCGTGGCAACTATGGCAAGTATCTCCCTTATGAGGCAATCTATGGGGGAGGCCTATGTTCGTCAGTGGACTTTAATAGGCTGTAATGGATGGATGTATAGAAGATAATTAAGGAGTAATGAGAGGTGAATTATTAATACAGTACTTGCAACTATGGCAAATATTCCTGAGGAGGGGTTCAGCAGTGGACTTTAATAGGCTGTCATGGATGGATGTATAGAAGACAATCTACCAGGAGCACATGACCCACTGAGAGGTGAAATTATTAAATCAACAGTAACATTACAACTATAGCAAAATCCCCCTATGAGGCAACCTATGGGAGAGGCCTATGTTCAGCTGTGGACTTTAATAGGCTGTCATGGATGGATGTATAGAAGATAATCTACCAGGAGCACATGACCCACTGAGAGGTAAAATTATTAAATCAACAGTAACATTACAACCACATCAAATATCTTCTTTATGAGGCAATCTATGGAGGAGGCGTATGTTCAACAGTAGAATTTAATAGGCTGTAACAGTAACGGTAACGAAGTAAAAGTATAACATATTCATGTGGACGTCACGTTCTCTCACAAAAATGGCAGTTCCTATTATGGAATAACTGCGAATATTCGATATCAACTTCGTCATATTAAGCAGAAAATGTACTATGACAGCGAAGTAAATCGACATCGAGACATGGAAAAAATGAAATTGTCGTATTCGTAATTGACTTTGGAATAAAAAAAAATATCCCAATACACATTCGCCAAACATTGTTAAGTGTGTTTGTGTTTTGTTTGATGGATAATTCAGGATAAGCTGTCTGGCATAAAGGTCGGGTTGCAGTGTTAGCGGGAATAGATATCTAATAAGTTACGTCATACTTTTTCTAAAGACAATTTAGTTTTTGCTATAAACCAATGACGTGCATACTACTAGATAGGAAATTATTACTAAAAATTAAGTTTCTAATGGCTAAACACTCAAACACTACTTAATTTTAGATGTTGTTAATTCTCGTGGTGTCACTGTCACTTTGATTTAAAGTGATAGAGACAGCAAGAGACTTAACGGTATCTTAAAATGGAACAGCGGTTGAATATTTGGATATAAAAGAATTAATTTAATTTTGTGCGTAGCAGGTCTTTTATTTAGCAAGAGGTTTCTGCTTTAAAGTAAGAAAGTTCTATATTCGACGCGTATTTTTTTAGAATACCAGCGTAAAATAGAAGCTTAACGCTGGCGGCTCTGGGTTTACTTAGGTACTCCTCCAACTCGTCTATAACTAAGCCTTGATGAAAAGATCCAGATCCAGATGACGTCGAGGGACATGCATACAATTTCTCAAAGTCTATTACGTCTTCATCTTCATCATATTCACATACTTTCTTTTCATTTCTTGGTGATTCTAGAGATGTATTCACTGAGTGTAGACTTTTATATTCTTTATAAAGTTCATTAAATTTGCGCAGGATTTCTGTTTTAATTTGCTTCCCCCATAATGTCATGTCAAAAGTCTGAGTCTTATGCCTTGGGTCTAAAATTAAAGAGGTACAATAAATCCAGTTGCTCTTTTTATAATGTTTAAGCATTTTGTCTCGAGCTGCTTGAAAACCCAGAATGAGCCTTTCATCCACTTCGGATCGATTAGGTTTCTCATCTAATTGTTTTACCATAGATTAAATTTTATCGAGCAAGAGATTGAATGATACAATGACTAGCGGTAGTGTAACATATTCTTCTCCACCAAGTTTCGTTGATAGAAGTTTAAAGTTTATTAGAAACTTATGTATTTTTTCGAGTATTTGCCATTCACTATCTGTGATTTGAAAATCATTCAATTCGGTGACAGAAGTGCACAACATGTTAATGCCAGTTCTCACTTTTAAACCAAATCCAATCATATCATGTGTGGAATTCCATCTCGTTGGACAGTCGAGTATGGGGTTCAGATTTGATGGCACGCCAGCTGCTTCACAAGCAGACTGAAACTTCCTCTTCAATATTTCACTTCTTTTTATTTTACTGGAAATACTGCGTAATTTTGTTATAGCTGTACGTGAGTCAGCAATATTTGGCGCATATTCTTCATCTTCCTCAGTTTCGTCTTCATTATCTTCATACTGCTGTTCCTGTCCCTTATTGTCAGTTTCACTGTGTAATGCTAAGGTCTTTAATAAATCTTGTACACCAAGGTTCAAAATGTGAGCAAAACACTGGAAATGTTGATTGTCTGAATCAAAATGTGGTAGCTGTTTGTCCAATTCATACATAAATTTGGTATTTGCAGTTGCGTTGTCGACCGTGATACCCTGTATTTTATAAATTATGTCATATTCCAATAAACATTCGCGGAAAATCGTTGCAATATCTTCCCCAGTATGTCGACCGCGTGATGGTATAAAATCAAGGACTACAGATCGATACTTCCATTCGTTGTCTATATAATGAATAGTGACCCCGTAGTAACTCCTACCAGCAATTGACGTCCATCCATCAATGGTAAATGACATTTTAGATGAAAATTGTTGTAGTCGTTTCATAAGATTCAATTGAAGGTCTTCAAACCGTTCTTTGACCTTCCTTCTAAGTGTGGACCTTTTAGGAAACACCATATTTGGGCAAATTGATCGAAAATATAATTGTGTAGCTTCGTCATCGAAAAAATGAGAAGGGAAGATATTTTTTAACCATCCAATCAACTGTAGTTGTCGTGATGTTGGCACTGCTATTTTCAGACTGAAATAAAACAGTAAATCATGTGTCTCGCCGATTATAAAAATAAATGAAAATATGAGTGAATTATAAATACATATTTAACACTATAATCTATATATATATATTTATATATATATATATATATATATATATATATATATATATATATACTACCACTCACTGACTAACTATAACGATATCTCAGGAAGTATAAAACATACAAACTTGAAGTTTGTAAGGTAGGTTCCTTTTTATGGCATAGAGATCAGTTAAGAAACGGTTTTGAGAAAATCTATCCCTAAGGGAGTGAAATGGGAGTTGGAAGTTTGTATGAAAGTCCTACGTTTTTGAAGTTAGAGACACGAAAATCGGCATTAAAGTTATAAGTTTTCAATAATAAAATCCTGAATAAGCTGTTTTACGAAATCCTAACCTTTAGGGGGTGAAATTGGGGTAAAATGGTTACATGCAAGTCCTATATTTTTTAAGTATAGATATGAAGATCGACATTTACTTTATTAGTTTTAAATAATAAATACTTGCATAGTTAAGTTTTACCTATATAGCCTCTTTATACTTGGGTAAGACTTTTGCAGCGAGAAAATTTCAAAATCTCATAGGAAATCAGATATTGTACGCGGACGAAGTCGCAGGCGACCGCTAGTTACATAATATATGTGTTATGTAATTGTGTGATAGGTATATTTTTTCTTATCTGTCCACTTTTTTCCGGTGGTTATTAACAAGCTTTTGATATCTCCACTTAATTTTGGTTTTTCAGGAAGAAATATTTGTGATTCCTTTTTGTGGAAAGATATTATGTGCTTCCTTAAGCCTGAAGTGTTTCTGTTTTTCATTTTTATTTCAACAATTATATATATATATATTTTTTTTTTTTTATACAAAGTAATTTGGGATGCATGAATTATGTCGAAAACTCATCAAATTTACTTTTAGGTCTTTTAGATCTATAACTCGACTAGAACTATTCGACTCTTCGTCACTCATGTCAAATTGTAAACTTGTCACTCCACGAACAACAAGGATTAGAGTAAAAACAATTAATACATTAGACTCGAAGCAAAGCTCAATTGGATATGACTGGAATTAAAATAAATACTACTAATTGTAAGTACACGCTGAAAGACCGACAAAGGAAAGTTCGGCATCCTTTGATAAAATTAATGATTCTTCAGAAGATTAACAAAGTAGATGCGTTGCCAGATAGGTATAGTGTGCCTACGTAAAAATGAAATGTAAAGATGTAAATAAAATTGTGTATATTATGTTCTTCTTGTGATTGAATTAATCTACGTTAATTAAATTAAATTTGCCTTCACTCGCTTGAAATTCAAAATTAAATATGTTTTATTCAAGTAGGCATTAAAAATACACTTTCGAATAGTCATATAATCACTGCTTTCCCCATTTTTTTCTTTTCCATGTCCAGGGGTTCTGATTCTACTGAGAATAATCATGGAAGAAAGTAAGAAACTCAGTAGTTGCTCTTTTCAAAATATTTTTACAATAGTTCTATAATTATGTAAGTATGTAGATACCAAATCGGTTTAGAAATTTCTAGTTAGTCCTGTGTAGTACGAGAGGTCAGTTTCAAGCATTTTTGTCTTACTTAAATTGAAAAGGTGAAAGATCTAAAATTTCCTTTGGAATCTTATTATAAAAGCGTATATCGCTACCCAAGAACGCATTATATACTTTGTGTAACCGGAAAGCAGGTATTGTGATTTTATTTTTATTTCTACTATTAAAATTGTGCAAATCACTATTATTTACATCAATTCGATGCAATCAATTACTTTAAACGGTTCTCTAAGAGATACTCGGGCTCCTAAAAAGTACATAGATCTTATTTTACACTTTTTATTTAATATGCACACTTTTTATATTATTCGATTAGCATTGTACAAAATGTTTACACGTTTCAAGTGCGTTAAAAGTGTCTGCAATATTTATCAAATGGGTGACGACATATTCGAACACTTTGTGTTCAAAAACACACCCTTCCAAAAATCGAGATTTGCAGTGAACTTATTGAACATGTTTATCTATTAGATAATAATAATAGTAGTAAGTAATTATTATAAACCCATATAGTTAATATTATAATAATTACTTACTAGAATAAATTATTATGGTATCTACCTATCCTTACCATTATCTGATTACAATATTCCTTGCTAGATCAGCATAATGTATTCGTGTCCATTCTGAGCACCCGGAAACTTATTTTATTCTTTGGAACATGTACTCTGTGGCGGCATTCAAACAGTGTCAAATGTAGTGCGTGCGCGCGGCGGCGACGATTGAATGCGATATTAATAGAAGCCGCCGGCGCGTGTATCTTGACCTTGTACTTCCGAATAGCTGCAAAATTTCTTTGACAGGTCAGTATTCGACCTTTGATGATGCCGACAACAAGACGCCGCGCACTATCAAAGTGCGATGGTCAAAACTAGGGATGCACGGTTTTTTTATTTTAATGGATATTTTCATCCGCTATGTATGTTTATGGTATTGTTCGTAATGCGCATAAGTCCATTTTCCAAATTTTTTTTTATATATTTTTTGCGTCTCATAGAGTCCCTAAGCGTATACCCGAACTCCTATACTCCCTGATACGACACTCTGCAATAAGCAAGAGTCTCGCAGGCTTAGTCTTGTTCTTGCTCAAATCTTGCACGTTCAGTCTTGGTCTTGGTCTTGCTAAAATTAGGCGGTCTTGTTCTTGGTCTTGGTCTTGCATTTTTGCAAGAACCAACACAAAGACCAAGACTGCAAGACCAAGACCGATTTTGGGCAACACTACTTCAGGGGTGACGCTTCATATGTGACGCGTATGTTTTTTGAAACGGCTAAACCAATTTAAATGATTCCTTTTTTTACTAAGCAGGCTCTACTTCAGAGTAAGTCCCATATAAAATTGAAGAAAACATTCCATCTTTAGTGGTGGCAAAAATAGGTGAGAATATATTAAAGTAACAATTTTAACGACATTTTAACCGTTACCTTGAACAGGTGATATTCCTCATACAAAGAAGTATGGAACAAATATTTACACTTTTTGTTTGTTTTTATTTTTTATTTTCTTTCAGCATCAGTTCTTGTACATACACTTTTTTTATTAAGAAATTTACAGCCCGGAATTAGGAAGCTTGCTTGGCGATGCTTTACCCACGTGCTTCGAAAAGCAGGTAAAGCCGTAGGTCCTGCGCTTTATCTCTCTCCGGTTGTGTCGAATTACCGTACCGTCGGACTGTGAGAGTAAGGGAATAGAGAGTGCACCTGTGTTTGCGCATACACCGTGGCACTCTAATACTGTCCTGCGCAGATTTTTTTTATATTGTCCCCTGCAAATGAACATACGGCTTACTTGATGGTAAATGTTACTGCCGTCCATGGACAACTGTAACACCAAGGGAATTGCAGATGCGTTGCCGGCCTTTTAAAAAGGAGTAGGCTCTTTTCTTGAAGGTCCCTAAGTTGTATCCGTACGGAAAAACTCTGGTGGTAGTCGATTCCACAAGAAAGTTGTGCGAGGAAGAAAATTCTTATAAATCGCATCGTGGTGGACCGCCAGTTATTCAGATGGTATGGATGGTTTCGCGAGTTTTATCGAGATGTGCGATGGTGAAATTGTGTGGTTGGAATTCGTCCGAACAATTCCTTAGATCACTCCCCGTGGTAAATACGATAAAATACGCAAAGAGATGCAATAATTCTTCGCAGTACCAGTGAGTCAAGTTGCAGCGAGCCGATCGAAAAGAGCTCGGTTGCCGATGAATCGAACAGCTCTGCGCTGGATGCGATCAAATGAAAGGAGTTGGCCCTGTGGAGCCCCAGCCCAGAGATAGGAACAGTATTCCACGTGCGGCCGAACTTGCGCCCTGTAAAGTTGCAGGCGGTTCAAATACATTCCTGCTCTGCTGAGCACGCCATTGGCTATTTTCCATTAATACTGGCCTCCGTGACCAATATTCGGTCTGGAGGATTTTATTATCTATGTACTGTAACTAAAATCTGACTTATTAATTGTATTATGAGTAGAGCAAAACCGTAATGATAGTTGTATGTGGATATGAAATAAATATATGAATAGATATATATTTCGTCCGCTATAACTTGCACCCTCTACCACTGGCATTAGCCCAAGTGACGAATCGCGCGTTCTGTTTATAGTCTGTCCATCTTTTTTAGGACTTGCTTGATTACAACTTTTATGACCATCTCTTGGATTAGGCTCTTTATGTAAGTTCTCAGTGAAATGCTAAATATCATCGGACGTAAATATGTATTAGTTTGTTTCGTTACAAGACAGAATGTTAGAGCATTGAAGTGTTTTGTCGCCGGTACGACTTCATAATGCAAAGCAGATTCTCTAAGCTAGAGTTTATAATGAATGAAAACCGCTAAAGAAATATGCAGTAAAATGAATAAAAAAATTACTTAACTCGTTATTAATGCGACTTATATATGTGTAGCACAACAAATACTAGTTTCTGATTTGGCACAGAGCATTAATCTGTTTGCCGTCGCGGTATACGAGTCGGTTTTACTGTAAAGGCGATAATAGATGATGAATGAAGAATGATAACGTGATGTCCACCAACACCCATTAGGGCAGCGGAGCCGATATTTTTTTACGTGGTAGAGCCATGCTGCAGCTATATTATGGTTGTAGCACGAATGGGTCGGCTCGACCGGGGAAGGACCACGCTCTCACAGAATACCAGCGTAAAATAGCAGCTAAATACTGCTGTGTTTCGTATGGTGAGTGTAGAGAACCGGGGACTATTTTTACTGTAAATGAGGCATTCCAACTTTATACTCAGTAGTGCCGACGCATCTGCATTTTCTTCTGATAGATATAGATGTCGATGTTTATAGGCCACAGCGGTTAGTAGATAACTATCAGGTGGACTCGTTTGTCACCCTTTTTATATTTAAAAAAAGCTCCAAACCCTTTAAATAGTGATAGACCTGTCCCCAGCAATGGAATAATAAAGGCTGAAGCTTTAATAAAGTTAAAAAGAAATAATGTTTATTCGTAGTCGCAACACAAAACAGTACAATAAATATAAGCAGAAATAAAGAATACAAAAACGAAAAAACTTGATATTTCGCTGTAGCAACATTGCCGCAGTACCGTTATTCAAAACTCTGGTGCAGCCTGTAGGTATATTTAATTATATTTTAACACTGGCTTAAAACAAAACTGACTTAAAAAATTGATTAAAACTACTTTTACGGATTTTATCGCGTTTTATTTATATTAATATTAATTTTAATACCCGACGTTTCGAGTGTTTTCCAGCACCCATGGTCACGGGGGACTGAGGTGACTGACGTCCCGATGTCAAAGTTAACCCGGAGTACCTTCAGCTTTTTAATTATTGTCTTTGGTCCGATCTACGCAGAATGAACTAACTGTATTTTGAAG
The DNA here is from genome assembly GCA_907164705.1 of Parnassius apollo. Lineage (NCBI taxonomy): Eukaryota > Metazoa > Arthropoda > Insecta > Lepidoptera > Papilionidae > Parnassius > Parnassius apollo. The sequence continues at coordinate 422,123 of CAJQZP010000103.1, read as the reverse complement.
TCTTGCAGTGGTATGCTTGGGTTTAGTTTTAATTTTATTAATTATAGCATCCCAAGCATGTGGTAGTACCCAGCCTCCTTCTCTATTGAAATTGGGATGTTTTTTAATTTTAATAGCCACACGTATCATCCTTGGTAGGAATCGATGTTCTTTCCGGTTTCCGTAAACCCGAAACGTCGGGTATTAAAATTTATTAATATAAATAAAATGCGATAAAATCCGTAAAAGTAGTTTTAATCAATGTATAGTGTTCGCGTAAATATAAGAAATCATTATGACTTAAAAAATTATATTTATTACATCACTTTCTAAAAGCTTAATTTGAAGCTTCGAGTTTTAAAATCTTTAATAGCGTTCCATGTGAGCCGTACCTCATAGTTTGCATATATATACACTACAGGATGCTACAGAATGCGTGAAATAGCAGCATAATGCTGCTTTGTTTTTTTATAGGAGAGGGGGACAAACGACCATACGGTACACCTGATGTTAAGTGACTACCGCCGCCATGATCAACAGCAACACCAGGGGAATTGCAGGTGCGTTGCCGGCCTTTTAAAAAAGAGTAAGCTCTTGACGGTCTCTGGGTCATATCGGTCCGGAAAAATCACCGGCAGTATTCCACAGAGGTCGTACGCGGTAGAAAACTCCTACTGAAACGTACAGTTGTGGACCGCCAAGCATCCAGATGGTGTGGATAGTATCGGGAGGTTTGTATGGCGCATGTACATTTGATAATTAAGGTTGATGTGAAAACAGAAAAAAGAGAAAAGTTGAAAAACAGAAAAATAGTGGATGTAGTAACACATATCAACAACGCTCCGTGGCAAGACCACGCTCTCACAGAATACCAGCGTAATATAGCAGTTTAATGCTGATATATTTCGTATGGTGAGTGTAGAGAACCGGAGACCATTGATAATGGAAACGAGGCATTTCATCTTAGTCCTCAGGGGTGACAATGCATCTGCAGTTTGATTCTTAATTGAGGATAAATGAAGATGTCTATGAGTCACTGCATCCACTTACCATCAGGTGGACTGAGTGATCGTTTCTCACTATTATACTATAAAAACTCGTTTGTTACACTTTTATAAAATAAAACTTCCATTTTTTAGAGTTGGTCTCACTATTTGTTAATTCAAGTATGAAGTAGGTCTATTCCTAAGTGAATTTGAACTCGGATCCTAATTAATAGGAGGTGAATATTACAAGGCTCTCTAGAGAAATCGTCGGCACTGCCGGTGAAAGCTTTTACATAATGCTTGAATGTAGCGCTAGAATTTAATTTTGTTCTTGTCTGGTATATTTATACATTTCGTATTGTTAATGAATATATAAGTTCCGGTGAGAAGGTTTCTGCGTATTTTATTTACAAATTCAAGAAATTTTTTAAAAGTTTAATTACATTATCTTACTTATATTATATTTAAAAAAAAAAAACTTAAAACAGGATGACGGGTAGTCCTTCGTCTGCATATTTGATAACGGTTGTTTTAGCTTAGTGTTTCTAGAGTAGGAATTAGGGTATTTAAGCTTTTACATGTATCGGACATGTCATTAAATACATCGCGTATTATTTGATGTGTCAAACATTTGCAATCTTACATATAAAAATTAATGTTTACTTGTTCGTATTTTATGCACTGCTATTGCCGTTCATCAGATTGCGGTAAAATTTTGTCAACATAGTACAATTAATTTACAGTAAAGTGTAAAGTTATATATCATTCAACTTCAATATTTCATTTCTAATTAAACATTATAACTGTTCAAAATTTAAAACGGTATTTCCACAATTATTTCTTCTGTGTCAGCAATTCGCGCGCCATAATTAATGCCACTAGCACCATCTAGTATCAAGTAACAGAACTAGGAGAGCTTTTTAGGGAATTTCATCGTAGAACAATCTACACCTAGTCGGTCGGAAGCGGTATGTGCTCGAACATTCTAGATGTTTTAGTGGAAAAGAACCTATATATGGCAAGTAAGGACCGCGACCGGGTCAGTATTAAATTGGCGAATCAAGCGAATATACTCCGAAGTCATATAACTGCGAAATTTGTTTTATTATTTGTGTGTTTTAAGTTATAATTGGTGTTCGGTAATTAAAGTATCAATTTTGGTAATTCAATCGACAGTTTTAATTGTAAGGAACCCTAAGCTCGTAACAATATTAAAAACTTTTAAAAACGTTTTTGATAGTTTCGAATATTGGCTATCTGTTTTGTGTTATTATTATAATTAAAAATAAGAAAATAAAATGATTTATTTGTTCGACTATATATTTAATGTGCTAGAGTAACTAAGGGCCAAACACACATCACACACTCAAGAAAACATTGCTTAATGCCGAAGTGATGTAGAGAACCGGAAACTCTTATTTCTGTAAATGAGGCATCCGTCATGGGATTCTCGTGGATGACAAAGTGTCTGCATTGTGATTCTTAACCGTTCAATGGGCACACGGTGGGATCCGACAAAGGAGTTGTTCCATCAAAATTCAAGCGGTCGTATCCGACCGCACACACCCACAGCACTTTAACCAATAAATATTTATATTTAGAGACTACTTTTCTATAAACAAGTTTGGCATTATAGAATCTATACAAAATTTTCTATCCTGTTGTCTTATAAAGTCAGTTACTCTATGTATTTTTATTTTTATTCTACTGCCAATTTAAATTTGCCGACCATACGAAAATGGCGCAATTTTACGGTAGATTTAAAATAAAAATCCATAGAGTAATTGATTTGTTTAAACCACATGATATAAAATTTTGTATAGATTCTATAATGAGAAACTTCTTTATCGAAAAGTAGTCTACAAATATAAGTTTTTATGGTTTAAAATGATGTGTTTTATGGCTTATTATGTCGTAAATTGACAGTAGAATAAAATAAAAATAAATAGAGTAACTAACTTTTGTTTAGATCACAGGATAGAAAATTTTGTATTAATTCTATAATACCAAACTTCTTCACAGAAAAGTAGTCTCTACATATAAGTTTTAATCATTTAAAATGCTGTGGGTGGGTGCGGTTGCATGCAACCGCTTGGGATTTAACGGACGGATGCGACAGCATAGAAATTTTATGGGGATTGAAGGGTTAATTGAAAAAAATATGTAGTTATCTATGGCCACAGCATCCACTTAACATCAGGTGGAATGTTTGCTCGTTTGCTATCCATATTCTATAAAATGAATGTAATATAATATAATATAATTAATGACACGCCATTTTGATTTTTATATGTTGTATGTGATTCTGATGTGAAACATCTATTGGTGCGTCTTGTCGCCTCGTTTGCCGTGACGGCAAACAACATGACGCTCTCTTATGCTGTCAGGTCCCTTCTACGCTACCTTTCTCCATTTATAATGTGTAATTATTATAATTATTTTTTTAGCATAGAGTAACAAACGTGCACACAGTCCACCTGATGGTAAGTGGATGCTGTGGCCCATAGACATTCACATTTATTCTTGACGAAGGATCAAAATGCAAATGCGTTGTCACCCCTGAAGACTAAGATGGAATGCCTCGATTAAAGGGGCATATACTCGAGTAAAAGGGGTCTCCGATTTTGCACACTCACCGTACGAAACACAGTAGCTTTACGCTTCTATTTTACGCTGGTATTCTGTGAGAGCGTGGTCCTGCCCCGGTCAAGCTGACCCATTCGTGCTACAACTATAATATAGCTACACGTAAAAAATATAATAATAAATAGTGGTTATTATAATAATAAAAAAATTCTCGTCATTTCTTTATCGGTTTTTAGTCCACACTTGAACTCCGTTTCTCTAAATTAAGTGTGTGAAGTGGATAGGCAAGAAGGAGTTACCTACCTAGAATTCTGGACAGGAATGGAGTTCTGACATCCGTTGAAAGTAAAAGTGAGTTTCTTACCGTTACTGTTACTATCAATGAAAGTCCACTGCTGCAAATAGGTCTACAAATGTTGTTTAATAGAGGAGATATTTGCAACGCTTAGCAAGGGGGAGGAAACCACAGGTTTTCATTTTTAGTTGTTATAAGGAAATCACTTCTGCTCATATCCCGATTTGTTTCTCTCTGTCGACTCTTACGACTGACTATGCTGGGGAATATAAACATACGTGGTAGAGTCACGCTGCAGCTATATTATGGTTGTAGCACGAATGGGTCGGCTCAACCGGGGAAGTACCTGGCTCTCACAGAATACTAACGTAAAATAGCAGCTTAATATTGCTGTGCTTCGTATGGTGAGTGTAGGAGATCAGAATACCCTTTTGTTACTAGAAACTTATAAGTTTGTAGTGTCCGACATTGATTAAGTTTTTTTGTTTGTTTGAAATATGTCTTAATTGAGAGCGTTCTAAGCTATGTTTCAAAAAGATGTGATCAGTCGTTTGAAGATGTGAAAATATAAAATTATATTATATGTAACCACGTTTTTATTAACTTGCTTTTGTGTATGAACATCAGCGTAAAATAGCAGTGCTGCTGTGTTTCGTATGGTGAGTGTAGGAGATCCGGAGATCCTTTTTTACTGGAAACGAGGCTGACAATGCATCTGCGATTCTTAATCATGGATAAATGTAGATGTCTATGGACCACAGCATCCACTTACCATCAGGTAGACTGTGTGCTAGTTTGTCACCCTTATTCTATAAAAAAAACCATTTATCCCTTTCATTTAAATTATTTCTTTTAAAAGTATTAAAATGAAATGTTTTATATATATATATATAGTTGTAATAATACTCATGCATCGCCACATACATATCACAGCAAAGTAACACTGCTTTGTTCCCTTGAGCGTGTAGGGCGATACCAACGGATGGACCAGACGCAATGCTAGGTAGGAAAGGAGTTCAAATGCTTGGTGAGTGTGTTCAAAAGTAAGGTGATGGTGATGAAAGTAAAATTGATTGTCTTAAACCTAAATCTAACCTCTCAAACGGCAAGCGTCAAAATTTGACCGCTTCGATATTCCGTCAAAATTCAAGAGGTCAAATGTAAACGCACCAACTCACAGCAGTTTAACCCATCAATACTTATATTTAGAGACTACTTTTCTATGAAGAATCTTGGCATTATAGAATCAATATGAAATTTTCTATCTAGTGGAATAAAAAGTCAGTTACTTTATGGATATTTATTTATAATCTACGTTCATTTCATACGCCACTTTCGTGTGGATGTTATTGTGTTAATTTTTGGATTTTCTAGTGTTTTATTAGTGTTTAGTATTGTGTTTTGTTATAAAATTGTAATGAAAGTTTTTGCGTGAATATAATTTATCTTTTTACGTAGATAAATTCGAGTAATATATAGAGAAGTAATTGTGATTTTCACGCTGCCGAAATCCGCTTGGTATATATATTTTTTTGTTATAAAATACAATAAAATCCTTTTATAATGAAGTAAACCCTGACTGTTGTTTAGAACACAGGATAGAATATTTTGTATAGATTTTATAATGCTTCTTCATAGAAAAGTAGTCTCTAAATATAAGTTTCAATGGTTTAAAATACTGTGAGTGGTTGCGGTCGCATGCGACCGCTCGGGATATGTCAGACGCATGCGACTGCATGGAATTTTTATGGGGATTGAAGGGGTAAATTAAAATTCAAAGAGAAGTTGATACTAACGATATTTCTCCAAAAGGTGCGAAGGCGTCTCGCAAACTCTGTGTTTCAATCTCTGGACTCAGGTCTCCGACGAAGATGTGGTAATGTTCTGCAACAAAGTAAAATCAGTTAGTTAAATACTAATCTATATACACAAACAATAAATCTGTAGAAAAAATTGTTCACGAATCACGCAAAAACTATTGATTGAATTTTCATGAAATTTAGTGTGTAGGCAGTAAATGATGGCGTGACACATATAGGCAACTTTTTATCCGCTTACGGAAAAGTAATAAAAAGAAGGGTTATGTTTGACTTAAATTTTATTATCATAATGATTGTGGTGTGTGTGTGTGTGTGTGTGTGTGTGTGTGTGTGTGTGTGTGTGTGTGTATGTGTGTGTGTGCGTGCGCGTGTGTCGCGTGTGTGTGTCGCGTGTGTGTGTGTGTGTGTGTGTGTGTGTGTGTGTGTGTGTGTGTGTGTGTGTGTGTATGTGTGTGCGCGTGCGCGTGCGCGTGTGCGTGTGCGTGTGTGTGTGTCAAAATGAAACTAATCGTGTAATCAATCAGAAAGGGCAGAATAACACCTGTCGGGTCAGCTAGTACTTGACGACATAGAATAACGTTTATCGATGAGATTGGCGATTAAAAATGGGCGAAAGGAGATGGATATGGTTCCATACAAGCTTGGGCCCGGCGTGAACAAAGTTCAAATATGTCTCATTTTGAAGATTTAAACATTTGCTAATTATGTCAAAAAATCATATTTTTGCACAACCTGGGATTTTGCTTTTATTTTGCTTTTTATGATTTGTAGGTTATGTTATTGTCTTTCGTTTTGTCAAAAGTTGCTTAAATATTTTGAAGAGGACACAAAAATGCAGTTTTGTAGTAATTATTAAATAAAGTGAAATAAAACTCGAACTTTTCTAACAAAACATCGCAATGTGATACATCAGCATATTGTGAAGAAAAAATCTGTAAACGAAGATCCCGAATGAAATGAAGAATGGCTTAAAAAGACAAGCATCCATGCCAAAAATCTTGGTAAAAAAGCCATCATTATTTATTGCCATAGACAAAATACAGAATATATTTATTAACGTTTTGTTTCTGCTACAGTAAAAGCATTAGCTTTCGTCTTTCAGTTTAAAATATGTTTTATGATGTTCCCTAGGACTACAGAAATAAAAACCATTTAATTATGCTTATAATTTATCGTTTTACTACCTATATATTTTTGTATAACTGCTCGAAACGTTGTCTAGCACCCAATTTCGTTCATCTCCTTTAAAGTACCCTTAGCTACGACCATTATTGCGTGAATACAGGGATGTGAGAAAAGTGACAGAGGTGTGTGTTCGTGACAATGCAAGTTCGTAGTCTCTATCTATCCTTCTGGGTGACAAACGTGAGTGTTTATGTTATTCTAAGTCCATAAGCAGAGAAACTCCGAGATCTAGCTCGTATAGCTCGCCGAGCGACCTTGAGCTTCCTCATAGGGCCAGCAGTGAAGGATCACGTCTCAGATCTATATGTTATATGGAGGATTCACAGGTATACTGTGTATTCGTTTGTCACCCGTATTTTATAAGAAAAAATATGGCTGCAACGTGGCTTTTCCACGTGTAAAATCACAAAGAATTCCGCATCCCAACGTACACCTATAAATAGCCCAGCAAGCATGACCTCAAACAACGCATGTAAATCCGGGGTATGCATTATGTATCCACACGTAGCCGCAGGGACCTGACCTACATGCATAAATTAACCGACCTCTGACGGTGACGTTTTTACTTTGTTACCGCGTTTAATTAATCAAGTTACGTACGCGCTACTTTACCAAGTTGTTAGCGATAATTAGTGTTATAATTTTCTTAACGACCGCAAAACTCAGGTAGGGTACTTGTGGTGGGACTTGTGTTCCAATATTATTTTGTTAACTGAGTTCAAAAAATGAGGAGGTTAACAATCTGAAAGTGTTTTGTTATGTTTTTTTGTGTTGCGATGTAGTGTTGTAGCTCGTATAGCGTAATTGTAGTCAGAGTTATGTTCATAATAAGATTATTCTCATTAGAGTCATACAAGAAGTAACTCATCTCTTACTGCCTATATTCCTACACTATAGTATTAAGCTGCTATTTTACCTGGGTATTTTGTGTGAGAGTAAATCCTTCCGCGATCGAGCAGACCCATTAATGCTACAACACACCTGCAGTGTGGCTCTACCACGTATAAAAATATGGTAGTGACACAAATATATCGGCTCATCAAGTTCATGACGCGAACTCATAAGGTTTTACCCATCCAAAAATGGCCCAATAGTCCTAATAATTTTTCCCTTTCACAGCTCGTGGGCTTGCTATTACTCATACACCACTAGTAACTTTAAAGCTATTGTCTTGCTCCTTTGATGTTTACCGTTATTGTTACAGCTTATTAAAGATAGCCTTGTTGATGATCATAGCCTTCCCATAGAACGGCTCATAGGGGGATATTTACCATCGTTCATACGTGGTAGAGTCACGCTGCAGCTATATTTTGGTTGTAGTACGATTTTTTTATACAGGATAGGGTGAGAAACGAGCACACAGTCCACCTGATGGTAAGTGTCTGCTGCGGCCTATAGACATCTACATCTAGCCTCGATTACAAATCAAAATGCAGATGCGTTGTCACCCGTGAGGACTGAGATGGAATGCCTCGTTTCCAGTAAAAAAGGGTCTCCGTATCTCTACGCTCACCATACGAAATACAGCAGCATTAAGCTACTATTTCACGCCGGTATTCTGTGAGAGCGTGGTCCTTCCCCGGTCGAGCCGACCCATTCGTGCTACAACTATACTACCAATATAACTGCAGCATAGCTCTACCACGTTTAAATGGGTCGGCTCAACCGGGGAAGAACCACACTCTCACAGAATACCGGCGTGAAATAGCAGCTTAATACTGCTGTGTTTCGTATTGTGAGGGTAGAGATACGGAAACCCTTTTTTACTGAAAACGAGGCATTAAAACTTTGTCAGGGGTGACAACGGAGCTGCATTTTGATTCTTGATGACCACCTGATGGTAAGCATCCACTTACCATCAGGTGGACTGTGTGCTCGTTTGTCACCCTTATTCTATAAAAAAAGCTGCCACGCTTGGCAAGTGGGTTGGCGATGGCAGGGTTTTGTTTTTTGTCGTTATTAGAAGGATGCTGCTGCCATATGCTGATTTTTTTTCCTCTGTCGCCTCTTACGACTCCCACGGTACGATTACCATGGCACTACCCCATGGTAGTGGATATTCTTACTTAGTCTTACATCGCCAATACACATGGAATTTTTATATTTGTTGAGACTCATAGACTTAAGGCGTAAACTACCACAAATAAATTAATACAAGTGGTAGAATAAAAAAAATGCACAACCGACTTCAATATAAATATAGGTAATGAGAACATCATCAATGTAGTCGAATTCAATTAAATACGCACTATTAAGGATAACTCAAAAACTACTCATCAGATTTTGATCAAATTTATGTGGGACCACACGAGAGGCACCAGCTTTCAAATAAAATAAAAAAAAATCATTAAAAAAACGGTTTACCTAGAAAAAAAGTTATAAGCTTACAAGGTTACACACGTAAAAAAATACAGTCGAACCTCTTCCTGTTTCTGAAGTCGGTTGAAAATAATTAAACGCATTTGACAGATCTATGGCACAGTGCCTCAGAAATGAGTTACGGCGCTGAAGGCTGTGGGTTCGAATTCCGCACATAACAAGTATTTGAACCGGAAATATTATTTTAGGCAATGTATTCATGTATTGCCTAAAATAATATTTCCGGATCAGAATGTATAAAAAAAAGATATCCTTCCGAAATTCCTAGTAAATCTTTGCCATAGTCGGGTAAAGAAAGCTCACGTTGCTCTTAGTTAAGTCGAATAATTCTCGAATCAATATCCTCCCATGTGAATAAAATACATGTCAGCATCGAGCTGTGATATAAAAGGCGAAATTTATATCGGAAACCGAATTGATATGCAAAATTGAATTTCATTCAAATAATCCGCGTAAATGCCCGAGACGCAAAATGGAACGTCCCTAGGGTTGACCCTGCAAAAGTTCTAAAGTGCTTCCATTCATTCATCATATATTTATTCATTTACTGAAGCTTATCAAAATTCCAAGCTAAACACAGGTCTCTCTGATAGATTATTTTAACTTATTTTTTTTAAATAAACTTTAGAATAGAATATAATAATTTTTTATTCAATATAGATTACAAGCAATTCTTATTGAAAGTAAATATTTTACGTTACAACTTGTTCAAAAAAATACCTCTGTCCTGGTAAGAACCAGCAAGAAACCCAGCGGGACTTTTTTTTTTTAAATAGATTTTACAATGTCAAGGGTCACAAAATATTTACAATATTTATTTTAGAAACAGCTTGGAAGCGACCACCTCATTCCCAGGGGTTACGAGTATTATCAACCATTTATTTATTTATATCATAATAACCCTTTTTTATACAGTTTTTCTTTAATTAAGTATTTAAACTTGGTAATAAAGAGACCTTGTATATTTTCTGGAACTTTGTTGTAATGGCGTATATGTTGCCCCAAGAATGAATTACTGACTCTGTGGAGTCGAGAAACTGGTAGCACTAGTTTGAACAGTTATCACCACGAGTCGTGGTAACCTGGATTCGATTCCTGCCGGCACCAATGAAACTGAATTAATACATAAATGAAAATAACCCCTGGGATTGAGGTAATCGCCACCACGCTGGTTCTATAAAAACCAAACAAAAATTGTACAAAATAAGTTCATTGTAAATTGAAATATGTTTCAAAAAAAGTCCCTCTCGGTTTTTTGCTGGTTCTTCCCAGGACAGAGGTTTTTTTGAGAACCAGTGGTAAATAAAAAATTACTTTTAATAAGTATTACACAATAATCTACAAAATTGATATTTGAACATAAATCATTCATTTCATTTAAAATAAATGCAATTTTACGAGCATCAAGTTAAACAATCAGGCCATGGAACGACAAAAAACGATAGTATGTTGCTATTTAGTCCATTGATATACGAATATAAAAACAAGATTTTTAAGGACTTGATGAAACTTGTCTTAAAACTGTAAATAAGAAAGTATTTTCAAATAATGCACTATCGATAAAAACTACAAACAGAATTTAAAATTAAAATACTATAATGATTTCTTATATTTATGCGAATATTACAAGTGGAATAAAACTAAGTTTACTGATTTTATCGCGTTTAATTTTAACTTTTTCAATGCCGTAAGATGGGATGCTAAGTGAATTAAAAAAGTTGAAATTAAACGCGATAAATCCGTAAAATTAGTTCTATTCCATACAACTAAAATACTTTTCACATAAAATCTTCTGATGTCGGTGCTAAGTAATAGTGTATCCCTTGCTGTACATATTATGAAAGACGAAACAAGCGTCTTTTTATAGGATAGGGTAACAAACGAGCACACAGTGCACCTGATGGAATAAGTGGTTGCTATGGCCCATATACATCTACATCCATCCTCGATTACGAATCAAAATGCAGATGCGTTGTCACCCGTGAGGTCTAAGATGGAAAGCCTCGTTTCTAGGAAAAAGGTCTCCGGTTCCCTACACTCACCATACGAAACACAGCAGCATTAAGCTACTATTTTACGCTGGTATTCCGTGAGAGCGTGGTTCTTCCCCGGTCGAGCCGACCCATTCGTGCTACAACTATATCTGCAGCATGGCTCTAATCCACGTAAAACCACATAAAAAACATGATTGTGTCAATATTGTGGACTGGAGTTCCTATAACTGACTACAATCGCCGATGAACAATTGCTACTCCAGGGGAATTCCCGGCCTTTAAAAACAGTAAGCTCGTTCCTTTAGGGGTCCCTAAGTCGTATCGGTCCGGATAAAGCACCGGTGGTAAACGTGTTTGTGAAATACAAAGCAGTCGTGCGTGGAAGAAAACTCCCGGTAAAACGCACAGTGGTGGACCACCAAGTTTTTCACGTTATATATCACACAAATTAGAATATTCTTCCTTTTTCGTACTCTTTTTCATTTAATTACTATATCATCCAATATATAATTTGTCCTTTTATATTTATTTATTATACTTTATTTGTACACCAAGTACAAACAGGCGGACTTAATGTAACAAGGCATTATCTCCCAGTCTACCTCCAAACTAAGCGGAGAAGATATTTTGGATGCAAAGTGCAAAGAGCTATGTTAAAAATATCTACGTCCACATTATATTTTCTTAATAATAACCAAAACTACATATGTACTAAGATAACATAATTACACAAAGATATTATATATATATATAACTACCTATGCGTATGCGTATACGTACCACCTTAAAAACGGCAGGGCCCCGGGCGAGGATGGAATTACAGCGGAGCTTCTGAAAGCGGGTGGAACACCTGTACTTGAAGTCCTTCAGAAGCTCTTCAATTCCGTCCTCCATGGTGGCACTACTCCGGAGGCGTGGAGCAGAAGCGCGGTGGTCTTGTTCTTTAAGAAAGGCGACAACGCTCTCTTCAAGAACTACAGACCGATTTCCCTTCTGAGCCGCGTCTACGTGCTGTTTTCGAGAGTCATTACGAATCGTCTCGCACGCGGACTGGACGACTTCCAGCCTCCCGAACAAGCCGGTTTCCGAAAAGGCTTCAGTACCATGACACATACATACCCTTCGGCAAATTGTACAGAAGTCCGAAGAGTACAATCTGCCACTTTGCCTGGCGTATGCGGACTATGAGAAAGCCTTTGATTCCGTCGAAATTTGAGCGGTGCTACAGTCCTTTCCGCGGTGCCAAGTTGACTGTCGGTATATCGAAGTGCTGAAGTGTTTGTACAGTAAGGGCTACGATGGCTATCCGAGTACAGAACCAGAGTACGAAACCTATCCAACTGCAGAGAGGTGTAAGACAGGGTGATGTTATATCCCCGGAACTCTTCACCGCTGCGTTGGAAGACGTTTTCAAGCTACTGGACTGGAAAGGATACGGTATTAACATCAATGGCGAGTACATCACTCACCTTCGATTTGCCGACGATATAGTCCTTATGGCAGAATCGCTGGAGGACCTTAGCACTATGCTCAATGACATCAATGGTGTCTCCCAACGGATAGGTCTTAAGATGAACATGGACAAAACAAAGATCATGTTAAATGTCCGTGTAACACCTATGCCGGTAGTTGTTGGGAGCACTATGCTCGAAGTTGTTGACGAGTACGTTTACCTGGGACAAATAGTCTGACTAGGTAAGTCCAACTTCTACCTAGAGGTCAATCGACGGATTCAACTCGGCTGGGCAGCGTTCGGGAAATTACGACACATCTTCTCGTCAGGTATACCTCAATCTCTGAAAACTAAATTGTATAACCAGTGCGTGTTGCCAGTAATGACTTACGGATCAGAGACGTGGTCCTTCACCGCTGGCCGTATGACCATATGAGGACGCTCAAGGTCGCTCAGCGAGCTATGGAGAGGGCTATGCTCGGAGTTTCACTGCGTGATAGACTCAGAAATGAGGATATCCGCAGTAAAACCAGAGTGACCGACATAGCCCAACGGATTAGTAAGCTGAAGTGGCAATGGGCCGGCCATATAGCTCGAAGAACCGATAACCGATGGGGAAGAAAGGTTCTCGAGTGGCAGCCTCGTACCGGTCGGCGTAGTGTAAGGCGACCCCCACTAGATGGAGTGACGACCTGGTAAGACATGCAGGAAGTCGATGGATGCAGGTGGCTCAGGACCGTGCTTTGTGGCATTACTTGGGGGAGGTGTTCAGCAGTGGACTTGTGAAGGGCTGTGATGATGATGATGATGATACCTATGCGTATACGTACGTATACATAGATGTACATTTATAATATTTTCATAATTTTTTTTTGTACGTTACCCCTTTATGTTAACAATTATTTGCATCAGTCCTCTACGCAATGGTTTTTTTTAAAGAATAAGGGTGACAAACGAGCATAGTCCACCTGATGGTAAGTGGATGCTGTGGCCCGTAAACATTTACATTTAACCTCGATTAATAATCGAAATGCAGATGCATTGTCACCCCTGAGGACTAAGATGGAATGCCTCGATTCCAGTAAAAAGGGTCTCCGGTTCTCTACACTCACCATACGAAACACAGCAGCATTAAGCTGCTATTTTACGCTGGTATTCTGTGAGAGCGTGGTCCTTCCCCGGTTGAGCCGACCCATTCGTGCGACAATCATAATATAGCTGCAGCGTGGTGGTGCAAGTATAAAAATTTGGTTGGTTTTCTGGAAGAAATCTTTTTCAGAGTGACAAGACCGCCTGTTGTACGTATTATACTTAAGATTGATTTCTACTCGTTTTTGTGTACTTTTGTCTACAATAAAGAATAAATAAATAAATGATGACAACCCTAATTTAACCGGCAACAGAATATATAGAGCAATCAGTGATCTATCAGACAAATAGGCTGGCAAATTTAATATAACTAGCGAGTTCGCTCGATGAATCAGGCACATTACGTGTTCCATATGTATTTTCATTATGTTTCGATCATTATTATGATAATGGCGTTTATGTTATTGGAATTTCGTTTTGATATTTAATTGCACTTAGGTTCATAAATTATCAAACATTAATATTTATCTGTATTAAATGTACTAATTATAATCTGTTGTTATGTTTTGTATTGGCAACTCCTCTGCGTATCTCTCGTATTCAAAGTGTGTTGGCTCTCCAGCAAATTTTTTTTATGGAAAAGGGGTGACAAACGAGCACTTAGTCCACCTGATGGTAAGTGGATGCTGTGGTCCATAGACATCTACAATAGCTGTATAATAATAGGAATAAGTTGGAGTGCCTCGTTTCCAGTAAAAAGGATCTCCGGATCTCTACGCTCACCATACGAAGCACAACAGTATTAAACTGCTATTTTACGCTGGTATTCTGTGAGAGCGTGGTCCTTCCCCGGTCAAACTGACCTATTCGTGCTACAATCATAATATAGCTGCAGCGGGGCTGTACCACGTAATGAATATATAATAATAAATGAAGTTAAAAAGTTAATTTTAAGGTTACATTTTACTTATACCAAGTTAATGGAAGGGTGTGCTAGGAGGCTTTTTGATGACGTCAATCTGGTTATAGCCAATTTTGCCGGTCTCAAGCCAAGTCACAAAATAGTCAGACTCTCGGTGTTCCTCAGGATACATAATGAAGAGAGAAGATATTACAGGAGTTGTATGGCTTAATTCCTCTCTATACATCTAAACGTTTGTCTATGATGTCAATTAATGTACGTAATACTTGTCACAGTACGAGTGAAAATCCTTTTCAAACGACCTGAACTGTCTCCCTGGCGGCTCAGGCCAACTCTAATTAAATAAAATTATTGTAATATCTAACATTAATTTGCCTTCGTAGGCACTCCCTCAGCGGCACTTAGCCGCCTGCGCCCTCTTTTCCCAAAAGAGGGTCGCTCATGATAAGGCACAATAGAGCTTAATCAGCCGGTTGCCTGTCCCCAAAGGCGGTTTTTAGAGGGTATCACTTAGGGTCCCCGGTAGGACAGTGAGCCCCTCATAACCACGATAGACCGGCTATCGTGGTATGCGTAATGCATTTTCCGCCTCCCTACGTATAGGGTAGCCCTTTAATTGCTTCGGGCGCAAAAAAAAAAAAAAAGTGAAAATCCTTGTGTAAAGTAGACATGTGTCATTCATTCAATTGTAGTGACACGATCATTCAAGTATTAATTCGTCTTACGAACCGAGTCATTAGCCGTTGATAATTTCGATCTTCAGTATTCTGTGGTCTGTGAGACCCGTTTGTTAATGTCGTTAGTAGTATGTCCTATCCATCGTTTGATCCGGAACGTCCAAAAATGTTATTGAAATCATCAATACTTTGGTGCGACCCGGGTCATTTGACATATGTCTCGTGTAAAGGTATTATTAAAAAGAAACGTGTATGTGCGTTAATGAAATAAATAATAATAATGCATGGCAAATTATTTATTTAATATGATAATTTTCATCCATAAGTGCGCCATAGAATATAAGATAAAAGTTTCATTTTATAGCAAATAAATGTTACAATCCTTATTTTTAGACATGTAAGTAGAGCTTAAATAATAATTGTAATAAATAAAAATAATAATTTCTTTCGAGTAAAGTTGTGATTTACTTCATTCTATAGGTGATGAAATTTCGAATAAAAATTAATCAACTCTCAAGGTAGTATCCACTAATAGACTCTAGATGGCCTAAACACAAATAATATAATATTCTATCTCATTCCCTCGCGGGCTAAAACCTATAGATGTCATACGTTTGTCTCTTTTTAGTGTCGCTTTTTTATCATCTCGGTTCTAAAAAACTAATTCTGTGAGAGGATGCCAATTAGAATTAACAAGCTTATTTAGCTACACTACTGTAGGACACTGTATTCTATCTCATTCCCTCGCAGGCTAAATCCTATAGATGTATATTTTTGTCTCTATTTGGGGTCGCTCTTTCATTTCTTCGAGTTTCAAATCACAAGGATTCTATAGAAGTTTTCACTTTAAAAATATACCGCGTTATTTTGAAATAACCGGCCAAATTCGCACAGAAGCTTCAGAATAAGTAATATAGGAAAATGGTGAAGAAATATTAATTAAAAAAATTCAAACATTCCGTCCTTTTCATCTTTTAAATTCAATTTTTTTATAGAAGAAAGGTCAAACGAGCATGCGGCTCACCTGATGGTAAGTGACTACCGCCGCCCATGATCAACCGCAACACCAGGGGAATTGCAGGTGCGTTGCCGGCCTTTTAGAAAGGAGTAAGGTCTTTTCTTGAAGGTCCCTAAGTCGTATCGGTCCGGAAAAGTCGCCAGTGGTAGACAATTCCACAGAGAAGTTGTACGAGGAAGAAAACTCCTAGTAAAACGTACAGTAGTGGACCGCCAAGTATCCAGATGGTGAGGATGGTATTGAGAACTTTGACGCGATGTACGTTCGTGCAATTTGGCGGTTGGAACTAATCCGAACAATTCCTCAGAACACTCCCCGTGGTAGATACAATAGAAAACGCAAAGGGATGCAACACCCATTAGCATTTGCCAGTGAATCGAGCCGATCAGAAAAAATTCGGTCGTCGACGATTTGAATCGCTCTGCGCTAGATGCGGTCAAATGGAAGGAGCATTGCAATGCATTATTTTAACTGATTTTACTGCGCACGCACACATTCGCAAGGGTCGATTGGTTGGCAAAAACGTTGTTGCCCATAAATCACATTCAATTTGGAATAATTAAGTGGAAGTCTTATTTACTCGTATTTTCAAAAACTGCAATAATGGTATATAATTATTTATATATTTGAACTTAAATATAAAATTCGGATACTCTTTGAAAAATAGCCCTGAATATTTCTAAATAGATTGAACCTTATTTAGTGTATGAAGGATCCTCAGAAGTGAGGTGTAGATGAAGCAGCATCAACTGTTGGGTTTCAAGAGGGCTTAGGAAATTTGATATGTATTTCGATAAGGGTGACAAACGAGCACAAAGTCCACATGATGGTAAGTAGTTTCTATGGCTCATAGACATCTACATCTGTCCTTGATTACGTATCAACATGCAAATGCCTTGTCACCCGTGATGACTAAGATGAAATGCCTCATTTCCAGTTAAAAAGCACTCCGATTCTCTACACTCACATACGAAAAACAGCAGCGTTAAGCTGCCATTTTACGCTGGTATTCAACGAGAGCGTGGTCCTAACCCGGTTGAGCCGACCCATTCGTGGTACTATACTACTAATATAACTGCAGTGTGGCTCTGCCACGAAAATAGTTAAATATTTTGTCATTCGTGTAAATTTATAAGCTAATCTTTATATTAATACGAGTAGAGAAAATTTTGTACCGCTTTTTAAGCACATTGCGCGCACGGATGAGTATAGATTTGTTATTGTTGTTTGTTTAAGTTTATATAGATAAGAAGTACAGAAAGCTTAAATTTATTTAGAATGTGTGTTAGAAATACATTAAATAATATAAAATAAAACCAACCGTTCATAATATACGTTCATACTGCCAATGTCAAACACATAATCTGTGCACATAATGGTCCGTTGTCAAACAGTCGCACAGAGAGTGTTGCTATTTAAAACGTTTTAAAATGTTACCAACAAAAATAATAACCGACCAATTGTCTGAATAAGCAGTGAATTTCGTGCGGTTTCCAATATTCTTTTTCAATGGACATTGGGGTGTATATCAAGCCATTGAAAGCGAAATACAGCTTGTTTAATACACCTGTTATAAAAATAATATTTTTCTTAGGTATTGCAGTGAATTAAGGCAAATTGCCTTAATTCATTGGGTAGCTCAGATGGTTAGCGCTCGCTGTAAATTTCACAGTACGCGAGCAAACCGGGTTCGATCCCCGCCGACACCAATGAAATTGTTAATTGCAATTTTAAGTGCTGATTTACCACGTGCTTGGCGGTGAAGGAAAACATCGTGAGGAAACCTGCATGTCTTCGAAACGCCACGTTGACAGCGCGGCGGACACTTCCTTGCCCTAAAACCCTCTCAGAAATGAGGGGAGGCTTGTGCCCAGCAGTGGGACGTATATAGGCTGTAACTTTAAGGCAAATAACACACGCTATAGACGTTTCAGTACGCGATCGCAGCTGACGTAATGAAACAGAATTAAAAAAAAAACTATATGCAATGGATTACGTTTCGAAGGTCAAATGTTCATAGTATATTCGGAAAAAAGTACTAATATATCTCTTCGTAATAATATAATTTCACAGTACGCGAGCAACCCGGGTTCGATCCCCGCCAGCACCAATGAAATTGTTGACTGCATAATGATTTCGGTTCGACAAAAATGAGATTAACTTAATTATGACGACTATCACATTCTTAAGAGTGAGATTAATCTCATGGCTGTTAGACGGGAAATGAAGCTGCAGTCTTCAACAGATTAGGCAACTGAACAGACAGATTTCCAAAGGCATGCGGCGGATCTTAAATAACTAACTCGATTAAGCGATTGAGCGAAACCAGGGCTCCAAAGTCTTTGCCAGATATCTGTCTGCCAGAAAGAGCCAACTGTCAAAGCTGAAGAATGAGTGTGGCAGCATCGTTTCCAGGACATCTGAGATTTTGAGTGAGATTGAGAGGTTCTATGGGCAGCTGTATACATCATCGTTCTTGGTAACTATCCAAGAGCAAGTCTTAATCGACACTATTCCCATGATATCCCGGACGTCAGTCTGTGTGAGATCACAATGGCTCTCCAGCACCCATCATACTCAGGCTTACCTGAGGTATCTTTATGTGAAAAAGGTGTAAAAACCAGTGCCGAGGTGTACCCAAATAGCGTCTTAACAAACACAGTGGAACCTATTTCTCAAACAATGTTCAAAAACAAACTTTGGATATTCCAACAGGACTCTGAACCAGCTCTAATCAAAGTATAGTTGCTTTGTCGCCATTAAGGATCAAGAAAGAAGGACTTTTTTCCCTGGAAAGGAATTTTCCAGTGAAAAAAGTCTCGGTTCTCTGCATATACATAGACCATACGAAGCACAGCAGCAGTATTATTACGCTTGTATACTCTGAGAGAGTAGTTCTTCCATGATTTAGCCAGGAATACATTCATGCTGTAACCATAATACATCTGCAGCGGGGCTCTGTCGCGTTAAAATGTACACTGTAGTTTTAAACAGAAACAGAAACACGAGGGCACGAAGCACGCAAAACCGGTTGACCGACCATGGAATTTACTTTATCGGACATGAAGACTGGCCTTCTTCTAGTCCAGATTTAAGCGCACTGAATTATAAGATATAGCAACATGTAGAGGAGAAAGTCTGCGCTAAACCTTATCAGAATTCGGAATATCTCCGAGCATCTCGGCTAAAGCATCGGCAGAAATAGATATGAGTGTGGTGCGTGCTGTGATTGATGATTGGCCGCGACGATTAAGGGCAGGTATTCAAAATAGGGGAGGGCATTTTAAATCATGTAAATAAAATTGTATTCCAAATATAATTTCTACATAATTATCGAAATGTGTATTATTAATTTTATAAAAAGTTTTTGACAGAACTTATTACCTGACTAAGTATTATACTAGTAGGGCGGATTCTGTTGCCTGGTTATTATGAATATCCATTTCCACATCCCGTGGTGTCGTAAGAGGTGACAAAAAGTAACGTTGCAGCTATATTATGTTACGATATTATTGTAGCTTGTTAGCTATGGCTTGACCGGGGAAGGACCACGTTCTACGTTCACAGTATACCAGGGTAAAATAGTACCTTAATGCTCCTGTGTTTCATATGGCGAGTGTAGATAACAAAGTTTTCATTTTTAATCGAGGATGGATGTAGATGTCAGGGCCACAGCATCCCCTTACCATCAGGTTCTTCTCTTTCGGGGTTGTGCTCATTTGTCACCCCATTGCTATAAAATTTAAAATCTATTTTTTATGCATATTTTTTATAATGCTCAAGTATAAGCTATCGTGCTACAAAAGCTAAGCTCTAACACTCATTATGACTCAAGCACTCACAGTAGTGCTTGAAAAGCTTATTACAGTGACCTGGCCGTTATTTCACTCTCCCGCCTCGCTGCGTACGGTATGAGGTCACGTTGAGCTATTATGCAAAAGTATGGTAGGCGGAGGAATAGAAAGCTTTTAACAATCTCGTGTTATAATTATCAATAAAAATATTACGGCGATCTCCAGGATATATAGGTTCGCAGGGGTGTTTTCTGGATCTCAACAAGCGCCACCTACAGGGCCGAATTGTAAATCTAAGCCTTCCAGGGATGAACTCAAACACACACAAAAATTTCAACAAAATCAGTCCAGCCGAGTAAAGGAAAAATTATACGTACATAAATATTTTATATATATTGCTCAGAGTTTACTGCAATACTGCATTATAACCTGGAGTGGAATTGGCAAGATAACTCTATTCCCCATAGAACGTGCTCAGAAAACAATATTAGAGGTTATGCTAGGTAAATCACTAAGGTGTAGCACCGATATTATTTTTAAGGAATGTACTTACTGTAAGACAGCTTTTTGTCATGTCTGTTATTCCACGTAAGCATAAAAATACAGATTTTGACCTATTTTAAAAATAGAATTTGTAAAAGCGGTCTAGGTGCGACTCGAAAGTCCACACGACTATACGTCCCAGTGGAAAGAATAAAAAACTAACATATTTTTTAATACTTTATACAATTTTTCATTACCGGCACAAAAAACGACTTGACCGATTTTGATCAAAATTTTATGAAGTCTAAGTTACATAATTATGCGTTAAATGAAACTGGTCCCATGTCAATATCACTCTTTGTTCTCGAGATACACGAGGCGAAAATAGAATCCGAACATACATATATACATACATACGTACTTGTGCACACATGGACACCCTCTTAAAAACCGTACTATTCGACTCTAAAGACCTTGAAACGTGGAGATATGTTAAAATTTCCAATTTGCAAAATCGGACCCATTACAATAACTTCCCACTGGGCAGTTAAAAATGACTTCCGTCGTCAATATTACGTCACTGACAGTTTTATATAATGTAGCAAGTAAACGATATTTACAATTTGTTCCTTAATAAATTGCAAGGACAAAATTCTAAATTGGTTGCTAAACATTAATTACCTGGAAACAGAAAATTAATCAGCATTTCAATTATAACACACACGCATACACACAAACACACACACACACACACACACACACACACACACACACACACACACACACACACACACAACAACAAACACCAAACAACACACACACACACACACACACACACACACACACACACACACGCACGCACGCACGGCGCACACACGCACACACACATACACACACACACACGTTTGTGATAATTAGAAAGTTTTCTCTTCATTTTTCCATATTTTCTTAACAGTTAATATTAGTATGGCCGTTAACAAGAACTACATTTTAATGTAATTTTGTTGTTTAAAATAGATTTTTTTTATAGGAGAAGGGTGACAAACGAGCACACAGTCCACCTGATGGTAAGTGGTTGTTGTGCCCCATACACATCTACATCTATCCTCGATTACGAATCAAAATGCAGATGCGTTGTCACCCCTGAAGACTAAGATTGAATGCCTTGTGTTCAGTAAAAACGGTCTTCGGTTCTTTACACTCAACATACGAAACACAGCAGCATTAAGCTGCTATTTTACTGGTGTTCTGTGAGAGCCTGGTCCTTCCCGTTCGAGCCGACCCATTGGTAATTCACCTATACTACTAATATAACTACATCATGGCTCTACCACGTATAAAATCTTCCTCTGATAACATTTGGCATTTCAATGAGAAATTACTTAAAGGACCTAATCTAAGAAATGGTCGTAAAGTTGTAATCAAACAAGTCCTAAAAAGATGGATAGACTATAAAAAGAACGTGAGATTCGTCAATTGGACCTAATGCTATTGGTGGAGGGTGCAAGTCACAGGCGGAAAAAATTATAATAATTGCCGAATAACCTAAATTAAAAAAGAAAACTTGTTTGTTTTTAAAGATGCTGACATCTTCAACACAGTTTACACTAGTATGGCCGTTAACAAGAACTATATTTAAATGTAATTTTGTTGTTTAAAATAGATTTTTTTTAAAAGAGGAGGGTGACAAACGAGCACACAGTCCACCTGATGCTAAGTGGTTGCTGTGGCCCATAGGCTATTCTCGATTACGAATCAAAATGCAGATGCGTTGTCACCCCTGAGGACTAAGATGGAATGCCTCTAGCTACTATTTTACGCTGGTATTCTGTGAATTTGAAAATTGAGAGTCAAATAAATTATATATATATATCGATTAATTATTAAACGATCAATGTTAAAGGTATGATCTCTATTGGTAGTACTTATGTGTAGAAAATTGCAGGCAAACTTTAAGTTTGGCAACATTATGAATTGAAGAATGTAAACTCTTTTTAGGAATTAATAAAACAAAAAACGAAACATCAGTTTCTAAAGTATTATATTAAAAACACAGGTTGTACAAACTACTTCCAAACTCATTCACGAAACAACTCGTAAGCGAGCACCTCATTCGCAGAAGTTATTATCAAAAGCGTATTCATTTATATTATAATTACTCTTTACGTACAGTTTTTGTTTGATAAAATATAACAAGGTAATATTTAGCCATGTATATTCTCTAGGACTTTGTTTTAATATCTTATGAATTGTCTCATGAATGAATTACTGACTCTGTGGAGTCGAGATACTGGTATATAGCTTGTGTTTGTTCCTAGTGTTTACACAATATATGTATATTACTTTAATTAACACTACTTTTGTTTGTGAACATACATTAAGTTTTCGTAAATATTTTGTGTGGCCAACGTTAATATATATTTATTTATATGCTTACTTAATATTACCTTCTAATTGTCTAGAAGCCTTAAAATTTATAATGCATGTCAAGATATGATGTACAATAGTTTTAGCACGAATAGGTTGGGTCAACTCAACCGGGGATGGACCACACTCATGGTGGGCGCAAATGTTTCGTATGGTGAGTGTTTTTCATTTTAGTCCTCAATGGTGACAACGCATCTGCATTTTGATTCTCAACCGAGAATAGATGTAGATGCCTATTGGCCACAATATCCACCTTCCATCAGATTGGTTGTATCCTTGCTCGTTTCCCTATAAAAAATGTTTAATCCTTGTGCAGTTTATGTAAGTGAAATACATCTACACTTCGGGAGAAAACCTTAATGTATATAAAAAAAAAATAAAGTTAGACGTTTACACAAACATTTATTTTATTGTATCATATATTAAAATGTTTGTTATACATTGGAACCAATATGGAAACGCAAATTTTCTTATTTCCCCAATAGAAAAACAAAGCGTTCTTTCTAATAGCGATATGTAAACTTGCTTCAACAAAAATTATAAAACAATGAAAACACGTCGGACCCGAGCAAAGGTTGCCCGCCACGCTTGGGAAATTTCACGGTACAATTGGCGATTTTATTACAAAAATGTTTGCCTTACTCCAATGGTTTTAAACCCCTGGAGCTTCGTACTTTAACTCTATAAATAGGAAAATCTTTTTTTTAAACGCGACAGAGCCATGCTGTAGCTATATTAATTGTATAGTTGTAGCACAAATGGATCGGCACGATCTGGGAATGACCACGCTCTCACAGAATACCAGCGTAAAATAGTAGCTTAATGCTGCTGTGTTTTGTATGTTGAGAGTGGAGAACCGGAGAACTTTTTTACTGAAAAAGACGCATTCCATCTTAGTTCTCAGGGGTACAACGTATCTGCATTTTGAATCTTAATCCAGGATAAATGTAGATGTTAATGAGGCTCAGCGTCCGCTTACCATCGGGTGAAAAAGGGTCCTCAGTTTACACAGCAATATTGAGCTGCTATTTTACGCTGCTGTTCTGTGAGAGCGTGATCCTTCTCCGGTGCAGCATGGCTCTAACATATAAATTGTCACTAAATAGATTTTTTATTTTTTTACACGTTACCTAAGATTTTCTCCTGTATCGTAAAATCCAGACTCGGAACAATTACTTGTAGGCCATACAAATACTTGTTCCGTGCGGGATTCGAACCCGCGACCCTTAACGCTGTAACTCATTGTTAGACGCTTGTGCCACGGAGCCAATATAGTCATCAAGCAGATCTTATAATACAATGTCTATATATTTTTTTGATAAAACTAAAATATCCTTGTAAACGTTTTCCTTCCCTTTACATGTACATGAAGCGATGAGCTTCACTCTGATAATTTTAGTTATAAAGAAAGACTAGACTGGAATCATCATTAATTTTCATACGCGGTAGAGCCACGCTGTAGCTATATTATGGTTGTAGCACTAATGGGTCGGCTCGACCGGGGTAGGACCACGCTCTCACAGAATATCAGCGTAAAATAGCAGCGTAATACTGCTGTGCTTTCTTATGGTGAGTGTAGAGAACCGTAGACCCATTTTACTGGAATCGAGGCATTCCATCTTAGTACCCAGGGGTGACAACGCATCTGCATTTCGATTCTTAACCGAGGTTAAATGTAGATGTCTATGGGCCACAGCATCCACTTACCATCAGGTGGACTGTGTGCTCGTTTGTTACCCTTATTCTATAATAAAGCCTTACATTGACACACGTTATATTATATATTCTAATCTCCATGTCCGCCTCTGTTACACTAGCTTTTAGTACAAATCATTTTCTCCACATACGGTAAGATTGTGGAACGAGTTTCCGATCAGTGTTCGCGCAGCCACGAGCAAGGCATCGTTCAAGCGCTTGCTCTGGAGTCATTATTTGACGTTGCAGGAGAAGTTTGTGGATTTTTTTTTGTATCCTTAATTCCCAATTTTCCCTTTTCCTGTTTTCTATTACATACTTTATAGGTGTTTGAATAAGAAACCGTTGTTATTAATTATGTATGTACTATGTATGTATACACAATAGGTAGTATTAAGTAAATATATTTATATCTATGTATATAGTAGATTTGTGTTATTGTGTTTATAATATGTACCTTATAAAGTAGTCGAGTCGTTATGGGATATTATGTAGACGTATATTTTTAGCTTATTTGTTTGCACTTTGCACCCACTTTGTCTTACCTACCTGTTTAGTCTGGAGATGGATTGGTAGAGAAAGCCTTGTTGCATTAGGTCCGTCATATATATATATATATATATATATATATATATATATATATATATATATATATATATATATATATATATATATATATATATATATATATATATATATATATATGGCTGGCCCCGTGGCACCAAAGAAATTGTTAACTGCAATTTTAAGTGCAGATTTACCACGTGCTTGTCGGTGAAAGAAAACAACGTGAGGAAACCTGTATGTCTTAGAAAAAAAATATTTTGAAGACATGTGAATTTCCCCAACACGCAATGGGGCTGCACGGCAGACACTTCCTTGTCCTCTTTTCCTAGGCCTTTTCATTTTAGGTTTTACCTTCTCAGAAATAGGAGGAGGTCTGTGCCCAGCAGTGGCACGTATAGGCTGTAAGTTTAACTAACTTTATAAGCAGTTGTATTTTGAATTTCACAGTATGTCTCTACCACTTTCAAATTGTATATATGTCTATAATGTTTAAAGTTATAGCAAATTTATAATATGTGGGTCTACGTTGTTGAGTTCACTTATAATATATTATCGCGTCTTATCTTACTTTATGGATTAACTTCCGAGATATTTAAAGCGTCGGTTAAGTTTAATAGTTTATCGGCTATAACTTAACTAAGGCTGAGATCTGCGGTAGCTTAGTGGTGAGAGGAATTATCTATACAAATAAACAAAATTGAAGTGTATTGTAAATTTAAAAAAAAAAAAACAGCTTTTTAATAAATGCATATGAAGATATGCACAGTACTTATAACAAAAAATAATTTTTCAATTTTTTGTCAGCCTGCCCGTCTTTCTGTCTGTCTGTCTGTTTGATCCGGCTACTCTCCGAGACGGTAAAATCGATTTTATGAAAACTAGTAACGCAATTAAGGTACGTGAGATTAATATGGGTCCCTAAGCTTTGCCGCTCTACCAAGCCAAAACTAGGCGAAGGACAGAGAGAAAAACACGAAGTCTTATACTATAACTAATATATTAAGAATAAAACAGCAAACAAAAAATCTACTTAAAAAAGTAACTACACTATTATAAAAATGAATAGGTCTGGATGTCTTTTTAATTATTTAAAAGAAATATTTATACTTAATAATCCTAACAATACTTAATAATCTAACACTAACCGTATTAAAATTAACTAAAATATTTACTTTAGTGTCTACTGTCAAAATGGCGTCGATAAAGAATCGCGCTTTTCACCCTTGATTATTTGATTGACCGATGAAGAGCTATTGTATCACAGAGCTATATATGCAAACAAGGCTGTAGTTTTTGAGTTATAAGAAAGTAACCATATTGTTACGAGCTTGAGGTTCGTGACAATAAAAATTGCCGATAAAATTACCTAAATTAACACTTTAATTTACTTTACGCAATTAAAGTTAAAACACCAAATCTTCTTTGGTCCGTCTCCTGCTGGCGTTGACTTCGGGTACGGACACCCTCCGTTTCCTCCTTAGGTAAAATCGGCATGATTTTATCCCACTTCTGACACCAATTGTTACGAGCTTGAGGTTCGTGACAATAAAAATTGCCGATAAAATTACCTAAATTAACACTTTAATTTACTTTACACAATTAAAGTTAAAACACTAATAATTTAAACACACTAATTCACTTAATTCCACTCCGAAGCTTCGCTTGTTTCGCCAAATCAACAACTTTCTCGATCGCATCTTGCAGCGCCTATATATTTGAATTAGCAAAGAAATATCCAGAATGTTCAAGTAAACACGCGGAAGGTACCGAGCGTTCGAGTTTCGACTAGGCGCTGTCAGTTGAGCGATTTGTGATGTCATTTTCTCAATGCTCCCCTCGCTCTCGTTCCTGACACTAGATGGCGCTAGTTGACTTATTCATGCAACAATATTAACCGGATGACCATATCCTCACGTACTATAATGTTACTAACATTGCTATTTTAACTTGCGAAAAAAATAGCACTGGGCTTAATTTGTGTCCCTTTATCCCACGATAATTAAAAATGCATAAGCTATGTTATATATAAAATGAACTATATGGGATAAGGAAATGTTAATTAAATAAACGTTTATTATTATTATTTTATCGGAAACAACTGACAAGAAAGCCTGGGTATTCGAAATTCGAACACACGACTTTTCGATTGCTTTCAGAAAAAAAGTTAAAAATAGAAACAAAATAAAAAATAAGAAAAATTTTAAATACATTTATGTTTAGAATTTATTCTTCCTTTAATTTGGTTTGATTTTGCACACTTATTATATTGATGAATCGATCGATTGATTGATCGATTGAATCGATCGATGGATTGATCAATCAATAAATTCATCACTTGAGTACAGTTTCGGCTGGAGCAATTTTTAAGAATTTTTTTTGTGCCTGTTTAAGTCCCCCGGAAAGTTTAGATTCACATACACATATACATACATATACATATATATATATATATATATATATATATATATATGTGTGTGTGTGTAATAAATATGTGTAATGTATGTAACGTAAACGTACACCCTCAGACACCGCAATTAGTATATTATGTTATAATCATAATACATACACTGAATTTTTAGTTAAACATTTTTATGCACTGATTATTATTTATAAAATTAGTTATACTAATTCCGGAAGAATGTTGTGGTCACAGTACAAATCCACGAATGCAAAGACTTTAATGTGCTTGCAATAAAGTTCATTTTTCTTTATTTTTATTGAATGACATAATTAGTAATAATACAAATAAAACTGCACTCTTAAAAGTCTTATTGCCTTAAGTTACGGTCCATTTTAGTTTGTTTTGACTGTACAGATTTAGTATGACTGTAATTTACGTAGTAGTTTTGGGATCAAAAAATTACCTATATTAAAAATGATAGGAATCGATTCAGTAAACGATTCTGAACAAACTACTTTCTCAAAGTGCGTTAATTACGTTACATATTATATATATATATATATATATATATATATATATATATATATATATATATATATATATATATATATATATATATATATATATAAATTGGAGCAGCGCGGCAAACATTTCCTTGTCCTAAAACCATCTCAGAAATGGAAAAAGGTGTGTGCCCAACAGTGGGACGTATATAGGCTGTAACTTTAACTTTTAACAAATAATAATACAGAAGTAATGAAGTCGTCTAGTATAACTTTATTTCAGCTATATTATGGTTTTAGCACGAATTGGTCGGCTCGACCGGGGAATGAATACGCTCACACAGAGTACCAGCGTAAAATAGCAGCTTAATACTGCTGTGTTGCGTATGGTGAGTGTAGAGATCCGGAGACCCTTTTTATTGGAAATGCGCCATTCCATCTTAGTCCTCAAGAGTGATAACGCATCTGTGTTTTGATTCATAATCGAGGATAAATGTAAATGTCTATGGTCCAGAGCATCCACTTACCATCGGGTGGACTGTGCTCGTTTGTCACCCTTATTCCATAAGAAAAAGTAAGTGGACGATGTCTCTTTCTCCCTCTATAGTTCTTTATACCTTTTATAACAGAACACAGTAGTGAAGGCATATCAATTTTGCGATAGAAATAGGTTATCATCGTATGGAATGAAAGTGAATGGTCCTAAGTATAATACGTAAAAAGAGTTCGAATATTCTCCTAAAGCCGCAATGTAAAATTAACTCAAAAAAAACCATCATAACAGATTAATCTCAAAATCTCTAGACAGCAATACTGTTGTCAAGGGATTTACAGATCAGCGTAGCTGTTAGACGTCCAACGTAAAATCTTTGATACCCGGGAAATTTCTAAACATAAACCGATAAACATCTATCTGAAATTTTATAGAAATACAGATCATACTGAATATAATAACGAAGCGCTTTTCGCATATAATGTAGTGTTTTAGGTCCTGCTCTGTTGGTCAAGTGGTCATAGACGGACCTACTGATCATGAGGGTTCGAATCTCGGGTCGGGTCAAAAGATTAATTATTGAGGTATTTTTTTTATCGAGGTTTTATCAGCAGCAGCCCGGAGTACGATGTTTCACTCCCATATCACTCGTTCGTCAATGAAGTAAGCGAATAGGCCTACTGGTTATTTTAAGTTTGGCGCTAAAATGGTGGACATTGTTAAAACTCGCCTAAGAACCAACATAAATCTGACAATTACTAAAATTCTTATCCTTAATTATGCATTAGATAAGATTCATTAGATAGTAACGGACACTTCTGAATTATGGAGTCAAAATAAAAAGGCCATTTTAGATTTTAGCTTTGCACGTATTTTTTATTAATTTGCTGCGTCTATGGACTCCTATGATTTAGCTAATCGCACAATACCTTCACTCACAAAAGTTGCCATAAACTCAAATATATTATGAAAACGTTGATAATTTAAAATATACCTAAGATTAATATATGCCACAAGGAACTGGGATACAGTAAAATCAAACTACAAAGTGACTATTTGATGTCAGTGAAGTTAGCGAATAAGCCTACTGGTAATTTTAAGTCAGGCGTCAAAGCGGTGGCGTAATCACCATGCTAGAAGTAATGAAATATTTTCGCCAATGCACAGCACTAGATTCTATTAACATCTTGTTTTGGATTGAAAAGATTATCAAAATTAAAAAAAAACAGGACGCGGTTGTGTTGTGACTCTAACCGACAACGATTCCCAACCGATTGACTCGATCGTGTTGCGGATACATTTAATAAGTAACTTGAACGTGCCGTCTGATGGCGACGTAAAATACTTCATAAGCCTACTTCGTTACGTGTGTGTCTTTAGAGGCGACTATAGAAAATGTCATACTCTCATAAGTAATAAGTAAAATACCCAGACTGGTCAAGAGAAGTTTTAAAGGATCTAAGCGTGGAAATTAAGGCAAATCCACTACGGGCCACCACGTCATAGTAAAAACAGAAGAGTAGGATGACTCCCGCGCCGTTTTGCGGGGTTGTCGGTGATTTTTTGTTTAACAGCTTATTTAGTTTTATGAGTAGTTATTATATTTACAAACATAATACATACGGATACGTACATATGCATCATATTAGTTAATCATTTTAAGAATCAACGTTTATCAAAAAGAAATTCCAGCTTTATATTACAAAAAATGCCAAATAACTAAAATACGAGTAAATTAACATTGAGCATATGGTGACAGCTCAGATTTAATGTTTAAAATTAATTTGATGTGATGTGATATGATCATTAATGTACTTATGAGTGTTATGAGGTATGTATTTATGTATGGATACAGTAATAAAAACTATTAATAGAAAGCTAATTTACTTAAACAAACTCGTATATTAATTTAATTTACAAAAAGGGAAAATAAAACGAAAAAAGACTTTCAGCAAAATTTTATTAATAGTCAACAAAGTCTCAAACAAAGATGATTGAGGAGCGCGGCGGTGGCCGTCTGCGACTCGGCCATACTTTTCCGACTTAGCAAGTGCCGTTGTGTAAGTGCTGTGGCTCGTGCGTACGAGTCCGTACTGTCACGTACCAGGCACGCAGACATTAGCGGCGTTCGGTACTTTTATTAGAAGATACCCTACCATTCTGTTTTTACTATGCCCACGTCTGGATTAGACTTGTGGTCATGAAGAAATTAAACATAATACACATGTCTATATAATGTGACATACTTCAATTTTCAGCAGCATAAATCAGCCTATTTGGTGCGGCAATTAAGACAAATTCTTACTACAAGAGAAGGGGCATAAGTCCAGAAGTAAACTTTCACAGGTCGAAAAAGAAAAAAAAAACAGGAGATCGTAACATTTGCAACAATTTAAAACGCGGGCAGCTAAACTAATATGACTTTAATCCGGATTTTATTCTAACCCAATAAAAACAATTCGTGACATCTCTTAATTGTACAATGGAATTCCTAAAAGGACATCAAAAGCTTAATGGCGTTTATTTTTTTAATCGTTTAAAAGGCGTTGGAATCGGTCCTTGAGGCCTTCGCGGACGAAATTAAAAACGGATAAAGCATTCCAATCAAGAAAAAGAAAGAAAATTATTTTTTAAAAATGGTTTCGGATTCGTACTTTCAAAAAAAAAAAGTGAAATTTCTTTATTAAAGTACGGCTGACAATCGAGCATAAAACTGATCTAATTTTATAAGTGGTACTAAACTGAGTCGGGGAATATCAACGCTGCTACAAAATACCAACTTAATATAAAAACAGTGTATTATTATGATACATATTATGTTTTATTTGTAAAACTGTTGAATCAAACAACCTTACGATCCTGACGGTAAGTAGCCACTGTAACCCATGGCCATCGACAACCAACTTTAAACAAAGAAGTGTTATATCGCCTTCCGGACCTGGGTTCACGAGCTTATCGTATAATTAAGTGTATTCTAACTACCAACCCTTTATTGGATTCATAACATAGTTTTAATAAGAATAAATAAATGATGAATAAATAGTACGTACGTACGAGTACGTTTACCTGGGACAAATAGTCCGACTAGGTAAGTCCAACTTCGACCGAGAGGTCAATCGACGGATTCAACTCGGCTGGGCAGCGTTCGGGAAATTACGACACATCTTCTCGTCAGGTATACCTCAATCTCTGAAAACTAAAGTGTACAACCAGTGCGTGTTGCCAGTGATGACTTACGGATCAGAGACGAGGTCTTTCACTGCTGGCCGTATGAGGACGCTCAAGGTCGCTCAGCGTGCTATGGAGAGGGCTATGCTCGGAGTTTCTCTGCGTGATAGACTCAGAAATGAGGATATCCGCAGTAAAACCAGAGTGACCGACATAGCCCAACGGATTAGTAAGCTGAAGTGGCAATGGGCCGGCCATATAGCTCGAAGAACCGATAACCGATGGGGAAGAAAGGTTCTCGAGTGGCAGCCTCGTACCGGTAGGCGTAGTGTAGGGCGACCCCCACTAGATGTAGTGACGACCTGGTAAGATATGCAGGAAGTCGATGGATGCAGGTGGCTCAGGACCGTGCTTTGTGGCATTACTTGGGGGAGGCCTATGTTCAGCAGTGGACTTGTGAAGGGCTGTGATGATGATGATGATGATGATGAATAAATAGTAACTGACACCGTCCGCAGTACTATTACATATTCTGTGCCGTCCGCTTGTCAGGTTCCCGTTAATCTAACATTAATATTACTTAACATGTATGAACGACTATTATAATTAATTACTCGTTGAAATATCACTTATTTTATGATTTATGATGCAATGTTTATAGTAAGAAGAATAATAATATTCAATATTAGGTTAATATTTGGTTTCGGTTGGTTGTTTAAATACAGTAATCTATGGATAGTTGTTTTGTTACCGCCAGTAAGTAATAAAGCCCCCCCCCCCCCCCCACGGAGACTAGCCATCGGCGCAGGACAGGATTATAGTGCCCAAGTGTATGCGCAACCACAGGTGCACTCTCTATTGCCTCACTCTCATAGTCCGACGGGACGGTAAACGAGGCAGTCCGCCAATAAGTAAAGAAGTAATAATGGTCTGTTCGTCAGTTTGTAAAAGTTAACTATCCGCTATCCACAAAAGGCTGAACACTGAGATGGAACGCCTTACCCTTCAGACTGGAACTCGGCAGAACATGGTGTTTTTCCTAATTGGAGGTTAGTTTTATAAGAAAATACATTAATGATTTAACAAAAAACCCCAAATGCTAGGTTAAATAGTTGCGGTGATATTGCATGAATTATTTTTTGCTGTGAAAATATAACATACTAGGACGAACACCGCGGACAAAATCAGTACGATAGTGCGCGGCGCATGGAAGAAAGCACAGAGTACCTTTTTATAGCATATAATAAGTAAGTTTAAGCACGGGACCTCTAATTAAATGGGGAAGAACTGAGTCCTGTTGAATTCTCAGTTTTTTTGGCATCACTCTCGACGCTAGGCTTCAGTGGGGTCCCCATATATCCAAACTAACAAGCAGACTAAGCTCTGCAGCTAATGCTGTATAAAATGTTAGAGATCTCACTATTGTCGAGACATCTAGATTAGTTTATTTCAGTTATTTCCATAGTATAACGTTATATGGGATTTTGCTATGGGAATGCGGCTGATTTAGAAACTAATTTTGTTTTGCAGAAGAGGGTCATGAGAGCTATTTACAACTTAAAACGAGGGAGTCTCTTAAAGAAAAATTTAAAGAAATAAATATATTTACTTTCGCCTCTCAGTATATCTACGAAAGTTTAATGTATGTTCACAAAAACAAAGTTAGTTTTAGTTAAGAAAGTGATATACACTTTGTAAACACTAGAAGCAAACACAAGCTGGTGACACCAGTTTCTCGACTCCCCAGAGCCAGTAATTGATTCTTGGGGCAATCTATAATATGTTATTAAAACGAAGTCCCAGAAAATATAAAAGGTCTCTATTACCAAGTTTAAATATTTAATAAACAAAAAAATTTGGTTTTTATTTAGCAGCGATGTATGATAATGATATAGAACGACGAGCGCACGCAGGAAATACAATAAATGGGGCTCTACACTCTATTATGGCAAGTCAAAATGTTTCAAAAAAGGCACGTATGGCATTTCACAATACTGTGTTAGCCCCTACATTAACGTATGGTAGTGAAAGTTGAGTGTGGCAGAAGAAGCACGAGAGTAGAATAAACGCAGTAGAAATGCGGTCGTTAAGGAGTACGTTAGGGCTGAATCTGAGTGACAGGGTGAAAAATTGTGTAATCAGAGAAGAGTGTGGTATGCAAGGTGATTTTGTGACGAGGATTAAGAAATGAATGCTTTGGTATTTTGGTCGTGTAGAAAAAATTAATGAGGAAAGAATGACAAAGCAAATTTAAGTTGCAGATGTGAACGGCAGAGTCGGTTAGGGACGCCTTAGGCGAAAGTTTATCGAACAAATTGGCAATATATTGAAAAGGGGCCAAATTAAGAGTACCATTAACCGACGAGGATGTATGCGTAGGTATATGGATGTGGAAGAGGCGAGAGAGGTGTGTCAGGATCGTGCCAAATGGAAGTGTGTAGTCTCTGCCGACCCCTCTGGGTGACAGGCGTAAGTGTTTATGCATGTAAATTTAAATCAATATAGATTGCAATTAAACGCATAATTTATGTAAACTAAACGCGATAAAATCCATAAAAGTAGTTTTATTCGAAAATAATGATAACAAAAATAAAATAAAGATAAAATTAATTCTTCATGAGGAATGTTACACTTGGAGGAGTAGCTCTGAGTAGAGTCACCAAATTCAGATATCTGGCTCACTGGGCCGCCAACGATATTTCTGATGATTTATTGAGCGTTGACAGTGAAGTATAATATGCTTTCCCGCAGATTTGTTAGGTGTACTAATGAAGTTAAGATAACATTATTCAAAGCTTAGTGTCAGTTATTCCACACCTGCAGTCTGTGGACGAAGTATACTCGCTGAACTGTCAATACACTACGTAGGTATTCAGTACAACAATGGATTCAGCATATTGTTGGAGCTGCCACGCTTTTGTAACGCATCGGATATGGTCCACAAAAATATTTGCGAATTTCGTATTCATATTTATAATATGTAATTTAATAATATTATAAATAAAAAAATCGGAATATACTCGTTAAGACCTTTAGTTTGATACCAAACTCGATGTTATAATCAATTTTTTGATAACACTTTAATATGTCCGCAATAAGCCGCCATGTTGGATTTTATGTGTCGTCATATAACCTACCCATGGTAGAGTAGAGAACGTCGCTTCCAACGATATCTCTTTTGTCAAAATACGAAGAGTAGTTTACATGATCTGGAGGGATACATATGTTCGTACAATTTATTATTTTTTTATTTATTAATTTATTTCAGATAACATAAGATCCATATCATTAAAATTGATTGATTTAAAAACATTAATTAACTGATAATAAATAATAATAATAATAATATATCATGAAAATACAATAACTAAAATACACAATAACATAACATATAAACACAATAATAACTAACACATAATTATTATTTAGTATCTTTTCACTCCCACAATTACTGGGAAGTCCAGTCTGTCTCCTATCATTTTCAGAATAATATCGGAGCTGGCCCGCACTCTGCGCACCAGTGACGCGCACCGCTTACGCATGGTCGCGTGAAAACAGGCTATGCGCGCCTCCGGAAACATGCCAGAGGCACTGCAGAAGCGGGGCAGCCCCAAAACCACCCTGAAAGCGGTATTGTACAGGACGCGGAGATCGTTGTAACTTTGTTTATTATAGTCTGCCCACAGGCTGGATGAATAGAGTGACGTACAATAAGCTCTAAATAGTGTAATTTTAACCTCCTGTGAGCAACGCGCAAATCTGCGGGCTATCATGTTGGCTCTGATGGACAACGCTCTCCGCTCCCGCTCAATGTCCGCGTTGTCCTTGAGGTCATTAGTTTTTATGTGTCCCAGGTACTTAAATTGGTTGACAACTTCTAGCGGTACCCTATTTAGTAACACTGGAGGTGAATCCTGGGGACACTTGGTACCTGCCTTGAAGACCATGCATTGACATTTCTTCACATCGTACTTTAGACCGTGTCCACTCGCATACTCTTCACAAATGCGTATCAGTTTTCTTAAGCCACAGATCGACGCACTCAGCAAAACCATGTCGTCAACATGTCGTCAACACAATACATACATACATAGACTGCTAAAATCGTAAACTTCTTTTTGATTTTGCCGCAGTCAGGTAAAAAAATTAAAGTTAGTAAATATACGTTTCCGTGCAAACAGGCTTACGATTTATGATTGGAAAAATATATCTAAAAAAAATATCTTTATTATTTCTATTGAAGGTCCAGTGGTACACAAAAAATGCTAATATCCGATCTACGGACTACCTGGTAACGGAAATTCAAAAAGGTTTTCCATATAACTTATCTCAACTATCGCTTAAAGCGCTTCTTGCCGTCCTACTGGTGAAATATTTCAATTAGATCTTTTCTTTTTCGTCTCCCAGGCGTTCAGCGCGATCCCTTATTGCGTCACGGTCCAACGCACAAGCTTTAAGCGGGCGAAATTGGGCGTAAAGGAGACGTCCCCCCCTCTTGTTTTGTTTAAGAGGATTAATTTGTGACGAACTTTAGTGGGTTAATAGATATTATGAGAACAGTTCTATATTTTTGGGTCGATCTTTCATTTAGGACGCGTTCCATTTAGGGGATACGACTTGCAAGAAGGTTGTAATTTTAATTTATTGTATTCTATTTAAAATTATTCATGTTAAAACCATCGATTTAGTTAAAGTCTGGCTGCAAATTTCAAAGTACAAGTAAAGGAGTGTGAAAAAAGAAATTAAGTGATTTAATAACAACCTTTCTCCCGTTGCCATCATGCTATGTGACCAATAGAGTGACGGAATATTTTCAATTCAAGATATTAAAAACTAATTAGCTAAAATCTGCGTAGTGAAATAAAACGATGCGTTTTACTCAATTGATAGAACTAGGCGTTACTTTGTGGTGCAGCTTGATGAGTTACGAGAGCTTCCAGCAATAAAACTCTATCTACACATATGACACCTGAATTACACAGAGTGACATACATGCACAAAAGTGTACCTGATGGTAAGTGGATGCCGTTGTCTATTGAAAACTATGTAATTATCAATTAATTTAAAAGAAACTTACATTACACATATTAATGTCCTCTAGACCGAATTGCCGTCACGGTTGCCAGTCTTATAGGAGACAAATCACCACTCAGTACAGGATTATAGTACACAAATGTATGTGTAAGCACAGGTTGCACTCGTATATTTCCTCACTCTTATAGTACGATGGAAATTCAATTTGACACGGCCGGAAAGAGATCAGGCGCGGGACCTTTACGTGCTTACTGAGGTATGGTGTTGAATACCGCATACTTCCTGACTTCGAGCAACTATTGACGGAAAAACCCAAAAACTAATTTTGGCCGGACCCAGGATTAAAAACCGAAGCCAATGAGGCAATTATACATTGCCATATTAAATATATACTATTATAGTAAATTGTGCACCTGAATTCGATTATAAAATCGATTGAGAATTGAAATGTAGACGCAACGTCGTTCCAGACTTATTCATCCGTGTGGTTATGTTGGTCATCATGGTCTTACTGCGGATATCTTTCCATCAATTCCATTACGCCCTATAAAAATCTACTGCTGAACATAGTCCTCTCCAATAGATTGTCTCATCAAGAGGATTATACCACAGTTGCCACGCTTAGCAGGCTGGTTGGAAACGGCAGCTTCTTTATTGTTTAGTGCGACTGCTGATCATGAAGTCCTGGGTTCGAATTCCGGGTCGGGCCAAAAAATTAATTATTGACTTTTTCCGTCAAGAAATTCTCAATAGTTGCCCGGAGTCAGGAAGTTGGCGGTGTCTCACCCCCGTGCCCCGGAAAGCACGTAAAGCCGTTGGTTCTGCGCCTGACCTCTCTCCGATCGTGTCGGTTTACCGTCCCGTCGGATTATGACAGTGAGGGAATACAGAGTGCACCTGTGCCTGCGCATGCACTTGGGCACTATAATCCTGTCCTGCGCCGATGGCTAGCCTCCGTTGAGGCAGGCCGCCGTGGCCGAAATTCGGTCTGGAGGACAATATTGTTTTGAGTAGTTATCATTGTTAAAAAAAACAAGCTAAAAATATTTGAACCAGTAAAACTGGATTCATTAATTTAGCGCACTTTAACAACGA
The DNA here is from genome assembly GCA_907164705.1 of Parnassius apollo. Taxonomy (NCBI): domain Eukaryota; kingdom Metazoa; phylum Arthropoda; class Insecta; order Lepidoptera; family Papilionidae; genus Parnassius; species Parnassius apollo. The sequence goes on along the minus strand of CAJQZP010000103.1, from coordinate 384,080 downwards.
ACTCGCTATAGCCAAGTTCAAAAAGGAGAAGCACAAGACTTCAGTGTTACCACGGAATAATGTTGACATTTTATTGCTACATATATATAAATACATTTTTTCCTTATCTAAATTATAAGTTAATATTACTAACTATACTATTTTAATGTTGTCTATTATTATTACCTTAATATTTACGTGTTCAATGCCATGTTCTGCCCACCTTTTGTTTAATTTCCAATGTCACCTCTTACGACACCCACGGGACGATATGGGGTAGTGGATATTGCTACACCGCTACCTCGCAGACATCTTTGTTATTGTTTATAAGATACGGAGAAACTTATTCTACTGATACGTTGGGCTATGTTAGTTACTCCTATGTACTTGGGAATATCTACGCTTTCTCGCGTACGTACGTAGGATATTTGTCATAGTTGTTATTAGGGCGATGTTGTTGCCCCTCTTCTGGTTTGCTTTCCTTTGTCGCCTCTTATGACATCCACGGGATGATATAGGGTAGTGCATATTCTTACACGGCACACGGTAAGGTGGATGTAATTACGAGTTGAAAATTTTTGATTTATATTCTATTCCCTATCCCTTTTCCTTTGTTTTACCCAAGGTGCTTACTTATCACAGAAAACCAGCGTTGTGGTTTAGCGCTACTCGTGCTGATTGATGAACTTTTTGCTATGACTTACGACATACAAAGTCGTATTTTTTGCTGTGACTTACGACGTACAAAATCGTATTTTTTGCTGTGACTTACGACGTACAATGTATTTTTGTGACTGACGTTGTATTTTTTGCTGTGACTTACGACGTACAAAGTCGTATTTTATTTTTATTACAATTATGTATACTTGTATATTGTTGTATAAGTATATGGCAGTGTAATATCCACTACCCCACATTATCTCGCGGGTGTCGTATAATAACGATTAAAATAAAAAACTGTGGTTGACAACCTACTTGCGTAGCGTGGCAACTATGGCAAATATCCCTCTATCAGGTAATCTACGAGCAGTCCTATGTTTAGCAGTGGAATTTAATATGCTGGAACGGCGTACGTCAATATTTTGTGGAAAATAAAGTGTTTTCTTTCTTTCTTACTTATTAAAATCATACATAATAAAACAATACGCTTCAGTTTATGATATACACCCCAATCAAAAAAACGAGAGCATGCCAACGTTTACGTATATTTTTCTTTTACAAAGGCTTTGTGTGTTTTTTTAATGCTCATGCCCCAAATATCGCATCCGTTGACTATTCCGACAGTCTCTCAAGAAGGGCTGCCAAGAAATTGGCGTAGATTCAAGAGATGCTGTGAATTTTAAAAGATATTGCACAAGAAATATTTATTGCTATCTTAAAAATGACGCTCAAATTTCAAGGAGAAAATTGAGTTTTATTGCTTTTGGAATTATTCGATTATTAAAGCCATCATGTCGTGTAGTTTTAACGCGGTAGAGCCACGCTGCACGCTACAGTTGTAGCACGAATGGGTCGGCTCGACCGGGGAAGGACCACGCTCTCACAGAGTACCAGCGTAAAATAGCAGCAGTTTTGTGTGGTGGTAGCAGTTTTGTATGGTGAGCGTAGAGATCCAGAGACACTTTATTACTGGAAATGAAGCATTCCATCTCAGTCTTCAGGAGTAACAACGCATCTGCATTTTGATTCTTAATTGGGGACAGATGTAGAGTTCTATGGACAGCAGACACTTAACATCAGGTGGACTGTGAGCTCGTTTGTCATCCTTATTCTATAAAAACTGTCTTTTTTAGAGAGGGTTTTAATGTCTTTGGTGAATTTCTTTTTATTTGGAGGCGATTTTCATTGTTATAAATTCTGGATACAATGTATTTATTTAAGCGTTCTCCATAGTAGTTATTTGCAGTCGGTTCTTCCAGTTTCTCCCCCTAAAAGCTACAACATATATATGTACTTTTCTATAAATCTTCCACGAACGATACAAAAAATAACTGATGTAGAATTTTCTTAAACTCAATTTTAGCGTAAACGTGGCGCATCTCTCAAGAATCGATCTTTCAAAATAGAACAGCACTATCTCATCCGACTTCCATTGGCTAATACAGACAAAGAACTGACAAAGCATGCGGAAAAATCGGGTCATTTATCCCCCTGCTTTTCTTTCATCTCGTTTCGCCTTTTCGCCCCCTTGTCGATACGTGTAGACATTTAGGCTTAAAATGTGCTTAAATTTAGTTATAATGATTTCCTGGCCTTTCTGTGCACTTTCAAGTCTTTGAAAATAATATCTACGTAGGTATTAGCGTAAAATAGCAGTATTAGCTTACCGATACAACGTATTAAAAAACGCGGCTGTATATAAACCTTACCCTTGCCTCATGAGGGAGATTTTTGCCATAGTTGCCACGCTGGCAGACGGGGTGGCAACGGCAGTTTTATTTTTCGCCGTAATTAGGAAGACGATGCTACCAATCTCCCGATTTGTTTCCCTCTGTCGCGTCTTACGAAACCCAGTATTACATTACCCAATATTACCTTGCGTACAATTTGTCTAGAACAGGTAAATGAAATTGTATACTTGGGGAGTGCTTTCAGCCGGGATGGAAGATGTGATTTAGATGTGGATAGGCGCGTCGCTGCCGGAAACAAAGTCAATGGTGCCCTGAATGCATTAGTAAAAAGGCAAGGCGTGGTGAAGAGTGCACGCCTTGCAATACATAACGCAGTGTTGGTACCGACTTTGTTATATGGCAGCGAAACCTGGGTATGCCAGAAGAAGCATAAAAGCAAGTTGAATGCAGTGGAGATGCGATCTCTTCGTAAAATGTGTGGCGTTACCATAGCCGACCGAAAGCGAAACGAAGAGATTCGCAATATGGCAGGATTGAAAGATGACCTTATCACAAAAAATGATAGGGGCGTACTCCAATGGTTTGGGCACGTTGAACGAATGAGTGAAGACCGAATGGTGAAGAAAATATATAGACCGAAAGTAAATATTAAAAGGTGTCGAGGTAGACCGAGACTAACTTTCGAAGACCATGTGAGCAAATTGCTCGAAGAGGGGGAGGGTCAAGAGTACTCGGATACCTAGACGTGCATGTATGAAGAAGTTAATGAACCTGAAAGAAGCGAAAGAGGTATGTAAGGATCGTGACACTTGGCGATCTGTTCTCTCTGGCTACCCCGTCAGGGATTGTGCGTGAAGATAAGTAAGTAAGTAAGTACAATTTGATATATAACAGTATAACTTATGCCGTGTCGTGTCCCCATAACGAGACTAAATATATAGAGGGTTACTTTGTGATTTTTCGGATCTAAGTCAACATTTATTGTGATTATGAGTCATTTTAATCAATGAATATAGAATTTGTTTATAAATTTAGTACAGCGCCACCTATCGGATCCTAGCATAACTGTGAACTGTCATCTCGACAAAAGAAAATTACGTTGTAATATTCATTACCTCAATCGGCAGATCGCTAACAGATACACCAACGATTAGACCAGCTGATTGTTTTTGGAGTTTGGAAGAGAACAAGGTGTAATATTTAAATGAAGTAAAAGCCAGTACAGTAATTTTTATTAATTTTTAAGTAAACTAAAAAGTTTGTGAAAACATAGTGAATTCACATGAAACCGGCCGAAAGATTACTTAAAATGCTTATTGATAGATGATCAATTGTATACATAATATTAAATATTCTTTTACATAACATCAAACAAAATAGTATTTATGACCATAAAAAAAGAAATCTATAACTAAACAATTTAATTATCATACAGTCCTGCTCCCAAGAACGCTGGTTGCGTTTCCTCACTGAATGGCTATACTTAGTGTTCGAGCGAAAAAATCCAGCCCTCGCATCACCAGCAGCGACGACCAGTCGCGGACGCAGTTCCTCAGAAACTTCACCGTACGTGAACTCCACGGACCGATAGTCTTTACAGCAAATGGCATAAAAATATTATTTTGGAAAATATCTAGGCAATAGGATTTATTATACTAAATGATTTTTTTACCGTCTGAAAAAAAAATAGGGTGTAACAAGTGAACGGAATAAAAGCCTATGCCACTGTTATGTGATATTTCTTATTTTACATTAACATATTACGAAATTGATCTATCAATAAATACTACCAATTTGAATTAAACTTTAGACATTAAAAACAATAACGACAAAAATTTTGAACTAAATAAATAAATCGATTAAAAACTATCGAAATTAAAATAATACGTACCCAATTAGTAGTATTTATTGATAGATCAATTTCATAATATGTTATTATAAAATAAGAAAAATGTAAAAAATCAGTGCCATAGGCTTCTAATCCGTTCACCTGTTACATCATATTTTTTCCCAGACGGTAAAAAAAGTCACTCAATATATATCCTATTATTTTTCCGACAATATAAAAAGTTAGCCGATGTATATTAAGATGTAAGAAAATTATGTCACTTTAAGGAAGGAATTCTTTTTTGGATCCATCCAAGGTCCACCTGGGTAGGCACTACCGCCAGTGCTTGTAGACTGTGTTTCAGTCTGAAGCGTATATAAAGCCAGTATTACCCTGGACAGGTTGTGAAGCATTCCATTTTAGTCCTCATGGGTTACAACACATTCGTAGCCTTCATTTTATGAAGCCACTTAATATTACGTAGACTGTATGTCCATTTGCTACTAGAGTTTAAAAAAAAAAACCAGTTTAAACTTTTGTGGACTATGTGTGTAACCTAAAAACCAATCGGGCTGATTGTGTTCCAGTTATGCAACGAATGGATTTTTTAAAATTCGAATAGGAAGCGGGGGGATTCCGCGGGATTTGTCGAGAGCCGATGCGGCTTGAAAGTTATTGAATTCGGATATTATCGTAAATCAAACGGGTATTACGGAGATCCCGGGGTCTCTTTTAAATCCCTCTTCTGCATTCGCATGCTTACTCAGAAAATCGAGCTGAAGTCGAGTTTTTCTTTTTGTTCGAGTGCGCTCTAAATTAAATTTTATAAGTGATTTAATGTTAAATGCTGAGTTAGATTCATATAGCAATAGTTAATCGTTTTTGTTTCTGTTACTATGCGTATCTTTTAGAAATTAGTGTGTTTAGAAAATTAGAAAAGAAAATTACATGTCTCAATATCCCAAGTTGCTCGGGTACCGATATTATATATTATAGCTGCTATACAAAATATTTTATAAATAAATGACTTTATATACAGGGTTATTTTGCAATGTACGCCCAAATTTGCAGAGAAGTTTAAAAATAAGTTATATTTCAAACATTCTATCGTTATTTTTTAAATTCAGAATGCGTGGTAGAGCATTATTTTAACTTATTGTCGTTCATAAATATCTAACGACTACTATTTCACTACGCACGCACACATTTGCAAGGGACGCTCCGTTACAAATTCAAGTACGCATGCGCGTAGTTATTGCCCATAAATGACATTTAATTTAGGATAATTTCAAAAAAAAGAAAAATAGAAACGTTATTTACTCCAATTTTCTAAAAGTAGCAATAACGGTATATCATTACTCATTTATTTGAACTTAAAGTAGTAATTTGCTCTGTTGGTGTATCGTATTTTCAGTTTATATGGTGTTTGAAATGAAACACAGCAGCGTTAAGCTGCTATTTTACGCTGGTATACTTTGAGAGCGTGATCCTTACCCGGTCGAGCCGACCCATTCATGATACAACCACAATATGGCTCTACTACGTATAAAATCTATGGCCATTTGCAACCAACTTCCATTGCAGAAGACTACAGACGCGTTTTTTCCTTTAAGAGTTGAAAACATCAGTGCAAGCACTGCTTTTTGGCGGACCCAGTCCAACCTAAGTAGAAAAGTCAACCTATAAAAAAATGAAACTTCCATTTCTCATTTAATGTATTAACCCAATAATGTCAAACTTAAAATAGAATACCTGCCTAGTCATATAACTCCGAGCATGTCGAGGCAGGGGAAATCATGCTTCTAGCCAATATTCTCTCGAGCGTATGCTCACTTCATGCACCAAATGTTCTGTGCTCAATCATCAATGGAACTGCTGTCCTTAATATGAAAATCTTTATCTATAAGGTAACGTTATCCAAGGGTCAGCGGATATGATGAGAGTGTTAAATTAGGTTTTAATATCTGTTTTTTTTTTTAAATCTACGTACTGACAAGTGCAGAGAAAACTTTGTACCCCCATTTAAGCTGTTGCTAGCATGACAGAGTGCAAGATTTGGCATCGTTAAAGTTTATATGGAGAAAGAATACAGAGAGTTAAAATTTATTTATAATATGTGCTATAAATATATCAAATGAAATTAATCATTCATTGTTTACTTTTATACTGTCAGTGTCAAACACATAATAGTCTGTCGTCAAGCAGTTGCAAAGAGTAGTAACTGTCTCGAAAGAATTTTAAACTGTTGCCAACAGATATTTACTGACAGATTAATGATACTGTAGATATGTTATAAGCTTATAAATTCACAGAATCACCGAAAAAATTGTTTCAAACACAGTGACGGCACACATTCACACATTTTGTTCATCTTACTACATGTCACTACATTGCCGAATGATGTGAAAAGGATGGCGTGATTAAAATAATAAAAAAAGAGGACAGCTAGTGTCTGTCACTTACACGTAAGTGTAAACAAACGTTACTCAGGCCACCAAGCACCACGTTACATTTGCTTTATCGTGTCTTTGTCTTTGTCATCTAATGAGATGTTATAATAATCAAAGATAAAATGATGATCAACGAAAAAGATGAAGATAATATTGTAACCAGGATTAAGAAAGGAATGCTTCATTCATTTTTGGTTTAGTCATGTAGAAAGAATGAAGGAGGAAAGACTGACAAAGCAAATTTATGTTGCAGATGAGTCAGCGACGCCCTAGACAAAGGTTTATCTTAAAAATGGGTTACTTTAGGAGTAACCTTAAGCAACGAGCGTGTATGCGTAGATATATGGATGTAAAAAGGCGATAGAAGTGTGCCAGGATCGTGCCAAATGGAATTCCGTAGTCTCTACCTACGACTCTAAATGATAGGCGAAGTGTTTATTATTATGTATTTATGTATAATAATCAAATTTTAAAATTAATTCAAGTATGTAAAAATAATGAAAGAATATCAATAGTGAAAAGTTCGTGATACTTTACCTATATCTGGAGTAAACGAGATGTTGGAGCTGTGGTAGGTCTGGGGCTAATTGCTCACCATAAACGCGAGCAGCCCTGGGTCTATCCTCACTGACTCCAATCAAATTGTTAATTGCAATTTTTAGTGCCGAATAACCGCGTGCTCGGCGGTTAAGTAAAAGTTTTGTAAGAAAACGTGCATGCCTGAGAAATTAAAACTAAATTTTTTAAGATATTTTACGTTGCCCTAAACCCATACCAGATACTAGGGAAGACTTGTGCTCAGCCGTGGGATGAATAAAGGTTGTAATTACTACTTTACTTTTGGAAGCCCTGATAGTTTCCTAAGGTTTCCCATAGACGCTTCTTATGGTTATGAATTATCTGACGCAGTCTCAAGGCACGATTTCAACTTATTTAAATAATTTTTTATAAGATAAGGGTAACAAAAGAGTACACAGTTCATGTGATTATAAGTGATTGCTGTGGCCCGTAGACATCTACATCTATCCTCAATTACGAATCAAATGCGGATGCGTTGTTACCCGAGAGGAATAAGATGGAATATCTCGCATCTAGTAAAAGTATCCGGGTCTCTACACTCACCATACGAAACACAGCAGCATTAAGCTGCTATCTTACGCTGTTATTTTGTGTGATCGTGGTCCTTCCCCGGTCGAGCTGACCCATTCGTGCTAAAACTATAGCACGTGAGGGTAATATGGTCACTTTCATGTAACTCAAAAACTTCACCTTTGTTTGTATAAGTGGCTTTGTGATACTATAGCTCTTCATCGGTCAATCGAATAATAAAGAATCAAAAGGGCGATGCTTTATCGACGCCATTTTGACAGTTAACATTATAATAAATATTTTAGTCGATTTTAATATGGGTGTAGTGTATGTGGTATTTAAAGTAGATTTTTCAGTGTTCCTAATTATTGTCAAAGTTTGTTTGTTTTTAATTTTTTCATTATAATTATTATAGTATAAGACTTCGTGTTTTTGTCTCTGTCCTTCCCCTAGTTTTATATATTACTCTCGCGTACGTCATACTTCTTAATATATCTGCAGTATGGCTCCGCCACGTTTTATAACTTAACGTTATAAATTAACGCAACACTGCCTATCTTAAATATTAAGGTTGTAGTGATAATAGACTTGGCAAGGTGGTTGGTAACACCATATAGTGTTGCTAGTTAAAGAAACTACAGCTTGACTCTGTTAATTTATTACCTTTGTTGCCGTTAACGACACAAGACGAGAAGGGGTAGTGTAGTAATTACATTATGCCACTATTAAACAAGAAACTTTGGGGGTGTGATGAGTTTTCCTTTAATTGTAAACCCAAGATAAGGACTTGGCCATCTCTTAGCAGATAATCAATCAAAAACTTCAACGCTCAGCACGTGGCTAATTAGCATTGTAATTTTCAATTACATTCGATCGAACCCACGTTGCTCGTGTACTGTGAAATTTACAGCAAGCGCCTACTCTTGACGTGAATAGATGATGAGCTCTTTTGTATGTTCAAAAAATTAAAAGAGGATATATATATATATATATATATACATATATATATATATATATATATATATATATATATATATATATATATATATATATATAAAATTATAGTTGACTTTATATAATTCTGTAAAAGAATAATATCATGTTTTATTCAATATAGATTATAAATTATTTACTATTGAGTATTTTTTCACCACTAGTATGAAATAAACTCTGTCCTGGGAAGAATCACAAGAAAGCCAGTGGAAAATTTATCTAAAAGTAAAATGTTATAAAAATATACAGGATTATTTTTGAAAGAGTAGCCAAAAATTATAATTTAATTCAAATATATAAATAACGATATACTATCATTTCAGTTTTTAAAAATACGAGTAAATGAAGCTTCTACTTTTATTTGAAGTTATCCCAAATTGAATGTGATTTATGGGCAACAACTACATATACACACGCTCCTCGATTTTGCCGACTGATCGACCCTTACGAATGTGTGCGTGCGTAGTAAAATAGTAGGCGTTAGATATTATTGAATGACAATCAGTTAAAATAATGCAATTCAATGCATTCTGTTTATCGAGCGTAGTGGCGTTAGATATTATGAATGACAAGCAGTTAAAATAATGCATTAACACGCATTCTGAATTTAAAATACGAATGTGTGCGTGCGTAGTAAAATAGTAGGCGTTAGATATTAATGCATTTTGAAATTTAAAAAAAGTTGTCGCTGTCTGTTCGGGCTAATTTTTAGAATGGCTAAAACAATTTTAATGAAAATTTACGAACAAATAGAAAGCAGTGCAAGGAGTGATATATTTTATTCGATTAACTTACAGAATTCTTTTCGAGAAATCAAAAAATCGATAAAGTAAATGCCATTTGATGAATGTAAAAAACGCCACATTAATAGATCCTACATATGACATGGATACTATGTAATATTACATGGATAGTATGTAAATATTTTCGAAGACATGTCAAGTTCGCCAACAAGCGACAACGGGCAACGCAGTGGACACTTCCTTGTCCTAAAACCCTCCTAGAAGTGGGAGGAGGTCTGTGCCCATGTGTGGGACGTATAAAGAAAAAAATCACTACTTTTCACCTTTATAATTTGTAAATATTTTCTTTACTATGTAATGTTGATGCGATGTTTTTGAAATATTTTGACGAGTTTAAGCCAGCAGATAGACGATGGCAATAGTGTCTCAAAGCAATTAAGCATAATTTTCTAAGCAAGCAAAAGAGTGTGAGGTTTATCTATATAACCATCGGAACTTATTATCGTAGACATTTAAAACATAATTTCTCACCACTTTTAAAAAGAGTGAGAGAGGGAAGAAAGAAAAATATTCGTTACATCACAACACACAGCCGTAACATATAAAGTTAAAAGTTAAAGTCACAGTCTATATACGTCCCACAGCTGGGCACAAGCCATCTCTCATTACTGAAAGAGTTTTAGGGCAAGGAAGTGCCTGCCGCTCTGCCCCAATGCGTGTTCACAACTTCACACGTTTTCGCACTGTTTTTTTTCTTATTTCTCAGACATGAAATCAAATGTTTTTTTCTCTTATTCCTCAGACATACAGGTTTCCTCACGATGTTTCCTTCATCTCCGCGCACGTGGTAAATCAACACTTAAAATTGTGGGTGGGGATCGAACCCAAGTTGCTCGCGTACTGTGAAATTTACAGCGAGCGCTAATCATCTAAGCTACCAGATTGTGACACACATCTTCACTGTATACATCGAGACTGTGAACTCCTAAGAAATACAATTAGCACGGTCACGGTCATGTCTTACCAAGTCGTCACTCCATCTAGCGGTTGGCCGCCCAACTCTTCATTAACAGAGAATAAGTGATTAATATTAACAAAATAATTAATTGATTGAAATACAATATCAAAAAGGCAATTGCAACAGTCGGTTCAATTTTGGTTTCAGTTCAATATCGTTATCTCATAGATGGCATGGATGGTGATATTTGACATAGTTTTAGGAGCTTTTATTTTGAATTAATGTCAGGAACATAGCAGAGTAGCCAGCGTCTCGGTATTATATAGGATGCATTTCGGAGAGTGTGAGCTTTAATTCCTCCCTCTCCTTTCCACTATCGGACGACCAGGCAGTCAGCGGGTCTTCGCCCCTTTGTTGTCGATATTCCACGCATTAGAACCAAATGGTTTACTTCGACTTTTTTAATGCGTACAGCAAAGGAGTGGAATAATTTGCCGGCATCTTTCCGTCCGAATACAATGTGGGCGTCTTCAAGGCAAGAGTGAGCAGGCATTTGTTACGCTAAGACAGTGCGATTTACCTTCTAAGGCTGCATCACACTTACTTTAAAAAGTAAAAAAGGCATGGTAAATTTTCTATTACTGTACTGCCATACTGCCACTGTTTTACCACATACCGTAACGTGTAGTGGCGGTGTGAGAACATCCACTACCCATATCGTCCCGTGGTCTCGTGAGAGGCGACAGAAGAGTTTTCTTCCTCGCACAACTTCCTTGTGGAATCGATTACCACCAGAGATTTTTCCGGACCGATACGACTTAGGGACCTTCAAGAAAAGAGCCTACTCCTTAAAGGCCGACAACGCATCTACAATTCCCCTGGTGTTGCAGTTGTTCATGGGCGGTGGTAATCACTTACCATCAGGTGAGCCGCATGCTAGTTTGCCCCATCTCTTATATAAAAAGAATATCAGGAAGATATAGCCCAGAGATGAGTAGTATGCCTCATAACAACTCAAAATGATAGAAAAATTTGATTGCCAACCCATCTGTAAGCGTGGCAGTTATGGCGGAATCCCCCATGTGAGGCAATCTATGAAGGAGGCTTGTGTTTAGTAGTAGACTATTACAGGCTGTAATAGATGTATGGATGTCATTCTTTAAGTCACATAATAATGTCAAAAGTATTGCTTGAAATGTAATGACGTAACGTAATGATGGCTCCATAGAATACTATAATACATACATAATAGAATGGGGGAGTGGGCGGAGCCCGTGTAGCCACTAAAATGTCACTAACACGTCAATTCACACGTATAAATGTCAACACGAGATGTGTTTTGACGTTACAATACGATTTAACCGACTATCAAGTAGCCGCATCGTATTGTAGAACGTCGCGCACCGGAGGTAGCGTCTGCACCCTGCTGAAAAACGGTATAGATGATAATATGTCAATTGAATATGTAGTGGAAATTTGTGCATTAGAGCTTATTACTTAAATAAGAAATTTTCTAAACATAAAATCATATTGGGCGGAGCTTTTAATGTCGACATACTGCAAAAAAAAATTAAAAACGACACAACGAAAAGAAATAAAAGAAATAAACTTTCAGACTTAATGATCCAATATAACCTTCAACAACAAATTCACAGTCCAACACGTGTCACTAAAACAACTTCAACATGATTAGATTTAATTTATCTGAACTTTAGCGATACAAACATACAAATAACTGTGCAAGAATTGGGACTGTCTGACCATAGGGCCACAATAATTCATCTGAATCTTTCTAAGCAAAATAAACAAAAATATGGTACACCGAAAAAAGACAATACAACAAAAACAATATAGCAAATTTTAAACTTGCATTGGAATGGCTTAATTGGGAAAATATACTTAATAAAAATAAAGTCACAAACTATAACTATAATATATTTCATCAAACTTTAATTAACATTCTAAATATACCAAAAAAAGTAATAAAAATAAAAAACAACTATAAAAACATTGGCTTACCATTGGTATAAAAAGTCTTGTTATAATAAAAGATTAAATTAAATCGCACGTTATAAGGTCAAATAATAAAATTCTTACAGATTATTATAAAATATATGAAAAAATATTAAAAAGGGTTATAACAACGTCAAAAAATTACACTATATAAACAAGATAAAGCAGTCTAACAATAAAATAAAAACAATGTGGCATATTGTTCGAGAACGCACAAACAAAATAAACATAAAGGCTAAATCAAATATTAAATTAAATATCAACAACCAAATTTCTTCTAACCCGAAACAGATCGCCGATAAATTTAATGATTACTTCTCCAATATCGGTGAAACAATTCATCCACAAGCGAAGGGTCTTCCTGTTCTACATCCATCAGAAAACTCATATATAAATATGAGGCAGAGAAGGATTTGAAGAAAGACTTAAAATATTAAATAGTCTAAAAAATAAACTAAGCCATGGTGTTGATGAGATTCCCCCAACATTGTTCAAACAATGTGCAAGCGCTTTAGTATATTATCCACTAACCTTATTAGTAAACCAATCTTTTGAAGAAGGCGTATTCCCAGATATACTATAACTTTCACTAGTGAAACCCATCTATAAAAAAGGTACACAAACGGACCCAGGCAACTATCGACCTATTGCCTTATTGCCCACAGCCTCTAAAATATTTGAAAAAGCATTATACGACCGTATCTATAAATTCTGCGAAAAATATAATATCTTTAATGAAAGTCAAAACGGTTTCCGCAAAAATAAATCAACAGTTTTAGTAATTTATAATTACATTCAAAAACACATAATATAATTAACGATAAAAATATGCTATAGGAATACTACTAGATATGTCAAAAGCATACGATTCAGTGCAATATAAAATATTACTAAATAAATTATATGACATAGTAATCAGAGGCCCGTGCTACAATCTTTTAAAATCATATTTACACAATAGAACTCAAATAGTAGAAATTGAGTATTTTAATGACAAATTACATAAAATTTAAAAAAATTAGATCTGATACTAAAACTATTAATGCCTCAATACCTCAAGGCAGCGTGCTGGGGCCTGGGGTGTCTTGTGTTTTGAATTTACATTAATGACTTTGCAGAGGCTCTGAAGGAGTACTGTGTCATGTTCGCGGACGATATTTCTATTCTTATATCAAGCGAAAGTCCAATGAATCTAACAGAAAAAATTAACAACATATTATTAAGAACAACGGACTGGCTAACTAAACGTAACTTGCGGATAAACTTATCGAAAACTAAAATAATGTCTTTTCACCCATATCAAAAACCAAAATTAGATATAAAAATAGATAACGACGGTTTCACTATAGATACAGTTAACGAGCACACGCTACTAGGCCTAATAATAGATATCCATATTACTTGGAAACCACATATAGAAAAATTACATAGGAACTTAAGCAGCTTTATGTACGCGTTACGAGAAGTAAAAAAAAACAACAGATATAACCAACGCGATAACAATCTACTACGCGTATGCATATCCATGGCTCAGCTATAGCATTATCCTATGGGGATGCAGTACTGAGGCCTCAAGTTTATTAACTAAACAAAAAAAAAACTAATACGAATCATAGCTAAACTTCAAAACACAGAAAGGTGTAAGCCTTACTTTGAGAAGTATAACATTTTGAGCCTGCCCTGTATCTATATGTGGTAGAGCCATGCTGCAGTTATATTAGATGTATAGTTGTAGCACGAATGGTTCGGCTCGACCGGGGAAGGACCACGCTCTCATAGAATACTAGCGTGAAATAGTAGCTTAATGCTGCTGTGTTTCGTATGGTGAGTGTAGAGAACCGGAGACCCTTTTTACTGGAAACGAGGCATTCCATCTTAGTCCTCACGGGTGACAACGCATCTGCATTTTGATTCGTAATTGAGGATAGATGTAGATGTCTATGGGCCACAGCAACCACTTACCATCAGGTGGACTGTGTGCTCGTTTGTCACCCTATCCTATAAAAAAAATCTATATTTTGGAACTATGCAAATTTGTCAAAAAAATCCAAGCTTGTACACAAAACGAGATGACATCATGTCTAGGAATCTAAGACAGAGAAACAAACTGGTGCTACCAACCTCAAAACTAAAATCTCATTCATCCAGCCCATTTGCCATATCTATAAAAGTATATAACAAATTACCCGAATATATAAAAAACATTAAAGACGAAAAACCATTTGTAAAATAAATTAAAGCAACTACTTATAAACAAGTGTTATTATAGTACTTCTGAATTTTTAGAAGATAAAAATATAATATAATATAGATATGTAAATATAAATATGTTAAGTAATAATGAATTGCCATTCTAAATTTAGTGTGTGTATGTTTATATAATATAATGAATGTTAATATTAAATAATCATTTAACAATAATAATACATACATACATAAACACTCACGCCTGTCACCCAGAGGGGTAGGCAGAGACTACGGACTTCCATTTGGCACGATCCTGACATACCTCTTTCGCCTCCTTTACATCCATATATCTACGCATACATGCTCGTCGGTTAAGGGTACTTCTAACGTGGCCCATTTTCAAAATATCTCCAATTTGGTCGATAAACTTTTTCCTAGGGCGTCCCTTTCCGACTCGGCCATTCACATCTGCCATATAAATTTGCTTTGTCACTCTTTCCTCATTCATTCTTTCTACGTGACCAAACCACCGAAGCATTCCTTTCTTAATCCTGGTCACAACATCATCTTGCATACCACATTTATCTCTTATCACGCAATTTCTCACCCTGTCATTCAGATTACACCCTAGCATATTCCTTAAAGACCGCATTTCTACAGCATTTATTCTACTTTCGTGCTTCTTCTGCCACACCCAGCTTTCACTACCATACATTAAAGTAGGGACTAACACAGCATTATGAATTACCATACGTGCCTGTTTTGACAAATTCTGGTTCTTCATAATAGAGTGTAGTGCCCCATTCACTCTATTCCCTGCATTTACTCGTCGTTCTATATCCCTATCATATCTACCATCCCTGCTAAATACACATCCCAAATACACAAACTCATCCACTTGCTCAATCAACTCTCCTTCTATTCTTATTTCACATACCGTTTTGCTTTCTTCTCTTTCAAAAACCATCACTTTCGTCTTACTTGCGTTCACTTTCATTCCCCTTTCTTTTAATTCCCAGTTCATTAATGTAACCATCATTTGCAACTCTGCCGCCGATGACGCAAGTATGACTTGATCATCGGCATACAAAAGGCATTTGACGGTTAACTCGCCCATTCTTAACCCACATTCTTCATTTTTCAAAGTTTGCAAACACCGGTCCATAAATAGGTTGAACAGCCAAGGGGAAGCCACACAGCCCTGTCTGACACCTTTTTGGATGCCAGTCCGAGTAGACCCCATTGATCCTGACACAAGCACTAGAGTCCCCATAAAGAGACCTTAATGCCTGTATCAAACCAGCGCTCCACCCATATGAGTTCAGTGTTTGCCATAACACATTCCTGTCCACCCTGTCATAAGCCTTTTCCAAGTCCATGAACGCACAAAAAACTTTCTGGTTTTTGGCCAAAAACTTCTCCGCAATCATGCGCATGGAAAAGACTTGATCTGTACACCCCATTCCCTTTCTAAAACCCGCTTGCACATCCGCTTGCACAATAATAATAATAAAACAAAATAAATGTTCCTCCTTCATAATATTGCTGTGCCCATCAGGGTCTATAGAGATACAATAAAACTATGTAACACCTTTTGTAACCTATGGAATGCAATAAAGTTATTGAGTATTGAGTACAATCGTTTCCAAATTTCACGTGCAAATTATTTAAAAAATGTCAAATTGCACCCTATTTACCAACAAATATTTATTAAAATGTAAACGATTTTTTTAAATGATGATCTTGAACATTAATCAAAAGTCTAAAATGTGTAAATTTACTCAGTCCGTCAACACAGCGAATCGCGTTTGGCGACGCTAAACCTCGTACAAAATAAAGTTGACAGCCATTATTTTGTGTATTATAGTATTCTATGGATGGCTCCATAGCGCGGTGGTTTAGAAATAAGTTGCGGCGCTGATGGCTGCGGGTTTGAACGGGTTTTTCGTGGGTTTGCACGGAAGAAATATTTGTATGGCCTACAAATAATAGTTCCGGGTTTAGATGTTTTTCCTTGTGATATTTATGCATGTAAACTGCCTCAACGGTACAAGACCAAATCCTAATAGTAGTAGAAGTTTTTTTTAAAAGATTTTTTTTGTAAATTTAGCTATAATATTTTGTTAAGGCAACTAATATATTTTTCGTCTCAAAATCAATTTCAAACTACGATGACATAGTATCAGAATTTCGCCCGCTCTCAAGTTCCCGCTAAAACCTATTACAGTAATATTCTCAGAAGTGTTGTAAGCACCTTGAACATTCCACATAAATCAAATGATAGGAATGTCGATACCGAAACAAGTAATCATTTCTCATTCCTAACGTTTTTCAATGGAGTACAAAAACAATTTTTCTTATTGATACATCGCGGTTGTCTCTGGAAGGTACAGTTAGAATTCATTTCCTTTTAATTTCCGAATATTATATTCACATGTCTTTTTATACGAGATTTTCACTGCCGACGAAAGTTTTTCAAGCTATTTTGAAAAAATAATTTTTCGAGATTCTTTCGACAACGACATTTCACGATGGTTCACGGCAATCGACGTCGTCTTTTGAGTAGAAGAGCTGAATAGATTAAAGAATTGATGAAAACAAAGGTGTTGAAGTGATTTCAAGAAATTAAGTTTTTCTCAGAATCTACTGTGCTGATTCGGGCAATTCTTAGTTCAGCGAGTCTTTTTCAGATGCTGAAAACTGATTTTTGGATCATGCAGTCCGTTATAAAGTTATGAGATATTTTCATACATACATACATACACATAAACACACATATATGTACACACACATACATGAATAAATACATACATACGGACTTCATCACGAAAATAGCCAGGATAGCTTCCTGGATCTATAGATTGCTTTATATATATATATATATATATATATATATATATATATATATATATATATATATATATATATATATATATATATAGCTATATAAATGAAAGTAACAGAATTTCGCTAAATAAAACTTTACAAATGTAAACACTTAAGCTGTTCAAAAACCTTCGCTTCCCATTCCCTAGGATCGTTCATCTTCACTAACGCAATGTATCACATTTGTTCTCAATATACTGCAAGTTATAAATGCAATCGAAACTATAATTGATATTTCTACAAATAGAGTTTAAATTTCTATGACATATTGAGTCTTTAAATTCAAACGCATATAAGAAGTTTGTCGCTTCATGCAAACGAATAAAGCTCAAAATTGTTCTATGCCCCAACCAAATGAATAACTTCAAAGGAAATTTCACTCAACTGTTTATAGAATAAGATCGAATATTGTTCGAATATTTAACCTTACGCAATTTTGTATAAGTATACATGTACAGAATGGTTCGGATATTTTATTTTATTACACTAGTTACATTTTTCTTCGTCGGGAACCATTTACTTTATCTTTCAGTAGTATCGATGTATATTTAAGTAATAGGTTGTCAATTCGATCGAAGGAAAGAGAATGTGCCTAGTTCTGTTAATGTTAAGTTTTACTAGTGATGGAAAATATCGATAGCTGTTTAAGATATTCGTGACGGCGGATTTCAAGTGTTTTAAGCTAAAAACTTACTACAAATTGTGATATGAATTTAATTTTTAATATTTTTCAGGTAAGTTTTTGAACACAGTATTTGAGCAAAGGGATTTGGTACTTGCTGACTTTATTTAAAGTTGGTTGAATATTTAATTGGGCCGCAGTAACTACTTACATTAGGATCGTTTGTTTTATAATTTTATGAAAACGCTACTTTACTTACTGGCAGGTAGACTGGCAACCGTAGTTTTGTACTTTTTAGTTGATATTAGGGTCACGCTTATCTCTTAGTTTTTTTTCCTCTATCATTCTTACGACACCCACAAAGAGGTTATTCTTACACTACTTTAAAAAGTTTAAAGGTCAAAAAAGGTGAAAAAGTTCATCGGTTCTCTATGCCCACCATATGAAGCACAGCAACATAAAGCTGCTATTTTGCGCTGGCATTTCTGTGAGAGTGCGGTCCTTATCCGGTCAAGCCGATCCAATCGTGCTGCAAGCATGACTTAGCTGCAATGTGTTTGCAATATAATATATTAATAAATAAGTTACAAACTATCTTTCGCAACTGGATCGACAAGAACAATTTAATATCTAATATGACTCGATGACGCAGGAGGAATCTCTGGATTATTGGTAGCTTTTTTGCTTAAAATAAATCCAAAGTCAAATACAAAAATCTGTTAAATTAATAATTTTTGCTGTAGTCGCTAGCCGGAGTATCAGTTGAACTAATATTTGCGCTTTTTTTTTTTTTTTTTTTTTTTTTTTTTTTTTTTTTTTTTTTTTGCGGATGGAAAATCATCTAATGACCCCTTTCGCTCTGGGTGGAGCGTAAGGGAGTGTCGGACTTTTACTGACTAAAAACCATCCGTGTTCCTTCAGTGCCCTTACGTTCCGGAGCCGCGGTATCTCTTTCGAACAGCCCGCAGCCCCGGCAGGCGTCGGCCCTTGCGGGCCCCTTCACGCTGCTGACAGCTCTTTGAGGCGCGCGTGGAACAAAACGCGCCGTCGACACGGCCTGTCGTCATTAGACGGACGGACGACGAGCTACCCATTGCTCGCCGTCCACAGGCCCGCGCCTACGGTGGCCGGGGGCCACGACGTAGCCCCCGACGCCCGGGGCGTCTCCCGCGGCGGCCGGGGAGGAAAGCTGCTGCTCTCTCCTTCTCCCGCTCCGCCACCTCCTTCGCTAGCATCACTGCTTCGCAGAAGGTGGTGACGGCATCCCATTCCGTCTCGCTCCGGACCATGGCTTCGACCAGGGCCGGACGCGAGAGGTCGCCGCCGCCTATCGCCGCTACGAGGACCCGGCGGTGCTCCGCCCAAGCAGGGCACACCTCCACGGTGTGTTCCACCGTGTCCTCCGGTCCATCCTCGCAGTGGGAGCACCCGGGCGTTTCCTCCCGCCCGATTCGGTGCAGGAACCTCCCAAACACACCGTGTCCGGTGAGGACCTGCGTCAGGCGGAAGGTGAGGATGCCGTGGCGTCTCTCAAGCCACTCCTCAAAGAGGGGTCTTATCGCCGCTATAGTGGCGTGCCCAGCACGGGGTTGCGACAGTCGCTGTCTCCATGTCGCCATGAGATCGTGCCGGAAGTCTGTCCGCTGCGCGACAACTTGCCGCGGCAGCGGGGTTTCCCCAAGGCATAGTGCCTCCGCACGCCATTCGTGCAGGCGCGCGAGGACTATCGCCTCCAGATCCCATGGCGGCAATCCGGCAAGGAGGCTCGCCGCCTCGCGGGAGATCGTGCGGTAGCCGCGAACCATTTTCACGGCTATCACCCTTTGGGGCGCGTTCAGGTGGTGGACGGCAAGCCGCGCCAAACCACGCGCCCACACCGGGGCCCCGTAAAGGGCAATGGACCGCACGATCCCCGCGTAGAGCCTCCGGCAGGAGGCGTTTGGCCCTCCCAGGTTCGGCAGGAGCCGCCTGAAGGCAGCCCCGGTCCGTTCCAGTTTGGGAGCCAAACGTCGGAAGTGCTCAACGAAGTTCCATCGGCCGTCGAGGACGAGTCCTAGGTACTTCAGCGTCGACTCGACGTCGATGGATACCCCTCCTACCATCACTGAGGATCCCGGTGGTGGCCTGTTCCGAGGACCATGGAAGTGCATGGCCTCGGACTTGTGCAGAGCCACCTCGAGACCCAGTTGCCGAATCCTCTCAACGACTATCGCAACCCCGCGTGTCATATTTTCCGCCGCCGCCTCGTACGACCCCCCCTTGTGCCAGTACCAGCGTGTCGTCAGCGTAGCAAACTACGCTGACGCCGGTAGGGAGGTCGGCGCGCAGCACCCAGTCGTAACCGATGTTCCACAGAGGTGGCCCCAGAACCGAACCCTGTGGGACACCGCACGACATCTCTCGCCGGTTCCACTCACCGTTGCGACCGGGGTAGATGACGGCCCTGTCCGTCAGGTAGTCCCCAACTATACGACGGAGATAGGTCGGCACCCGGTGATACCGGAGTGCCTCCCTAATGCAGCTCCAGGGCATGGAGTTGAAGGCGTTGGCGATGTCGAGAGACACCGCCAAGACAACCCCCCCTCTGGCCACTGCATCCCCCGTCGTGAGGGCTCTCACGCGCATGATGGCGTCCACCGTAGAGCGCCTCTTGCGGAAACCAAACTGGTGTTCCGCAAGATCCGGCCCCGTCCCCGCAAGGTGCTCGGCGAGGCGGTTTGCAATGACTCTTTCAAAGAGCTTGCCCACCTCGTCGAGCAGCACCACGGGCCGGTATGCGGACGGAGAGTCCACAGGGCGCCCTGGCTTCCGAATGAGGACCAGCTTCCCCGTCTTCCAACGAAGCGGGAATTGGCCTCTCTCCAAGCATGCGCTTAGGAGCCCCTCCAGTCGGGGCCCGAGAGCCTCCGAGGCCAGGACCCAGGCTTTGCCAGGCAAGCCATCGGGTCCTGGGGCGGTATTCCTGGCCTTGAGCCTACGTACCGCCACTCTCAGGTCTACCCCGGTCCCTTCCGGGATGTCGTCGTCGTCGTCCTGGTGGTCCGGCACCGCAGGTGGCGGAGCCATAGGCGAGGGCGGATGTTCCCGTCGCGCAGGGAACAGAGCGCTCACCACGTCCTCCACGAGCTGGGGCCGGAGACTTTGCGTCAGCGGGGGGCCCAGGTGCGGAGTTTATCCCGCACCATCTTGTAAGGGCGCCCCCACGGATCTCTGTTGAGAGTCTCCAGCATCTCCTCACGGGCCCGATCCCGGGCCCACAGGACAGCCTCCCGGAGGGCGTTCTTCGCCGCTCTGTATCCCTGGTTCAGCTCCGCCTCAATGGCTGCCGCATTCGGTGGACGAATGCGGAGCCTGCGATGTCTGGTGTACAGGTGCCGCGCGGCGACACACGCCTCGCGCAGAGACGTCAGCTCACGCGACCACCAATACACCTGACGCCGGGCGCTTCCTGGCCGGACGCGGGGCATTGCCACGTCACATATCTCGGACATGGCCTCCTGGAACCACCCTGCCTCATCATTGACGTCGGCAGGCCTGTCCGGTGATGACACCCAGGCCTGCACGATCGAGGCTTCCAGGAGGAGCTCCCGGTCCAGCTGCTTTAGCGCCCAACGCGGACCACTCGGGGCCTGTTGGACTGGCGCGCTCGAGGGCTGGGTGGAGACATCAAACCGGATGTACCGGTGGTCGGAGTAGGTCTCCACCCCCTCCATGACACGCCAGTCAATGGCACGCGGCGACAGAGCGGGGCTAGCGAACGAGATGTCCACCACCGACTCGCCCCGCATCCGCACACACGTGGGGACAGAACCCCGATTTAGGACGACCAGGCCTGTCTCCAGAGCCCAGTCTTCCACCATCCTACCCCGCACATCTGTATGACGAGAACCCCAAGCCAAGTTCTTGGCATTGAAGTTCCCGAGGACAAGTACGGGGGAGGGGATAACTTCCGACGACGACTGCTCTCAGCTCTGCAAGAGAGTTGTGGAGCTCGGCGAGAGATCGGTTCGGGGAGAAGTACACTCCCACAACGACGAACTCCCCGAACCGTGCTGCTACACACCCCTGACCCCTCCTGACACCTTCAAGGGTCGGGGTACCGGCGGCGGCCGAAGAGATGATGGCCACTGAGCCGTTAAGGTCCGCCACCCAGTCCTCACTAGGCCAGACAAAATACGGCTCAGCGACCACAGCGATGTTAATCGACCACTGCGCCATGCTCTGGAGCAACAGATCCTGAGCGCAGGCGCAGTGGTTGATATTCGCCTGGAGGAAGCTTAATGGGGCCGTTATAGGCATTCCATTTCAGCTTCCTCCACGGGGGGCCCCTCTGCGGGCGTCGGTGTCGCGGCGGCGGCGGCGGTGACCGTGACAGCGGTGGCGGTGGCAGTTGCGGCTGCGACGGAGGCCACAGATGCGGTGGCGGCTTTGGCCCCTACCCTACCCGCGGCCTTGGCCTTGGCGGGTGGCACGCAGGCCTTGCTTCCGGCCCGGTGATCGGCTGGCTTGCCGGTCGCCGCACATGCATCACAGTGCGGCGTGGCGCAGCAGGTCGCCGATATGTGTCCGGGCTGACAGCAGCGGAAGCAAAGGCCACTGCGGTCAACCTCCGAGGCGCATCTCACTGATACGTGGTGCCCCACGAGACAGCGATAGCACCTCAGAGGTCTGGGCTCCAGCAGCTTAACCTGCGCTGAGACCCAGCCCACCAGAAGCCTTCGGCCCTCCACTATGGTTTTGGCCGCCGTAACAGGGCAGCGCACCGTAGCGGCATGCATACCCTGTTGGTCCGGGCGTATGGCGCCTGACCTGACCTGGTCAGTAGTGCACCCCCGGACCTGGCGACGGCGGCCACCAACTCTTCCTCCAATACCGAGTCGTCCAGACCCATGATGCGCAGGTCTGCGCATCTGACGGGCCTTGACACTCGGGCCTCGTCCGCGTCCAGAGACGCTCTGAGCTTCGCAGCCAGAGCGTCCGCGGTCGCGCCACTGGATTCCCCGGGGACCTCCAGCATACGGGCCCCCGTCTGGGTGACTTTGAGCCGGAGGCCCCCAGTGATCCCGAGCTCCCCGAGGTCCACCGCCTCCTTCGCCTTCGCGAGCAGATCGCGGTAGGTAACGCCCTTCTTTTCCGCGTCCGGCTGTAGTGTAATCACTACAGCTGCGGTCTTCGGGGCGCGGAGCCTAGCCGCGATCTTGCGCGCCCTGAACTGGCGCTGCCGCTCCTGCTCTTTGGCCTTTTTGGCTGCCTTTTTCCCCTTCTTTTTATCCCCGACCACCTGCCAACCGGCTTCAGCCGCGGGAGGTGTAGGGATCTGGGGGGGCGGTGACGGCGGCGGCAGCTGGCTTGCCGCTGGCGCTGGCACATTCGCCGCAGGCACTGGGGCTGGTGCAGCCACCATCTGTGCTGCCGCCTTGCCCTTTTCCGCCTTTAAATACTACTAGGGCTGCGCCTCGGCTTTACAGGGGTGATTTCTTGATCTCGACAACAGCGCCACCTACCGAGTCTAATTATTAAACCTTAAATGGCAACTAATAACTATGTCCTAATAACTATATCCTAATACTAATAATCTAACCCGGCAAATCTTAACTATCCTAGGACCTACTTAAATACACACCAAATTTCATCAAAATCAGTGCAGCCATTAAGAAGTTCATTGACAAAATGACGTACAGATAAATTATATAATATATCTGTAGACATATATAATAGAGTACTACAAAGTTTTATACCCTTTTGTATCATAAAATATATTTATTACAATTCATAACTGCTTTCTTAGCTCCATTTCCATATTTACAAATAGAAGTCAACCAATGATACAGTTTTTAAAGCCCCGCCGGAATTCTCGGAATATTACCTTATCATAATTTCAAATTTCGCCATCCAGCGGATGTTGCAAATGTAAAAATATTAATCAAAATCTCAACAGAGGACTTTACACAACAGTTAAATCACCTTTGTGAAAATGTTGTGTAATTTAAAATTTAAATTCTGTAAACAGCACACTCTGTATATGAAAATTACACTTTATATAGGTTCACCCGTCTCTCGGTTCGTTACCCGATCCTTTTACGTAGTCACACTTTAGTAGAAGTGAGGAGCGGTAGCGGGTTCGCTTAATTATTTATTTAATTTTATTCTAATATGATTAGCGTGAACAAATAATGATTTAATTTTTTATTTGTAGAGGAGTCGGTTTAATTAAAGGGCAGGAAATGATTGCTTTTGCATTCATACAAGACTACTAGTGTAACAACGTAATCTTTACTGAGAGGCAAAACTGGCAATCGAGTTTTGGAATTTGTTTTGTATTAATTAATTTATATTAACGGAGTCTATTTGTTTTTTTGCTGTGTTTAAATTGTTTATTAATTAATTTTCTTATGAAACTTAAATCTTTTTATTTTAGAATCAGGCTTTGAATTTTTAAGCTATTGCATAGCTTCTATCGCGGGCCTTGAGCGCGGGGACCGAATCCAGAAATTCCGTAACGAAAAAAACCTCACGCTCCCCCACTCCGACGGGCACGGAGGTGTGGCGTTGAAAGCCGTGCATCGTCTAACGTTGTTTTAGTTCGGCAGACTTCGGCACTCGGCAGACTTCGGCACGGTATTTGTGTGCGTGTACACTAGCTGCTAACTCAATGATAAAAATTCCTGAATAACCTACATGTATTGTAAGATATTAAAAATATTTTAAACAATATTAACTTCTCATTTATTCAATAAGAGAAAAAAAATTGTTTTCCTATCGGTCACCACGCTCAAAAAGTGTAACTTGATTTAATATCAAAGACTTAACTGCATAAATAAAATAAATAAATAATTATAATTGCATAAGTTGATAAAAATGCTATGCAATAGCTTTACCGCGGCAGTCACCGAGTGCCACACGTATATTTTTTTTCATGACAAATGGATTACTACTAAGTAAGCCTACTCTTCTAATTAATTTTATTTCATCATCACTAACATTTCAGCCCATTACAACTTCACTGCTGAACATAGGCCTCGTCAAGGAATGCCAAAAAACGCAATCTCAAGCCTCCTGCATTGATCTACTTCCTGCATCTCTTACCAGGTCGTCACTCTATCTAGTAAGGTCCCGACCTTCAATTCACTTGCTGGTAAGAGGCTGGTACACGAGAACCTTATTTCTGCTTACTGCTCTACACTGGTTCTACACTGGAGTCTCATTACGAAGTCTATCACATGGAGAAACTTCTTGCATAACCCTTACCTTGCACAGAACTTAAGTTTCGTTATACGGTGATGGCACTGAAAAACCGTCTCTCAGATCTAAATATGCAATCAATGGCTACACGAATTGGTTGTACAATATATCTACGATGTGATATTAAATTAGACGACGTAGCGGTTAACTATCGCAGAACCTATTGTTTCAGATGATGCCTTGTTTAGAGACGAAACACGTGTGAATAATACAGGGTAGTGTGTTTTCATTATGTAGTGGTATTAGGAGTAGTGGTGCTGGGTATAAATAGTTGTAGTGATAGTGCACGCAATATTATTTCGTAAAGAATAAGTGTCACAAATGAGCACACAGTCCACCTGATGGTAAGCGTATGCTGTGCCCCATAGATATTTACATTTATCCTCAATTAAAAATAAAATTGCAGATGCGTTGTCACTCCTGAGGACTAATAATAAATGCTTAGTTTTTAGTAAAAACGGTCATCGGTTCTCTACACTCACCATACTAAATATAGCAGCATTGCGCTGCTATTTCACGCTGGTATTTTGCAAAAGCGTAGTCCAACCCCGGTTGAGTCGACCCATTCGTGCTACTACTACAATGTAGCTATAACAATACAACCATAATAAAGCTGCAGGGTAGCTCTACCACTTTTCTTAATAATATTGGGAGGGAGGGAGTTTTCAAACTATGTGAGACACACCACTTTATTTTAAACTCATAACTTAGCTAATTAATTTTCATATTAGATGTATTGACGATTCCGTTGCGTAATGGCTTAAGAAAAAAGAGGAAGTATTTGTATGTCCTATAAATAATTATTCTGGGTCGCGATGTTTGTCTTTAAAAAAATTGTATATGAAATACCTCCAGAGTACAAAGAAAACCTAGAGTGCGGGGTAATACATTTAAAAGATAAAATATAATTTTATTATATTTGATTTGAAGTTATCGCTAAACAAACACTGCTAGCCGAAAGTACTTTGAAATATAAGAATGATATTTATCGCTAGTCTTTTGTAACTTGAACCACGCGAATCTTATACAGCATTTACACACGGGCGGGGAACGCCATCTCATCAATAACATTGACACACTTCAGACCGCTTGTGTGAACGTGCCCTATAACATTACTTTGGAGACTTTAGGAGTACGGGAAACACTTCACTTGTATCCTCGATCGGTTTTACCGTACATGAGATGAGATGAGAATTCACTGGGGGTGTGAGAAATATATTAAGTTTTTTCGTCCAGACGAGTACCTTCATCTAGTTTGCAATTACAACTGCTTAGCATTCCGTTTTTTTGCGACGAAGCAATTAAGGGCAACCCTCCGGTAACGAGGGAGGGAGGTGGAGAATGTTCATAGCATACCACGCAGCCGGCTGCGTGGTTATGTGGAGACTTTTACCAACTAAACTAATTTTGACTTTGGCTTACTGATCTGACAAGAGATCTTTAAGCCGTAAACGGACGCGACGCTCCTTGGCAGAAAGGAGGGCGCAAATAGCATTCCGTCTCGGTACCATGCTTTTATATAGCATGTTTTTTTTACCATCAGAAAAAAATAGGATGTAACAGGTAAACGGAATAGAAGCCTGTGGCACTGATATTTTACAATTTTTATTTTTTATTTTACATTAACATATTATAAAATTGATCTATCAATAAATACTACTAATTTGAAATAAACATTCGGTACTAAAAAAATAACAATAAAATCTTTGAAGTAAGTAAATCAATATATATATATATATATATATATATATATATATATATATATATATATTTACGTTGTAGAGCCACGCTGCAGCGATATAATGGTTGTAGCACGAATGGGTCGGCTGGACCGGGGGAAGGACCACGCTCTCACAGAATACCAGCGTGAAATAGCTGCTTAATACTACTGTGTTTCTTATGGTGGGTGTGGAGAACCGGAGACCCTTTTTCACAGGAAATGAGGCATTTCGTCTTAGTATCTGCGTTTTCATTCTTAATTAAGGATAAATGTAGATGTCTATGGGCCACAGCATCTACATTCTTACCATCAGGTGGACTGTGTGCTCGATTGTCACATTTATTCTATTAAAAAAATTTAAATTAAAAGAATACATACCCAATTAGTATTATTTATTGATAGATCAATTTCGTAATATGTTACTGTAAAATAAGAAAAATGTAAAATATCAGTGACATAGGCTTCTATTCCGTTCACCTGTTAAACCCTATATTTTCCAGACGGTAAAACAATATAGTATATTTCTGCCCGTTCCGATTAAAAATTATATAGAGCCCGTATAATTACTGGTTGTTAAACATTCCATCTTATTCCTCAGAGGTGACAACTCATCTGGAGGCTCCTTTGTTCGAAGTCGGTTACAGGTTTATACGGATTGAAGTAGCCACTTATTATCAGACGTACTGTAAGTCGTTTTGTCGCCTGATTCTTATAAACAAAGTAAGGATCAATACTTCTTCATCAATAAGTTTGATATAATTGAACAAAAACTGTTTGAAGTCTTATAATTAAGGAATACATAAATGAAAAAAGGGGTAGGTATATATAATTGTTGTAATATGCCCAAAATACCATGTATTTTTTACTACTAACACCATCTATGATGTATTAGTGTAAACTTGTCTATGTGTGAATGTCTATGATAGTTTATGAAAAGAAATAAAGTGTTACTTAAGTGTTTGAACAAATATAATATGTTTCCCAAAAAAGATGCAAAATATAGTACTTTCGAGAAATTAAGGAGTAAAAAAGTACACATTTATTTTTAATGTTTACATATTTTTCCATATATACTTATGTGTTATTGATCTTTGCTTTGGCCATCAATGATTTAACCACCTTATCTTCTACCTCACCTTAAATTATTATAGGAGTCTGAGCAATTTAGATTCATTTTAAAATAAATTAACGATACATTTTTAAATACATTAATACATGCACTTTTTCTTCCGTTTTTCGATTTTACATTCATGATGGAAAAAATTCTTTCCGTAAAACTTACTTGTTCCAGACTTCCAATCACAGTTAATATAAAAGCGGTCTAGGTGCGACTCGAAAGGTCCACACGACTAACTTCCCAGTGGAAAGAATAAAAAATTATGATAATTTTTAATATTTTACACAATTTTTCATTCGGTACAAAAAACGACTTGATCGATTATGTTCAAAATTTAATGAGGTTTAAGTTACATTAATTATGCGTTAAATGAAATTGGTCCCATGTCAATATCACTTTTTGTTCTCAAGATACACGAGGCGAAAATTGAATCTGAACATTCATATATAGTACGTACATACGTACATGTGCACACACGAACATCCTCTTAAAAACATACTATTCGACTCTAAAGACCTTGAAACGTGGATATGTTAAAATTTACAATTTGCAAAATTTACCCAATTTTGCAAATTGGATTACAACAACTTCCCACTGAAAAGTTAATGAATTAGCCCGGGTAGCTCAGGGCCTAAGAGCACCAGCGAAAATATTAATTTCAAGTGATTTACCCACGTGCTTTTAAATAAAACTAGTTTTTACGGATTTTATCGCTCTGTTCTCCCCGTGACCATGGGTGCTGGAAAGTGCTCGTAACGTCGGGAATTATTGAGTTATATATAAATCAATGTCGGTAATATAAAAAAGTAAAAAAAGTTAATATATGCGATAAAATCCGTAAAAACTAATATTATTTAAATGTGTAGTGTTCGCGTAAATAAAAGGAATCATTACCCACGTGCTTTGCGGTGAAGGGAAACGTCGTGAGGAAACCTGCATGTCTAAGAAATAAGAAAAAATAATTCATGATGTTCGCCAACACGCATTAGGGAAGCGCGGCGGCCAATTCCATGCCCTAAAACCCTTTCAGAAATGAGAGAAAGCCTGTGCCCAGCAGTGGGACGTATATCAGCTGTAACTTTAACTTTAACTTTGAATGAAAATTCATTAACTTATTCACTCATTTCAGAGAGAAATAGCGGTAAGTAAGAACTTTGGCTTTGAATATGACGTATGTAGACATAGAATGAAATTAAATTTACAGATTTTATAGCGTCTAATCTAATCTAATTTTACTTATTTCTTTTTCCCGACGATTCGGGTGCTTTACAACACCAGGTCTGTCCCACAACCACCGCGATCATGGGTGTTAAAAAGGAGTTAAATAATTATGTAAATTTAAAAGCTATAAAATTCGTAAAATAGTTTTATACAATGTCAAGTATTCGTGTATATATAAGAAATCATTATTACGTATGTATTCATGTATGTATGTATTTCATTGTCATCATCATCATCATAATCATTACAACCCTTCACAAGTCCACTGCTGAACATATGGCTGCCCCAAGGAATGCCACAAAGCACGGTCCTGATCCTGAGCTACCTGCATCCATCGACTTCCTGCATGTCTTACCAGGTCGTCACTCCATCTAGTGGGGGTCGCCCTACACTACGCCTACCGGTACGAGGCTGCCACTCGAGAACCTTTTTCCCCCCATTGGTTATCGGTTTTTCGAGCTATACGGCCAGTCCATTGCTACATCAGCTTACTCCGTTGGGCTATGTCGGTCACTCTGGATCTACTGCGGATATTCTCATTTCTAAGTTTATCACGCAGAGAAACCCCAAACTTAGCCCTCTCCATGGCTCGCTGAGCGACCTTGAGCGTCCTTATACGCCTAGCAGTGAAGGACCGCGTCTCAGATCTATAAATCTTCACTGGCAACACGCATTGGTTGTATATATTTATGTTATAATAATAATGTCCTCCAGACCGAATTTCGGTCATAGCGGCCAGTCTTAACCAAGATTAGACACACATGAGTAATAAAATACTGCAGTTGCCAAATCTCCAATAAGAGGCTATCTATAGCCTACGTTTAGTAGTGGACTTTTATGATATAATGAATGATTGGAAGGATTATGTGAAGTTAATGTACGCTTAGAAATATTGTAGGTTTGTATGACTCGACTCCACAGAGTAATAAAATATTGCAATTGCCAAATCTCCAATAAGAGGCTATCTATAGCCTAGGTTTAGTTGTGGACTTTTATGATATAATGAATTATTGTAAGGATTATGTGAAGTTGATGTACGCTTAGAAATATTGTAGGTTTGTATGACTCGACTCCACAGAGTAATAAAATACTGCAATTGCCAAATCTCCAATAAGAGGCTATCTATAGCCTAGGTTTAGTAGTGGACTTTTATGATATAATGAATGATTGGAAGGATTATGTGAAGTTGATGTACGCTTAGAAATATTGTAGGTTTATAGGATTCGACTCCACAGAGTAATGAAATACTGCAGTTGCCAAATCTCCAATAAGAGGCTATCTATAGCCTATATTTAGTAGTGGACTTTTATGATATAAAGAATGATTGGAAGGATTATGTGAAGTTGATTTACGCTTAGAAATATTGTAGGTTTGTATGACTCGACTCCACAGAGTAATAAAATACTGCAGTTGCCAAATCTCCAATAAGAGGCTATCTATAGCCTATGTTTAGTAGTGGACTTTTATGATATAAAGAATGATTGGAAGGATTATGTGAAGTTGATGTACGCTTAGAAATATTGTAGGTTTGTATGACTCGACTCCACAGAGTAATAAAATACTGCAGTTGCCAAATCTCCAATAAGAGGCTATCTATAGCCTACGTTTAGTAGTGGAATTTTATGATATAATGAATGATTGGAAGGATTATGTGAAGTTGATGTACGCTTAGAAATATTGTAGGTTTGTATGACTCGACTCCACAGAGTCAGTAATCTATTCTTGGGGCAATGTATACGCTATTACAATAAAGTCCCAGAAAATGTACAAGGTCTCTCTATTACCAAGTTTAAATATTTTATTTAACAATAACTCTATAAAAAGGGTTATTATAATATAAATGAATACATGGTTAATTAACACTTGGGAATGAGGTGGTTCAAGCAGTTTCTAAAACAAATTTTGTAAATATTTTGTAACCATTGACGTTGTAAAATTTATTTAAATAAAAGTCCCGCTGGGTTTCTTATTGGTTCCTACCAGGACAGAGGTTTTTATCGAACCAGTGGTAAAATAAAAAATGACTTTCACTAAGAATTACTTGTAATCTATATTGAATAAAAAATTATTATATTCTGTCTATTCTATTCTATGCTATTACTGCCAAAGCCCAAATTGGTCGTTTCGATCAGGGAAGGCCATTGAAGTACATAAGCGTGAAATAACAGGTGAGTGAAAACGGTGACCCTTGTTAATTTTAAAACGGACTTCCATCTTAACTTCGAGGGTGATAACGCATTTTTATTTTTATATTTTTGTGTGTATTGACCATAGCAATCATTATCTATCAGATGGATTATGTACTTGTTTATTACTATTAAAATATATGGGCTGATACTTTCCACTGTCCTGCTTACACTGTTCACTTGATAGTAAGTGGATGCTGTGGCTCATAGACTCCTCTCTATATCCTCGATTAAAAACCAAATAGTAGAAGCATTGCTACCGCTGAGGATATAGAATGTTTTGTTCACAGTTATAAATGGTCTTCGGTTCACTGCTCTAAACATGCGAAAAACAGCAGGATTCACCTGCTATTGCGTACTGGTGTTCTGTGAGAGCGTGGTCCTACCCCGGTCGAGCCGTCGTTCAAGCTTCTCCCTGTAATGGCGGTGTAAGAATATCCACTACCTCGTATCATCCCGTGGATGTCGTAAGAGGCGATAGAGATAGGCAGCAGCGGTTTCCTAATTATGGCGAAAGAGTGATACCGCCTATGGGGCAATCTACGGGCGGACATATGTTATTATGCGAGTATATGTTACTGGTATAGTCGTAGCACGAATGTCGTCTCGATCGGGGAAGGACCAGGTTCTCACTGAACACCAGCGTCTATTAGCAGCTTAACGCTGCTGTGTTTCGTTTGGTGAGAGTAGAGAGAACCGAAGACCCTTTTTACTGGAAACGTGGCATTCCATCTTAGTCCTCATTGGTGACAACGCACCTAAATTTTGATGTGTTATCGAGGATAGATGTAAATGTCTATGGGCCACAGTAACCACTTACCATCAGGTGGACTGTGTGCTCTTTTGCCACCCTTATATTACAAAAAACGCTCTCATAGCCACACTCCATATAGCCACTAACACATTTTATAATATTAAAACGTTGCGCGGCTAAGTTGACATCTGGCACTAGCGGCATCTAGTGTCGGGTAACGGAGCGAGGGGAGAGCTTTCCAAAAAAGGACATCACTAATCTTTCAACCGACAGCGCCATCTGTTGTCGAAATGAAGAACTAAGCTTCTGGAAGCTGACTCTCGAACTTTCGGCGCTTTGTCGATTGGTGCGCGTATTTATTTGAATGTTCTGGATGATTCGGTACTAATGTGTATTTATAGGCGCTGCAAGGTGCGATCGGGGAAGTATTGAATTTGGCGAGACAAGCGAAGCTTCGGAGCGGAATAAAGTGAATTAGTGTGCTTAATTATTGGTGTTTTAAGTTTTAATTTGTGTAAAGAAAATTAAAGTGTTAATTTAGGTAATCCTATCGGCAATTTTTATTGTCACGAACCTCAAGCTCGTAACAATATAAATATAATGTAAGGTAGTGAAGGTTAGGTGTGGTAGAAGAAGCGTGGGAGTAAAACTGAAACTTTAGAAATGAGGTTATTAAGAAGAATGTTACGAGTGGCTCAGAATAATAAAGTAGGAAATAGTGTGACGAGAGAAAAGTGTGATTTGTAAAACGTTTTGACCAGGATTAAGAACACATAGAAGGAACGAATGAGGAAAGAGTGGCAAAACAAATTTACGCTGTATAAGTGGTAGAGTTGACAAGGGACACCCAGAATACAAGTTTATCAACGAAATTGGCGATATATTGAAGATGGGTTAAACTAAAAATTTTGTAGAACCGACTTCAATATAAATTTATACGTGGTAGAGCCATGCTGCAATTATATTAGTAGTATAGTTGTAGCACGAATGGGTCGGCTCGACCGGGGAAGGACCACGCTCTCACAGAATACCAGCGTGAAATAGTAGCTTAACGCTGCTGTGTTTCGTATGGTGAGTGTAGAGACCGGAGACCCTTTTTAGAAAACGAGGCATTTTTCTCTTAGTCCTCACGGGTGACAACGCATCTGCATTTTGATTCTTAATCGATGATAGATGTAGATGTCTATGGGCCGCAGAAACTACTTACCATCAGGTGGACTGTGTGCTCGTTTGTCACCCTATCCTATAAAAAAGAAAAATGAGAACATCACCAATGTACGAGTATTCGAAGTCTATTAGAAAACTTAAAAACTACTGGTCATATCACGAACACATTTATATGGGACCAAGAGAAGCATCAGCTTTCAAAAGAATAAAAATAATCGGTTCACCTAGAAGAAAGTTTTGAGGAAACACACATAAAAGAACATACAGTCGAATTGAGTACCTCCTCCTTTTTAAATTCCGTTGAAAATGAGAGGAAGCAAACGCTTTAATAGTCATGCACTAAAGCTCAATCGAGGACAAGTGTATGGAATTTTCTGGGGAATTACAGGATAGCAGGACACTTTTAATAATATTGCTACAACTACCAGCTTGTTCTGAATACCAAGTTAAGGATAATTAAAAAAAGTAGGATTATCCTTAACTTGGTATTCAGAGTAGGATTTTGGACACGGTAGAGTCACACTGCAGCTATATTATTGTTGCGTGAATAAGTCAACGTCTTACACTAGCGCCATCTAGTGTCAGGAACGAGAGCGAGGAGAGCTTTGCAGAAAATGACATCACAAATCTTTCAACCGACAGCGCCATCCGAAGAACTAAGTTTCTAGAAAATCTACACTCGAACACTCGTCGCTTTGCGCGCATTTACTTGAATATTCCGGATGCTTCATTGCTAATTTGTATATATAGGCGCTGCAAGATGCGATCGGGGCAGTATTGGATTTGGCGAGACAAGCGAAGCTTCGGAGCGGAATAAAGTGAATTAGTGTGTTTAATTATTAGTGTTTTAAGTTTTAATTTGTGTAAAATAAATTAAAGGTTAATTTAGGTAATTTTACGGTTTTATTGTCACGAACCACAAGCTAACATTATGATTGTAGCACGCATAGGTCTACTAAACCGGAAAAGGGCCAATCTCTCACAGAACGCCAGCGTGAAGTAGCAGCTTAATGCAGCTGTGTTTCGTATGGTTAGTGTAGGGAACTGGAGACCTTTTTTACTGGAAACGAGGCATTTCATCTTAGTCCTCAGGGGTGACAACACATCTGCATTTTAATTTTTAATTAATGATATATGTAGATCTCTATGGGGTACAGCATCCACTTAACATCCGGTGGACTATGCCTTCATTTGTCAATGTTATCTTTAAAAATTAATAAAATGTAAGTACCTGTAATATCAAAATAACCCCCTTATATTTAGTTGAGGGGGTAATTTGCATGAAAATATGACAGAAATATCCATTGTAAATTTTTTGTCTATGCGTTCGTGTATCTGTTTGGGCTAATCTTTGATATGGCTGTATCGAATCCAATCACTTCACGTAAAAATAGAGAGCACAGCGAAGAGTGATCTAGGTGATAGTACTATATCAGAAAAACAAAGAAACTTTTCATGAAAAAAAAAACAATAAATTGATAGAATTTGTCTTACATTGTCTCAAGTCTAAATCACGTCTCATTAGTGGACCCTATCCAAGCGAAGCAGTTGCCGGTCGCTAGTTTTATATTAAAAAAAACAAAAACAAACTGTGATTTACTTTTTACTAGTTTTGCTTCATTTAAAAGCACGTAAGTCAAACATTGGGCTAATCTAACAAGTACTGTGGAACAATAATAATAATTTATCTAGCACGTAAGGACGTCATATAATTTAAGCGTCGGCTATAAGCTTATGAGTTGATGTCACGCGGCCGCGCCCCTCTCGTCGTATTTTTAATTTTAATCGTCTACCGCTGGGCGATCCTGAATTTTTATTCTAAATAAAGTTTTGTTTTTACAACAACTAAGTGACAAACGCAACAACAACCTTACAGTCTACTTTTATTCTGAATAAAGTTTTTTTCTTAATAAAACGAAGTGACAAACGCCACAACAGGCATACATCCTACATGATAGTAAGGCACATTTTGAGTGAGGAGACATTCCATCTTAACACTCTTGGGTGACAACGTATCTGCATTTTGATTCATAATCACTGATAGATGTAGATGTATATGGATCAATATTCACTAGTGGTGTATAAAAATAGAAAGGTAAATTGTTGTCTACCTCGTGGCATTCCTTGGGAGAGGCCTATGTTCAGCAGTGGACTTGTGAAGGGCTGTAATTATTAAGAGTGACTTCTCGTCATGAGGTACTGGTCGGATCAAATTCAGTTACTGGGTTTTTGCTTCGGAAACCACGTAAACCGTTCGTCCTGAGCCTTATTTCTCTTTAGTCCTGTCAGATTGTCATCCCATAGGATTGCGATAGGGAATAGAGAGTGTACCCTTATTTGCGAACACACTCGGGCATTATAATCCAGAGCTCGTAAGCCGTGGGTCCTGCGTCCGATCTCTCTCCGGTTGTGTCGGTTTAACAGTCTTATGGGAATATTAGAGTAAAGGAATAGAAAATGCACCTGTATTTGTGTACGACGTATACACGAGCACTATAATCCTGTACTGCACAGGTAGCTAGCCTCTGGTTAAATTGGCCGCCGGGCTTAAAATTCGGTCTAGAATAGAGTAATTTGTATTGGATACTAGCTGTACTCGGCCACGCATTGCTGTTGCTCAAAAAGTTATTT
This sequence comes from Parnassius apollo, assembly GCA_907164705.1. Taxonomy (NCBI): domain Eukaryota; kingdom Metazoa; phylum Arthropoda; class Insecta; order Lepidoptera; family Papilionidae; genus Parnassius; species Parnassius apollo. The sequence goes on along the minus strand of CAJQZP010000103.1, from coordinate 347,943 downwards.
AAAAAAGTACATGAAAACGCGCGAGTATTCGAATGCAAAGTTGCGTCTAAATTTCAAGCCAATTGGTGAAGAAATTTCGAAGTTTTAAGATTTAGAACAAACGAACTTTTTTTTTCATTTTTATAGATACATAATAAATAATGATTCTTAACTTCTTTATGCTTATACTATTTAAATTCCGGTTGACTGTATTACATGATATATAATAAAATTGTACATATAATAAAATTTATGAATAATGGAATCTTAGATGAATAATCTAATCCAAAGTTACTAATAATATTTAAGACGAATAATTTAACCTGTTATTATGAATATGTAATACCATCAAAAACATAACTTGTAAAAAAAAAACCTAGTCTCGCAACTCAGTTCTTCTACCGTAAAAAGTTGTGAGATCCATGTAATACCAAGTCGGTTAATTTATTCAGTTCCTACTTAACGGTCCTTCTGTTTTAAGTTATTATGTAATTAGCTAATCTAACAACATTTTATAGTGACCATATCAATGTTTAAAATCTTTTATGTTTTAAATATATAGATTGACTTGGCCATCGCATGAAAATCTCACAAGAAATACATATTATATTAAATTAGATTGCTTAATGCGATTGCCAAGTCAATCTGTATATTTAAAACATAAAAGATCTATACACTATTTATATACTAAAATCTAATTGTATTCTAAATTTTAAGCTTCTATGTCTGCTAGAAGTGCCTTAGAGTTTTGATGATCGGTCAGTCAGTGAGTGACAAAATTAAGAAACTTTGACTAGCTATAATTCTTAAAATACTAGCTCCAATTGAATGAAATTTGAAATATACCATGTTTATACAATGCCTACCCGGTTACTAAAAAATTCAGGCTTCTAGTTTTATCCATTACGAAGTTATAGGGGGTCAAAAATGGCCTGAATTGCTTCGAGAAAAGAATGGTACGGCCGTGCCGGTTTTTTGCTCGACTTGGCGGGGGCACCGCCGTGCCCCCAGATCTATGAACTACGAATGATATTTGACATTTGTACGCCCATGAGGCTGATCACAGACTAAACTTTATTTGAATTTAATTAAGACCTTTTTGTAACCTTTGTATCACAAATAAACTATTTGATTTGACTTGAACTGTAAGGAAGCTTAGAGAGTGAGCCAGGAGACCCATAGCACAGGGTAACCTAGTTTGCTAACCTAGCTAGCTCCTGTCTCTCACAACAATTAAATATGCTTAAAACTATTTATGAAATATATATATATATAACTGGAGTATGTGGGCGATATAGATGTATATTAATATAAATATTACTTCATTCAAAAAGAAGGAAGTATTTTTTTTTTAAAAGTGTGAATGTGGGTGAACCCATTTTGATGATTCTTTTTTCATCTGAAAGCTGGTGCTTTTCGTGTGAGCCCATATAAATTTAATCAAGACCTGACCAGTAGTTTTTGAGTTATCTTTAATAATTCGTATTTAATTGACTTCGAATACATTGATTCGGTCTTATTGAAGTTGGTTGTACAAAATTTTTAATTTTACCACTTGTTAATTTTATTACTTACTAGTTCGGAAAAAAACCTCAGTCCTGGAAAGAATCAGCAAAAAGTCCAATATGACTTTTATCAAAGTAATATAAAAAGTTTTATAAAAGTAGTATAAAAAAAAAGAAATATTTTACAATAAAATACCCATAATTAGTAATAAAATTCGTTAGATCTTTTTCAAACCAGTGGTAACTACATTAAAAATAGAAATTATTTTAATAAGTATTATTTAGTTATCTTTATTGAATAAAACAATTCTATTTTATTTTAGAAAGAGCTTGGATGAGATCGCCTCGTTCGAATAGATTAAGAAAGTACGGTAAAAAAGAGAATAGAATAGAATAAAATGAAACAGAATGGAATAGAGTTAAATAGAATGGATAAAAATGGAATAGAATTGAAAATAATGAAACAGAATGGCATAGAATAGAATATAATAGCACAGTATAGAATAAAACAGAATAATTTTCATTCAATAAGCGACAGTAGTCTAATGGCAGGGCGCGGACCGCGAACTCAAAAAGGTCGTGGGTTCGAATCCGCCATTCGACTACTGGTGTGAACCACTCGTAACACAAGCAATTTAAACTTATACCACGAGTGGTTAAGGGGAGTATTAGTAATGTTTAGAGCATTGTTAATATTCTTTAAAAAATATTGATTACAAAACTACTTATTAAAAGTCATTAAAGCTTTTACCACTGGTACGGAAAGAACTTCTGTCCTTGGAAGAACCAACGATAAACCCAGGGGGACTGTTTTTAAAATACTAATTTACATTATAATTTGTTGTTTAATTAAATGTAAAAATATTTATTTAAGGCATGGTAACGATCACCTTATTCCCAGGGATTATTATCAATTATGTGCTTTTAAGTAATAGAATAATCTTTATTTAACCTATTTTTACAGAAATTAAATATTGTAATAGACCTTTATATACTTTCTTCGTTTTATAAAAAATAAAACTTTATGAAAACGTACATTGTTTATTTTTACAATGTAGCTCTGGACTCTGAATTGAGTAAATGTTTGTATAAAGTTATAAGTTAAAGTTACAGCCTATATACATCCCACAGCTGGGCATAGGCCTCCCCCCATTTCTGAGATGGTTTTAGGCCAAGAAAGTGTCCGCCGCGCTGCCCTAATGCGTGTTGGCGAACTTCACCTTCACTTATCTTTGAAATATTTGTTATCTTATTTCTCAGACATGCAGGTTTCCTCACGATTTTTTCCTTCACCGCCGAGCAAGCGGTAAATCATCACTTAAAATGCAATTAACAATTTCATTGGTGCCCACGGTGATCGGACTGTACTGTGAAATTTACAGAAAGCACTAACCATCTGAGTTACCAGGGCTACTGTTTATATAGGCATTCGAAATTCTGTCATAAGGGATTACAAACTTAAATTCGTTCCATAATTAGAAAAATATATTTGTTAAATACTATTGTTATTTCACCCTAATAACTACCTGCATTTGTCTCTCATTTTTTAATTTTTCGGCTGCACAGCTTTCCGAAAATTACGACAAATCTTCTCGTCAGATATACCTTAAAATCTGAAAATTAGGTCAACTAGTGTGTGTTGCCAAACTTATGGATCTGAGACGTGGTCCTTCACTGTTGGCCATATGTGGACGCTCGAGGTCACTCAGCAAGCTATAGAGAGGGCTGTTCTCGTGTTTTCTCTGCGTGATAAACTTAGAAACGAGGATATCCGCAGTAGAACCAGTTACCGACATAGCCCAACGGATTAGTAGGCTGAAGTGGCAATGGGCCGGCCATATAGCTCGAAGAACTGCAGACCCTAGATGGAGTAACGACCTGGTAAGACATTCAGGAAATCTAGAGGAGTGGAAGCCCACGTTCAGCCGTGGACTTGTGAAGGGCTGTAATGATGATGATGATTTGTCTCTAATAATTTGACGAATGGGGTGGCTTAGGACTGTTATTTGTGGCATTCACTAAAGAAGGCCTATATTTAACAGTTGACTTGTGAAGAACTCGATTGACGATGAAGAAAGACAAATAAAGTACAAATAATACAGATCCCTTCTTAAATCTTTTTTACAAAGTCTAACTAAAAGGCTGAGAGATGAATGAAGTGAGGATTTATGGATTTGCTTGCCACTATCTATTAAAGCTTATAAATTAACACTGTAAAACTTCTGCCTCACAGGGATCCTCTTCTCCTCTTCCTGTCTTAGATTGCCTCTGAGGGGGGATTTAGCCATAATTGAGACGTTTGGCAAGCTAATTGCATACGCAGTTTTTTCTTACTTTGAGTTACGGAGATCAGGAAGATTTAGACTTTGATCACGGAGAAAAAGAGAAACAAAGACCCAAATCGGTGACAGACGAAAGCACTCGAGACTTCACTTTCACACGTGGTAGAGCCATGCTGCAGTTATATTAGTAGTATAGTTGTAGCACGAATGGGTCGGCTTGACCGGGGAAGGACCACGCTCTCACAGAATACCAGCCTCAAATAGTAGCTTAATGCTGCTGTATTTCGTATGGTGAGTGTAGAGAACCGGAGACCCTTTTTACTGAAAGCGAGGCATTCCATCTTAGTCCTCACGGGTGACAACGCATCTGCATTTTGATTCATAATCGAGGATAGATGTAGATGTCTATGGGCCACAGCAACCACTTACCATCAGGTGGACTGTGTGCTCGTTTGTCACCCTATCCTATAAAAAAAAAGAGAGAGAGAATGAGCAACACGTCGAGTGTTGCTCATTCTCAACACGAACATTTGATGGCTCAAGTATCAGACACAACTGTACGTGCGGTTCGTGAACAAGATCAAGTAAGTTACAGTCATTATATCCACTAGGAGTTATAACGAACATCCCAGTAGAGAATAGATCAAATATGTAAATTTTGTAAAGAAAAAAATTAAAGGAGAAACACCAAGTACCATTTTACATGTGGTACAGCCACGCTGCAGCTATAATATGGTTGTAGCACGAATTGGTCGGCTAGACCGAAGAAGGACGACGCTCTCACAGAATAATAGCGTAAAGTAGCAGCTTAATGCTGCTGTGTTTCGTATGGTGAGTGTAGAGATCCGGAGACCATTTCTACTGGATACGAGGCATTCCATCTCAGTCCTCAGGGGTGATAACGCATCTGTGTTTTGATTTTTAATCGAGGATAAATGTGGATGTCTATGGGCAATAGCGTCTACTTACCATCAGGTGGCCTGTGAGCTCCTTTGTCACCCTTATTCTATAAAAAACACTAACCAGACGACACTTGACAGAAGAAGAGTCTCTCCACAAGTATTTCTGCAGATTTCTTAATCAAAATAGTTTTTGCATACATTTGAATCTCATTGTAATCCACGACGAACCCAGAGTTGACGACTGCAATTACAATATTTTTTATTATATTTGATTATTATTAAAAGTAAAGTAAAATTTCAGCCCTTTGTCCCTCACGGGTGAGTTCAGGCTTTCTCTCATTCCTGAGAGGGTTATTTTTTATAAAATAAGTGTGACAAACACAGTCCACCATATTGTAAGTTTATACTGTGGTCCATAGATATCTAAATTTATCCTCCTTTAGAAATCAAATTGCAGATGTGTTGTCACCCCTGAGAAAGCTGTGTATCCAGAAAAAAAAGTATCAGGTTCCGTACGAAACACTACAGTCCATAAGAAATACGAAACACAGCAGTATTAAGCTACTAATTTACGCTGGTACTCTGTGAGAGCGTGGTTCTTCCCCGGTCGAGTCGACCCATTCGTGCTATAACTATAATATATATGTAGCATGGCTCCACCAGGTAAAATAATATGAAGCAATCCTGCTAAATTAGACTGAATAGAGGTACTTTAACTGGTAAATATATTTTTCAAAGCTAGCGAAACACTATGAGAACTACTAAAGTGAGGAAATGAGATTCTTAATCGGTATTTGAGAGGTAGGTCTGAATAGGCTGGAAAAAGGGTCCTGTATAACGTACTAAAAAGAAATTGAGCCTATAAAAAAGATTTTGGAGGGGAATGACCCAACACAATAAACACAAATGTCGTAATAAAAACAATTTTTGGTATAATAACAGTGAATTTTGTCTTTATGCCTGTTATAATTTAATTTGTGTGGGCTCACTTGTGGCCATTTGGGAAACGCAAATAAATTATTTCACATTAACAGTATAGGCTACTTTTTAATGTTTACAAACCCTATTTTAGCCTTCCTTGTTATTAATTTTTTGAATTAAAAACTTCTCTAGAATCGTTATTTGAAACTCGGTGAAAAAAGCGACACTAAAAAGAGACAAACATATACGTCTATAGGATTAAGCCTGCGAGAGAATGAAATAGAATATTTTATTAAATAAGACGTGTTTAGGCCATTAGCGTCTATTTTACGTACTACCTTGAGAGTCAATCAATTTTTATTAGACTAAATGACTTTATCTATAAAATGAAGTAGATGGCGCTAGAAAGCATTTCGGAACAATATTGTTGTATTGTTAGGTCTAAAAATAAGGATTGTAACATTTATTTGCTATAAAATTAAGCTTTTATCTTAGATTTTATGCTGCACTTGTAGTTGAAATTTATCATATTAAACAAATAATTTGCCGTGAAAGAATGGCGGTGAAAGGAAAAGGGGAGATCCCCCACCGGGCATGGTGTTCTGTCCGGGGAGTGGTCAACGTTCCGAGTGGTTTTTTTCTGAAAGTGTATGCTGTTAGCCTTGCGGTCTTCACAGATTCATCGGAATAGACTCGTGAGCTCTGCAACGATTATGCCGTCGCGTCGGCGTCTGCAGTTCCGAGGCACCACAGTGAGGCTCCTCTAGCTTAGGGTGCTCGATGTGATTCAATGGCCCCTCGAAGGAGGTACGACCTCAGCTCGAACCACTGTCGTAATGAGGGTAAACCAAGAGGTCTCTCTGGTTTCGATGGTGTTGGTGTTGTTAGCGTATGCGGCTCTTACAGCTTCATAGGACTTATCGACTGATAGTTCGGTATCTATAGATACTGTTTTTCCGTCGGAACTTTAATAGCGCGATTTAGGTTTCGATGTGTTTTTGCTTGTGGCGCGACGACCGCGCTGCCATAATTCATTTAAAGTTTTGACTCATAGAGTAAACAGAAATAGCTTGTTTGTATATACTTTACCGCGTGTGAACTGCACATTTTTTTAAACATTACACTAGAATATTTCTCGTGTATCGTAGAAGCAGTTTACATATATAAGCTGTACAAGGACAAACATCCAGAACAATTATCTGTAGGTCATAAAAATACCTGCCTGACTGAGCCTGCGGCTCTCAGCGCCATATCTTAATGCAAAGTATAATTTATATTATCGATTAGTGTCACTTGGTGAACCTCCAGCTTTATGTTTATGATTTGGATAAACACTTGCGTTTGTTTCAAATTATTAAATTTAATCTAGTGAGCCGCCGCTTTCCATGGATGGCTTCTGAATCTTGACTGCAGCGCCATCTACTGGATCCAGTTGTAAAACTGAATGGTTTAGATTTATTTAGAAAATAATTCGAGCGGTTTTGGAGTTTTAGCGAGACAAACGGACACCTATGGATTTTTATATATAGAGGTTATTAATTTACTAATTATAACAAGTAGTAAAATTAATTTTTTTGTAAAAATGACTTCAATATAAATAGAATGAGAACATTATTGAGGATAATTTATTGACTTGTTTATGTGTAGATTATTTAGTATGTATGTTTCATGAGATATTATTAAATACTATGTATTACATACTAAGTTTCTATTGGAGACATGCCAATTTGTTTATTCTTAGAATTTCGGATTTACAAAAATTAACATACCAGAATTCATCATATCAATTCATTAAATCAGCATCAACAAAAATCCTTCCAACTATATAAAAATCTCAAAATCATAATAAAAAAATAATAATAATAAACAGATAAAGAAAATTTAATTAAATAATATTATATACCATGTATATAATATTCGGATTCAACTCGGCTGGGCAGCGTTCGGGAAATTACGGCATATCTTTTCGTCAGGTATACCTCAATCTCTAAAAACTAGATTGTACAACCAGTGCGTGTTGCCAGTGATGACTTACGGATCTGAGACGTGGTCCTTCACTGCTGGCCGTATGAGGACGCTTAAGGTCGCTCAGCGAGCTATGGAGAGGGCTATGCTCGGAGTTTCTCTGCGTGATAGACTCAGAAATGAGGATATCCGCAGTAAAACCAGAGTGACCGACATAGCCCAACGGATTAGTAAGCTGAAGTGGCAATGGGCCGGCCATATAGCTCGAAGAACCGATAACCGATGGGGAAGAAAGGTTCTCGAGTGGCAGCCTCGTACCGGTAGGCGTAGTGTAGGGCGACCCCCACTAGATGGAGTGACGACCTGATAAGACATGCAGGAAGTCGATGGATGCAGGTGGCTCAGGACCGTGCTTTGTGGCATTACTTGGGGGAGGCCTATGTTCAGCAGTGGACTTGTGAAGGGCTGTAATGATGATGATGATGATGATATACCATGTCAGTTAATTATAAAAAACTACTGGTCAGATTTTGATCACATTTATAAGCGACCACACGAGAAGCATCAGCTTTTAAATAAAGAAAAACCCATCAAAATTGGTTCACCTAGAAAAAAGTTCTGAGGTAACATAAAAAAACATACAGTCGAATTGAGTTCCTCCCCTTTTTTGAAGTCGGTTAAAAACCGACCTTTTTTCGAGTCACGACATCTTCATTATTATATACTCATAAGAATAACGAACATAAGCAAAAATACCTGCAAGGAAATGGCAGTAAATTCTCTAAAAGTATTTTTTTTAATCAGCAATAACAAAAATCAATGCTAAGTCACTGCGCCATGGAGCCATCGGTTAGGGCTGTGCTAAAGGCTGTCACGCAAACTAAGTAACGATATCAAAATTACTGTAAAAAACATCACTTTCTTCTTGTTGCTAAGCGATGTGAGATTGCTGGTCTCATATTTTTGTTAATGATTGCTCGTAGTACTATCAACTGTCACGAGATTTTGGCATACTAGCTATCTTGCCAAACCTATTTTTAACCGACTCCAAAAAAGAAGGTTGTTCTCAATTCGATGTTATATTTTATGTGTGTTTTTAGATGATTTTTTTATGTGAACCGCTTTTGATGATCCTTTTTTTGAAAGCTGATGCTTCTCATGGGGTACCATATAAATTTGATCAAGATCTGAACAGTTGTTTTTGAGTTATTCTTAATAATGCGAATTTAATTGACTTCGACTACATTGATGACAACATTTTTAATTTTACCACTTGTTTTATTTTTTTATATTATTTAAACAAAGTCTAAAACTTGTTATAACCAGCATATTATATAAAAGAGTTTCCGATATATTAAGTGAAATAGAAGCATTTACAGATTTACATTTATTATTGCAAAATTTTAAAATATTTGGTTTGTTTTTTTTTTTTTTTATTTTTTGTGGACCTTTTTTCGGTGTGGCATTTTTGTTTTGTCTTCAGCAATGTTTTTTTATAGAATAAGGGTGACAAACGAGTACACTGTTCACCTGTAAGTGGATGCAGTGGCCCATAGACATCTACATTCATCATCGATTAAGAATCAAAATGCAAATGCGTTGTCACCCCTGAGGACTAAGACGAAATGCCTCGTTTCCAGTAAAAAAGTATTTCCGGATCTCTACCCTCATCATACGAAACACAGCATTATTAAGCTGCTTTTTTACGCTGGTATTCTGTAGGAGCATGGTCCTTCCCCGGTCGAGTCGACCTATTCGTGCTACAACCATAATATAGCTTAATTGAATTCGAGTTGGCTAACGAAGTTTTATATTATTGTGATATGTTATCGGACGATTAGCAATTAGCTTTATTTTACATGTTTTTTGTTCTGTTAATTATATGTCTATTTATTTTAATTTTTGAGTGCAGATATTGCACCAACCTTAAAAACTTGCGGAGTTTTTTTGCCGGTTTTTACCGAACGAACGAAATCTCATTTTAAAATTGAAGTAGAATAAAAACATGTTGTCATTCGACAAACGAAATTTTAATTTCTTACGTCGAAAAATAAAGAGATTTCATTTGATTTTTATATCATTTCATTTTTTAATAATATGTTGTATTTATATAGTATTCTCGTCTAGTTTAGAGGCATAAATAATTTTAAAAAACAAGGGTTTTCATTCAGAGTGCTTGAACTTTTAAATGAAATGAAACAACTTGTGTACAGTGATATTGCCACATTTTTTATTTTATTTTAAATAAAATTCGATGAAATTATAGGTACATGAAATATAATTTCAGAAAAATACCAATTTCGGACAACATCTTTGCATAAATGGAGCACAATTTCATGAAGAACGCAAGCTATATTGGTTTTCAAGGCGGCAATTTTTCACGTAGCCCCACAAAAAGTAGTCGAATGGTGATTTCGGTAGTTAGTTGATGTACTACTACTCGTAAGATGACAAAGCCCTCGAACTTATCATACAATCAATTCAATGTTTCCCGTGCAATACAGGAAGTGGTGCCGTACTGTTGGAACCACATGTTTGTGAAGTACATACCATCTGTCCTAGGCCACAAACAATTGTTATCATCGTCCGATATTGGTCACCATTTACAGTGAGCGCGGCTTCTTGCTCATCTGCGAAGAAATAAGGGCTAAAGATAACGCTGGACCAAAATCCATACCAAACAGTGATTTTTTCAGAGTGTAGAGGCACCTGATGGATCTTCCGTAGATTTTCACTCCAAATCCGGCAATTTTGTTTATTTTAACAAAGCCAACCGGTAATGAAATCTCATTATTGAAGATATTTTTTTTACCGAAAGCGGGGTCAGTTGCCAAATGGTCTAAAGCTCAATCAGGGAATATACAGCACTGTCTGTGGTCGTTGAGTTTTAGCTCTTGAGTTAATTGAACTTTGTACGGATAAAAACCCAAGTCAAAACACCATCAAGTTGACGTCACAGAAAGACCCGGAACATTCGCACACTGTCCCGAACGGCAACAATATTCTCCAACGATCTTGCGTTTTCTGAAGCACAGGTACTGTTTCATCGATCACCGATCCGGTTATCTCAAATTTATTCATCAATCGACGATTGTGGAGTCTGCCATATGACGCAACGACACGTGTGACGGGCTGTTTATTAGTAAGTAAGTGATAGAGCCACGCTGCAGCTATATTCTGGTTATAGAACAAATGGTTCGGCTCGACCGGGGAAGGATCACGCTCTCACAGAATACCAGCGTAAAATAGCAGCGTGATGCTGCTGTGTTTCTTATGGTGAGTATGGAGAGCCGGAGACCCTTTTTACTGATCGAGGCATTCTATCTAGTCCTCAGGGGTGACAACGCATTTGCATTTTGATTCGTAATTGAGGGTATATGTAGCTGTCTATGGGCCACAGCATCCACTTACCATCAGGTGGACTGTGTGCTCGTGTCACCCAATGCTATAAAAACACTAGGATTTTCTCCTGTATGGTGGGGGCAGTTTACACATATACATATATATATATATATAAATATTAAAAAAACAATATAAAAGGTTTGAAAACCTTTTTTCAGTCAAGTCCGAAGGAAAGAGAGTTTTTTTTTGTTTTTCTTTTTTTTTTTTTTTATTAATTTTTTTTTTTTTTTATAAGGGTGATATGATTGTAAATATTTACCAGACCCGGAACAATTATTTGTAGGCCATACAAATACTTGTTCCGTGTGGGATTCGAACCCAGCGACCCTTAGCTCTGCAACTCATTTCTATGCCACAGTGCCACGGAGCTATCAATATAAAAAACTACAATAAAAAAACTAAAAACTTAAATTATCATTACAGTCATACTACCTGCGGTATCGTGCCAAGAACGCTGGCTGAAGTTTTGTTTCTACAAATCAAATTTACGTTAAAAAAGAACTTTTGTTTTTTCAAGGTTTTGAATCTAGTTATACTAAAAAATAGATTCCTTGTAGCTAGTAATATTTGTAGTAATTGCCTCCAGTGTCTAGTGGTAGTAAACGTGGTGAGATCCAGGGTTCGAATCCCGTTTCGGGCCAAAATCAGTTTTTGGGTTTTTGTCTCATGAAATTCTCAGCAGGAGTCAGGAGTAGGAAGTTAGTGGTGTAATATCCCCATGCTCAAAAAGCACGTAAAGCCGGGGGTCCGGCGCCTGATCTTCGATCGTGTCGCTTTACCATCCCATCGGACTATGAAAATGAGGTAACTGAGTGTACTCGTGTGTTTGCGTATACACTCGGATACTTTTTAAGTGGTAGAGCCACGCTACAGCTATATTATAAGTGGTGCACAAGTGGATCGGCTCTTACAGAATATCAGCATAAAATAGCAGCTTAATGCTGCTGTGTTTCGTATGGTGAGTGTAGAGAACCGGAGACCCTTTTTACATGAAAAGAGGCATTCTATCTTAGTCCTCAAGGCTAACAACTCATCTTCATTTTGATTCGCAAACGAGGATAGAAGGAGATGTCTATGGACCACAGCAATCACTTAACATTAGGTGAACTGTGTGCTAGCTTGTCACCCTTTTCATATAAAAAGAAAAAAACAGATTATCAGCGTAAAATAGCGGCCTAATGCTGCTGTGTTTCGTACGGTGAGTGTAAAGAACCGGTGACCCTTTTTACTGTAATCGAGGCATTCCATGTTAGTCCTCAGAGGTGACAATGCATTTGCATGTGGATGTCTATGAGCCACAGTATCCACTTACCATCAGGTGGCTTGCTCGTCATTCGATGCTGTAATAGGAACTAAAACATTATAACCCTACCCCTCGCGGATGCATACTCTCCGTTGAGACTGGCCGCCATGATATAAACTCGGTCTTGAGGTAATTATTAATTGTAATAAAAATTTTAGTGATATCAAAGTCTTATTTGAGAACACAAAGCCCACTTAAAATCAAAATTATAGAGTAATGTTTGACATTTAAGTCTAATTAAAAATTTTCAAACATGTAGTGGCGGTGTCAGAATATCCGCTACCCCATATCGCCCGTGAGTGTTGCCCGAGAGCGATAGACGGGAACAACTAAGGAGATAAGAGGCTTAACTTAGGTACTGTATTATACTGAACAACTGTATATTTCATGAAATTATAAAAATAAATAATACAAAAAAAATTTTAATATTTTTTTAATAGGATGAAAAACGAGCACACAGTCCACTTGACGGTAAAAGGATGCTGTGGCTTATGTATATCAACATACATTTAATTTACTTATTTATCTATTATTGCAAGTACGTAGTAGAGCCATGCGGCAGCTATATTATGGTTGAAGCACGAATGGGTTGGCTCAACTGGAGAAGGACCACGCTCTCACAGTATACCAGCGTAAAATAGCAGCTTAATGCGGCTGCAATTGGTATGGCGAGTGTAGAGAACTGGAGACCCTTTTTACTGTAAACTAGGCATTACGTCTTAGTCCTCACGGGTGGTAACGCACCTGCATTTCGATTCTAATTCGATGATAGATGTAGATGTAGATCTTGGGCCATATTATCTACCTACTATCAGATAGAGTGTGTGCTCGTTTGTCACCCTAAAAAGGAACCTTCAATTAGGAATGGCAAAGGGCAGACTAGATGCCTTATAGCATTCTTAATTTTTTTTGTAGGATAGGGTGACAAACGAGCACACAGTCCACCTGATGGTAAGTGGTTGCTGCGGCCCATAGACATCTACATTTATCCTCGATTACAAATCAAAATGCAGATGCGTTGTCACCCCTGAGGACTAAGATGGAATGCCTCGTTTCCAAAAAGGGTCTCCGGTCTCTACACTCACCATACCAAAACATAGCAGCATTAAGCTACTATTTCACGCTGGTATTCTGTGAGAGCGTGGTCTTTCCCCGATCTAGCCGACCTATTCGTGCTACAACTATACTACTAATATAACTATAGCATGGCTCTACCACGTATAAAATATACTTTATAAATTAAGAGTCGAAATGCAGCATTAATCTACAGTTTCAAGCTAGTATTCTGTGAGAACGTGGTTTTACCTCGGTCGATTCAACTCATTCGTGCTTAGGCGCAGCGTTATACCATGTGAAACATATCGAGCTAGAGAAGTGAAGATTCTTTTTTGTGCGTAATAACAGTGTTATAACTTCCACGTTAAAACTTCTCAGTGTGAGAACTATATATAAATAGCTCTCACCCTGAGAAGTTTCAACGTAAATTATAAATTATGTTTTAATTTAGATAAGAATATACGACGTAAAACCAAAGTGCAATTTTAAAGATTTTAAAACTTCAAGTATGACACATTTAATGAAATTATTTCGCCACTTTGGTGCAGAATGACCCCTGTTTAACTTAGCTACGTGTCCCGGCAATGTAGGTCGTAGCGAGTGAGTTATAATTAGTGAAATTTATGATGCGGGCCATCCCAGGGGAGGGTGGGGCGGAGAAGAGGGGGGGGGACGGAAAGGTTCAATACACTGGAGTCACCTCGTGTTGCCAAAATTATAAGGTTGGCAACATGATCATTTAACAAAAGATTTTCTTGATTATATAATGTTGTTTAAATTCAAAAAGCGAACAGTGAAGGAAAGCCAGCAACTAGTAACATTTCAATCAAATAAGTTAAAGTTAGTGGCCGGTGTATATCCACTATCCCATTTAATCCTGAGGGAGTCGTAAGACAGAGGGAAACAAATCAAGAGATAGGCAGCAGTGTCTTACTAAAAACAACTAAAACTAAAAAACTGAGGTTGCCAATCCGCTTGCCATGCGTGGCAACCATGGCAAATATCCCTAACATGAGGCAATCTATAGGAGAGGCCTATGTTTGATGCTTTTAATAGGCCATAACAATAACGGTAAATTAATTTAAGTTCTAAATACGTCCCTGTGCTAAGCACTTTCTCTTATTTCAGATATGGTTCAAGACATTTATTTTCTCAAAAGATTTACAAATCACTTACAGAGATAATACTTATTATAAAGAAAAAAAAAACATTAAGCCGATTGGCGTAGTTAGCTAGTATTATAATAGGTCGCTAAAACTTATTTTCTAATTGATTGCTTAATAATTTATTTAGTAATAATTACACATAAGTAAATAGGGTAGTTGCAAAAGTATTCGTACCAAAGCTAAGCAGACCATCGTCACTTCGGTCAAAATTGAATGAATGTGGCGAGTTATTTGTTAAGGCCTATGACACATTAACTATTTTATTGTGTTCATCTTTTAAAACCATTACAATATGTAATACGATACTATAATTAGGTAGTGTTTCTTTATTTAGTATATTATATATTTATGTATTAATTTGTTTGTAATAATATAAGTAGTGTTGCACATACGCATAATGCAAAGTATATACAGTGTGTCCGGTCACAGACTAGCGATATTTTAGGTATTTATAATACAGCCTTTTTTAATATAAAAATACACTACACACTGAGGTCTAATCCCCTCCCTCTCTATTTGGCAGCCATTTTGTTTTTCTCTTGAGAGTCAACTCGAAATGTTTTTAGGAGGATGTCTGTCCTCCTGCGTGTATTAATGTTTCCGTTTGTGGTTTTTGCTTTACATATCTTAAGAACAAATAATTTTCAGACCGGTGTTGTTCGATGCGTAATTATGCAAATACCTTCTTATTTTGCCTTATTACAAAAAGTTACTCAAAGTTATTAAAGAACTTTTTAAACAAGATGAAACAAGTCTGTTTCAATAAGGAAGATACGAGATATAAGAAATAAAATGTAATATTATTAATTTATTTACTGTTTATTGCATCCTTAAGGGGAAATATAACCTCAAATGGCTTAGCAAGATCCTCCGTTATGCCGAAAGTATTGAAGCATTAATTTTGAAATAAATATATGGTAAAGTTGAGGATTAATGTTAGGGACTACGTTAAATGAAAACACGATCCCGATAAAAATAAGAAGCGACTGGGTTGGCGTTAAGAAACAGGCATTAATATAATAAACCTAATGAAATAAGTATCTAACGACCTATCTACTTACATTATTAGTGATTACAAACATGTCGGTACATAGCATACGACGCGCGGGGAAGTGGGGGCGAAATTAGAATTTGAGCTGACTTACTATATCCCTTTAATAAGATATTCTTTAACCTTCAACCTTGGATGTGGTGAGAATTAGCCAGTATAATACAATAAATTTTTTGAATTTATTAAAAAAATTTACCAGTTTTGATACCCTATGTATAATTATTGTTGTAATATGTTCAAAATACCATGTATTTTTATTGCTAACGCCATCTATAATGTAGTAGTGTAAACGTGTCTGTGTGTGAATGTTTATAATAATTCATGATACGAAATAAAGTGTTACTGCTAGGGTTGCTAGCTTCTTTTGAATAAATATAGTACTTTTTCCAAAAATGAAGTAAAAACATAGTACTTTTGAGAAATTCAAGAGCAAAAAAGTACAAATTTATTTTTAATCCATACAATATTTTCCATGTATATTTGTCATTGTTCTTTGCTTTGGCCATCAATGATCTAACCATCTTATCTTCTGTCTCACTTTAAAAATTATTATAGGAGTTTGAGCAATTTAGATTCATATTAAAATTAATTAACGATAAATTTTTAATCAATTTAATTAAATTTAATGGAGAAAATTCATATAACTTATTTGTTCCAGACTCCCAATCACAGTTAATACAAAAAAAGTACGATTAAATATAGTATTTTTCGTACTATATTATTTTTCCATAGTATACGGTACAATTGACTGAAATATAGTACGATACTATCTTACAGCTTTGAACGAGCAATTCTTGTATATATATATAACGGAATCTCGGAAAGCTCCAACGATGTTCGTAAAATTTAGTGTCCAGGGAGTTTTGGGGGCAATCAATCGATCTAGCTAGGATTTATTTTTAGAAAATGTCTTTTTGTCCGTGTTTTCAGGCAATGAAAATCTGCTACAATATAAGAAGGTAAATTTTGATACTGTATTTACGATCGTAATAGCTCAAGTGGATATCGAGCGGTCGCGAAATTGTAATGCCTTTGGTGTTTTTTTTTTTTTTTCAAGTTCTTCTTCTTTTGTGAGAAAATATATTATTTCGAGCACTTTTTTTAGTATTTTTTAATAATATGAAAATTTTAATTAAACTAATACTCTCCTAATACACTCATAATTTTTTATTCAAATAACCAGTTCAGTTTTTTCTATTATGTCAATAAGATCAAAAAATATTATTCATGTGTCATCAGTATGTAATTTGTATCTAAATGTAATTTCAAATAAAACCGAGCAAAGCTCGGTCATCCAGGTATACTATATTATACTCGTAAGTACGGATGGAAACCCGAGTTACTGCCGTCTTGACAGCCGAGTACGTTGGTTTAATTTAAATTGATAAATCTATAAATAACAATAATAATAACAATCTATTATACACACGTACATATAAAATATAAACATACAGTGCATATAAACCATATACATTATATTATTACAAACACATTCATATATATAACGACAGCCAACGGCACGATAGTATAGATTAACGATAGTGACGCAACAGACCTGCATCCGTAACTGCGGAAGTTCTGCACGCTTTTTGACATCCGTTTTTGCTTCTGTTTCCGCAACTTTTATAACAGAAAATCGATCGGAACTTTGATGATGGCATACCTATCCCCAAAGGTGCCGACATCAAATTGAGAATGAAATCCACGTCCTCATGAATGATGAATTCATCATTACAAATGTTAAAATCGATGTTGCACCAGTTTGTAGACGTAATCCACCTTCAGTAGTATGTGATGTAAATGTAATGCACACAAAAATCACAATCTTTTGCCGTTAGTTCGCTAATATTTATCAGGTCCTCCAAGCAGCGTCACCGGTGAGCAATTATTTAGCGGGGCTATTCTTATACCTACATGAAGAAAACTGAAACAGATTGTCGGGTGTAAAAGCGGCCAAATTACTTTTCATAAAATGTAACTTATCGCTACTTAATATTAAATGTTAATTTAATAAAAAAATATATTTGTCATAAATAGTACTTTTTACGTAGTATTTACACTTCCGCTTTTGCATCCGTTTCCGTTTCTGTTTCCGCTAAAATTTACTTTTGACTTCTGTTTATGTTTCTGCTTCCTTTATGAGATTTCCGTTGCATCAGTAGGTAAATAAAGATAGGTTGACCTAAAATATTCACGTACCAAATATTCACGACCTAATATTCTTCCTAGGTATATCAATGCGTGATTTTACATGATCAAAACGTATTTTGTTTGTAATATTTTTTAATATTTACAATTAGTAAAGGATTGGTGCCCCAATACTTCAATTAACTAGTTTATATGTATTTACTATATGAATTATAAATGAAAGATGTGTTTCAGCATTATAACTATTTAATGATTACATTACATTTTTAAGTTGTTTATATTTTTTCTTTCCTTCTGTTTTTTCTTTTGTTTAAAAGTAATAAAGTGTATAAAGTTTATTCTTTTTGGTATTTTTTTTTTCTTTATGATAGCAGATGTAGCGAGGGTTACGTGCTACGTGTTCATCATTTTATAGGTAACCACAATTACATTACATTATAAATTAAATTAAATTATAAATAAAGGAAACAGATGAATGTATAATAATAAATATACTGTTACATGAAAAAAAAAACGTGTGGCACTCGGTGACTGCCGCGGTAAAGCTATGGCATAGCATTTTTTATCAACTTATGCAATTATAATTATTTATTTATTTTATTTACGCAGTTAAGGGGAAATATAACCTCAAATGGCTTAGCAAGATCCTCCGTTATGCCGAAAGTATTGCAGCATTAATTTTGAAATAAATATATGGTAAAGTTGAGGATTAATGTTAAGGTTTATGTTAGACGAAAACACGATTCCGTAAAATTTTCTCGATAGAAAAAAAATCCAAAGTTACCTCCAAACTGTCGTTGTTGGTTTCGTTACTTTCGATACGATCAGGAAACTCGCCGATATTTTAGGTAATTTCTTTTTACAGTGAAAATAATGATATTTTAAAAAAAGTAAATAACATAAGCACTGCTTTATGGTTAGTTCAGTTAGTATGCAAAGTTTCATGATCTTATTTAAAGTATTTTATGAATAACAGCGGTTTATTGTTCAGTTTGGAGGTAACTTTGGATTTTTTTTTCTATCGAGAAAATTTTACGGAATCGTGTTTTCGTCTAACATAAACCTTAACATTAATCTTCAACTTTACCATATATTTATTTCAAAATTAATGCTGCAATACTTTCGGCATAACGGAGGATCTTGCTAAGCCATTTGAGGTTATATTTCCCCTTAAGTCTTTGATCTTAAATCAAGTTACACTTTTTGAGCGTGGTGACCGATGAGAAAACAATTTTTTCTCTTATTGAATAAATGAGAAGTTAATATCGTTTAAAATATTTTTAATATCTTACAATACATTTAGGTTATTCAGGAATTTTTATCATTGTGTTAGCAGCTAGTGTACACGCATACGTCTAGTCGCACGCACACAAACACCGTGCCGAAGTCTGCCGAGTGCCGAAGTCTGCCGAACTGAAACGACGTTAGACGATGCACGGCTTTCAACGCCACACCTCCGTGCCCGTCGGAGTGGGGAGCGTGAGGTTTTTTTCGTTACGGAATTTCTGGATTCGGTCCCCGCGCTCTAGGCCCGCGATAAAAGCTATGCAATAGCTTAAAAAGATATAATAAGGTAATAACAAATAAAGGGAATAACATATATGATAAGGGTGACAACGAGCACACAGTCCATACGAAACAGTAGCGTTGAGCCGTTATTTTACACTAGTATACTGTGAGAGCGTGTTGCTTCTGCGATCGGGCCGACTCATTCGTGCTACGACTATACTACTATTAATATAGCTGCAGCAATGGTATAATATCTGTATGATAATTGTGAATTACCGTGACACAGTCTGGTAACGCTATCGTTTATAATCAGGCTATCAAAAGTTTACTACTTAACATAGGCCTCCCCCATAGATCGCCTCATTCTCATTTAATTTTGCCATAGTTACCACGCTTGGCAAAGTGTAAAAACGTAGTTTTTTTATTAACTTCCCAGTGGGAAGTTGTTGTAATGGGTCCGATTTAGCAAATTGGAAATGTTAACATATCTCCACGTTTCAGGGTCTTTAAATGTAAGTCGTACATGTACGTACGTACGTATGTATGTATGTATGTATATTCGGATTCAATTTAGGCCTCGTGTATCTCGAGAACAAAGAGTGATATTGACATAGGACCGGTTTCATTTAACTCATAATTATGTAACTTAGACCTCATTAAATTTTGAGCAAAATCGGTCAAGTCGTGTTTTGTGCCGAATCAAAATTTTTATAAAATACCAAAACATGTTATTTTTTATTATTTCCACTTGGAAGTTAGTCGTGTGGACCTTTTGGGTCGCACATAGACCGCGTTTTATTATTTTTAATTGATCAAATATTGCAGATGGGCAAATTAAGGAAATACTTAACCGACTAGCATTTATTCGTAGATATATGGACGTGAAGGAAGTGAGAAAGGAGTGTCAGGATCGTGATGAATGATAGTTATTATTTAAATTAAATTAAAATAAATATTCAATTTAATTTAATTAAATTACGCCGGACCATGGTTTAATTATCGCCTGCACCCACGTAATCGTTAATTGCAATTTTATATGCCAATTCACCACGTGCTCGGCGGTGAAGAAATACGTGAAAAAAGAAATAAAATTGTTTCCGAAACACGAGAGGACCGCCAATATGCAAAACTGTAGCGCGATTAATTGCTCTATTACCTCAGAAATATGAGACAGGTATGTACCGAACAGTGGAACGTACGAGTGTATAATTACCAGCACGAGTCGTGAGCGCACTTTTCATTGGTCGATATGACGTTGACAACGCTGACGTTCAACGTGATTGGTTCGTCAGCCGATTCTCGTCGTCTATTGGGTTCGCACGTATCATTCGACTACCGTACACTTCAGAGCAATTTTAGTGACAACTTTTTAATTAGTTTATTTTTGTTAATTGTAGTGTTACCTCGTTGTTAATTGTTGTTTGTGTATTTCTTGTTTTTAACTGTTTTTGATATTTCTCGTTGTTAATTATCTTTTTGTTATAATTTGAGCATTTTTTTTTATAAGAATTAGGTGACAAACGAGCACACAGTCCACCTGATGGTAAGTGGTTACTATGGCCCATAGAAATCTACATCTATCCTCGATTACGAATCAAAATGTAGATGCGTTGTCACCCGTGAGGACTAAGATGGAATGCCTCGTTTCCAGTAAAAAGGGTCTCCGGTTCTCTACACTCACCATACGAAACACAGCAGCATTAAGCTACTGTTTCACGCTGGTACTCCGTGAGAGCGTGGTCCTTCCCCGGTCGAGCCGACCCATTCGTGCTACAACTATACTTTTAATATAACTGCAACATGGCTCTACCACGTAAAAAGAGTTTGGTCTAAATATGCTGAGAAGAACGAATTCGGTGTTAAATAGACAATCGCGACAAATGGTCTATTCAGTGTTTTGTTACATGAAATAATTAGGTACTGCAAAAAACACGATAGACGTTTATAAACAGACTGCTGAGGCGACTAACGTCTACGAAGCTACTTTACGGCGTATATTTAAAGGAGTTAATGACTCAGAATTTCGAAAAAAAGTTAGCAAAAATATTCAATTACGAATTGAAATAACTGTAATTTTGACCGACAGTGTACCTACGCCGGCTCAACCCCCACCATAGTTCATCTGTGCTCACTACTCATGTCGGCAACTATATACGCTTTAACATTACTTCACTAAATGTTCTAATAGTTTTCTTTCACTGCCGAGCACGTGGTAAATTAAAACTTAAAATTATAATTTGTAATTTCATTGGTGTTGTCGGGAACCAAACTTGAGTTGCGTGCATATAATGTTATTTTATTTTCTCGAAATGAATTAATTAAATCAATTAATTCTTACGTTTTGTACATAAATGTAAGGGCGAGAATTTCTGAATAATTTCAGTATTTTAATTAGTACCATTATAGCTCATGAATATTACAAAATCTTTGAACATGATCAAATGAAACATTAACTTTTTTATGGAATTGTTTTCTTAATGTTTGATGCCATAACAAATTATAGTTTTATTTGTTTTAATAGAATACGTTAGACAATGCACAGTCCACCTGATGGTAAGCGGGTGCTGTGACCCAGAGACATCTACATTTATTCTTGATTAAGAATCAAAATGCAGAATCGTTGGCAACCCTGAGGATTAATATGGAATGCCTCGTTCCCCGTAAAACGGGTTTCCGGTTCTCTACAATCACCATACGAATCACTTACGCTGGTATTTTGTTAGAGTGTGATCCTTACCCGGTCGGGCCGACCAACTTGTGCTAAAATCATAATATAGCTGCAACGTAACTCTACCACTTATTCAATCTATCACCAATTTCGTCGATAAACTTTCGTCTAGGGCATCGTTTAACTTGCCATTCCCATCTGCATCATAAATTTGCTTTGTCACTCTTTCCTTATTCATTCTTTCTACACGTCCGGATCACGGAAACACTTATTTCATAATCCTTATTTCTCATCTATCTATTTTTGCAATGTTGGTGGTATAAGCTTACTTATACAGCTTTGGAATTCATCTGAATCAGAGTTTGCGGCCGCGAGCTGATTTAAAAAGCGAAAGGCATTGACGGTGAGGATGGTTCATGATTTGGTATTGTTACCAATCATGAAGTGGCAATGGGTCAGCCACATAGCTCGAAGAACCGGTAACCGATAACCGACAGCCTCATACCGGCAGGTGAAGTGTAGAGCATCCCCTCACTAGATGGAGTGATGACCTGGTAAGACATGCAGGAAGTCGATTGATCCAGGTGGCTCAGGATCTTGCTTTGCAGCATTCTTGGGGGAGGCCTATGTTCAACAGTGCACTTGTGAAGGGCTGAAAAGATGATGATGACCATCATTATGTCGCCTCCGTGGTGGTACTTGATACTGGTGCAACGGAAGTGTCAGAAACGGAAGTCTAAAGTAAATATTAACAGAAACAGAAACTGAAGCGGATGCAGAAGCGGAAGTGTAAATACTATGTTAAAGTACAAATTATGACAAATATTTTTTTTTATTAAATTAACATATAAAATTTAGTAGCGGTAAGTTATATTTTATGAAAAGTCGTTTGGCCTCTTTTACACCGAGATATCTGTTTCGGTTTTCTTCATGTATAAGAAAAGCTTCGCTAAATAATTGCTCACTACTGGTGATGCTGCTTGGAGAGCTGATAAATCTTGGCGGACTAACTGCAAAAGATTAAGATATTTGTATGCATTTCATTATCACCACATACTACTGAAGGTGGATTAGGTACGTCTATAAAAAAGATAGTCACTCTTGTTACTGGTGCAACATCAATTTTAACATGTGTAATGATCAATTCATCATTGATGATGACGTGGACTTCATTCTCAATTTGATGTCGGCACCTTTGGGGAAAGAAATGCCATCATCAAAGTTCCGATCAAAGTTCCGTTACAAAAGTACGGAAACAGAATCAGAAACGGATGTCGAAAAGCGTGCAGAACTATCGCGGTTGCGGATGCAGAAGCAGGATATATTTTCTTTCTTTCTTTTTTTAAGAAAACTACCTCCTCTAGGATTTTCTCCTGTATGGTGGGGGCAGTTTACAAACATAAATTTCACAAGGACAAACATCCAGACCCGGAACAATTACTTGTAGGCCATACAGATACTTGTTCCGTGCGGGATCCGAACCCGCGCTTAGCGCTATAACTTATTGCTAAGCCACTGGGCCACGTAGCCGTCGAGGAGTATTAATGTCTACAATTACCGCTAAATAAATATAATATTCAAAATATTATATGATTTACAATATCATAATTACCGTGGTTGCACATGTTAGAACATAATTTTCGTTGTTTGCGTCATTATATGTGATCATTATAGCAATTAATTAACTTATTATACGAAGCTCCCAAAGTATTATTTAATTATGCTATAGAGTTTCAAACAAGCATACATGTGTGTAATTATTTAATAATAGGTTTTATAACATGAAACCTGTTAATTAATTAAACTAATAATAACTGGATATTTCACACTATAATTGCATGTATGTGCAAGGTCAAAATATACGTTTTATTAGTAATTCTATGAGATGATGACGTCTAATTTTATAGTCAACGATATAGGTATATGCACTACGCACTAGATTTGACATTCGAACATCCACTATGTTCCACTGAACTGTACTGCAATCCGTACACCTGTTATTGTGGTTTCGATATTCATGCAGTGCGGAGCGGCGCTAATAATAATTTTATAGTAAATTAGCACATATGCACAGTAAACGAAAACTTAAAAAAATTACTCGATTACAATCAAAATAAACAATTATTTATTATCACAATTTTCGCGCGTTTATATCAACTGCGCGTGTGCGGATACAGAGTAGTGCACATTTTTTGTTTGGAATAGCGTCTCTAGTGTACATAATATAACTTAATGTTTATACTCAATTTGTCATCTTTTGATGTATACTTTTAACCTCCAACGAAAACAGAGGAGTGTTATAGTTTGTAATGTTTATTTGTCTGTATGTCCGTGGCATCATAAACTATATTAATTTAGATTTTTTTGAAAGGTATCTTTATTGAGAATGTTTTCAGCTATGTTTCAGAGATGTTTGAAATTTTTAATTTAATTTATCTCCTGTAAAATACAAAAAAGCGAAAAGAACTATAAATTCATCGCATGCACTGGCGGTATAAGAATATTTACTACTCCATATTCTCTCGTGCGTCTCGTACGAGGCGAAAAAGAAAAAGAAAATAGACTTCAGATGACAATCTATACAAATCCAAGTGCTGTGATATTGGGAGAGGCCTACGTTCAGCAGTGGACTTGTGAGGGGCTGTAAAGATGATGATGATGATGACAATCAATACAGTCTACTACATTAGGGATACTAGCTATACCATAGAGGTCTATCTTAACTCTGTCTTGGTCTTTCTGTCCAATTCTCGACGTAGGGATACAATTGCTTCAGACAATCTCTTTATTAATCGACTGGATGTAGCCAAACTAGTACCATTCATATCCGCCACAGCTTAATATCTTAAAGCTATTAATAACTGATTTATGGGTGGTAAGGAATTGTTCCTGAAATAATATAAACAAGTACCTAGGTAAAGTGATTCACAAATTCTATAAATCAAAATAGGTAAGTACTTAAATTGATATACCTACAACTTACCAAGGTAGATAAATTAGCACCAAACAGGTACTTACGGCCTACCTATTCAGGCTCATTTTTCATTCAAACGTTACTGTTAGGAGAGCACTAAATTAACCTTTTATGCTTTTACCTTTATTTCGTAGATAATATGTCAAATATCTCACTTAAGAGAAAATCTATAGGGTAGGCCTATACTTAACTGTAGACTTTCGATAGGCTATAAGTAGTTACTGAATCTGGATCTTTTTTTGTCTTTAGAGAACTAACCAGTTTTTACGTTTAATTTAATGCTTAATATTTTTGTACCTTTTGCTCATTCTTTTTTTTTAAATAAAGAATAAGTGCGACAAATGAGCACCGAGTTCACCTTATGGTAAATGGATGCTGTGGCCCATAGACACCTACATCTATCCTCGATTACTAATTTAAATGCAGTAGCGTTGTCACCCTTGAAGACTAAGATGGAATGCCTAGTTTACAGTAAAAAGGGTCTCCGGTTCTATCTACTATTTTAAGCTGGTATTCTGTGAAAGCGTGGTCCTTCCCCGGTCGAGCCGACCCATTCGTGCTATAACTGTACTACGAGTATTAATATAGCTACAGCATGGCTTTACCATTTTCAATTAAAAATCAAAATGCAGATGCAAACTGAGGATCAAGATAGAATACCTTATTTCCAGTAAAACGGGTACCTGATTTTCACACTCACCATACGAAACACAGAGGCATTATGCTGCTATTTTACGCTGGTATTCTCTAAGAGCGTGGTCCTACCCTGGTTGAGAGGACCCGTCCGTGCTGCAATCAAAATGTAATTGCAGTTTGGCTCTACCACGTAAAACGTTTTGGTGGCTGCAATTAACGAATAAGTGTGAACTTATTTTTAATCTCGAAAGCCGTAATTAACTTTTTAATTAAGGCTTAACATCTTTGTACCTTTCGCTCAATCTCTACAAACATTAATGCTTGTTAATGCACCTGGACTATAAGCATTGCGATCTAAGTATGACGTTGCCGACGTCGCTTGAAGAATAAAGGAAATTATGCATTCAGGTCGGTAGCTTAAAGTTCAAAGCTTCTTGAGCGTCCTACGAAGCAACGCCTTTCAGACATCTTACCTTGTCACTTTGTCTAGCTGAATTTGTTCAGTCTTTTAGCCTTTTGTGAGAATGTAAGCAGAATTTCAAACTCAATTTGGTTCACTCCAATCTCGCAGAATGCATTACTTTCTCCTTTAGCTCGAAAACTAACAGAATTGGGTATTTTCATTTGCTAAATTACGTTCCGTGATGAAGAAAGCTCTAACATTCTATTAACGTGGTAGAGACACAATCAGCTATACTATGGTTACGCGACTAGATCGGATCGACAGAGGAAGGACCACGCTCTCACAGAATACCAGCGTAAAGTAGTAGCTTAAAGCTGTTGTGTTTCGTATGGTTCCATCTTAGTCCTCACGGGTGACAACGCATCTGCATTTTGATTCTTAATCGAGGTTAAATGTAGATGTCTATGGGCCACAGCAACCACTTACCATCAGGAGGTATGAAGCACTCGTGCTACAACTATACTACTAATATATCTGTAGCATGTACCACGTATAAACGTTTATATAGTTATGTATGTTTAAAAGCATTACTCGTACAGTGTCGAAGTCAACGCTTCCAGAGAGGCCATTCTTGTCACCATAAATAATAGAACAGTAAAGCCAGCTCAAAAAACTCGTTATAAAACGTAACGACCGCTATGAAGCTATCTTCATATATTTACCTGTCTTATAATGCGTGCCGTAAAACTTTATATGGGTTATGTTCGGATGGCCCGCACTTTAATATGTCCTGTTGATTTAAGGGCTCCAATTTTTACAGGTTTGCAAAAACGCTCGAAAGTCGATGGGTATATTTTAACTGCACGTTTAATATGGCACCGATATCTAATGTAAGCCGCTATGCCATAATAATAATGTCCTTCGGACTTAATTTCGATCACTAGACCAGTCATCTGTGCAAGCACAGGTGCACTCTCTATTCCCTAACTCTCATAGTACGATGGAAAGTCAATCCAACACGACTGCAGAGAGATCAGGCGCAGAACCAACGGCTTTAGGTGCTTTTGGAGGCACGGGGGTGCGACACAGGCAACTTCCGCTATATTTTACGTGGTAGAACCATGCTGCAGATATATTAGTAGTATAATAGTTGTATCATGAATGGATCGGCTCGATTGGGGCAGGACCACAGAATACCAGCGTAAAACGAAGTACACGAAGTGATCGTATTAACTGGATTCCCTCGCGTACTGTACTTTCTGCAGGAACGCATAGAACACGAATTCAAAAAAAAAAAACGAAAATATTCTTTCAATCTTTTTTTTGTTACTAGAATTTTCTCGTGTATCGTGGAGGCAATTTATAAACACAAATTGTACAAGGACAAACATCCAGACCCGGAACAATTGTTTCTAGGTCGTATAAATACTTGCTCCGTGCGGGATTCTGTAGCTCGCAGCTCGAAGCGACACAACTCGATGCTTTTTTTAGCAGAAAGCTTTGTGCGTATAACCACTTACAAGTTTTATCGTAATCGGATGATTGGTGTAGAAAGCACATTCAGCACAAATAAAGATGCTGCGATTATATTTCATAATAATAATAATTTTTATTGACATAATATGAGGTTACAAAAATATTCTATGAAGCCTCTGAATCCTAAACTAAGTAAGTTAAGTTAAAATACAACCGTAATTCATTAAATTGGCTGTATAAGCCGTTGAAGCTCAGGGGCTAAGTGCTCGCTGTAAATTTCATCGTACGTGAGCAACTTGGGTTCGATCTACGTCGGCACCAATGAAATTGTTTGTTGTATGTAATTTTAAGTTGATATATTTTATTTAATTACAATATTTACAATTAATATTCATTACATACAATAAAAAAGAAACTAAGGTAGGAAAACTAAAACTAAAAAGTTAAATTGTCAAAAAGACCTGCTCCCGTGGTATCGTGCCAAGAACGCTGGCTGCGATTCCTCGCTGAATAGCTATAGATACTTAGCCTCTGAGCGAGAAAAGAACCAGCCCTCTTATCACCAGCAGCGACGACCAGTCGTGTATACATTTTTTTTAGGAACTTCACTGTACATAGACCCCACTGACCGACTGTCTCTACAGCTAATGGCACAAATATGTAGTCATTTCTCAAAGATTCATATTTGCGCCATTAACTTAATTCAGCTGCCTCTGATGCCGCCCCGGTTCTAAAAGAGGTACCCTTGATATGAGAGGCTGCCAGTGTCAACGCAAGTAGCATCCCACACTAGGACTTTACTTTATTTTGGTCTCCCAAGGGACCAGAATCATACCGTCGGGTCTCTTGCCATCGTCTCTATATTGCAAGGCTCTAAAACCGACTTTTATGGAAACATGAGCCGGGTGATTTCGTTCAAAGAACTGTGACGGGAAAGCCTACCTGCATTTTTCTTACATTTCAAGTGTTGATCTACCACTTGCCGGTGAAGGAAAACATCGTAAGGTAACATGCATGTCTGAGAAATAAGAAAAAAAAATTATTTTGGAGAAAAGTTCGCCAACACGTATTGGGATAGCGTGTAAGACATTTCCTCGCCCTAAAACCCTCTCAGAAATGAAAGGAGGTCTGTGCCCAGCAGTGGGATGTATATAGGCTGTATCTTTAGCTTTAACTTTGGCAGTATGAACGTAAACATACCACAGACATATATGCGTTTGACATTGGCTGTGTGAACGTAAACAATTTATGTTTTTATTTTTATTGAATGCATTTAACTCTGAATATCAGCGTGAAATAGCAGATCAATGTCGCTGTGATCTGTATGGTGAGTGTAGAGCACCGGATATACTTTTTATTAGAAACGAGGAATTCCATCTTATTCCTCGGGGTTGGCAACGCATGTGCATTTTGATTCTCAATTGAGGATAAATTTATATGTCTACGGGCCACAGCATTTGCTTAACATCAGGTGGAGTGTGTGCTCGCTAGTCATATCTAAAATTAGCTTTGTGCACTCCTCCATATAAATCGTAACTATGCCAAAATTCCACACCCCTACGTGCGCGTTGTTTGTTTAAAAAAAGGTGTACAAAGTTTTTAATTAATATAAACGGAACGTGCTATATGTTCCTTTTTTATAGAATAGGGTAGCAAACGAGCACACAGTCCACTTGATGGTAAGTGGTTACTGTGGTCCATAGACATCTACATCTATCTTCGATTAATAATCAAAATGCAGATGCGTTGTCACCCATGAGGACTAAGATGGAATGCCTCGTTTCTAGTAAAATCGGTCTCCGGTTCTCTACACTCACCATACGAAACACAGCGGCGTTAAGCTACTATTTTACGCTGGTATTCTGTGAGAGCGTGTCCTTCCCCGGTCAAGCCGACCCATGCGTGCTACAATTATACTACTAATGGAACTGCATCATGGCTCTACCACGTGTAAAATCTTCCTCTGATAACATTTTGCATTCCACTGAGAAATTACTTAAAGGACCTAATCTAAGAAATGGTCATAGAAGTTGTAATCAAACAAGTCCTAAAAAGATGGATAGACTATAAAAAGAACGTGAGATTCGTTAATTGGACCTAATGCCCTTGGTGGACGGTACAAGTTACAGCGGGCGAAATAAAAATAATAGTCGGATAAGCTAAATTAAAAAAGAAAAATTGTTTGTTTTTAAATATGTTTGATAGGTTTCGTAAGAAGTAAATTTGATTAGTTAATCCGTTAAAAATATTATCCTATACCTTTAAACGAGCAATTCTTGTATATATATATATATATATATATATATATATATATATATATATATATATATATATATATATATATATATATATAAATCGGAATCTCGGAAACGGCTCCAACGATTTTCATAAAATTTTGTGTGCAGGGAGTTTCGGGGGCAATAAATCGATCTAGCAAGGATTTATTTTTAGAAAATGTCCTTTTGTCCGTGTTTTTAGGCAATGAAAAACTGCTACAATATCGTTAGAATAAGAAGGTAAATTTTGACAGTTTATTAATGATTACAAATAGCTTAATTGGTATATTGGGCGGTCACAAAATCTTAATACCATGATTTGAGTCCAGACTGATCGATCGACTTATTTAATTTTTTTTCAAGTTCCTTTCTTTTTTTGAGAAAATCTATTATTTCGAGCCCTTTATTCAGTATTTTTTTAAAAACACGAAAATTTAAATTAAACTAATTGCACTCATGATTTTTTATTCAAATAATCAGTTCAGTTTTTTCTATTATGTCGCTAAGATCAAAAAATATTATTCGTATTTCATCAGTATGTAATTTATGTCTAAATATAATTTGCAAAACACACGAATTAAAAAAAAAACCGAGCGAAAAATACCGAGCAAAGCTCGGTCAACCGGATACTATATATATAGTCATCCGGTTAATATGGTCACTTTCTTGTAACTCAAAAACTACAGCCTTGTTTGCGTAGATGGCTTTGTGATACGATAGCTCTTCATGAGTCAGTTAAATAATAAAGGATAGAAAATTAATTTTTCTAATTTTAAATATAAAGTGTTTATAAAAGAAAAAGAAAATTTATAAAAGTCTTTATTTCTAAATTTATTTTTTTAATTTTAATTTATTTTTTAATATATTTATTTTAAACAATTTTTACGTTTTCCACAAAAGGCAAAACATGTGGTTACAACTATTGACTCTGTATCCATCTGTCTGTACTCTGTACCCATGTTTTAGCGAAATAAATGATTTGATTTGATTTGATTTGAAGGGCGCTACTTTCTTGACGCCATTTTGACTGTTGATATTATTGTAAATATTTTAATCGATTTTGGTATAGTGTAGTGCTTTTAAAAGTGTAGATTTTTAAAAGTTTTCCTAATTAATAATAAATAATTTATTACTTCGCAACCTTCCACTAACTAATTGCAATGATGTGTCTTACCTGGATTGAAGAGCACCTCCCGCCCTCCCTCAGGCTCTACGGCGACTGACCGCTAAGTGACTGAGTTACTTACCGCTAAGTTACTTAGCGGTCAGTCGCCGTAGAGTCTATATTACCTGAGGAGGCCTCGTGTAGAGGCGAAACAGGTGTCGTATTATCGTCGATGGTGTTTCTTACCTGGAATAGTGGTGTTGGAAGTAGTGGTGCCGGAAGTAGTGGTGTTGGGAGTAGTGGTGCTGGGACTAGTGGTGACGGAGTTAATGCACGCAATTGAGGGAGGGCGGGAGTTGCTCTTCAATCCAGGTAAGACACATCATTGTAATCAGTTAGCGGAAGGTTGCGAAGTAATAAATTATTTATTATAATGGATTTCCGCAAAGTAACGCCTGATTCTATCAATTATGTTTTCCTAATTATTTCCAAAGCGTTTTTGCTATTTTTTCTTAATATATTAGTTATAGTATATGACTTTGTGTTAATGTCTCTGACTTCTTCCTAGTTTTGGTTTTACAGGGCGACAAAGCTTAAATAGATATTACGCTCCAGTATCTTACTAGCAATGCTCTTCTAATCTTAACTTCTAATCTTAACATTAATTTTTGACGACGTGGTAGAGCCACGCTACAGGTTCATTAGAAGAAGGAAATATCCAACTAGTGGGCGCAACTAAAAAAGTTTTACTTTTGCAATGATGTTGATAGTATTTTTACGTGGTAGATCCAAGCTGCAGCTATATTACGGTTGTAGCATTCATGGGACAACTCGACCGGGGAAGGACCACGCTCTCACAGAATACCAGCCAGCAGGTTAATACTGCTGTGTTTCGTATGGTGAGTGTAGAGATCTGGAGACCATTTTTACTGGAAACGAGGCATTCCATCTTAGTCCTCAGAAGTGACAACGCATCTGTATTTTGATTCTTAATCGAGGATAAATGTAGATGTCTATGGGCCTCATCATCTACTTACCATCAGATGGACTGTGTGCTTGTATATCACCTTTATACTATAAAAAATACGTGTGGCACTCGGTGACTGCCGCGGTAAAGCTATTGCATA
This sequence comes from Parnassius apollo, assembly GCA_907164705.1. Taxonomy (NCBI): domain Eukaryota; kingdom Metazoa; phylum Arthropoda; class Insecta; order Lepidoptera; family Papilionidae; genus Parnassius; species Parnassius apollo. The sequence goes on along the minus strand of CAJQZP010000103.1, from coordinate 316,089 downwards.
GCATTTTTTATCAACTTATGCAATTATAATTATTTATTTATTTTATTTATGCAGTATTGAGTCCTTGATATTAAATCAAGTTACACTTTTTGAGCGTGGTGACCGATAAGAAAACAATTTTTTTCTCTTATTGAATAAATGAGAAGTTAATATTGTTTAAAATATTTTTAATATCTTACAATACATGTAGGTTATTCAGGAATTTTTATCATTGAGTTAGCAGCTAGTGTACACGCATACGTCTAGTCGCACGCACACAAACACCGTGCCGAAGTCTGCCGAGTGCCGAAGTCTGCCGAACTGAAACGACGTTAGACGATGCACGGCTTTCAACGCCACACCTCCGTGCCTGTCGGAGTGGGGAGCGTGAGGTTTTTTCGTTACGGAATTTCTGGATTCGGTCCCCGCGCTCAAGGCCCGCGATAGAAGCTATGCAATAGCTTAAAAAAACTTTGTTCATCATTACAGCTTGTCATAAGCACCCTGCTAAACATAGGCCTTCCCCAACTTCCTTATATAGATCTCCACTATGGCACGTTTGGCAGTCAGGTTGGATGCTACTGCCCATTTCCAGTTTCAATCCCCACTGTGGCCTCTTACGATTCCCACGCTGTGATATGATATGGATAGAATATCCACTATTCTTATGCCGCCCCTACTCGATTCAATGGGTGCGTTTGGCAGAAAAAAGCGCTAGCAAGCGCTTGTAAGCAAAATGGCGATAGTAAGCGGTAAGCGCTGTCAAATCGTAAGTAGCTATTTTCCTCCAGGACACGATGTTAGTTTTAACAGGGGAACCTAACGTAATTTAAATATATGTTTGTAAAGTATTCATATCAAAAAAAAATTTAATAACATGTATAACATGTTTATTCATGCCATTACATTACTTAAAACTAATATTGCTCAAAACAACTTATAAACTCTACTTCAAAACAAACAAATTAATTAAGCAAAATGGCGGATTGTGTCAGCGCTACTGAAGTAGCAATCGCGTCCTGGCCGAAAACTATTTTAGCGCTTGTAAGCGCTTGCTAGCGCTTTTTCCTGCCAAACGCACCCATTATTTGTAAAAGTTATTATGACATAACGTTTGCAAATAATTTGGATATCAAATTCACTTTTATAGCAAAACGAACTAAAATGACTTTTCATTCATCATCATCAGTACAGCCCCTTCACAAGTCCACTGCTGAACATAGGCCTCCCCCAAGTAATGCCACAAAGCACGGTCCTGAGCCACCTGCATCCATCGACTTCCTGCATGTCTTACCGGGTCGACACTACTACTATTACTACACCATCTACTGAAATTTACAGCATGCACAAATCATATTTAATTAACTCCATTTTTAATTGGCACAGAAACATGTTCCGTTCAAAATTCGTGCTATGTTTTTGTTATTTTTCTTCGTGGTCTGTTTAGAGTTTTGGCATTTAATTTTAGGGCACACGAATACTTCCGCATTGCTTTCCCTAAGCATAGCGAAGTAATGAATTCGAATACAAACACTTAGGATTATTATGGGGTGTTGTTTGGTCCGCATTTACCAGTCAATTCTCAATTTGTTTGTCGTGAATTTGATTTTTTTAATTATTTTTTTTTTATAATTCGTGTTTGTTATCAGAAAGATTTGATATAAAAAAAACTAAAAAAACACGTTATTTTGTCCTCTACGCGTGTATTGAAAGTATACAATGATAGCACGCATTCATAGTGTTCTTACACTCTATGTTTTCAGAAAGCGTAGCAAATAAAATTTTCCGAAAAAACACACGATTTCTGCGTTCTTGTTACGTATACTCTCTAAGGCTGAATCAGTAAATTAGTTAAGAGATTATACAAGGCTAGAACCGACATGTTCTTAGATTGTATACACTATAGGAAGTAAACGCGTAACAATTATTAGTAAAGTATACAAGCACAGAAATTTACTAAGTAAATGTCATTATATTAAAATACAAGCAACAATTAGTTTTAAACTAATCCTTTAGTTATTACGTTATGGCAATTTAAAGGTTAAACTATTAAAATAATGAAGCCCTTTATGAGAGACAAAAATATTTTTATTATAAAAGTAGTATTTTTTATAATAAAGGCACTTAAATCTTACTTATCTTCATAAAATGTCTAATTACTTTCAACAATAAATACAATTTATTGTCAATTTGACACATACTTTTTTTTCACGGCATTCATTGTCATAATTAAATATAATTATGTGTACTTTATACGTGTCATAGGATAATAATAAGATAAATCGAATTTTCGGAAAAAATCGATGGTGATCGCGAAGACATGGCTAATTAGATGATTGGTCGAATCGACAGATTTTTCGACAGATTCTACAACTGAATCAGCACGCCCCGACTCCACATAGTCTTGTCTGCTCTACTCCTAGAGTGTTTTTGTAAATCTGTAAGCGTGGAGGGAGAGCAGACCCCGCCCGCGCGTCAGGGGTAATATTAGTCAATATATGTTATATAATCTACATATTACATTTTCTTTTTTATCACGGAATTTTCAGGCGAACAGGAAGTATTTATAAGTTTAATTTTAACATTAGTGTTATTTTGTATAACATATAAATACTATCTTCACACATTAATAACATACACATTATCGCGGTTATGCTCGGTGTACGTTTGTAACTAGTGCAGTATGTTTTCGCTCAAAGTTTAAACGAAACTTATCGGAAAGTATACGCGATAAAAGCGTAATAACCATTTATAAAAATTAGTAAAGTTACAACCTAAATACGTCCCACTGCTGGGCACAGGCGTCCCCTCATTTCTGAGAGGGTTTTAGGGCAAGGAAATAACCGCCGCGCTGCCCATTGCGTGTTGGCGAACTTCACATGTCTTCGAAATATATTTTTTTCTTATTCCTCAGACATGCAGGTTTTCTCATGATGTTTTCCTTCACCGCCAAGCACGTGGTAAATAAGCACTTAAACCCGGGTTACTCGCTCTCTGTTATATTTACAGCGAGCGTTAACCATCTGAGCTACCACGGCTTTAATAACCATGTATAGTTTCTAAAAACAGTTATGCTCATAACAAATTGAAACTATACGCGATCAGTCCCGACCTGAGCATACTGTTATTGTATACTTTCAACATACTCGTCCTCTACAAAGCGTGGCAATTATGGTCAAGTCAAGTAAGTACATTTGTAACCTAACTTTTATAAAAAAAAAACAAGGCTCGCAAAGAATACCAGCGTTAAATAGCAGCATACTGCTGTATTTCACTTGATGAGTGACGAATAGTTGCGTCAGATCACATCGTATTCTGATTCTCAATCGAAGATGGATATACGAGAGATATGTCTATGGGACACAGCATCATTTACTAACAGATGGACTGTGTGCTCGTTTGTCACTCATAATCTATAAAAAAACCGCAATGTACTACAAAGTTACTTTTAGTCTGTACTACAAAGTTAGTTTTAGTTTGTCTGTTCGTTTAATCATTTTGATATCAACAAAGAAAAAGCCTGTTGCACTGCGATTATATAACTATGTTGGGAATCGCTTGCCGGTGGAAATCACTCAGCAACTATGTTTTTTTTATTATGATAATATTTTGTAATGGAAAATAAGATATTAATCCATAAAGACGTTGCCTTATAATTGATACTGATTTAATTATATAATGCAACGGAATCTGACTTCTAAACATTAATAATGCCATCCATAATTCCCATCAGAGTTTTGTTATCTTTATTATTGTAAAAAATCGTAAGTAAACTAAAAGTCGATAAAAATAAAATAATTTGAAAGTATGGAGTTTCTCTGCGTGATAGACTCAGAAATGAGCATATCCGCAGTAAAACCAGAGTGACCTACATAGCCCGACGGATTAGTAAGCTGAAGTGGCAATGGGCCGGCCATATAGCTCGAAGAACCGATAACCGATGGGAAAGAAAGGTTCTCGAGTGGCAGCCTCGTACCGGTAGACGAAGTGTAGGTCGACCCCCACTAGAACTCCCACTGGAGTGACGACCTGGTAAGATATGCAGGAAGTCGATGGATGCAGGTGGCTCAGGATCGTGCTTTGTGGCATTACTTGGGGGAGGCCTATGTTCAGCAGTGGACTTATGACGGGCTGTAATGATGATGACGATGATGATATTGATGATGATGGAAAATTAAACTAACAATCTTGATGTATCGCGAAGAAATTGAAGAAAAAACTACAAAAATTAGTTGGCAACGAATTAAACACGAAAAAAGTAAGTTTGTAAAATAAAATACCTGCACATAATAAGTACGTGGTAGAGCCATGCTATTTTATGGTCGGATCTACCTGGTAATGTACTCTATCACACTCTCTCACAGAATACCAGCGTGAATGCTACTGTGTTTCGTATGGTGAATATAAAGAACCGTAGGCCCTTTTTAACTGTAAACGAGGCATTCCGTCTTAGTTCTCAGGGGTGACAACGCATCTGCATTTTGATTCTTGATTGAGGATAGATGTAGATGTCTATGGGCCACAGCATCCACTTACCATCGGTGGGCTGTGTGCTCGTTTCTCACACACATTCTATAAAAAAAAACCTTTGTTAATGACATACAAAGGTTTTTTTTTATAGAATATACCATATGCGTTCTTAATAATTGGTTATGCTCCCTACTGCTAGATATGTGTAATCATTTTCTTATTTATGATTTTAGTTACATATTTTAAAGAGAAAGTTAAAGCCTATATACATCCCACTGCTGGGCACGGGCCTCCTTTCACTTATAAGAGGGTCTTAGGGCAATAAAATGTTTGCTGCTCCCTTCCAATGCGTGTTGGCTAACTTCGCCGGTTTTCTAAATTTTTCTTATTCTTTAAATATGCAGGTTTTCTTATGATGTTTTTCTCACTGCCAAGCACGTAGTGAATCAGCACTTAAAATTGCAGAGCAATTTCATTGGTGTCGGCGGGCATCGAACTTATGTTGCTAGCGTACAGTGAAATTTACAGCAAGCGCGTAACCCCTGAGCTACCACGGCGCTTAGTTACACAATATATTGACATAATTTCTCATTTTGTAGTTTGGATGTACGAATAAAGTGAACAGAAATAGAAACAGAATCTTTTTTATTCAATATAGATTATAAATAATACTTATAGAAAGTTACTTTTTTTTAATTTACCACTGGTTCGGAAAAACACACGCGGGATTTAAAAAAAAACAGCTTACAATCATGTATGTTACAATTAACAACAAATAACAAATCAGAAATAGCTTGGTAGCGATCACCCTTTCCAGGGTTAATATTATCATCCATAAATGTCTTAGGATTATAATAACCTTTTTTATACAAACTTAGTTTAAGACAGTGTTTGAACTTTTTGCAAGTCAAATTTTGTATATATTTTGGGACTTTGTTGTAAAGCGTGTACATCGCCACAAGAATGAATTACTGACCCTAAAGAACTGACTGACAAATTATACCAAAATTGAGTTTGCATAAAGCAATCCGAGAAAGCTATGTACTTGTAAACTTCGAATTAATATTAAAGAGTAAAAATGTGTTCATGTTTTTTGTAATAATGTCATTTTTGTTAAGGTAATGTTTCATAGCTGCTAGACTTTGTTTCTTCCCAGAAATATATCTGATAGATAGTACAATCATACCGCCGCTCTACCGCCAATAGCAGTTTTGGCATTGCTATGTGCTGAAGTTTGTACAGAGCCAGTATTGTAGCAGAATGTAAGCACTTCATCTTAGTCTGTGACAACGAATCTGTAGCGTTCTTTATTTGAAATTAGCTGCAGTTAAAAGACTTCAATAGGCTATAAGTTCGTTTGTCTATGAATGAATCTTGTTTAATAATAAAGTAGAGGTGATAAAGGAACACATTTTTTTTATAGGATAGGGTGACAAACGACAAATGACAGTCCACCTGATGGTAAGTGGTTGCTGTGGCCTATAGGTATCTAAATATACCCTCGATTACTGATCAAAATGCAGATGCGTTGTCACCCGTGAGGACTAAGATGGAATGCCTCGTTTACAGTAAAAAGGGTCTCCGGTTCTCTACACTCACCATACTAAACACAGCAACGTTAAGCTACATTGTCAACTTAATAGTAAGTTTATGGAGTGCGTTGCCACCCCTGAGCACTTAGATGGAATGCCTCGTCACCAGTAAAAATAGTCTCCGATATGCTACTACATTACTCTAGTATTCTCCGCGAGCGTGGTCTTTTCGCAATCAACCTGAACTATTCATCTGCAACCATAATGCGTGGCATCGCACCTTTATTTTATAAAAATTCAAAGCCAAAATAAATTTATTTCCACATTTTGGATGTTCTCTTATAGAACAAGTAAGGAATACACTGACCACCTGAAGATCAGTTAATGCTGTGGAATCAATCGTCGAGTAAAAATTCAAATGTAGGCGTGTTGTCACCCCTGAAGACCAAGATGGAATGCCTCGTTTCCAGTATAAAATTCCTTATGTGGTAGAGTCAAGCTGTAGTTATATTATGGTTGTAGCACGAATGGGTCGGCTCGACCGGGGTAGGATCACGCTCTTACAGAATACCAGCATAAAATAGCAGCTTAAAACTGCTGTGTTTCGTATGATGAGAGTAGAGATCCGGAGACCCTTTTTAACTGGGAACGATGCATTCCACCTCATTCCAGGTGACAACGCATACGTATTTATATTCGATAGATATAGTTCTCTATTTTGCGCCCTCCTTTCTGCCAAGGAGGGTCGCGTTCGTATACGGCTTAGAGATCTCTAGTCAGATCGTTAAGCCAATTCCTAAAAGGCGGTGTTTAGTGGGTAAAAGTCTCCACATAACCACGCAGCCGGCTGCGTGGTATGCTATGAGCATTCACCGCCTCCCGGCGCTATTTGCTTCGGGCGCAAAAAAAAAAAAGATCTCTATTAACCATATTATCCACTTACCATCAGATCGACTGTGTGCTTATACTATAAAAAAGGTTCTCTGGTTTGTACTCACTTATGTGGACTTTGGTTCCGTTATCATGTATGTAAAGTAATTAATACACATGATCGAGCGAGCCAACCTATTCGTACTACAGCCATAATGTATTGCATAAAAATTCAAAATCAACATAATTTATCATCCATATTTTGATTGTCCCTGAATCTTTAATTTTATATTCTCATTTACATTTTATGATATCCTTACTTGTTTGTAATTTTACTGTCTGATTTATTGTAACAGTTAAATTATGTACACAAGCGGCGAAATTGGGAAAAGATTCTCCATTTTACGAGAATATGTCGACGTCCTAGCAAATTATATTCATGAAGCTTCTAGTTATCGTGCGTGAATTTCAAACGATGCTGTGACTTAATTTTATTTTGAACTGTTTTATTAGTTTAATTCTGAATGGAGTACAAATGAATAAAGTTTAACAGAATGATACACAGTTTCAAAAACATAAACAACACACATTGATCATGGACTGTGATGATCACAATTTTTTTTAGCACACAATCCACCCGACTATAAGTGGATGCTGTGGTCCATAGACACCTACATCTATCCTCGATTACGAATAAAAATGCAAATGCGTTATCACCCGTGAGGCCTAAGATGGAATGCCTCGTTTCCAGTAAAAAGGGTCTCCGATTCTCTACACTAACCACACGAAAGATCGCAGCGTTAAGCTGTTATTTTACGCTGGTATTCTGTGAGAGCGTGGTCCTACCCCGGTCGAGCCGACCCATTCGTGCTTCAATTATACCAGTAATATAAATGCATATTTTATCCTGATAATCCTGGTCAGGATACTGAGATAGAACTATTATATTATGGTATTGTTATTGGTCCTGGATACGAGTGCAAATTTTCGAATCAATCTGCCGTCTTCAAGTTTTACGAGTATACGTGAAGCTTACTAAAGCTTTTCAAAAACTTGGTTTTTATCCGTTTTAGTTTCCAGAGTAATCCGTAAAGAGAGGTTAAGATGTTTCTGAGGAACTATCAGTAAACAGCGCTGTTGTTAAACAGCATAAGCTGAGTGAGGTCTGTTTGTCAATACGCAACAAAACATATGAGGAACGTATATTAAGTCTGATGTATATTTGTATGGCCGTGTAGTGGCGTTTAAGAACATCCACTACCCCATATCTTCCCGTGGGTGTCGTAAGAGGCGACAGAGGGACAGGCAGGAGATGGGCAGCAGCATCTTCCTGATAACAGCAACTGTACGACAAAAAAAAAAACTGCGGTTGCCAACCCGCTCGCCAAGCGTGGCAACTATGGCAATATACCCCCCATGAACAATTACACAAATAGACGGCCCCAGTCCCCGGCGGCCCCGCTATTCCTGGCTACGGTGGCGACCATGGTAACGGCGGGGCAGGGGGTGCTAAGAATCTCCGGTGGAGGTTCGGTTGCCACCTACGACGACTCGACCTGGCAATATTTAACGCACGCACCCTGAGCTGGAGCTGGAAGAAGAGATAGACAAGTTGCGCTGGAATATTATAGGATTATCCGAGGTCCGAAGAGAGGGGGAGGACACGGTGATTCTCGAGTCCGGCAACTTGTTCTATCACCGGGAGGGCGACCATCTGTCCCAAGGAGGTGTCGGATTTATCGTCCAAAGTCTCTCGTCAACAACGTTGTAAAGATTGGGAGTGTGTCGACGAGGGTCGCGTACCTGATACACAGAATCATCAAACGGTATTCGCTGAAGGTCATACAGGTTTACGCATCAACCTCGGCACATCCCGATGAGGAGGTGGTGGAAGTGTATGAGGATATTTCCAAAGCCATGCATTCCTCCAAAACCCACTACACGGTGTTGATGGGAGACTTCAACGCAAAACTAGGCACAAGAGAAAACGGTGAGCTGAAGTTAGGGAAATTTGGAGTAGGGCAACGGAACCGAAGGGGCCAGCAGCTGGCCGACTTTATGGAGAAAAAGGGACTCTTAATGATGAACTCCTTCTTCCAGAAGCAGCCCCACAGGAAGTGGACCTGTTCGAGCCTCGACCGTTCGACAAAAAATGAGATTGACTTCATTATGATGACCAGACGCCAACTGTTCAGTAATGTCTCAGTGATCGCAAGGGTGAAAACTGGCAGCGATTACCGAATGGTTAGAGGCACACTGAACCTAAACGTTAAGTTGGAGAGGTCTCGTCTAATGAAATCAACGCTCCGTCCCCCTTGTGCTCTAATCCAGAATCCCGACACTTTTCAGCTCGAGTTACGTAACCGCTTTCAGTGTCTACAAGATTGCAATGCAGTGGACGATATGAATGACAAGCTCGTGGAAACTGTCCATGCGGTCGGAGCTAAGTTCTGCAAGAACCGCCGTAGAAGAACACAAAAACTCTCCGATTACACTCTTAATCTCATGGCTGTTAGACGGGAGATGAGGCTGCAATCGTCAACAGATTTGACAGCATACAAGGCAACTGAACAGACAGATCTCCAAATGCATGCGGCGAGACTTACGCAACTTCCATACTGCTCGTATTAAAGAAGCGATCGAGCGGAACTAGGGCTCCAAAGTCTTTGCCAGAGATCTGTCTGCCAGAAAGAGCCAACTGTCAAGGCTGAAGACTGAGTGTGGCAGCACCGTTTCCGGGACACCTGAGATTTTGAGTGAGATTGAGAGGTTCTATGGGTCACGCAAGTGTGAGTAACGATCCAAGAGCAAGTCTTATCCGACACTATTCCGATGATATCCCGGACGTCAGTCTAAGCGAGATTAGAATGGCTCTCCAGCACCTTAAAAAAGGACAGGGCCCCAGGCGAGGATGGAATTACAGCGGAGCTTCTGAAAGCGGGTGGAACACCGGTACTTGAAGTCCTTCAGAAGCTCTTCAATTCCGTCCTACATGGTGGCACTACTCCAGAGGCGTGGAGCGGAAGTGCGGTGGTCTTGTTCTTTAAGAAAGGCGACACCGCTCTCTTGAAGAACTACAGACCGATTTCCCTTCTGAGCTGCGTCTACGTGCTGTTTTCGAGAGTCATTACGAATCGTCTCGCACGCAGACTCGACGACTTCCAGCCTCCCGAACAAGCCGGTTTCCGAAAAGGCTTCAGTACCATAGACCACATACATACCCTGCGGCATATTGTACACAAGACTGAAGAGTACAATCTGCCACTTTGCCTGGCGTATGTGGACTATGAGAAAGCCTTTGATTCCGTCGAAATTTTGGCGGTGCTACAGTCTCTTCAGCGGTGCCAAGTTGACTGTCGGTATATCGAAGTGGGGAAGTGTTTGTACAGTAGGGCTACGATGGCTATCCGAGTACAGAACCAGAGCTCGAAACCTATCCAACTGCAGAGAGGTGTAAGACAGGGTGACGTTATATCCCCGAAACTCTTCACCGCTGCAGTGGAAGACGTTTTCAAGCTACTGGACTGGAAAGGATACGGTATTAACATCAATGGCGAATACATCACTCACCTTCGATTTGCCGACGATATAGTCCTTATGGCAGAATCGCTGGAGGACTTAAGCACTATGCTCAATGACCTCAATAGTGCCTCCCAACGGATAGGTCTTAAGATGAACATGGACAAAACAAAGATTATGTTTAAAGTCCATGTCACACCTATGCCGGTAGTTGTTGGGAGCACTATGCTCGAAGTTGTTCACGAGTACGTTTACCTGGGACAAATAGTCCGACTAGGTAAGTCCAACTTCGACCGAGAGGACAATCGACGGATTCAACTCGGCTGGGCAGCGTTCGGGAAATTACGACGCATCTTCTCGTCAGGTATACCTCAATCTCTAAAAACTAGAGTGTACAACCAGTGCGTGTTGCCAGTGATGACTTACGGATCTGAGACGTGGTCACTTCACTGCTGGCCGTATGAGGACGCTCAAGGTCGCTCAGCGAGCTATGGAGAGGGCTATGCTCGGAGTTTCTCTGCGTGATAGACTCAGAAATGAGGATATTCGCAGTAAAACCGGAGTGAACGACATAGCCCAACGGATTAGTAAGCTGAAGTGGCAATGGGCCGGCCATATAGCTCGAAGAACCGATAACCGATGGGGAAGAAAGGTTCTCGAGTGGCAGCCTCGTACCGGTAGGCGTAGTGTAGAGCGACCCCCCACTGGATGGAGTGACGACCTGGTAAGATATGCAGGAAGTCGATGGATGCAGGTGGCTCAGGACCGTGCTTTGTGGCATTACTTAGGGGAGGCCTATGTTCAGCAGCGGACTTGTGAAGGGCTGTAATGTGATGATGATGATGATGATATTTGTATTTACTTTTGTCGACTGTATCTGTGAAGGAGTTTTTGTTTTAATTTTGTTACGCCTGTAATTGATGTTAAAGATACAGTCTATAAGCGTTTCAACTGCTGGGCACAGGCCTGCTCTCATTTATGAGAGGGTTTTAGGGCAAGAAAGTATTCGCCGCGCTGCCTTAATTCGTGTTGGAGAACTTATCATGTCCTAAAAAAAATTCTTATTTCTCAGAGATGTAATTTTTTTCATAATGTTTTACTTTACCGCCATGCTAGTGGTAAATCAGCACTTAAAATTGTAATTAACGATTTCATTTCTGCCGGCGGGGATGGGACCCGGGTTGCTCGCGTACTGCGAAATTTACAGCGAATGCTAACCATCTGAGCTACCACGGCTAAATTTTATAGATGTGTTTACAAATATTAAAATTTAAGTGCCTTATTTTAGTGTCCTACCCGCTAATCTTTCTCTTATTTTATTGAACTATTTTTCTGGGTCGCCTGGAAGAGGTTTCTATGCAGCAGTAAAACCGCTTGTTTCTTTTTTAAATAGAATAAGGGTAATAAACAAGCACACAGTCCACCTGATGGTAAGTGGATGCTGTGGCCCATAGTCATATATATTTAAACTCGATAAAGAATCAAAATGCAGATGCATTGTCACCCCTGAGGACTAAGATGGAATGCCTCAATTCCAGTAAAACGAGTCTCCGGTTCTGTATACTCACCATACGAAACACAGCAGCATTAAGTTGCTATTTCACGCTAGTATTATGTAAGAGCGTAGCCCTTCCCCGGTCGAGCCATTCATGCTACAACCATAATATAGCTGCAGCGTGGCTTTACCACGTATGGTTAAGCTTTTTGTTTTCCCCCTCGATATTTGTTTATATTTTTTTTACATTTATCATTAGTTATATTTTTATGTTTTTGTTATACTTATATGTGGAAGGGCCATACTGCAGGTATATTAGTAGTATAGTTGTAGCACGAATGGGTCGTCTCGACCGGGGAAGGACCACGCTCTCACAGAATACCAGCGACAAATAGTACATTAACAGTGCTGTGTTTCGTATGGTGAGTGTAGAGAACCGGAGACCCTTTTTACCGGAAATCAGGCATTCCATCTTAATCCTCAGGGGGTGACGACACATCTGCATTTTGATTCATAATCGAAGATAGATGTAAATGTCCGCAGCAATCATTGACCATCAGGTGGATGTGTGCTCGTTTTTCTCCCTATCTTTAAAAAAAGTAGTTGGTTAACAATTAAGAAGATTGTATTGTGTTTAATTTATATGTGTGGCGTATTTGTGATAATTTTTTCTATCTTTCCTCATTTTGATGGAATTTACTATACAATATTTTTGCCGTGGTAGAGCCATGCTGCAGTTATAATAGTAGTATAGTTGTATCACGAATGGATCGGCTCGACCGGGAAAGGACCACGCTCACACAGAATATCAGCTTCAAATAGTAGCCTAATGCGGCTGTGTTTGGTATGGTGAATGTAGAGAACCGGAGACCCTTTTTACTGGAAAAGTGGCATTCCACCTAAGTCCTCACGGATGACAACGCATCTGCATTATGATTCGAAATCGAGGATAGATTTAGATGTCTATGGGCCACAGCAATCATTTAGGTGGACATCAGGTGGACTGTGTGCTCTTTTGTCATCCTATTCTATAAAAAAAAAACAAGCGCAATATAGTAGCTTGATGCTGCAGTTCAAATGTAATTGGAAATAACCGGATACTGATTTTTGGACTGGACTGTTTTCTGATAACAAGGCGTTTCACCTTAATCCTGAATGCTGACAATAGATCTGTATTTTGATTTTAAGCCACGGTATCTAATGCCTAAAAATATCGAACGACGACCGTAATGTCATTGGTCTCTTGACTGTAATACACAGGGGTAATTAAGCGGAATTCAGTAACTCAGGCGCATATTACTGCGCCAGCTCATAGCATCTGTCAAAATAAAAACTTGTGGCACTTAAATGAAACAAAGTGTAAAAAGAAATTACCACCACTTTTACATTTCACCGATTTATTACACTAAGAATTTTCTTCCGCGTACGACCTGTCTGTGGAATAGTTTACTACCGGCGATTTATTTCTAAAGGGCCGGCAACGCACCTGCAATTACCCATATATATATATATATATATATATATATATATATATATATTATTAATGAATTAAATTATTCCTAAGATGCCATCTCGTGTCATGGAATATAGATTATGAAATTAATTTGTTCAGATGTGACATTTCTGTGGGTACTTAAGTATAGGACGAATATATTATTATACACATTTTTTGTAGAAATATATATAAGTTATCGTAATTAGGCTAAATCTTTTATATTTAAATCTGCTTGTTATTCTTTTATTTTATTTTCATCAAACATTTATTTACATCAAAGTCAAAGTGGAATAAATTCGTCCATTTTCAACTCTCGCATGCCCAGCATTTATGAACGGCTATTATTCTAATTTTAATAAATACATTTGTAATTTAAATATTATATTAATAAGTTTTGTTACACATACATTTAGTATGTTTTTTTGTATGACATACATACCTTTTAAAATATTGAGATAAAAATATCATTGAAATGTAATTGTGATATAATATTATATTAAATAAACAAATATAATATATAACATTAGAATAAGGCATTATTTCATGCATAGATTTTTTACATTCCTCGGCCCTTTTTTGTATAATCAAGTCAATGCAATTTTGTACATATATCCATTAAAAATGGCAGACTGTAAAAAAGGTAATTCGAACATGGTTGCAAAATTTGTCATACGATGATACGGAGAAGTTGCTGATTGTTTTAAGTTAATTAATATCATAAGTAAATTAATGATAATATATTTTACCCAAATAACCCTTATTAGTTAGTACGTTATTCATTTTATATAAGAAACAGAAAATATTTATTAATGTATCTTTTAGCACATACACCTGAGATACAGGTTTATCCTAGTTCAGGTGCCTGTTATTGTAGACTATTTTTAAATTAAGACTTATTGGAACAATTTGTACAGTTTGTCAAAATAAAATAAAAATAAATAAATAAAAAATAAATTCAACAATATAATCTACTACTAAAATCAACCGCGCGAACACAGAGTAGCGCACATTTTTTGTTTGAAATAGCTGTTCTAGTACGTAAGTATATATTAATTCAATATTAATTATATATATTTGTAAGCATATAAAATTATAATAAAAATTATAAACAATTTATTAGATTTCTAAATTACTACAATATTATCGGTTCATTAGGCGAAAGTTTTCAAACGGAAAATTGTGAATCAACATTTTCTTAATCTAAAGGTAAAAGCAAGAGTTTCACTTACCAAGCTTGTTGTTGCTGTGCTGATGCTGATGGTGATGTTGCTGTGGCGCTGCTTGCTGTGGTATCTGCTGCATCAGCGCGGGATGTGGCAGTTGCAGTAATTTCGGTTCCAGTTTGGTCGCCGCCGCAACTGGGATTGGTCCAGCGTTCGTCATCGTCGTCATAGTCGCCGCCGGCATCATTAGAGTCGACATTGTTAGCATTTTGTTTAACACCTTCTTTTGTCTCTACTGCTTTAAATCGACGCCATTCTTCGTCAGCGATGAGCTTTAGCGTTTCCTTTTTTAACACTTTTTTCTTTTCTATTATATAGTTTTCGAAATTCACATCAAGTACATAGCACTAAGTTTAAGAAGACTTTGTTTTTGTTTTGTTTGTTTTAAAATATACGTAAAAGTCTAAAATAGAATTTAAATTTTACTATTCTATAATGTCTGGAAAATAGGAAATAAGATTTATTATATAATCTATTCTAAATTTCAAGTTGTGGCCTTTTTAATTATTGATCATTTAAATTCTAACGCCTACATCGCTAACGCTGTACATCTCTTAATTGTGTAACTTCGAAACGACTACAATGATTAGGGTCGTATATTAACGCAATATATTTGTCTAAATGACGCTTCTTAGTTACGATCCGATAGATTGTACTGAGTCAACTTATTGGAAATTCGTTATTTACGGGTTAAATGATTATCGTGATAATCATGTTTCATGTCAAAAACCAAAATCAGAAAATATGGACACGTTAAGCGTCCACGGCACTATGATCGAGTTCTTATTAAATTTTATATATAAAAGGACTAGTTTTATGGATTTTATCAACCTGTCTATGTTTTAGTCCACCTGATGGAAAGTGGATCTAGTGGCCTATAGACATCTACATTTATCCTCAATTAAGAATCAAAATGCTGAAGCGTTGTCTATCCCTTGAGGACTAAGACGAAATGCCACGTTTCCAGTAAATACATCTACCGTTCTCTACACTCGTCATACGAAAGACAGCAGCATTAAGCTGTATTCTTTGAGAGTGTGGTCCTACCCCGGTCAATCGGACCCATTCGTGCTACAATCATATTATAGCTGCAGCGTGGCTCCACAACTTCTTATTTGAATTAGTGACGTTAAATAAAATAAATAATTTAAAAAATCAATAACCCGACTGCATAAAGATAATTTAAAAATAATGCACTTAAAAGACCGAAACAAGATTGCGAATCTATTTATTTATTTATTTACTTTATTGGAGACAAAACAGAAACAAAAGATATGAAAGAAAAATATACAAGTAAAATATGACAATGGTAATTACAATTGTTTCCTATAAGCTGTCTCACTAAGAACATACATAATATTTATATTATGAAGCAGGTCGTAATTGGTATCGTCTGCACAACAAGCAGGGTAACAAGTCTGTACTTAAATAAAAAGAAAACAATCATCTGAAAACAATCATCTAACATGTACAATAATAAATACTAAATATCCTTATATATCTAATTCATATTGCTACTAAAGTACTTTTTAATTTAGTTTTAAAAGCTGAACGGGAGATAGAGAAAATATCGATGTCGTTAAGCATTTTATTGTGGAGGACACACATTCTGTGTACTGGTGCTCTTTTACCAATGTTGGTCCTGGTTTTTGGTATATGAAATAAATTTTTTGATCGTGTGTTTTTGGGTGGTATTCGAAACCTTACCTCGGATAATAACTGTGAACACTTAATCTCACCAACACAGATATTCCTAAAAGTAGTGGCGTCGATTAAAGTGCGTCGGTCTTTTAATGACAGCATTTGATATTTTGTTAAGAGATTTTCATAGGAAACGCGAGGTGAATGCATTCGATAGTTAACAATACGTAAGAATTTCTTTTGGACCTTTTCTATTTTATCTTCATAAACTGAGTAGAATGGATTCCAAACGGGGGACACATATTCTAGATGAGATCTAACTAATGACTGATAAAGGCAGGTAAGAGTATCTTTGTGTTTAAATGATTTTGTTATACGTGTAACGAAGCCTAGCATTCGGTAAGATTTATTCAATATTTCCTCGATGTGCCTATCTAGTGTGAGTTTGGTATCTAAATATACTCCAAGATCACGTATACTAAATTCTGATACAATTTTGTGACCACCTAAGTAAAAGTCCGCGTGTACTACATTTTTGTTCCTAGTATATGTTATGTGTTTGCATTTATTATGAGCCAAGAATAATTTATTAATTTTACAATAGTTTTCAAGTCTATCGAAATCGTTTTGTATTAATTTTATGTCGTCAGGTTTAGTAACGGCAGAGTATAATTTTAAGTCATCGGCGTATAATAAGAATTTACAATGGTCAAAGCAAGTTGAAATGTCATTAATAAATAGGATAAAGAGGAGTGGTCCCAGTATTGATCCCTGTGGTACGCCAGATGTTACTACAACGGGTAAGGAAATGTAGCCATTAAGCACTACCGACTGTATGCGGTTTTGTAAATAAGAAGCAAACCAACGTAGAAGATTACCTTTGATACCATTGTAGGAGATTTTTTTTAAAAGTAGCATGTGATCAACTTTGTCGAATGCTTTTTCGAAATCGGTGTATACAGTTTCAATCTGAGATTTATAGTCTAAACTATTAAAAATAAAGTTAGTAAAAACAAGAAGATTTGTCAGTGTAGACCTGCCATTAACAAAGCCGTGTTGTTCCTCTAATAATGTATTTTTCAAAATTGAATATATATGATCGTGAATAAGTTTCTCAAAAATTTTAGGAATAGCCGAAAGAATTGATATGGGACGGTAATTTTCTACGTTGTTCTTAGAACCTGATTTGTGAATAGGTGTAATGTATGCTTGTTTCCATTGAGTTGGAAATGTTCCAGTTTCCAAACATTTGTTAAAAATTATATTGAGCGGCATGCAAATTGTATTAGAAGTGTGTTTTAAAAACACTGGCTTTATTTTGTCAGGTCCAGCGCCTTTGTTTGGATCAATGTTTTTTAAAGCAGTGCAAACTTCCAACTGTGTGAAACGTATGTCATGTAAGTTTATTCCAGTAAAATTATCCTCTAAGTGTTGAGTTAATGTATATGCATTGTCTGACAACGGTTCAAATACGGATTTAAAATGATGTGAAAACATTTCAGATATTATTTTTGGGTCGTCTGAAGTTTTGGTTCCCAGCTTCATTACTTGAGGATATCCCGTATTTGTTTCCCTTATATCTGAAGTATATTTCCAAAAGTATTTTATATTATCCTTTATTGAAGACTCAACGTTCTCTATATATTTATTGTAACATTTAATTAAGAGACGTTTAGCACGTTTTCTTAATAGGGAGAACTCTTGATAGTCACGTAACGAATTGTACGTTTTCCATCGTGCCCACATTTTAGATTTACGCCTAAGTGTATAAATTAAGCTATTAGAGAACCACTTAGGGAATCTATTGGTTTTAACTTTGATAAGTGGTA
Source organism: Parnassius apollo (assembly GCA_907164705.1). Classification (NCBI taxonomy): domain Eukaryota; kingdom Metazoa; phylum Arthropoda; class Insecta; order Lepidoptera; family Papilionidae; genus Parnassius; species Parnassius apollo. The sequence goes on along the minus strand of CAJQZP010000103.1, from coordinate 298,036 downwards.
CATAAGATTCAATAACATGCATAATTTTGTTATAAAATTTGTCAACTACAGTGTCTATACAAGAAGAACTGAGTTCAGAAACCCAATCAGTCTCTGATATAGCAGTATTAATTTGGTCATAGTTTGCTCTGTAAAAGTTTCGTTTTGTTTTCTGGTTGGTGGGCATGTACTTGGATTGAGTTGTTTCATAAAAAATGTCCAGCGGAGGATGGTGAGGAACGGCTTTTAAGAGTGGATCATCAGAGATATTAACTGAACAATCAGGTGAGTTGCATAAAACAAGATCAAGAATTCTACTGTTTTCGTTTTTTAATTTATTTATTTGTTTCAAATTCATAAAGGCCATAATATGAGACAATAATTTAGCTGTATCAGTAACTGCATTAACAGGTCTCAAGGATGGACCATCAGATGACCATTCCAGGTAGGGTAAATTAAAGTCACCAGTAATAATGTAATGTGAGAATCTAAAACAAAATGAAAATAAACTACAAACAAAGTAACTACTTCGGTTCGGACTATATTATGAACTGAAAAACTAAGTTCAATACCTGCATTAAGTTTAATAGCAAGCGGAAGCCTTTAATTTTCTGTCGATTTAAAATTTGTAATTTGGCCTTCTTACTTCATTGACAGTCAGTTAAAATCATTTTTTTTATGTTTACAGTGTAAAAAAAATGATGTAGCGAAAATTGACTGAAAATAATATTTGTATAGAATATTTTTATAGGAAAAAATCTTTTTCCATAAAAATATTGTATGGGATATAGAGAACTACACTGACGGATAACGAGATGGTCACTAATATTGGCATGGTATACTAATGTTGTTATTAGAGCAAAGTCTATGCGAGCAATGCCGCGGAATTATAAAAGAAGTGTGATTATAAAAAATTATAAAAAACATTCAAATCTACTTACTAGTGTTTTTTGAGACTCCTATAAAATTATTCTTAAACTTATTTTCTGTGTATTTATACACATACACAAACAAACAACAAAACAAACACCCATGCACACAAGCAAGCACGCGCGTATGTGCGTACATATACATCGCTCACTTCGCCTTTTGCTTGATACTCTGATCATAATACCAGTGTAAGTTGTGATGAATAATTAATGTTATTGACGTGCCGACCTTTATTCCTATCATCATCATTACAGCCTTTCACAAGTCTACTTCTGAACACAGCACAAAGTGGTGTCACAAAGCATGGTCCTGAGCCCTACAAAGTTGACATAACGTCTAGTTGGGAAACGCCCTACACCTCGTCTACCGATACGAAGCTGCCACGCGAGAATCTTTCTTCACTATCGGTTGTCGGTTTTTCAAGCTATATTCCCTATATCTAGTATATTATACTAATGTTAGAGGGTTTTTAAAATACTAAAGTAAGAAAAAAATAATACCGAAAGTACGGGCTTCATAAAATCAACAGCTCATTTGAAAGTAGATTTATACCTATTTATAATATAAATAATATATATATGTCATCCCTTTCTATTCAGATGCCTGTTAATATTAATCGACATGTAACGTCATCGAAGATTAGCTTCAATTTATTGTCACTTCCTGAATCATTCTTTGACCTGACCTTGTCCCAGTAAACCAAAAAGATATTATAGATCTACAGTTGTTTTTTGTTTATATTCTACGCGAACATAGTCGCAGGTAAAAGCTAGTTTGTAATAATAAAATGCTAACTTCGTTTAAATTTTACGTCTCAGAAGCATGTGCTCTCGTAGTTTAAAACCGCATGCTATGAAACGAGCATCGTTACTTATTTATATATATATTACGTATATCAACCGATCAAAGCTGAACTGTTTGAAACTTTCTGCATATTTTGAGAACTTAAGCGTGCCCTTATGCGATGAAATATTAAACTATTCCTCAACTCAGTTCCTTTGAAGATACGCAGTACTTCGTAAAGTCTCGGATGGAGATGCATATGAATTATGAAGTGAGTTTCCAGAGGGTTAACATATAGACACAATACTTTAGTTGAAGTACGTCTTTGCTTGGAGAGTAGGATCATTAAATTTATTCTTTTACTAGCTTTCAAATAAATTTAAGTGACATCCGAAGTTTATTAACGTAAATACTTATTAGTAATTAGTACACAGTTCACCTGTTAGTAAGTGCACCCTGTGACCCGTAGATATCTACCCTCAATTAGAAATCACGATACAGATGTAACGTCACCCTTGAGTTCTACATACATACATAAACACTCACGCCTGTCACCCAGAGGGGTAGGCAGAGACTACAGACTTTCATTTGGCACGATCCTGACACACCTCTCTCGCCTCCTTCACATCCATACACCTCCGCATACATGCTCGTCGGTTAAGGGTACTCCTAATTTGGCCCGTTTTCAATAAATCGCCAATTTGGTCTCCGGTCTCCGGTTCTCTAAACCAAGATACAAATATGACGTCACCAGGACTAAGATGAAATGCCTTGTATCCAGTATAAAGTGTTTCCGGTTCACTATATTTACCATACGAAACACAGCGGTATTAAGCTGCTATTTTACGCTGGTGTTCTTTGGTCACAGTTATACTGGTCTTATAACGTCCTCCAGACCGAATTTCGACTAAGATTAACAATCTACGCAGCACAGGATTATACACATTGTGCATGAGTGTAAAGTGTTACCATTCTCATATCTCGATGGGATAGCAATCCGACGCGAGCAGAGAGAGAGATATAAGGTGCAGAACCAATGGCTTTACCTGCTTTCCGAGGAACGAGGGTGAAACATCGTCAACTTTCTAACTCCAACAGACGGACAGGTATACACTCAGAAAGAAATCAGAATGAAATTAATATTGCTCCGTTTTATCCTTTGGCCACGGATCTTTTAATATGCCACACTCAACCAACCTTTTTACGTGGTAGAGCCATGCTGCAAAAACAGAAACAGAAACAAAAACTTTTTTTTTCAATGTAGATTGTAAACAATACTTACTGAAAGTCACTTTATTCATTTACCACTGGTTCGCAAAAAAAACCTCTGTCCTGGGAAGAACCAACATGAAACCCAGCTGGACTATTTTTTCAAATAATAGCTTACAATCATGTTTACAATTAACAACATAAGACTAATTAAAAGTAGCTTGGTAGCTTGGTAAAAGTACTATGGTTGTAGCACGAATGGTTTAGAGAATCGGAGACCCTTGTTAGTGGAAACGTGACGTTCCATCCTTGTCCTCTGCATTTTGATACTTAATCGAGGATAGATGCCATCAGCCATCAGGCGGACTGTTTGCTAGTTTGTCATCATTATTCTATAAAAAAAACCAAGCCTTAGACTTTGTTTAACTCATAAAAATTTTACTATACCAACGGAAAAAAATTTTCGAGAAAAATTTAAGAACGTACACTAAGCCCCTCATTACGCGAAAGTTTTTAAACTTTTTTAATACTTTTGCTTGATAGTTATGAATTGCATGCCACTGCTAACTTTGCCTCGCTTCTGGGTTTTTTCGCTTAAGCGCTGCTTGTATTCAATGCAGCTATTAAAAGGCCGATAGTTGATTTTTTTAAATAAGCCTACGTAGGTTGTTTTTCATATTTATAACCGATGGTGCGCCTGATAGTGATCTTATACAATTGTTTATAGGATAGGGTGACAAACGAGCACACAGTCCACCTGATGGTAAGTGGTTGCTGTGGTCCATAGACATCTACATCTATCCTCGATTACGAATCAAAATGCACATGCGTTGTCACCCGTGAGGACTAAGATGGAATGCCTCGTTTCGAGTAAAAAGGGTTTTAGACTACTATTTTACGCTGGTATTCTGTGAGAGCCTGGTCCTTCCCTGATCGAACCGACCCATTCGTGCTACAACTATGCTACTAATATAACTGCAGCATGGCTTTACCAGTACGCGACTTAACTGATTCAGCTATAATTATTCTCACATTTTTGTTTATAAAGTAAGCCGACAAACGAGCACTATCCAATGGAGAGTAGGAAGATGCCGTGACTCATAGATATCGACGTTGTCACTCTAGAAGAATGCGCAAACGTTTTGGCTATATTTTGTTTTGCCGTGGCGATTGCATGTAGCTATTCTAGAATCCGACAGGTAGCGCTGTAGTCACCGTTAGCGTTACTGTTTACAACCATTTGCATCATAGGGACAATTTGCCACAGTCGCCACGCCTGGCAAGTGGGTTGGCGACCGCAGTTTTTATTTTTAGTCCTTATTAGGAAAACGCATCTGCCCATCTCTCTTTATCATCTCCTGCTTTGTTTTCATCTGTAGTCAAGTTATAAACAAATAACTTCTACATTTATAACCCGATATGACTCTTATTCAAAAATAAAATTACTAAATCTGAAATCAATAGATGGCGCTGTGATCCAGTTATACATTATATATATATATAGAGCCGTGATAGCTCAGTGGTTAACGCTCGCTGTAAATATAACAGAACGCGAGAGTAACCCGGGTTCGATCCCCGCCGGCACCAATGAAATTGTTAATTGCAATTTTAAGTGCTGATTTACCACGTGCTCGGCGGTGAAGGAAAACATCGTGAGGAAACCTGCATGTCTGAGGAATAAGAAAAATATTTCGAAGACATGTGAAGTTCGTCAACACGCATTTGGGCAGCGCGGCGGACACTTCCTTGCCCTAAACCCTCTCAGAAATGAGGGGGAGGCCTGAGCCCAGAAGTGGGACGTATATAGGCTGTAACTTTACTTTACTTTATATATATATATATACTGTAGAAAGTCCAAATTGAATTTAGAGTGAAACTCCTATGAAATGAATGATTTTATTCAATATAGATTATTGTATAATACTTATTGAAAGACAACAACGTCAGCTAGGCCAGTTAGGTATATAATCACACTTATAGTCTTTGCGTTGCGTTTTAGCGTTTTGCGGGTGATGTACTATAAAGTAAGTAACGGTAAAAATGTCCAAGATATGACAAAAATCATTGACTACGAGCAATAACACTTTGTTTTAATTGATTTCTCTATTCTGTTGTAGCTATTGGGTTAAAATTAACGTCAACTATTCTTTTTATATGAATAAAATTATAAAAGTATAATTTTATTTTACTTGCGTGTGCAATTACTTACTATATGCTCTATGTTTATCAGCGGTATTTTCTTAAATTAAGAACAAAAAATAAGTAAGATAACTCTATTTTAGCAATACCGTGATATTCATATATAACTAAATTTAAGTAGCTTAATTCATGAACAAAAACAAATAAACAAATAAACTGGTAAAATTAAGAAAAAGGAAAAAAAATAGTTTTATTTTTATTTCGCCATTTTGTTTTTTCCGCTTAAAGTAACCTCGAAGGCGAATAACTAACGCGCTCTGTTGACTCGCTTTGATACTTTTTTTGTACCTTTTCGCATTTTAAATAAACAAACTCAACAAATAGCAAAAATTAACTCAACAAAACACAACAATAAACTCAATAATCGAAAGAAAAAGCAATATATATATATATATATATATATATATATATATATATATATATTCAACTCGAAATTACAAAACGGCCGAGTAGTAGGTACTTCACACAAAGCGCTAGCCACTAGCATAGATTATACACATCAGCGTTGCCAGGCGTGCCAATTTGCGTTGGATGTCCCAATCAGGGGTCTGGTGACAGGATTTGCTTGATCTTGATCTTGATCGGGATGCCAAATGTCCCGATTCTTACTTATCTCCTTAGTTCCTGCCATAGAAAACTATAATACATACATAACAGAACGAGGGAGTGGGCGGAGCCCGCGTAGTCACTGAAGTGTCACTAACACGTCAATTCATACGTATAAATGTCAACACGAGATGTGTTTTGACGTTACAATCGTTTCCAAATTTCGCATGCAAACTATTTAGAAAATACCAAATTGCAGCCTATTTACAAATTTTTATGTATTAAAATTTATTGATGACCTTGAACATTAATCAAAAATCTAAAATGTGTAAATTTACTCAGTCTGTCAACACAGCGAATCGGGTTTGGCGACGCCAATCCTCGTATAAAATAAAGTTGACAGCCATTCTATTGTGTATTATAGTATTCTATGGTTCCTACATATCTTACCACGTCGTCACTCCATCTAGTAGGAGGCTGCCACTCAAGAACCTTTCTCCTTTTCACGTAGTAGAGCCGCGCTGCAGCTATATTATGGTTGTAGCATGAATGGATCGGCTCGATCGGGGAAGGACCACGCTCTCACAGATTACCAGCTTCAAATAGCAGCTTAATGCTGCTGTGTTTCGTATGGTGGGTGTAGAGAACCGGAGACCCTTTTTTACTGGAAACGAGGCTTTCCATCTTAGTCCTCACGGGTGACAACGCATCTGCATTTTGATTCGTAATTGAGAATAGATGTAGATGTATATGGGCCACAGCAACCACTTACCATCAGGTGGACTGTGTGCTCGTTTGTCACCCAATCCTATAAAAAAAACGGGACAATTTGAGAATTGACAGTGACAATTTTTTATATTAATTGATAAAGGACGAATAAAAAAGTTCCTATAACTTTTTACGATAATGTTAATATGAATTTTTAAATGTTTGAAAAATCTCAAATTCACATACTTTTGACTCATTAAAATCAATCAATCAAGTTCTGATTTGAGGAAAAACAAAGTCAAAAACTCATAGCGGCCAAAATGGCTACAAAAAACCTGTTATTTTTTATTTTATTACATTTGTAAACCAAATTCTCGATTATCTGGTGGCACGGCAGTGCCTCCGCCAAGTCGAGATAAAAAGCGGCACGGTCGTACCATACTTTTCTCGAAGCAGTTCAGGCCAATTTCGACCTGGCCGATGTGGCCAAGTCAATCTATATATTTAAAACATAAAAGATTTTTAACATTGATATGGTCACTATAAGATGTTGTTAGGTTAGCTAATTACGTAATAACTTAAAACAGAAGGACCCTTAAGTAGGGATTGAATAAATTAACCGACTTGGTATTACATGGATCTCACAACTTTTTACGGTAGAAGAACTGAGTTGCGAGACTTGGTTTTTTTACAAGTTATGTTTTTGATGGCATTTTTACTTTTTGTCCCAATATTTGATCTACTGGACCTGGCAACACTAATACACATATTAGCGAAAGGCGCTAGCACTCATACCCTGAAAAGCTGCAGGTGTAGTCAACGCCGTACTGAAAATCACAGGTGCTGGCCAGTTATTTTATTTTTTTAAATGTCAAGATAAATGTTGCAATTAACATAAAATAGAAGATGATTTTAATTTTGAAATTAATACATAGTATAATGTGTAACTATAATTTCATAATTTGTAATAAACTGTAACTAAAATTTAAATGCATTTATTTTAATAGAAATATATGTTCCAGTTTTAATTTTTATATTGATAGCTAATCGATAACTTTTGCTTTGCTTTTTATATCGTTAATCGACTTTTTTAAATCGATTTAATATTGTCAAAACTAGACACCCTAAATTGTAAGCTGTCACCCACACCATGCTATAACGCACGGTGCGGGAAAAGACTATAGGCAATTTATGTACGAGTAAATTGTATCTGGACGAATATTCAGAGGATTCAGACATAAAAGTGATAAAAATGTCTAAAAGTTTTTTGTCCACTTACCATCAAATGCACTGTGTGACCGTTCGACACCCTTAGTATATAAAAAAGCCAAGTGTGCTATACTTATTAATTAGATAGTAGTTAAACATTGGCTTATAAGTTAAAAAAAAAGAAAAAAGTCGTAGTTCAATACAGCTGGTCACATTTATTACATCTTGGCGGGAGTGCTCGCTACGTACCCTCCCGCTGTGAGCTTAGTAATGCTTTTCACTCGTAACGAGTCCCTGCAGGCTTTCACTTCTTAACTTAGTTTTTTATTATAGTACATTAGGTCTAACACGTCTAGGAATGTAGGAAACTATAGGGCGTCTACTTTATTTCTGCACAATTGGTTTGAGACGTTTTTAAAATATCATCAGTAATGCAAGTTGTTAATGGATTATTGGTGATGGGGATAGTGCATGGCATTGAGGGAGGGTGGGAGTGGAATGTGCTCTTTAAAGTAGCAAAACACATAATTTTATTTAATTACCCGGATTTTAGCAAACTGATTTTTGACAACTTCAATACAATGGATTTCCGTAAAGTAACGCTTATTTCTATTAATATAATATAAAATAATGTCCTCAAACCCGAATTTTGGTCTAGGTGGTCAAGAAAATGGCTAGCCTACGTCTCAACGTAGGTTAGCCATCTTCCTAAATTGGCAGGCGCAGGTGTACTCTCTATTCCTTTACTATCATAGTCCGATTGGACAGTAATACGATACGATCGGAGTGAGGTCGAGGGGTGAGTCACTGTCAACTTTCTGAATCCGGGTTTCTACTACGAATTTCTTTGCAGAAATACCAAATTACCGCTTTTGGCTTGATTCAGGATTCAAACCCGGTATCGCATGATCATCAAATTGCATGCACGAGCATTATATCAGCGAGGCAATCAATAAAATCAATCAAGTCAAGGCAGTCAACATAAATGTGCTCAACGTAACCCTAAAAACATTCCTATTCAATTGAAACGAGGCGTTCCATCTTAGTCTTCAGGGGTGACAACGCATCTGCGCTTTGATTCTTAATCGCAAACAACTGTAGATATCTGTGGGCCACAGCATCTACTTACCATCAGGTGGACTGTGTGCTCGTATGTCACCCTTAATCTATATTAAAATCTGTATGCAGTTCCCACGCGGTAAAAGTAATACCTTCAGAAAAATACTATGTACTGTATTCTATCTCATTCTATCACAGGCAAAATCCTATAGATGTAGATGTTTGTCTCTTTTTATTGTTGCCTTGACGTTTCATCGAATTTCAAATCACAAAGATTCTAAAGAAATTTTCGCTTCAAAAAACTTCTAACTTAACGTTTCATGTACTGACAAAAAGGTTAGAAGGCATGTCCCATCATAACTTAGTTTCTCTGCGCGTCCTCTCCAAATATCTCACACGTATAACACAAAATTCACGAAATAAGCCTAAATGAGTTGGAATTTCAACCCTTTTTATGCGACTCAACGTTTTCGAGTAGCGTTCGCAAAAAAAATTGAAGAAAATAAAAATAAAAATGTAAAAACTCAGTATTCGAATCCAGTGGTCGTTATTTCAATGCGAGTGTATTTTTTCGAAATGTCCTTAATTTTTTATAAATAAAGTAGCTTTCAGTGGAAATCGTTAACGTGAATGAAAGCAACGTGTACTGCGCGACTTATAATCATCGTCATTATTACAGTCCATCACAAGTCTACTACTGGATATAGGCGTCCTGTATGTAACATATAATCTAGATTTTGAAAATTTTGCAGTATGTCTACATATTCAGGATCGCTCAACCATAACATCAGATTTGATACACCAAAAATCTTATATTAGGAATTTAGGATATTAGGAAAACATTGATTAACACTACTTTTACGGATTTTATCGCGTTTAATTTTAATTTAAATTATTTTATTTTTAATTCCCAAAGTTTCAGGTGCTTTCTAGCACCCATGGTCACGGAGGAGTGGCCATGGGTGCTGGAAAGCACCCGAGACGTTGGGAATTAAAAAATAAAATAATTTAAATTAAAATTAAACGCGATAAAATCCGTAAAAGTAGTTTTAATCAATGTGTAGTGTTCGCGTAAATATAAGAAATCATTATTAGGAAAACATTTAAATTTCAATAGAATTGATGACTGGGTGTTAAAATGTACTTGGAATCCTATAATATGATAAATGATATAATATTTTCTTTTATTCATGAGCATCAATGGGTTTGTCTCAGGGTTCAATTTACCCCCCGAACGGGTTCCCGCCTTGTCGTGGCGGGGGGCTTAGAAGCCGTGGCTTGGTCACCCACGGCGAAACAAAGAGGAACCCATATGGCTGGTCCGAGGTGGAGGGCCGGCCCGAGGTGGCCACTCCGAGTGGGCTTGGGAAGCCCACTTCGGGTGTGTGTTGGTGGACTGCGGTGAGAGGTGTGTCCTCCCAATCTACCGCTGCAGCCGAGGTGGAGTCGCGGAGGAAGAGGAGTGTTGGTATGGCGATGCGCCGCTCGCCCTATCCTCCGCGACTCAAACGGGGCCGCACCGTTGATGCGGTGGTGATGGGCTGCGGGGGGAGAGGATTGTCGGTATTGCGAGGCGCCGCTCTCCCTATCCTCCGCAGCCGAATCTTGGTTGGCGGCGGAGCCATAGACCAGATCCGCCGCTGGGGTCGGGAAGGCTAGTACTTCTAAGTGCTCGTTTTTCCTGGCCCCATGGCCTTCGCGCATCGGACGCGGGGGCGTCTGTTGCGTAGATGTAATTGGAGGTCGTGGAGGAAGGCGTGCCATGTGTTCTGGTGCGCCTTACTTGGGAAGGAGAACGGGGAGGAATATTCCTCTCCCGATGAGGTGCTGCCATGGGGCGGCAGTCGCTGGTGGGGCCGCGGATGTGTGCGAAAGCGTTCCCGTAGCCCTGCCAATATGCGACGAAGGTGGAACACCATGGGGTTTTAGTCGGTGCGAGTCCGACATAACCCGTCCTTGCCCCCGCGAGGTGGTTATGCGTAGGCATTTCCCCATGTTAAAAAAAAGGGTTCAATTTAAGGCCCGTTCCTGTCCCTTGTCTATACTAACGACTTATTTGCTTAGTAAAGGATAACTATTACTATAGGATATAAGCACTCACGCCTGTCACCCAGAGGGGCAGGCAGAGAATACAGACTTCCATTTGGCACGATCCTGATACACCTCTCTCGCTTCCTCCACATTCATATACCTACGCATACAAGCTCGTCGGTTAAGGCTACTCCTGATTTGGTCCATTATCAATATATCGCCAATATGGTCGATAAACTTTCGCCTATGATGCCCCTTTCCGACTCTTCCATTCACTTCTCCAACATAAATTTGCTTTGTCACTCTTTCCTCATCCATTCTTTCTACATGACCAAACCACCGAAGCATTCCTTTGTTAAACCTGGTCACAGCATGATCTTGCAAACCATATTTTTCTTTTATCACACAATTTCTTACCCTGTCACTCAGATTCAACCCTAACATACTCCTTAGCGATCGCATTTCTACTGCATTTATTTTACTCTCGTGCTTATTCTGCGACACCCAAATTTCACTATCATACGTTAAAGTAGGGACTAAAACAGCATTGTGAATGCACTATAGGGTCTTATGACTAATAAAATAAAATCCAAAGCCAAGCTTACTATATAAATATATAGCATATCATTTTGCGTAGATTGGACCAAACATTTATATTTAATAATTGAAGATAGCCTTCATTATTTTCGACATCAGGACGTCAAACGACTTAGTCTCACCCATGAGTATGGTTGCTGTAAAGCGCCTAAATGAAAAGAATTAAAGATTTGGAATTAAACGTCATGAAGTTTGTAAAGTTAGTTTTATTCGTAATCGTCTAAATCTAATGGGTTTTTGTCTACACAACTAATTTCGTATAGAAGCTTGGTACCTTCTATTCCAAATTAGTTGTCCCTTTTCGAGCTACATGGCTAGCCTATTACCCTTAATTATTGCCCTACTACTATTTCCTCTTAACTATGTCAGCCAGTTTTGTTTTCTTCTTCATCAGCCAGCAAAAATCCACCGCTGGACATGAGCCTCTCCTGTTAAAGAGAGAATTTGACTCAATTGTCACTTTGACATGCGGATTGACAATTACAGTGTCAAGCGTATTCAAAAATAACAAACTTTTTGGACATTAACAAATTACATACCTTATACTATACTTATACCACATACCTTATACTATACCTATTCTATACGACTGCCTCGTTGGTCTAGTGGTTGTAGGAGTGCGACTGCTGGTTAAGGTCCTGGGTTCAAATCTAGGGTTAGGCCAAAAAATAAATTATTGTGTTTTTCCGTCAAGAAATTCTCAGTAGCTGCCCGGACTCAGGAAGTTGGCGGTGTCTTAGAGCCGTGCCTCGGAAAGCACGTAAACGTTGCTTCTGCGCCTGATCGCTCTCCGGTCGTGTCGGTATACCGTCCTATCGGATTATGAGATTGAGGTAGTAGAGAGTGCACCTGTGCTTGCGCATTCACTAGGGCACTATAATCCTGTCCTGCGCCGATGGCTAGTCTACGTTGAGGCAGGCCACCGTGACCGAAATTTTACAAAATTTATAATTAATAAATACATGAATAAAATAACCCCTCGGAATGAGGTGCAAATCTTACAAGTGGTTTTATATTAAAAAAAGCAGACTGGGTTTATTGCTTGTTCTTTCCAGTATAAAGAAATATTCCGAAGCAGTGGCAAATAAGAAAAGTAGACTTTCTTTTGTGTAAACGTTTTTAATTAAGTTAGTGAATGCGTTTGTACTATATAATTAAAATCTTGATGTGTCTGAGAATTTTGCACTATGCTTAATATTTTCAGTTTCGTCTAAAGATAAACTAAGAGAGAATGCATTGGGCACTAAGTTCACCTTTTTGTACTGAAGAAATAATCAATATTGATAAAAATACGTAGTAGAGACTCTCTGTAGCTATATTATAGTTGTAGCACGAATGGGTCAGCTCGACCGCAGAAGGACCACGATCTCACAGAGTACCTGCGTAATGCTGCTGTGTGTTCGTATGGTGAGTGTAGAGAACCGGAGACCCTTTTTACTGGATCGAGATGTTCCATTTTAGTTCTCAGGGGTGACAAAGTACTTGCTTTTTGTTTCTTAATTGAGAATAAATGTAAATGTCTATGGGCCACAGCATCCACTTACCATCAGGTGGACTGTGTGCTCATTTGTCACCCAATGCTATAAGAAACCAGGAGATGGGCAGCGTCTTTGTCAGCCAACTCCTCTGCCAGGCTTAGCAACAATGCAAAATATCCTCCTAACATGAAATCAATGGGGGGGGGGGGATATGTTCAGCAGTGGATTGGAGGGGCTGTAAAGAAAATCTGTATTGAAGAAAGAAATATTCTTGTCGATTCTGTTTTGCTGTCCGTACATTTAGACAGTGCTCATTCCTACACGAACATTAAAAAGCGAATGTGTCGCATACGTGGCGCGCGTAAAGTTAAATTGCTAGATTCTTCCTACGCTATGATACTTAAGCCGCTTTCCCGAGCAACGTTAACGCTTACGGTTCCATTGCTGACACAAAAGACATTTCTGCTTACAACTATGTTTCAATTACGAGTAATGTAATAAAAAAGTTTTGTGTAATCGGGGAGAAGTGTGTTTGTATCTTGCGAGATGTGACGCTTTGTAGGGTAGTTGAACAAAGCTAATGGTTTGAAATCTCACATAAAATTTAATATGGAATAGGACTTATTGTAATTGCGTCAAGTTTTTTAAGTTTAAATTTAAAATATAGTCTACAAACAAAAAAGGAACCATCATAGCTATAGGGCTAAGCGTTCTCTGTAAATTTTATAGTACGTAAGACGAGGACTCTATCAAACCAGCACCAATAAAATTATTAATTGCAATTTTAAGTGCTGATTTACCACTGGCTTGGTGGTGAAGGAAATCATCGTGAGGAAACCTACAAGTCTTAGAAATTAAAATACTAATTTCGTAGATATATGCGTCCGGCAGTACAGTGGGCATTTCTTTGCCGTAAAACCCTCTCGGAAGTTAAAGAAGAGAGACGTACCTGAAACTTCTGTAACTTTCCTTGTACCCATAATTAATTTGTACACACAAAATGTATTAGCTTACTTCACATGTGGTAATATTCCAAAAATAATATATTTCTATTTGTTGTACGTGTTAAAGCCACGCTCCACTGTATTAGCTGTAGCAAGAATAGGTCGGCTCGACTGGGAAAAGATTACGCTCGCACAGGAAAACCGCAGCTTAATACTGCTGTTTCGTATGTTGAGTATAGAGAACCGGCGAACCTTTTTGACAGGTATAGATGTTGATATCTATGAGTCACAGCATCTACTTACCATCAGGTGGAATATGTGTTAGTTATTCACTTAATACCTTTTCATTAAATATGTCTTAATTTAGGGGAAGTCCCATAGAAATTTGGAGAAAAAGTACTAGCCCTAAAAGTGGGAAAATAGTCCATGAACCTTTTAATGGGATTGTTTAAGCGAATATGACTTTGAGCTTTTGAAGCCGGAGCTTTTATTTTTTTATATACCGTGTTTGAGCTTCGACCTTAAGAGCTATGTGAGAAATATTTTAATCTTTTTATTTATTTCAAGCCAGCTTTATCATTTTTTTTGACATTTTTATTTACAAGCATATTAATTATGCTAATAACCATTTTATATATTCCGTATCCTGTACTCAAGCAGCCATCAATGCGTAAAGAATATTATAAAAAAAAATATGAGTATAAAAGTACAAAAAGATACTGCACATTTTTAATTTAAATCTAATCAAAGTAACCAGCTAAAAGAAGTAAGCAAATATAATCCGTGTACTAAAGAAACGAGACTGGCATAAAATTTTATTTCGTTTGAAATTTATTTTCATTTATTTTTTATAGAATAAGGATAACAAACAAGCATACGGTCCGCCTGATGCTAAGTTAATGCTGCGGCCTCAAGACATCTGCATCTATCCTCACTTTTAAGAATGTATTTTTATAGGAGTGGGGGCAAACTAGCATACGACTCACCTGATGGTAAGTGATTATCAGCGCCCATGAACAACTGCAACACCAGGGAAATTGCAGATGCGTTGTCGGCCTTTTAAAAAGGAGTAGGCTCTTTTCATGAAGGTCCCAAAATCGGTCCGGAAAAATGCTAATGTGTTGTCACTTATGATAACTAAGATTGAAAACTTCGTTTCCAATAAAAAGGGTCACGGGTTTTCTACACTCACCATACGAAACACAGCAGTACTAAACTGCTATTTAAGGTGCTATTATGTTAGAGCGTGGTACTTCCCCGGTCAAGCAATCAAGCAGATTCATTCGTGTTATGACAATAGCTTGTACTCTTTCTTTTTTAATCATCAAATCCTTGAAGACAAATGCTAGTAACTTAGGGCTAATCAAATCATTTGGTTCGAACGCGTGTTAAGTCGACAAATAATAGGCGGCAACTGGCCGAGAGTCTGGTTGTCCAATGGTGGATGGGAGAGGAAGGAATAAAGTCATACGATTCCTGCGCACTTTATCCGAAATATATCCTGTAGGTAACTAAGAGATTGGCTACTTTGCGCCCGTGTTTATACGTGGTGGAGCCATGCTGCAGCTATATTATGGTTGTAGCATGAATGAGTGGAGGAAAATGAGGATATCCGCAGTAGAACCAGAGTGATCGACATAGCCGAACGGATTAGTAAGCTGAAGTGGCAACGGGCCGGCCATATAGCTCGAAGAACCGATAACCGATGGGGAACAAAGGTTCTCGAATGGCAGCCTCGTACCGGTAGGCGTAGTGTAGGGCGACCCCCCACTAGATGGAGTGACGACCTGGTAAGACATGCAGGAAGTCGATGGATGCAGGTTGCTCAAGACCGTGCTTTGTGGCGTTATCTGGGGGAGGCCTATGTTCAACAGTGGACTTGTGAAGGGCTGTAAGGATGATGATGATGATGATGATGAATGAGTCGGTTTGACCGGGGGAAGACCACGCTCTCACAGTATACCAGCTTAAATTAGTAGCTTAATGCTGCTGTATTTCGTATGGTGAGTGAAGAGAACCGGAGACCCTTTTTACTGGAAACGAGGCATTTAATAAAGAGGAGTTCCGTGGGTGTAGTAAGAGGTTAAAGCACGATATTACAACAGAAGATAAACACCAGCATCTTTTTGATGATAACAACTCAATACAATAAAAGTTTGCAGTCGTCCACCAAGTCCCCGGAGCGTGGCAACTATGGCAAAGTCGTAACTTGAGGCAATCCATGCGGGAGGCCTATGTTCAGTAGTGGACTTCAATAGACTGTAATGAATGGATGTATAGAAGATAATCTACCAGGAGCACATGACCCACTGAGAGGTGAAATTATTAAATCAACAGTAACATTACAGCTGATTTCTTAAATTTACGCGAACACTAATCATTGAATGAAACTAAATTTACGGATTCTATCGCGTTTAATTAATTACTTTTACATATTTTTAATTCCCGACGTTTCGGTATCGGTAAGGAAGATTTGGAGGCTATACGTCAAGATATTTCGTCCTTGTTACGTCGTAGTGCAGTGCCGAAACCAAAACTTCCTAAAGACGAATTTACAGCGTTGATTAACTTACGGAACAGACCAGAGCTAACGATTCTCCGCGCGGATAAAGGAAACGCTACGGTAATAATGGATACGTCAGAGTATAATTTTAAAATACTACAGATTTTATCGGACGAAAGTACATATAAAAAGGTTAAAACAGACCCCACAACTAACACGCTTAAAGCAACTAGCGATTTAATAAAGAAATACTCCGAAAATTAAATCTCGACGTGAATTCACTAATACCATTATGTACCTAACCACCGAGGTTGTATGGGTTACCGAAGATACACAAACCAAACGCTCCACTACGTCTTATAGTGAACCAGATCGATTCACCAACTTATAATCTGGCACATCACTTGGAAAAAATACTGTCACCACTGAGAGGACATACCAGAGCACACACAATGGATTCATACCATTTTGTTAGTGAGATAAAAGACCTACATCTCGCTGACAATGAAACTATGGTCAGTTTTGATGTTCAGTCAGACTGCATCTCAATTGTAACTAGGAAGCTAGAAGATAACAACATGCCTGCTGAATATGAATATGCAGTATTACTCAAACATTGCCTCATATCTGGCTATCTATTCTGGAAGGAAGAGTTCTACAAGCAAGTAGATGGTGTGGCGATGGGCTCACCTGTATTTCACATAGTCGCTGACATATTCATGGAGGACTTCGAGGAGAAAGCCCTTCTTACTGCTCCTGTAAATCCAAGATTCTACAAGCGGTACGTAGACGACACTTTCACAATTTTATCATCTGACAAAGTAACTGCATTTTTAAACCACCTTAACTCTATAAACTCTAAAATACAATTCACAATGGAGTTAGAGGCAAATAATTCTTTAGCTTTCCTAGATGTTTTTAGTCATTCGAAATCCTGATAACACTATTGGTCACACTGTGTGTAGAAAAAAGACCCATACAACCGATATCTAAATGGTGAATCTCACCATCATCCTTCACAGTTAGCTACCGTGGGTAAATCTTTGTTTCAGAGAGCACGAGGGATCTGTGACAGAACACATCTGGTCGCCGAGCTTCAGCATGTCAAGCAAGTGTTGCAAGACAACAGGTTTCGAAGCCCGCGCCTACGTCACAGTGACCGAGTGAAGCCGGCCACAGTCGAGCGTGTGCCTGCCTACCATATGTCAGAGGAGTCACAGACAAGGTTGGCTACATCTTGAAGCGAGCTTCCATTAAAACATACTACAAGCCGCCGAAGAAGATTAGTCAATTTTTACCATCCGTCAAGTGTAATATCCCTCTACAAGATGCAGGAGTGTACAAGTTAGATTGTGAATGTGGTCTCTCTTACATAGGTCAAACAAAAAGATCCATAAAAACCCGCGTGAAAGAACATATAGCTGACGTGAAGCACCGACGCTCCGGGAAGTCTGCAGTCTGTGAACATATTCAAGATCGTCCCCACCATTACATCAGATTTGATAAACCACAAATACTCGCAAAAGAACACCGATTCCTACCAAGGATGATTCGCGAGGCTATTGAAATAAAAAACATCCTAATTTCAATAGAGAAGATGGTTGGGTGCTGCCATCTGCTTGGGATCCTATAATTAACAAAATTAAACCCAAATCCAAGCATACCACTGCAAGACTTCAAGATACTGTAAGCTCGTTTTGCGTAAATCGGACCAAAAATTATTATTCAAAATCTGAAGGTAGCCGGGCTTACAATGACATTGGGACGTCAAACATCTCAATACCCCCGTGACTATGGGTGCTGTAAAGCACCTGAAACGTCGGGAATTAAAAATATGTAAAAGTAATTAAATAAACGCGATAGAATCCGTAAATTTAGTTTTATTCAACATTACAACTGTCGCAAAAATCTCTCCTATAAGGCAATCTATAAGGGAGACCCATGTTAAGATTAGGCTTTTATAATGGATGAATGTTTAGAGATATATAGAACAGTATATAGAACAGTAATTTGAAAAAAAAACCAAATAAAATTAAAAAAAAACATCCATAGCATACTAACGTGATTTATATGGCTAAAACCCTTTCAACCCATTCTACTAAATTAGGTTAATAATGGATAGCACGCTCCCAGACCGCGGGGTGTTGGATTAACAAATGAACATAACTCTGCGTTGGGTATACATAAATTTTATCTGCGCGAAGATTTAGAGCGAGAAGTAAGAAAATGCAAAAGAAAATTATAATATAGATAATGGATTTTCTCTGTTTGTCTTCTATTATACTCATCTGGTTGGGTTATTATTACTTATTCATGTAATTTATACACATTTATAAATAAAATTGACGTGTCACAATGAAGTAATTGTCTTTTTTTAAGCTCAGGGGATTTTTATAGAATTAGAGTGAAATGCGAGCACATCGCACCTGATGGTAAGTGGATGGTGTGACCCATACACATAGATGACAATACTTCATGCCGGCACACCACCTGAAACTTTACAAGGCGCGGATTCGGCCTCACATGGAATATTGTTCTCATCTCTGGGCTGGGGCTCCCCAGTGCCAGCTCCTTCCACTTGACGGCATTTAGCGTAGAGCGGCTCGCATCGTCGACGACCGAGTGCTTTCCGATCGGCTCGATTCACTGGCGCTGCGAAGAGATGTTGCATATTTTTGCATTTTCTTTCGCACCGCGGGGAGTGCTCTGCCGCAAAATTACATGAACGCACTACGCGGCAAACCTCCCGATACCATCCATACTATTTGGGTGCTTGGCGGTCGACCACTGTACGTTTCACAAGGAGTTTTCTTCCACGTATGACTTCTCTGTGTAACAGTTTACCACTGGCGATTTTTCCGAACCGATACGACCTGGGGACCTTCAAGAAAAGAGCTTCCTCCTTTCTAATAGGCAGGCAACGCACCTGCAATTCTCCAGTTGATGAGTCATTTAACAGCAGGTGAACCGTATGCTCGTTTACCCCTACTCCAATAAAAAATACATCTGTCCTGGACTAAGAATCAAAAAGCTTTGTAACTCCTAAGTACTAAAATGGAATTCCTGGCTGGATCTAGCCTATAATTTGGCCCAAAAATATCATGATATTTTTAAAAAAAATACTAAAAATTGGTTAAATATTATTTTTCCTTTATTATCTTAAATCAAAATAACGCTAATAGATCCTATCCAGTCAAAGTCGGGGCGGGTCACCTGTCTTAAGTATAGAAAGGCTAAGACCACAGCTCTTTTTTTATAGAATATTTAAGGGTGACAAACGAGCTCACAGTCCATCTGATGGTAAGTGGATGCTGTGGCCTATAGACATCTACATTTATCATCGATTAAGAATCAGAATGCCGATGCGTTGTCACCCCTGAGGACTAAGATGGAATGCCTCGTTTCCAGTAAAAAAGGTTTTCCGTATCTCTACATTCACCATACGATACTCAGCAGTATTAAGCTGCTATTTTACGCTGGTTATTTGTGAGAGCGTGGTCATTCTCCGGTCGAGCCGACCTATTCATGGTAAAACCGCAATATAGCCGTAGCGTGTCTATACCACGTATAATAAATACTTCCTTCTTCAAATTGGGCAATTTTGTTATCCGGACTATTCTTTGTAATTTCTGTTATGCTACAATGTGTAACTAAGTTACTTCTAGTCCTATTGATAGTACTTTAAACCTCAATGAAACCTTATCTGATGATGAAGAAACGTATCCTAACTGTGAAAACTCAAAAGCATTGCAAATAGTAAGGCAATATTGTATAAGTGATTTTAGTTGATTATGTGTAAGTGATTTTGTTTCAAACGTGGAAGATAATGCGATTGATAAGAGTTATTACTTAAAAGCACATGTAAAATCTTCTTTCAAAGCAACTGTAACTCATAAAATAAGCGTAGCTCTTGACCTCAGCCACTAGCCGCCACCACCCTCATGGATGCTACAAAGCATTCGAAACGATGGGTGCTACCGCTTACGACTGAAAATATATTTTTATTGAACTTTTGCTGTGTATACATACTGGCACAGAAGAAAGTGCAAAAACAAAAAAAGAAAAAAAGAAAACACTGACTTAAATATACATGAAGTGAAAATTATTTTTTTTGGATATTATGACATCATCACGTTGGGTTCAAGTTTTATTGTAGACCTAATAATCAAATTAAAAAAAAAAAGTGAAATTAAAGACCATAGAATCCGTAAAATAGTTGTAGTCAATCGTTTAATATATAATTTATTAAATATGAAAGTTTACCCTTTTTAATTTGAACAACTTATTCGAAATAATCTTTGATAATAATAATGGCCAATTTCTGAGTTGAAACAAGTCTTAATTTAATAAAATAATTTTGACTTTGACTTTGATAAGGGTGTCGTGACTCCGTAGAGAAGCTATTGCCAGTTAATACCACAGCTCCTTAATTATTTACTCTTTTAATTATTAACATGAGTTAAGCACTCGCCGTAAGTGGCCTCAATGAAACTTTGAATTAAAATTTTAAATCCTGATTTACCACTTACCCGGCGGTAAATAAAGTGTGGGTCACCCCCTAACTAGATAGAGCGACGATATACGTATGATAGCGGATAAGAACTTGATGCGTGTAGCCGAAGACTGGGCTAAGTGGTGCACCTTGGGAGAGGCCTGTGGTACTCGTAAGCAGTGGGTTGCCGTGGGCTGAATTTTTTATTCGTTTCGACTTTGTTGCAAAGGGACTTAACACCTTACGACTTTCTGTACCTGTTCGTTATGACTTTCTGTAATAACGAAGCAGATAACACTTATTTAGATTAACAGAATAAATAAATTAAACAATAATATTCATATTTACATTAATTAAGACATAGATAAACAATATACATCACACATAATATTATGAGTCCATTATGCCGTTAGAATAAGAAAAAATTATATACAAGTGTATTTTCAATAAACTCATTTTGTGTGTGTGGCCCATAGACATCTACATTTAACCTCGATTAAGAATCAAAACGCAGATGCGTTGCCACCCCTGAGGAGTAAGATGGAATGCCTCGATTCCAGTAAAGCGTAGAGAACCGGAGACACGTCTCCGGTTCTCTTGTAGAAAAAGATGGTGGAAAAAAAAACGAATAAAACAAAACAAAATATCAGATTATCTCAACTATACCCGTCTTGTTATTTCAAGTTATCTTTGTCTGATTTGTGTTAAAAATACAACCGTAAAAGTTGAAAGAATATATAAGTGGTAAGCAAACCAAACATTGTTCGAAATATCGATACCGCACTACACGATATAATACAATAATATATATCTTATCGATACTAGGCATGTGTCGTAACTTCCTTTGTGCGTAATCGGTAATCGGTACACGTAATTTCGTGAGCTAATTTTTATACGAGGCAGAGTCATGCTGCAGCTATATTATGATTGTAGCACTTTTTTATTTCAAATAAATACTATTTATTAGAAATAAACACTTTCGGTACTAAAAAAATAACAACAAAATTTTTGAACTAAATAAATAAATCAATTAAAAACTACCGAACTTAAAGTAATCCGCACCCAATTATTAGTATTTAAATTCCAAGGCCAATTAAATCCTCTTCCGTTCACCTGTTGCACCCTATTTTTCTAGACGGTGAATATATATATATATATATATATATATATATTTAGCAAATTTTAAAAAAAGTTATAGGTGTTATTAAAAAGGGGGGGGAAAAGGTAACAGGGGGGGGGGGGGGTGGGGGGGGGGTGGGGGGGGTTGTTCTCATATATATATATATATATATATATATATATATATATATATATAATTCGATCCTGAACAGTTTCCAGTTGTTTCGGTCAACTTTTTAAACATATGTATTTATATACAGGCTCTCAAAAATTAATATGGTTATACCTCCAAAGTATTATTATAATGCTTGTATAATGCAATGTAAACTTGTGAGAGCAAACAAAGTAATCACTATTATTATTATTATTTAATATTAGTCCTCGGAGGTTACAACTCATCTGTGTTCTTTGTTTGAAGTTGGATACATGTGTTCATGGAATGCAGTAAACGCTTACAATTAGATGAGTTGTCAGTTTGTTGGAAACTTCTGACTGAAAAGCAAGTTAGACTAACTTAGATATACGTGGTAGAGAGTAAATTCTGCAGCTATATTATGGTTGTATCATGAGAGGGTGGATTCGAGAAGGATCACGATCTCACAGAATACCTGCGTAAAATATACGTATGGTGAAGAGAACCGGAGACACTTTTTATTTGAAACGAGGCATTCCATATTGGTCCTCAGATGTAATTGTCTGTAGACCACAGCATCCACTTCCCATCAGGTAGACTATGTGCTCGATTATCACCCTTATTCTATTTAAAAATTTTTTAAGTATTACACACAATACACTAAATCACACAATTACACTAAAAGATTGATGCATAGTTCAACATCCATTGAGTTTAAAGAAAATAACCGTCTTCGTCAATGTCAGGAGAGGGTGGAAGGCAGATAAATGAGTGCGAACTCAAACAACGCTGTCAGAAACGGGTAATGGAATGCAAACACGCCGGGCTCTGCGGAATGCATTTTCTATCAATTCTTTGTAGAATACGTCTGGTACAAGAACGTAATAGAAATGTAAAAACATGATATTGGACTGTACTCCAGCAAGGTTAAGTTAAATTAACTTTTGAATGATGTTTATTAAAGAAGTTTTGTAAAGATATTTTGTCTTAACAATATCGAGCTATTTTTACGGTTCTTTGTCAGTGATGACACACAGACCATTAATACATACAGCCTATTAAAGGTTTTAAAAATGTTCAGTGCTAGTAATTATTTGTATATTAAGCAGTTGGGATATCATATTCTATACTTAATTTAGTAAAATCTGTACTGCTAGAATTAGTGAAATAGCATTTTTCTTGTAATTATGTCTTTTTACTGTTACTAAAATTTAAATACTAAGTTGAAATTTAAAATTATTTTTTATCTATGCATTTTTTGTCTTTATTTTTATTTACCTGATTTTGTCACATGTTTAAGATTTATTGTTGCCTTTAGTATATTTGATTAGCTAAGAACGAGAATCGAATGTCAATTTTTAGGGTTCCGTAGTCAACTAGGAACCCTTATAGTTCCGCCATGTCTGTCTGTCCGTCTGTCCGTCCTCGCTTAATCTCTGTGACCGTTAGCACTAGAATGCTGAAATTTGGTACCAATATGAGTATCAATCACGCCGACAAAGTGGTAAAATAAAAATTGGAAAAAAATGTTTTATTAGGGTAGCCCCCCTATATGTAAAGTGGAAAGTGATTTTGTTTAATTTCAACCCTAATGTGTGATATATTGTTGGAAAGGTATTTAAAAATGAATAGGGGTTTTCTAAAATCATTTTTTGATAATGTCAATAATTTAGGAAATAATCGCTCCAGAAGTAAAAAAACAATGTGTCCCCCCCTCTAACTTTTGAACCATAAGCTTAGAAAATATGAAAAAAATCTGAAAAGTAGAACTTCATAAGGAATTTCTAGGAAAATCATTTTGAACTTGGATGGAAACGACAGTACCCACTACCGGGAGCAGTTGCAGGAGCGCGGAGCGCTGCTGGAGCGCGAACATAATACCCACCTTTAAACTCATAAGTGGGAACACTTATTGTGACGGACGGGAAACTACGAAACCCTAAACTGAGCGTGGCCCGACACGCTTTTGGCCGGTTTTTTTAGAATTGATTTTGATTCCCCACTACTGCTTACTCCTCAGCTGATTGAACTTTTATTATGAACTTTCAGTTATTATTATTATAAAACCATACAGAAAACAATTTAAAAATACATGTAACATATAAAATTTCAATTTCAAATCAGCTACAGAATGCTATCAAATTTTTAACTATTATAAAGTCGTCAAAATGACTTGATGATATAATTATTCCCTCTAGTCCTCTCATTTTAAATTTAAGTGACACACCTACTTACGGTCCACCTGATTATTGAAGGTCCCTAAGTCATAGGTTCAGAAAACTAGCCGGTGGTAATTGATTCCACAAAGAAGTGGTGCGAGGAAGAAAACTCCTGCTAAATCGCACAGTGGTGGACCGGTGACCATTGAGATGGCACGGATGGTGTCGTGAGTGGTAATTGCAGGTATATTCATACGCAGTTCGCATTCGTCAAAGCAATTTTATGTAAAATATGGTTTATATTCAGCAGATCAGAACCATGAGTGGAGCTGGATTATTGGTTGTGAAGAAGAAATTTCTCTAATCTTATAAAAGTTAGCATTGTTTTTATTGACCTCCAGGCACGACATTGCGAACTATACCTTTAAAATCACGCGATAAAAGGGAGTCATTTTAATATAACACCAGTGAAAGTCACGCCCCTGTGTTGGGACTTAAGTTATAATAGATTACTGTCTCTCAGCTTGTATCTTTACTTAATATTCGTCAGTAAACTTGAAAACCGCAATTTAAGTTAGAAATACAAACTTAAGTAATTAGTAAGAACTTTTTAGATATTATGATTAAATCTAGACGCAACACTATATCCCGTAACGTATATTATTTGTCTATGTATTTCATCTGCGTCTTAGAATAATTGATGAGGATTACTAGATTAGAATAACAAGCTTAATGGATGACTGCTATTGTAAGTTGGTAGTCCTTAGTTTTTATGGTTTTTATTATCTTATATAGTTTTTATGGCTAATGTCAAAGTAATAATTTACGTAGTACAGTCATGCAGCAGTTATATTAGCAGTGTAGTTGTAACAATAATGTGTAAAAAATCGGCCAGGGAAGGACCACGCTCTCACAGAATACAAACGTAAAATAGTAGCTTGTTGCTGCTGTGTTTCGTATGGTAAGCGTAGAGAGCCGGAGACCCTTTTTACTGGTAACGTGGCATTCCATCTTAGTCCTCACAAGTGACACATTCCATCTTAGTCCTCACGGGTGACAACGCGTCTGCATTTTGATTCGTAATCGAGAATAGATATAGATGTCTATGGGCCACAACAACCACTTACCAGGTGGACTGTGTGCTCGTTTGTCACCCTTATTAACTATCTTAATATATATATATATATATATATATATATATATATATATATATATATATATATATATATATATATATATATATATATTTACTTAATTTTGAATACGTGCATGTAGTAAAATTAAGGATGTGAGAATTTATTTTTAATTTTTGAGCTTTCCTCGAGATCCAGTTAGGTGTGCAGAATGGATATCAGTAACTATTGAATTTAGATTTAAGTTCTTTTTCAAGCAATATTTTTAATTTTTGACACAAGATAAAGAATAAATAAATAATTATGACTGTTTCAAGTACTTTAGTTACTAAATAAATGTGATGTCCTATCCAAAAACGTATTTACATTCAGGTAAATTATAACCATTACATACAATTCACCATAGAATAGAATAGAACGTGCTTTATGTACACCAGTTTTTAAAACAAATTTGAAACATTTTAAAATTAAAATAACAGTAACGAAAAATATTGGGCAGTTCGACTCCAATGATTCCTTGTTGAAGCTACGAGCCTCGGTCGTAAAATTTGATTGCTTTTTTATTAGCACTTTGTAATTTTGACTTCAAAACACGCGTGTAAGGTTGAATTTGTTTTGATATAGGGTTGACCAGCCAGTATCAGTCATGATTTTTGTACGTATCTTTGTAATACAACTATAGACAATGTATTTAAGGTTGAATTTACAATTAAAATTAGAATTAAAGTTAGAATTACGTCACAACAATTGGCGACAGTTTTTAGAGAACTTTTGTATGGGATTGTGTATCTAGTTCTTTATTAGTGATCGATGATCCTATCTATCTCTCAAGTTGGACCAAACTGCACACGGTATGCAAATTTGATTAAAATCGGTTGAGTATAATATATATATATATATATATATATATGTGTGTGTGTGTGTGTGTGTGTGTGTGTGTGTGTGTGTGTGTGTGTGTGTGTGTGTGTGTGTGTGTGTGTGTGTGTGTGTGTGTGTGTAATTGGTGTAAAGTGAATTAAAGTGTTAATTTTGGTAATTCAATCGGCAGTTTTTATTGTCAAGAACCTTAAGCTCGTAACAATACGATAGCTCTTCATCAGTCAATCAAATAATAAAGGGTCAAAAGAACGCAGCTTTATCGACGCCATTTTAACAGATGATATTATAGTATTTTAGTCGATATTAGTATGGTGAATGTTGTGAGTTTTTATTAAGTTGACTTTCCGCAGTGTTCCTAATTATTGCCAAAGCTTGTTTGCTATTTTTTTATTAATATATTGGTTATAGTATACTATTTTGTATTTTTTGTAGCTATCCTCCTCTTACTTTTGGTTTTATAGGGCAGCAAACCTTAAAGTGACCATATCACCCCATGTACCTTATTTGATTAGAAGCGGACTAGTAACAAATCGAAATGAATTGCAAAATTATAGGCATTTGTTTTGCGGTAAACATTTGTTCAAAATAAATCGCCTAAAACAGACCTCGATTCAACCGAGCTTTCACAATTAAGAAGGGATATTTCCACCGGTTTCTCGCTAGTTATCGCCACTAAATGAACGGACAAAGTGTGCGTTTGTCACAAAGCAGAACCAAAACCAGCAACATAACTTGCAAGCGAGCTAAAAGGGTCACGCTGGCAAAGAGATATCGTTGGGAATATAAAAGCTTTGGAGGCAAAAAGTCTCTTTCCACCGACCAAACAGAATGGTTAACACGGAGCGGAGTTAGTATGGAAAGAGCTTTCATTAGGAATTTCTTTTGAATTTTATAAAAATGTGACTGAATTGAATTATGTTTCGTTAGTAAAAAATGCGGTGTATTTCTGGAAAATTTATGAAATAAGTACGTTGTAACACGATTATTTTGTAGAATTGGGTGACAAGTAAGTACACAGTGCACCTGATGGTAAGTGGGTGCTGTGGCTACAGTAATGTACATTTATCCTCAATTACTCGTAAGAATCAAAATGCAGATGCGTTGTCAACCCTAAGGACTAAGATGAAATGCAATAAAAAAGGTATCCGGTTCTTAACATGGATGTAGAGTCGAGGCCGTTTGGTCTCCCCATCCAAGGGCCTCCATCTGGTTGGGCTTTTATTTTTTATGTATTATTTATTTATTTATGTTAGTATATTAAATAAATATTTATGTATATTTATAATTTATTTTTATATATTTATTCAGCCCAACCAGAGGAGAATACTCTATTAATACCCTTAAATAATAATAGTGTTCACTTTATTTACTCTCACAAGTTTGATGAAGATGAAATGCCTCGTTGGAACGCAAAAAGGGTCTCCGGTTCTCCGCACTCACCACACGAAATATAGCAGCATCAAGTACATTTTTAATAGATTAAGTGTGACAAACGAGCACACAGTCCACCTCATGGTAAGTGGATGCTGTGGCCCATAGACATCTACATTTATCCTCGATTAAGAATTAAAATGCAGATGCGTCGTAACCCCTGAGGACTAAGATGGAATGCCTCGTTTCCAGTAAAAATGGATCTCCGGATCTCTACACTCATCATTAAGCTGCATTAACACACAGCATTAAGCTGCTATTTTACGCTGGTACTTTACGAATATTAGGTATGTTACTTTTTTATTGATGTGTTATTTAAACTAGCATTACAGATACATGAAGTGATAGCATTCAAAAACCACGAAGGTTTATACCCGAGGGTATAGGTTTGTCACACAAAAGTTAACTTTTAGTGCGTAGAGAATTTATAAATTTTTTTTTGTATTGCCTTTTGGTAGAGTCACTCATATCATACGTCCTAACCATTGTATTTTAAAAGCATTGATTTTACCCTTAATTTTTTTTGTCCTACTCAACTTTCACTACCACACCTAAAAGTACTAATTAACACAGCACTACGAATTTTCAAAGGTGCCTTCTTACTAGAATGACGAGAATAAATTACTCTATACCGTGCATTCACTTTTCGTTCTATATTCTTGTCATGTCTGCTATCCCTCTTCAAAAAAACTCCCCTTCTATTTTTTTATAGGATAGGGTGACAAATAAGCACACGGTCCACCTGATGGTAAGTGGTTGCTGTGGCCCATAGACACCTAAATTTATCCTCGATTATGAATCAAAGTGCAGATGCATTGTCACCAGTGAGGATCAAGAGAGAATGCCTCGTTTACAATAAAAGGTTCTCCGGTTCTCTGCACTCACCACAAGAAATACAGCAGCATTAAGCTACTATTTTACGCTGGTATTCTGTGAGAACGTGGTCCTTCCCCGGTCGAGCCGACCCATTTGTGATACAACTATACTACTAATAAAACTGCAGATGGCTCTACCACGTGTGTTTCATAAAATCAGCACTTAAAATTGCAATTATAAATTTATTGATACCGGATATAAAATAGGGTCTAAAGACAGTGTATACCATGTATCAAATAATATAAATACATCAGGAGATGAGTAGCAGCGTCTATCCTAAAAGCAAATAAAAAAAAAAACGGCGGTTGAGGTAGTCCTTGTTCAGCAATGGATTCTGATAGGGTGCTATGAATCAATTAATGAACAAATTGATACCGTCAGCGGTCGAACATGGGTTACCCACGTTTTGCGTAGTATTTTTTATTTCTTTTTTTTTTTTTAAAAAAAAGACAAACTAAGTTACAGTCGACTTGGTGGTAAGTGCTCGCTACAATCCAATGACAACAGCAGTCAACATTGAATATAAAATGCCAAAGAGGCGTTGTCATTTCTCAGGCCTAAGCTTGAATTACTCCAAGCCTTTCATTCATGGAGTGTAGAGGTAAGGAGATCTATCTCACATAGGAGAATAGTTGATAAAGTGTCCATATGTAAGCAGTAAATAATAGTTCAAAAACCCTACACACAACAGCGCTCGAGTAGCTAGAGGGAAATGAACTTAGCAGTTGTCGACGGAGTGAAGTGTGCTGAGTTGAGGAATTTCATATTTATGGTGACTAGATTAGTTGATGAAATTGCATTATTTATAACCTCAACTACTCACGTTGTCTAGAACAATTTACGTAACATAACCTAGAAAAAGTCGCCGTGAAACACGTTGAGAGTGGTTTGAAAATAAAAATTTTGATAATAATAAAGTAATTATTATAAAAAGAATTATAGTAAAAGAAGTCTGTGCAATCAAAAGTTATAAAAAGTTCTTTATAATTTACTCTCTAGCTACAGTGGCGACACCCTTATTTGGCGCTTTGCTACGGACTCTTTTTAATACAGAGACGGTTCTCCTTACCCTCTATACTCCATGCTTTTATTATAATCTTATGTCCTCCTGAAGTCCCACCCAGACGAACTTCTTAGCAAAAAAGTAATCCTCCCACCCTAGTACTTCACCATAACTAGTACACCTGGTAGTTAACTCCAATCTACCACAGCTCTTAATAATGATTTCTATCAATGATTTCAGTTAGCTACCGTGGGTAAATCTTTGTTTCAGAGAGCACAAGAGATATGCGAGAGAAAACATCTGGCCGCCAAACATCGACACATCTAGCAAGTATTGCAAGACAACAAGCTTCGGGCCCCGCGCCTACGTCACAGTGACCGAGTGAAGTCGAGCGTGTGCTTGCTGTACTACCGTATGTCAAAGACAAGGTTGGCCACATCTTGAAGCGAGCTTCCATTAAAACATACGACAAGCCGCCGAAGAAGACTAGTCAATTTTTACCATCCATCAAGTGCATTCCTCTACAAGATGCAGAAGTGTATAAGCTTAAATGTGAATGTGGTCTTTCTTAACATAACATAACATAAATACTCATGCCTGTCATCCAGAGGGGTAGGCAGAGACTACAGACTTCCATTTGGCACGATCCTGACACACCTCTCTCGCCTCCTTCACATCCATACACCTACGCATACATGCTCGTCGGTTAAGGGTACTCCTAATTTGGCCCGTTTCCAATAAATCGCCAATTTGGTCGATAAATTTTTGCCTAGGACGTCCCTTTCCGACTCTGCCATTTACTTCTGCAACATAAATTTTCTTTGTCACTCTTTCCTCATTCATTCTTTCCACATGACCAAACCACCGAAGCATTCCTTTCTTAATCCTGGTCACAACATCATCTCGCAAACCACACTCTTCTCTTATTACACAATTTCTTACCCTGTCATTCAGTTTCAGCCCTAACATACTCCTTAACGTCCGCATTTCTACTGCGTTGATTCTACTCTCGTGCTTCTTCTGCCACACCCAACTTTCACTACCATACGTTAAAGTAGGGACCAACACAGATTTGTGAATTGCCATACGTGCCTTTTTTGACACATTTTGACTCTTCACAATAGAGTGCAGGGCTCCATTTACTCTATTTCCCGCATTCACTCGTCGTTCTATATACTTCCTATTATATCATATCTCCCATCCCTGCTAAATACGCAGCCCAAATATACAAACTCATCTACTTGCTCGATCAACTCCCCTTCTATTCTTATTTCACAAATCGTTTTACTTTCTTCTCTTTCAAAAACCATAACCTTCGTCTTACTTGCGTTCACTTTCATACCCCTTTCTTTTAATGATCTGTTCATTAATGTAACCATTATTTGCAACTCGGCCGCCGACGACGCAAATATGACTTGATCATCGGCATATAAAAGGCATTTGACGGTTAACTCGCCCATTATTAATCCGCATTCTTCAACTTTCAAATTTTGCAAACAACTGTCCATAAATAGGTTGAACATCCACGGGGAAGCCACACAGCCCTGTCTGACACCTTTATGGATGTCAAACCAGTCCGAGTAGACCCCGTTGATCCTAACACAAGCACTAGAGTCCCTATAAAGAGACTCCAATGCCTGTTTTGAATGTCCCCTGGCAGTTCTTACAAGTTTCCAGAACATTTTAATATTTGCCTGGAAGTTATCCGATATTCTTCTATCATTCTTATCCGTTCTTTCTTGTTTTTTTCTTTTAACTACTTCTTTTACTCTCTTATTAAGATGTCTAAAGACTGCCTTTTTTCTTTCAATATCATCATTCGTACCGCTAGAATTACCAGCCTTTGTTGCTAGTAACTCTAGCCATGCTCCCTTCTTTGCTTCAACTTCCATACTTATCTCATCATCCCACCCTAACGTATTATTTTTCCTTTCATTCTTTCTCTTACTAACACCACATACTTCGGTAGCTGCATCCACTAAACCTTTCTTTACGTTATGCCATACATTCTCCAAGTCTAACTCCTTCATACATAATTCATCCAAACCACTTCTTCACGTCTTTCTTATATATGACAAACAAAAATATCTATAAAACCCGCGTGAAAGAACATATAGCTGACGTGAAGCACCGACGCTCCGGAAAGTTAATTTATTCAAGATCATTCCCACCATTACATCAGATTTGATAAACCACAAATCCTCGCAAGAGAACACCGAATCATACCAAAGATGATACGCGAGGCTATTTAAATTAAAAAACATCTTGATTTCCATAGAGAAGATGGATGGGTGCTGCCACAATTAACAAAAATTAATCCAAACCCAAGTATAGACACTGCAAGACTTTAAGATACTGTAAGCTCATTCCGCGTAGATCGAACCTAAAATTAATATTCAAAAACTGAAGATACCCCGTGACCATGGGTACTGTTAAAAACCGGAAACGTCGGGAATTAAAAATAAGTTAATTAACGCGATGAAATCCGTAAATAGTTTTATTCCACAGGCTCTTAATTTAAACCAAAATAACATTAAACAGAAGCCACTTCAATACTTTCCTATCACATATATAATGATACGAGCTCGTAAAGTGAAACTCTGCTCTATTTTTACGTGTATAAAGGCACGTTTTTGAATATGTTATCTGTCTGTCACATTTTGTTCTGAATAAATCAGGTGGTGAATTTTTTATTCATCGAGTGTTTTCATAAAGGTTCCGAAGGAAATATGACGGAATTTCTATATTATAGGTACTACATATTTTACAGGAAGGGACAAGTGCGTTTTGCTGATAAGGGACAACAGTGTACACTAAGAAGGTTTTGTAAATGCTTTGAAATATTGAGAGGGTGGTACGTGTTAGTTAGCGAAGGTTTTGACCTAAAAACTTTTTACCAAAGGGGATATACGAGTTGCATGGAATTCACAGAATAAGTTTTTTAATGATCTATTGAAAAGGTTCTTAGTTTTTATTCCTTTTCCGTTTTCGCGTAATCTGCAACAAAATATGAACATTAATTATCATTTATCGATTTTTTTGCTGAATGTTTACTTTTATTAAAATTTCGAATCAAACCACCTTTTACATACAAAATATGTATAAGTAAAGTAAATAATGGAATATACTCTTTAAAAATATTTCTTAACTCTTTCAATATGACAAAACTATTTATTTCTATAAGAATGAGTACTACGGTTACGATAATGTAACCGACTTTTGTTTCAACCGGTGATCTAATATAGCTAAGATCTAATAAATTTTAGAAGTCAAAAGCTACATTGTGACGTAATTATAATAGTTAGATATATACCCAAGTGGAATTTGTTGTAGGTAATAACGAGAACTTTAATTATTAGTACATAATTTTATGTATTATCGATAGATTTTCTCAGCGCACGCCAAATAATGAATTTTATAGGTAAAAATTTGCTACTTTGGGTTACGTTATTGCAATTTTCTTAAGGACCTCTAATTTATTGAAAATAAATTATAGCGTATGTTAATTCCTAATGATTTGGCTTTCTAATGGTGAAAAACGGGTTTTAATCGGTCCAATAGTTTTGGAGCTTATTTAGTACAAACAAACAAACAAAAAATATTTCCTCTGTATAATATTTAAAAAAATAGTAAATAGTACAGATTAAACTCGCAGATCATTGTTGGTAGGAATTAGTGGTGTTTTGTGAGGATTTGTGGTTTATGAAATATGAGCAATGACATGATTAAAAAAATCCTGAATAGAGATTACGTAATGTTTGGTCACCGTACCCAATTTTGATTTTAAATTACGTAAATGTCGTTAGATTTGAAATAGGGTTCTCTTAATGACAACGCAATTTATGGTTGGCTGGTTTAAATTTTAAAACTGGTAAGAATTTGAATAATTTTTTTCTTACAAAACTTTTTAAATTGCAGCTAAATTGGACGAAGATAGCGAGACCATTTGGCAGATAACGGAAATAATAATTAAGTTAGGGAATTGGTCGATTAGCCCTTAGTCGGTTATCTTCTATCCCTAATTACCTTTCTCGATCTATTCTAGTTTAAGTATTAACGGTTTTTTATTTTTAATCTCAAAACTGGTGTTCTAAGGAAGTCCGGTTAAAGCT
This sequence comes from Parnassius apollo, assembly GCA_907164705.1. Lineage (NCBI taxonomy): Eukaryota > Metazoa > Arthropoda > Insecta > Lepidoptera > Papilionidae > Parnassius > Parnassius apollo. Next base: position 264,524 of record CAJQZP010000103.1, on the reverse strand, counting down.
CATGGGCTTGATTCTAGAACCGTTACCGTTATAACCTATTGACACTGCCGAATCATAAGCCTCCCCCATAGATTGCCCCATAGGGAGATATTTGCTGTAGTTGTTATGTTACTGTTGATTTAATAATTTCACCTCTCAGTGGGTCATGTGCTCCTGGTAGATAATCTTCTATACATCCATCCATTACAGCCTATATTTAAAGTCCACTGCTGGAAATAGGCCTCCCCAATAGATTGCCTCATAGGGGAGATATTTGCCATAGTTGTAATATTACTACATAATACATAAACACTCACGCCTGTCACCCAGAGGGGTAGGCCAGAGACTACGGACTTGCCATGTTGTAATGTTACTGTTGATTTAATAATTTCACCTCTCAGTGGGTCATGTGCTCCTGGTAGATAATCTTCTATACATCCATCCATTACAGCCTATATTTAAAGTCTACTGCTGGAAGTAGGCCTTCCCCATAAATTGCCTTATGGGGGAAATATTTGCTATGGTTGTAATGTTACTGTTGATTTAATAATTTCACCTCTCATTGGGTCATGTGTTCCTGGTAGATTATCTTCTCTACATCCATCCATTACACCCTATTAAAGTCCACTGCTGAACATAGAATAGGCCTCCCCCGTAGATTGGCTTATAGTAGCTGCCATGCTTGGCAAGCGGATTGGCAATCGCAGGTTTTTATTTTTAGCAGTTGTTAGTAAGCCATTGCTGCTTATCTCCTGACTCCTGTCGCCTCTTATGACACCCACGGGATGATATGGGGTAGTGGATATTCTTCCACCGCGACTACATGGTAACTGATTCTGGTTGATTCTAGAAGTTCTACATGGTAGTTCTTTCGTAGTAGAGCCATTAGAGATATTATAGTTGTAGCACGAAAGCGTCGCTCCACTGGGGAAGGACCAAGCTTTCACAGAATACCAGCGTAATGCGTAGTGCTGCTGTATTTCGTATGGCGAATGTAGAGAACCGGATACCCATTTTTCTGGAATCGAGGTATTCTATCTTAGTCCTCAAGGGTGACAACGCATTAGCATTTTGATTCTTGAGTATAAATATCTATGGACCACAGCAACCACTTACCAACAGGTGGACTGTGTGCTCGTTTGTCACCCAATGCTATAAAAAAGGTTGTTCGCGTACTGTACTGTTCGTTTGGTTTATAGCTAAGACCGCTGTTTATAATATTACGTCACATATCTTTCTCGCATAATAAATCTTCCCGGCCGCCTTCTTTTGAGGCCGCCAAATCGTACCTTCGTGCTAACTAGACATTTTAATATCTTCGGTATCTTTTTGGATTGTGGTGTATAATAAATGTAATTCATTTATAATTGGCCACTATATTACAGTAGGCTTAGCGATCATTATGAATTTCACAGTACTCGAGTAACCCGGATTTAATCCGAGCCAGCACCAATGAAGTTGATTGCAAGTGTAAGTGCTGATTTACAACGGGCTCGACGGTGAAGGAAAATATTGGTAAAAAATCAACATGTCCGAAAAATAAAAATACGGTTAACCCTACAGCGCATCCCTGGAACTTTACGCTAATTTTAAATGCAAAGCGCTTCAAATTCCACTTATTATGACGTTTAAAATCCTATTTTCGAAATCAAAAAGTCATAATTTCGAAAAACCACGTTATATTTTTTTCAAAATTGAATATTTCATGAACTATGCAACCAATTTTGACGAACTTGACGTTCGACGCAGTTTTTTAAACACTCACAGTTAATTTATTACATCAAAAACGATTCAAGAAAATTTCGAAGTTATTTGAAAAAAAAAAAATCGTAATTTTTCGTTAACGATTTCTCCTCAAACGTGTCAACCGATTTTGATGCAGTTTGCAGCAATCTACGGCATTTTTGAGTTTAAAAGCTGATTAGATTTTGGAAGTGATTGAAATGAGGAAAATCCTGTGCCCAGTAGTGGGACGTATATATATATATATATATATATATATATATATATATATATATATATATATATATATATATAGGCTGTAGCTTTACTGTCGTTCATCGGCACTTGTTGTCAACTTTAATCAAAGAAAGGTACCTGTCACCATTAAGGACAGCCTGCAGTTATACTGGCTCCTTATACACTTCAGACGGGAACACCACAGTAGAAGTACTGCTATTTGCTGGTAAAATTGGTAAGAAGATGATACCTATCCAGTCGTATTCCAAGGTAGAAAAGTAGTTATTTTTAATAGAATAATGGTCACAAAAGAGTATACAGTCCACCTGATGATAAGTGTATGCTGTAGCCCATAGACATCTACATTTATCCATGATTAATAATCAATACGCAGATGCGTTGTCACCCCTGAGAACTAAGATGGAATCTCTCGTTTCCAGTAAAAAAGAGTCTCCGGATCTCTACACTCACCATACGAAACACAGCAGTATGGGGCTGCTATTTTACGCTGGTATTCTGTGAGAGCGTGGTCCTCCCCCGGTCGAGCCGATCCATTCGTGCTATAACCATTATATAGCTGCAGCATGACTCTACTACGTATAAAAATTTACATTTCTTCTTATTCTTCGAATTAAGAAGACTTAATCATTACGTTTTGCTAACGAAATGGCGATCAAAATATTAGGCTTTGTCAGTCAGGCCATTTTTGGAGGAGGAAAGACAAACGTGCACATAACTAACCTGATGGAAAGTAAATGCCGTGACGTATAGACATCTACATCTATTCTCGATTAAAAACCAAAATGCTAAGGTGGAGGCTAAGATGGAATGCCTCATTTCAAGTAAAAAAAATACGTGTGGCACTCGGTGACTGCCGCGGTAAAGCTATTGCATAGCATTTTTTATCAACTTATGCAATTATAATTATTTATTTATTTTATTTATGCAGTTAAGTCTTCGATATTAAATCAAGTTACACTTTTTGAGCGTGGCGACCGATAAGAAAACAATTTTTTTCTCTTATTGAATACATGAGAAGTTAATATTGTTTAAAATATTTTTAATATCTTACAATACATGTAGGTTATTCAGGAATTTTTATCATTGAGTTAGCAGCTAGTGTACACGCATACGTACGCAGTCGCACGCACACAAACACCGTGCCGAAGTCTGCCGAACTGAAACGACGTTAGACGATGCATGACGATGGCTTTCAACGCCACACCTCCGTGCCCGTCGGAGTGGGGAGCGTGAGGTTTTTCTTCGTTACGGAATTTCTGGATTCGGTCCCCGTGCTCAAGGCCCGCGATAGAAGCTATGTAATAGCTTAAAAGGTTCTACGGTTCTCTACACTCACCATACGAAACACATCAACATTTACGCTGGTATTCTGTGAGAGTGTGGTCAATCCCCAGTCGTGCCGACCAATTCGTGCTACAACTATAGTATAGCTGTAGTATGGCTCTACCGAGTATGAAATATTTCTGAGTATTTAGGTATTAAAAGGCTTAAGGTGACCCAAATATGGTTAAAATTAATATCACTAGTCTCGTATATAGCCGCAAAGCAGCTAGTATTTCGATTTTTCACAAGACACATTTCGAAGAGTATGCGCGGGAATTACATAACTTAATTCCTTCCTCACACTTGCACCATCAGACAAAAGACGCTCAGCTAATAGCACCTTATTATTGAATACCACCACGCATTCTAACCAAGTGTTTTACTTCATTGCTCGTCATGCGTACAGCAAGGAGAATAAGTTGCCAGCATCTGTCTTTTCATCCGATTACAATGTGAGTGTTTTCAAGGCAAGAGTTAGTAGGCTTTTGTTAAGTCAGTACGTGCACCTAACAAACTAATCCGGGCGTCTGGAAATACAGGCTTAGTTTAGACACCAGTAACCCACAGTATAACATTGAGGCGTAAGGCTTTAACGTTATATACAATAACTACGATATATATATACATAACATAAACACTCACGCCTGTCACCCAGAGGGGTAGGCAGAGACTACAGACTTCCATTTGGCACGATCCTGACACACCTCTCTCGCCTCCTTCACATCCATACACCTACGCATACATGCTCGTCGGTTAAGGGTACTCCTAATATGGCCCGTTTTCAATAAATCGCGAATTTGGTCGAAAATTTTTGCCTAGGACGTCCCTTTCCGTCTCTGCCATTCACTTCTGCACCATAAATTTTCTTTGTCACTCTTTCCTCATTCATTCTTTCCACATGACCAAACCACTGAAGCATTCCTTTCTTAATCCTGGTCACAAAATCATCTTGCAAACCACACTCTTCTCTTATTATACAATTTCTTACCCTGTCATTCAGATTCAACCCTAACATAATCCTTAACGACCGCATTTCTACTGCGTTTATTCTACTCTCGTGCTTCTTCTGCCACACCCAACTTTCACTACCATACGGTATATTGTGGTTAACAATAAATCATTATCATTATTTACCAATTTACCCCTGCATTACCATTTAGCAGCAGGCAGGATTTGGTCGAGCACTGGCTTATACTAAAAAAAAGTTAATTATTTTTCATAACGCAACCCGAGGAAGGCGATTCTATATTTAAAATATTCATTAACGTAACAGCAACTAGACCGTGAGATAGTTAGCCGGCTTAAGTTAAATCTGACGCGGAATGGACGCAAAAGTTGGTATTTTAATTAACAAACTTAGCGAAACTGCAAACTGGCCCAATATCTTATGCTAACCTACTTATACTTCGGCATACTTCTTTGACTAGTACTGGCCAAGTATTGCACAAATACCGAGTTAAACTTTTAGATGCATGTTCATACATAATCCTATTTCTTAACTTACTATCTAATTCAATTCAGTTTAATTCAATGTGATTTATTACCAGAATATAGTACATAATAAAATGATCTTACTAATTATTAATGAATTATTAGAAAGAGACTTCTGCCCGTCTCCACACACACATATTCACATTCACTAACGCACTATTATACTAATTTACATGCTTACATAAACATAATTCGTCACGCCACTAGAGCTGCAATTTAAATTTAAATTTTATTTAAACCAAACCATTATGCATGTTAACTATTCTAACCTTCTAGATATAATATAGTTTATATAGCCTTATTTAGATAACCGTAAGAAAAGTAGCGAGTTATTCCCAACACAAATCTCTATGACTACTTAAAGGGAAACCTCGACTAATCTTTGTAATAAGACTTGAAAATAAAGGAATTTTTATTTAATTTTATTATTTTATCTCATGGTTTTTTATTTTTCTTTGTCTTACGACACCCACGGGTTGATATAAGTTAGTGGAGTTCTGAAACCACCACTACGTAGTAAATGGGAGAGGAGATGGGCAGTAGCGTATTCCTTATAAAGGACACCATATAAAAACTGCGGTTATTGTCAACCCACTTGCCAAGCGTGGCAACTATGTCTGATAATCTACCAGGAGCACATGACCCACTGAGAAGTTAAATTACTTAATCAACAGTAACATTACAACTATGGCAAATATCTCCCCTATGTTCAGCAGTGGACTTTAATAGGCTGTCATGGATGGATGTATAGAAGATAATCTACCAGGAGCACATGACCCACTGAGAAGTTAAATTACTTAATCAACAGTAACATTACAACTATGGCAAATATCTCCCCTATGTTCAGCAGTGGACTTTATTACGCTGTCATGGATGGATGTATAGAAGATAATCTACCAGGAGCACATGACCCACTGAGAAGTTAAATTACTTAATCAACAGTAACATTACAACTATGGCAAAATCCCCTGTTCAGCGTGGACTTTAATAGGCTGTCTGGATGGATGTATAGAAGATAATCTACCAGGAGCACATGACCCACTGAGAGATGAAATTATTAAATCAACAGTAACATTACAACTATGGCAAATATCTCCCCTATGAGGCAAACAATGGGGGAGGGAGTAACTGTATATAGACTGCTGTAGCTACTTATTTTAATTTTTTCATTTGTTATTCATTTATTATTCAAACATTATTCTAATGCAGAGCCTTGCAGGTCTCAGTCTAATAGAGAACGTGAGGTCTTTTAATAATTCAACAAATTCATCTCCAACTACTAACTAGAAATGAAGTAAAAAATTCATACTTTACTCTCCGCGAAAATTAACGCTGTGAAAGCAGAGATACGTTTTGGATTTTTCATCCGCAGTTATTATCTTCATCCAGGATTTCTCATTTTTGAAGTATTTTGTTATTCATTATTCATCATAAATAATTGTGAAAAATGAGCACAAAATCCACCTGATGGTAAAAGAATGCTGGGGTTAAGAATCGATTAAAAATCAAAATCCTGTTACCTTCTCACCCCTAAGGAGTAAGATGGAATGCCACGTTTCCAGTAAAACGGTCTCTGGATCTTTGCACTCACCATAAGAGACACAGCGGCATAATCTGGCTGTTTAACGCTGGTTGATATATTTGTAGTGCAGTATGGTTGATATATCTAAAATAGCTGCAGCGAAACTCTACCATGAAATAAAACTATTATTGAACCCGTTATATCTTTTAATTTAGCTGGGTATAGGCCGCCTAACAATCAGTCCGAGATTATAATACAGAATAGCGTAGTTAACAGACAGTGCATTATAATATAATATTATAAAATTCATACGCGGTAGAGCCATGCTGCAGTTATATTAGTAGTATAGTTGTAGCAGAATACAAACGTAAAATAGTAGCTTAACGCTGCTGTGTTTTGTACGGTGAGTGTAGAGAAACGGAGGCCCCTTTTTACTGGAAACGAGGCATTCCATCTTAGTCCTCACGGGTGACAACGCATCTGCATTTTGATTCGTAATCGAGGATAGATGTATATGTCTATGGGACACAGCAACCACTTACCATCAGGTGGACTGCGTGCTCGTTTGTCAGTCTATCCTATAAAAGAGGAATTGAATACCTTCTCTTTTTTGAAATCGGTTAAAATCATAAAGATGACTATAGATTGCTATTTAAACGTGTACCTTGCAGAGATTCTATAATAGAACAGTGTAAAAGTGAAAAGGCACATTATTTTTAGGTCATGTTGAGAACTCATTTTACAAATTCAATTTTATTTATGACTTATGAATGAAATCACTAAATTGAAAAGTTTAGGCGCTCGCGGCTGCCCCATTCAGTACTTATAGATAATATAGCTATATATAAAAATATGTGACCGCCGAGATATTCAAGGTCATTCCCTCGACAGTTGCGGGAAGCGAGCTAACGTGTTCATACATAAATACCAACGTATGTATATATGAGTACGTATCGTACGAAAAGTATAATTGAAAATATCAAAGATAGCTGAACCCCGCAGACGTTCTTCCAGCTAATATACCAACTTTCATGGTGATCGATGAAATAGATTTTGAGTTAAACGATTTCATTATATACAAGCATTCCCTTTTTGATAATATCAATGATATGAAGTTTTGATTATACCCTTGATTTCGTACAAAGCTAGTCGTTTTATATAGCTCTGACATAATGTCAGAATAAATGAAAGTCGCTGGGATAATTCTTGCTGCAGCATTAAGCTGAGTTGGTAGTCTTTTTGTTGCTGCAATCTAAACTGTCAAACGAATTTTGACTATGACACAACTGAGAATCTCATCGTTTACATGCACGCACGCACCCACCCACGCACGCACGCACGCACGCACGCACGCACGACACTAACACGTTTTATCTACTTTATTATTATTTTTTTCTCTCTTTTTAATTTATTAGCACATATGTTATTATTGATATTATTCTACTTAAATTTTATACTGTTTGCTAGTTAGTGACATTACAACTGTGTCGCTGAAACGGGGAAGACGCTGTAGCCTGTAACAGTTTTCAATTACCACGGGCTACAGAGTTTCAATACGATTTGTTTGTATATGTTATATGAGAAACAATAATTATTAAATTAAATATTATATTTTAATTATATTACTATGATTCACAGTCCAACTGATGACAAGTGGCTGCTGCGGTCCCTGTTCGTCCACAGTCTAATTCAAAGACGCCTACCGAGAACAATACTCTATACCCCTGTCTATACCCTCTATAGGCTGTCTATATTCTCCAGACCGGAAGTTAGCACTATGCACTAGCAAGGCATGCTATTTGGTGGGAGTGCAAGGGTAATTAGGAAATTGCAGTGTTTCATATTGTATTGTTTAGTTAATAATTGCTTCTTTTAGAGTAATAATTACTTACCTACTTACTTACTTATCTTCACGCACAATCCCTAACGGGGTAGCCAGAGAGAACAGATCGCCAAGTGTCACGATCCTTACATACCTCTTTCGCTTCCTTCAGGTTCATTAACTTCTTCATACATGCACGTCTAGGTATCCGAGTACTCTTGACCCTCCCCTCTTCGAGCAATTTGCTCACATGGTCTTCGAAAGTTAGTCTCGGTCTACCTCGACACCTTTTAATATTTACTTTCGCTCTATATATTTTCTTCACCATTCGGTCTTCACTCATTCGTTCAACGTGCCCAAACCATTGGAGTACGCCCCTATCAATTTTTGTGATAAGGTCATCTTTCAATCCTACCATATTGCGAATCTCTTCGTTTCGCTTTCGGTCGGCTAAGGTAACGCCACACATTTTACGAAGAGATCGCATCTCCACTGTATTCAACTTGCTTTTATGCTTCTTCTGGCATACCCAGGTTTCGCTGCCATATAACAAAGTCGGTACCAACACTGCATTATGTATTGCAAGGCGTGCACTCTTCACCACGCCTTGCCTTTTTTTTGTTATTAAGGTCTAATTTTGTTTTGTTATTAAGGTCTAATGTCAGCCCGTGTAGTGGCGGAGTAAGAATATCCACTCTTTTATAGAACAAGAGTGACAAACGTGTACATAGTCCACCTGATGGTAAGTTGATGCTGTGACCCATAGACATCTAAATCTATCCTCGATTAAGAATCAAATTGCAGATGCGTTGTCACCCCTGTACACTAAGATGGAATGCTACTCGTTTCCAGTAAAAAAAGGTATCTGGATCTCTACCATCATACATCTCACCATACGAAACACAGCAGTATTAACCTTTTATTTTACGCTTGTATTATGCGAGAGCGTGGTCCTATATCTTCAGCTTCAACGGAGACTAGTTATCAGCACAAATAACAGGATTATAGCGCCAGTGTATGCGCAAGCACAGGTGCACTCACTATTCCGTCACTCTCATAGTACCATGACACGGAAATAGAAACAGAAACACAAACTTTTTTATTCAACGTAGATTATAATGCTTATTGAAAGTCACTTTTTTCATTTACCACTGGTTCGCAAAAAACACCTCTGTCTGTGTTTAAATAACAGCTTACAATCATGTATGTTACAATTAACTACACAAGACAAATTAGAAATAGCTTGGTAGTGATCACCCTACCCAGGGGTTATTATCATCCATAAATTCCTTAATATTATAATAACTCTTTTTATACAAACATAGTTTAACAAAATTTTTGAACTTTGTGTATGACATATATTGTATATTTTCTGGGATTTTGTTGTAAAGGCGTATCAAGAATCATCATCAAATCGTTCCAAGAATGAATTACTGACTCAGTGGAGTCGACTAACTGGTACTACTAGCTTGTGTCTGTTCCCAGTATTTATAGAATGAATATCACTTATTTTTGCGAAACTACTTTTATTTATGTGTAGTAAAGTAAAGTAAGTAGTAAGTTTAATGGCCCTCTTCTATAAAATAAATATAATTTCAATGTCACTTGCGTGTCCCCGTAGCAAAATGCCATACAACATAATGCTATGGAAATAACTAAAGTAAACTATTCTAACTGTTTCAACACTGGTAAGAGTTCTAATCTTTTTTACAGCATATGCTGCAGAACCAATTCTGCTAGCTAGTTTTGATATATGGGGGAGCCATTGAAGCGTTGTGTCTAGTGCGATTCCAATACGATAAATTCACACGACCGGAGGGAGATCAGGCATAGATCAAACGGCTTAACGCACTATTCGAGGCACGGGGATAAGACACCGCTAACATGCTGACTCCGGGCTGCAACTGAGACTTAATAACTGACATTTCTTTGGCCCGACCCGGGATTCGAACCCGGGACCTCGTGATCAGCAGTCGCACTACTACAACCACTAGACCATGGCAGTCACTATATTAACCTATATTAACCTATTAACACAATTATCGCGTAATAACGAAATTACGTGTAACCAATTATAAATAATTATAATTAATAAGACGTTACAACCTAAGAATAATAATATAGTAGACAAGATATAATTATTTATTATTGTTGTATTATAATTATCATATTATACGTATCGTACTGTATCGATATATCGATATAGGGCATCCCTAGCCTGTATTATGTTTGGTTTGCTCTTCACTTGTGTATTCTTTCGACTTCCACGGTTGTATTTTTAATGAGAATCGAACGAGGATAACTTGAAATAACAAAACGGGTACATTTGAGGGAATCTGATCTTTTGTTTTGTTTTTTTTTTCTACCAGCCAGTCTAACAAAGGGCGTTGGGTTGTTTTATGTGTGATTCTTTTTGTGAATAATTAAATGAGGTTATTGAAAAAACACGTGTACATATTTTTTTCTTATTCTAACGGCATTAGGGACCTATAAACTTATAATATAGTACGTGAGGGTAATATCACGGTAATTTTATCTATACAGTATTCCAACTTCATACAAACGGACGAAGTGAGAGCTAAATTAAAATTCATTTTCAATTCATTTAAAACCAAACATATTAATTGTAAAGTAGCTGTAGGTATCTATAACCAAGTAAAAGATATTCCTTTTCTCCACCTTGTCCATGTTTCCCAAAACAATTTTTAATTAAGCTTTATATTAGAATGCGTATTTTTTATACTTCAAAATTTAATAATAAAGCATTTCGTACGTCTCAGCCGTGGCGAAAATATTTTTCGGTCGAAAATTTATAAGACCGATTTGTTATTCAAACATAAACATGGTTTTTTAAATTAAATCTACCAATCAAAACACGACACGAATTTTATTGAACACTTCCTATTCAATTCACAAAGTACCTATTATATTCGTTTATATAAAAAAAGTATATTTACAATCATAAAACAAAATGGAAATATAAAGTAGGCAAATGTAAAAATGCTGGAGGTAGGCAGCCCTATCGCATGTTTACGTACCGCGCGGCTGTAGGCATTTATTTCAAAGATACGGCCGAGTTACAATACTGTATAGATAATATTACCGTGATATGGTCACTTTCCTTAACTCAAAAACTAAAGCCTTGTTTGCAAAGATAAATCTGTGATACGATAGCTCTTCATCGGTCAATCAAATAATAGAGGGTCAAAAGGGTGCCGTCTTATTGACGCCATTTTGACAGTATAGTAAATATTTAGTCGATTTTAGTATTGTATAGTGATGTTAGTTTTTTGGGTGTGATTTTTCTAAGTGTTCCAAAGCTTGATTGCTATTTTGTAATTAATATATTAGTTATATAATACGACTTTGTGTTTTTGTCGTTGCCCTTTAACTAGTTTTGGTTTTATAGGGCGGCAAAGGTAAAGGTGACCATATTACCTTCACGTACCTTATTATATGTAATATTAATAAGTAAGTACATATTTAAGTGATGACCTATGTATTAATTAATGTACCTACATAACATACGTATGGTACCATGTAGTGGCAGTATAGAAATATCCATTACCCCATATCGCACCTTGGGTGTCGTAAGAGGCGACAGGGGGAAACGGAAACAGCATATGGGCTGCAGCACCCATAAAACTCAAAATTCTTAAAAATCTGCGATTGCTAGCCAAGCGTGGCAGCTATGGCAAATATTGCCATTATGAGACAATCTATGGGAGAGGTCTATATTCAGCAGTGGACTTTAATAGGCTGTCATGGATCGGTGTACAGAAGATAATCTACCAGGAGCACATGACTCACTGCGCGGTGAAATTATTAAATCAACAGTAACATTTACAACTATGGCAAATATTTCCCGTATGAGGCAATCTATGGGGGAGGCCTATGTTCAGCAGAAGACTTTAATAGGCTGTAAAGAATGGATGTATAGATGATAATCTACCAAGAGCACATGACTCACTGAGAGTTGAAATTATTAAATCAACAGTAACATTACAATTATGGTGAATATCCCCCCTATTAGGCAATCTATGGAGGGGGCCTATGTTCAGCAGTGAGGTAGGTACTTACATAATATATAGTTTGCATTGTATATTGCATTTGTTATTTAGAAATTTGTTCCTTGGTTTTATAAATATTATATATATATAGCTATAGCACTTCCTAGAGGTGTTCTCCGTTTACTTATTGGTTGACTGGCAGAGAACTCCTTAAGGTGATGAGTCAGTCTACCTTTGTACTAATGTACGTGAGGGTAACATGGTCACGTTAAGCTTTGCCGCCCTATAAAACCAAAACTGGGAAGAAGACAGATACAAAAATACAAAGTAGTATACTGTAACTAATATATTAACAAAAAGTAGCATACAAGCTTTAGCGATAATTAGGAACACTTCGAAAAATCAACAACAACACACTTTTAGTAAAATCGACTAAAATATTAACTATAATGATAACTTTAAAATGGCGTCGATAAAGGCGCGCCTTTTTGTCTCCTTATTATTTGATTTACTCATGTGGAGCTATCGTATCACATAGACCTTAATTCGTTCAAGGCTGTAGCATATTAACCAGATGCCCATAATTACTATATTTGTAGATCAAAGTCCAAATAACTTCAAGAGAGTCTAAATAATTCACAATTTCATTGGGGTTGCTTACGGCGAGCTTCAGCTTCTAATTATTTACTATTTTAATTATTTAAAATTATTAAACTCGTAAAAGCTTATCTACAGAGTCACGACACCCTTGTAAAAGTCAAAGTCAAAATTATTTTATTCAATTAGGACTTGTTTAAACTCTTTTCTTAAACTTAGTTTGAAAAACTATTTCGAATTAGTAAATTTCGTTTAAATTAGAAAGAGTAAATTACTACTAAACATAGGCCTTCCCCATATATTGCCTCATCATGCAGTTTTTATTCTGGTTCAATTTCTGTTTCTTGCCTCTTACGACACCCCAAGGGATGATATAGGGTAGTGGATATTCCGACACAGCTACTATACTGTTGACCCTAACATCATAAATTAATAAATGCACCGATCCACCATTAATAATAAAAAAATATTCACTACAATGTAAAATTAAAATGTTTAGTTAAATGTTTTAAACGAATAACAACATTCATGTATAACGTGAACGGAAACGTGTTTTTGTTTGGTAGATACAGTTTCTTTACCCTATCTTTACTCGAAAGTCTCATCTACTGAAAACTTATTTAATACATCATGGTTTAAAGAAGTCTATATTAAAAACCGCTTCATTTTTCTTTATAAGCCGTTTTACGGTACATGAAGTGGGAAACCTTTAAAAAAATACTATTTAAATATACAATATATAAATAGTAGTCAATAACCAATGAACCGTTTTAAGTTCATCCAGAATCATCATTAATAATGAAAATTTTGTACGCTATAATGTAATAACTCATTTATGTAGTAAAGTGTTAAGTTAAATGTTTTAGAGGAACAACATTCTGTATAACGTAAATTGTGCTTAAATTTCAAGGTAGCAGCAACGTCGTATCTTTATTTTGTAGGTACAGTTTCTTTACCCTATCTTTACTCGAAAATATCGTCTACTTAAAAGTTATTAAATACTTCATGCGTAAAAAATATCTATATTCAAAACCGTTTCTTTTTTCTTTACAAGCCGTTTCACGGTAGATGAAGTGCGAAACCATTTCAAAACAAAATACTAGTTAAATATACAATATAATATGTAATAATACATAAATGGCACTCAATAAGCAATGAACCGTTTCGAGTTGATTAATAGTATGTAGTGTTATGCTTACATACATACTTACATATCATTTTTACACTATTTTATTTTTATTTTTCCATTCTGTTTTTGATTTTCTACATTCACCTCAAAACTGGATATTTTGCATCACCTTTATTTCCATAGGATCCTGTAATATTTTTAATTCATAAGAACACAATAACAAATCATTTTCACTTCGTATTTTCACGTTATCAGCACTTTTTAAATCGGTGTCAATGGAGTCTACCTTTTTTCGATCTTTTATTTAGTTCTCCGTAACTCTACAATTTCGGGTTTCGTGCGCGCTCTTGCGCTACCTTTTTTCCTATATAAATAATATCTCATTTTTCACTTAAATCTTGCCGTTTCTGTATTACGAGCTTAAAACCAAAATTTGACATGTTTTGACATCGTTGTTTATCTGGTTGTCGTGGCAATTTTTATTCAAATATTGTTACCGGCCTGATGTTTTTACTTCAAAAATACTCTTTTCTTCTTGGCCATTTACAAAAATTTGCTTTTAATTTAAATAATTTCAAATAATTTCTCGTTCTTATCCCAGATCCGTCAAAAAGGATAAAAGCCGAAGAATCGGCCGATAGAGGTCCTCACTTCAGCTTTGATACGAGAAGCACCTCTTAAAGGCTTTATCCGCACTGCCTCGGGATCTTGCAAGCCTTCTCCTGAAGTCGTCGCCTAGCCACGCCTACGCCTCCACCTATTAGTGCCCGCGCTATCTTCAGCCGCTGAGCGTGCTTGTCTCAAGCGCTGCGTGTTCCTACTCCAGACGCTGCGTGTCTACTCCGGACGCTGTGTGTGTCTACTCCGGACGTTGTGTTTGCCTACTTCAAGCGCCACGTGTACCTACTCCAGACGCTGCGTGTCTACTCCGGGTGCTGCGTGTATCTGCTCCGGGCGTTGCGTGTGCCTACTCCAAGCGCTGCGTGTACCTTCTCCAGACGCTGCATGTGCTTTCTCCAGATTCTGCGTGTACCTAGAGCAGGCGCTGTGCACCTATCATAGGCATAGCCTGTGCATACTTCGTTGCAGTATCTTTATTTTTGTTATTTTTTTTTAATAATATTGTAAATCACTATCATCATTACAGCCCATCATCACCTTCATACCTTTTTTTTATAAAAGAAACTGTAAATTTTTTCAAATTTTTAAATAATTTATTTTATTTTTGGTTGTTTTGTTGTAGTTAGGTTAGGTTATTTAGTTTTTAATTGTCGCTTCACGACAAGTATCAGGCTTTACTTTCGGAAATCCATTATATTTAAGTTAGTAAGAAATACTTTGGCTATATCCGCTCAATAAAATGAAATGATGTGTCTTACCCAGTTTGAAGAGCACCTCCCGCCCTCCCTCAATTGCGTACACTATCCCCGCCACCAATAATACCAGCACCACTAATCCCACTATTTTTAAGTTACTCGTTTTAAGTTGGTTTATTTTTTGTCAAACAAATAGATTGTGATATGAATTTTCCTAACATCATATTAATCAATTAATTAAATATCTATGTATTAATAGTTAAATGTTTTAACATAACAACATCTGTATAAGAAGTATGTATGTACTTATGTATCTGGTGTGCAATAAAACGTTCGTTATTGAAAATGTAACGTTTCATGAATATAATAATCAACCAAGACGAAATAAAATAGCTGCAATTAAATGTATTTGATTGCATTTTTGTGCACGATAAGGAAACGCTGTAGAGTTAGACGTTTTCTTTTGTTGTTCGAAATCCACAGACTAAAATTAGCCCCCCCCCCCCCATTCAGAATGATTTGCTTGACTTATCACGTATATGTAGTAGATGGATAAAAGATCGCAAAACCAGACGTTACGTACTTATATTTTCGGTGTGTCCCGAAGAATTCTAAATCGTGTTCCGCGGAACCTAAGGTTTCCGTAGAAAACTAACCAGGGTTCTACAAAATCATTTGTTTTCGCTTTTTAAATAGTTTCACACTTTGGTACAAATATTAATTTGAATTGGCGCAAAACATGATGAGAAGAAGCTGTTATTATTACATGGATACGTAGGTGTTTAGCGAGAATTATAATATATCAATTGCACTGTCTATGATAATATGTTATCATAAGATGTCGGGTTTCATAAAATTAAAGAGGTTTGGTGAGTGTTCCATTATGATTTTTTAAATTTACGCGAACACCACACATTATATAAAACTATATTTACGGAATTTATCGCGTTTAATTATTTATTTTAACTTATTTTTAATTCCCGACGTTCCGGGTCCTTTTTAATATATTAAAAAAACTGAAGGTAGTCGGGCTAAATATGAGATTGGGACATTAAACATTCTCAGTCCCCTCCGTGACCATGGGTGCACCCGAAACGTCGGGAATTAAAAATAAGTTAAAATAGTTAATTAAACGCGATAAAATCCGTAAATATAGTTTTATTCAAAGAGTGCTCCATTATCAAAAAAGATTGGGAGCTCCTGGCCTAGAGTAAACGAGATGGCTATATATCGGAAATCTTAATATTTTTCTAGCATTCCCCATAGTCTCTTCGTACGCCAGTGACGGGACTAAATGGGGTAATAAATCTTCTTACATCACTATTTATTCTTTTTTATAGGATACGGTGACAAATGAGCACAAACTCAACCTTATGGTAAGTGGTTGCTGTGGCCCATAGACATCCACATCTATCCTCGATTACAAATCAAAATGCAGATGCGTTGTCAGCCGTGAGGTTAGTCCTCACGGGTGATAATGAAATGCCTCCTTTCCAGCAATAATGGTCTCCGGTTCTCTACACTCACCGTACGAAACAGCAGCATTAAGCTATTATTTTACGCTGGTATTCTGTGAGAGTGTGGTCTTTCCCCGATCGAGCCGACCCATACGTGCTGCAACTATACTAGTTGCATTGTGGAGTGAAAAGAGGGACTAAGTATGAATGACGGTGTTCACAAATGCACTGTAAAATCTTTTAAGACGCTTAACGGGATTGGACGCGGCATCAATTTAAATGGCGTATACATCTCTGGCTAACGCTTTGCCGCAGATATCGTCATTATAGAAGAATCGCTGCAGGAGCAACAAGACATACTGAGCAGTAGTATGACTTAAATGAATCTTACTATGTGTGAAGAACTTTAACAGTCTAGTGAAAAAAAGACGAATATTTCCCACAGCGTAGGGGGAAGTTCACCGCGTTATCCTAGTTCGTGTTGAAGGACTTCATTCCTAGAAACATTTTCAATATCTCTGACTTAAGAGTTTCATTACAGTGTTTTCTTTCACAATCAATCACGTGGTAAATCAGAACTTAAACATGCAACTAATGATTGAAGTGATGCCGATGGGGATCTAAGCAATTTTCAAGTATAATCAAGTTTAAAGCATTTTCTACAGTTTTTAAAGTTTAATATTACACTATTACATAGAATAAACTCACACGTTGGTCAGGCAGAGACTATAGACTTTCGTTGGGCATGATCCTGACCATGGAGTGTAGAAGTAAGGAATATAGACTCTGTATAAAAAAGTGTCCGTAGGAAAGCGTTAAATAAGGGTGGCGTACTGTAGCTAAAGAGTAAATTTTAAAGAACTTTTTATAAATTTATATTGCACATACTTTCACCATAATTATTTTTAAAATAGTTTTATTATTGTTTTAAAAAAATTTTTTTTCAAACTCGCTCTCAATTTGTTTCAAGGCGACTATTTCTAGGTTATTTTTACTAAATTATTTAAGACAACGTAAGTTGTTGAGGTTTTAAATACTGCAGTTTCATCAACTACTCTGGTCACCATAAATATTAAATTCATCAACTCAGCACACTTCACTCCTTCGACAACTGCTATTTATAATAAAATAATCATAATTTCATACCCTCTAGCTACTCTAGCGCTGTTGTGGAGAGTTTTTGAACTGTTATTTACTGCTTACAGATGAACACTTTTTGAACTATGCACCATGTGAGACGGTTCTCCTTTCCTCTATACTCCATGATCCTGACACACATCTCTCGCTCTTTTCATATCCATATACCTACACATGCCTCATCGTTTAAGCTTCATTTAAGCGACAGTAGCCTAATGGCAGGGCGCGAACCGGAAACTAATTAATAAAAGGTCGTGGGTTTGAATCCACTTTGAAAAAAATCGACTACTGGCGTAAACCACTCGTAACACAAGCAATTTAAGCTTAACACGAGTGGTTAAGGGGAATATTAGTAATGTTTAGAGCATTGTTAATATTCTTTTTAAAAATAAAAAAATCTGTTAAGGGCATTTTGATCATCAATATTATATTGTCTATTAGGGCAATATGTACATATTTTCAACTGTTTTGCGGTTTTTTTGTTTTCTAATCAATTGTTATAAAATATTTGTAACACCTGAATCCTTGTTCCCTTTTGCATTGTGGCAGCAATCTGTAACAAAAGAAAAAAAATTGAGTATTGATTGTTTTGCAACATTATATCTGTGATACTAATTTAATTAGGTTATTGGAGGAAAACAACTTTGTAGATAATTTTATAGATCGATATTATATATTTTATATATCTTTTTAGACGATTTTGAGAGACCAATACCCTCGCGAAAGAACATCGATTCCTACCAAGGATATTACATGAAGCTATAGAAATTAAAAAAAAAAAAAAACTAAAACTGAACTCAATCTGAGTAAATCGGACCAAACGTAATAATAATAATGATAATATATATATATATATATATATATATATATATATATATATATATATATTATATATATATGTCCCACTCCTGGGCACAGGCCTCCGCTCATTTCTTAGAGGGTTGGTTGCGCGGAAAACCATTCGTATTTATTTATATTTGACAGTAGGCTTGCCAAATCGTTTATCCCTTTCCAAACGATATCATTCATACCCTCCTATCGACACATCGGGGTGGTGGGGTGGGAGGGGAAAGAAGATGATTCTAGAATATTACGCGATCATCGCAACCGAAGGAATAAAAGGGCACGCGCGGCCGACGCGCACTCTCTTCCCGCCGCGCTCGTCGTTGGAACCACACCGCCTCTCTCCCGATGCATCTCTGGGGCCCCAGAGAGTCTACCCAGAGTGTCATCCAGAAGTTGCAGCAACTTAGTGCCCAAGCCACATAGAAGCAACACCCCGGTGAGTGAATATTCCTTACTAGTTACTGCTTGATATAATTGTGTCCGCTCCAATTTATTTTCTCCTAATCAAGCTGGATTCCTTTCATAGATTTGGCAAATAATAGTTCGTTTTAGGGAAGAGCGAGTGCATTGTATGGGAAACCACGTGCTATAGTCGCCATTTTATGTAAACGGAGAAGCATTTCGCATATACAGTCCACTTTGGTTAATATCTCGCGTAATAGGTTTAAGGTTCGACCGGGGAATTAGACTTCGGTAACCTTAGGCTCGTCGTTCCACCATTTTATGGTCCTTCGAGCCGGATTTGAACTGGTGTTTAGTAGTCGTTCAACCATTTTCTGGTCGAATTATTAGATTAATTACTTAGACAATGCACTCTAATTTATGGAATAGACTTAAATAGTGTTCGTTTACTTTAAAATTAAACTTTGGTTAGTTACTTGCAAATAGAATTAATTCTTCATTTTAATAGTATTCACTTAGTTTAAATTTAAATTTTGGTTAGTTACTCGCAAATAGAGTTATTCATTTTAGTAGTGTTTGTATTTAGTTTAAATTTAAAGCTTATTAGTCGCTTAAGTAATTGAAACAGTGTAATCACACGCGTTTTGTACGCTTACCTGACATTTTGATAAAAAGTTTAGCGAGCGACGCGCGTCACCTCGGCTCGCTGTAACAGGTGTTCAATTTAACGACGTAATACGGCACGCGTGTCCATCATCCAGCGTTGTGCAATTAATTGTGATTAATATAATATTAATTATAATAATTTAAAATGGAAGTTAGTGGAAATGAAATCAAAATTAAAACGCTTTATTCCAAGAGGGACATACTCTTTTCACGTATACAAAGTATTAGTGATCACATAAAGAACATTAATGTAGAAGCAGTGTGGGAAACTTTTTGGAATGAAATTGAAACGGTGGATTCTTTGCGGACGGATTACGAAAGGATATTAACTCGGTTAATATTACTACCAACCGCTTCTAGCATTTGAAGACATGTTGTGTGGCGTGAAAAGAACGGCGAAACTCTTACAGTCTCCATCTCAAAACGAAGCAAAGCCGGAAATCCAGGTACGTCCACGTGACTCAATTAGGTTGCCGCCAATAGTTATTCCGGTATTCAATGGTGTTATTAAGACATGGCCCTTCTTCTTCAGTAGTTTTCAAAACAATATACATAATAACCCATCGTTATCGGACGCTGAAAAATTATATTATTTAATTAGTAAACTTAGTGGCAGGGCACAGTCAATTTGCTCGGGTTTTACATCTACAGCAAACAATTACTTGTTAATATTCGAAACGCTTAAAACTAAATATGATGATAGGAGAATGTTAGCTTCCGAATATTTAAACCAGATATTCGATCTTAAACCTATATCATCCGCGAACATCAACGGCTTAGAGCGACGTTCGTATGTCTTAGCGTCCGATTACAACTGTGCCGAGTTGCTAGTATTGCGTGAACTTCAACGTGCGCGTTTCTATGAAGTAGTTACACGATTACAATCGAATAGAGTTTGTAGTCGCACCTTTTAACGCCTTAAGCCATTTTTGCAGGATGGGATTGTAAGGGTAGGTGGACGCTTGTCCAACTCGCAGTTGAGTTTCAACCAACGGCACCCTATAATTTTACCGCGTAAAGACCATATCATGAATTTATTAGTCGATTACCATCATAAATTGAATTCGCACGCTGGCCCCGATTTGCTGATGTCGATCTTGCGTCAGAATTATTGGATTCTTTCTGCACGTAATTTAATCCGCAATCGGGTGCACAGATGTATAGCTTGCTTTCGGACACGCCCCAAGCCATCATTTCCGGAAATGGCGGAACTTGGATCTTGTCGAGTAATACAATCAGTAAAGCCCTTTACGCACACCGGGTCTGATTTCGCTGGTCCGTTTAAGGTCACGTTCACTCGCGGGCGTGGTATAAGATCCACAAAGGCTTACGTCTGCATTTTCGTATGTCTAACTACTCGAGAGGTGCATATAGAACTCGTTGGTGATCTAAGCACAGCAGGCTTTATGGTTGCATTTAAAAGATTTCTTTCCCGCCGTGGCCTTGTAAGTAAATTGTATTCGGATAACTGTACGAACTACGTCGGTGCAAAACGTATTTTATCAGAACTACATGAGCTCTTAGCTAGCAAGTACTATAATTCGGAGTTCGCTCACATTCTAATCGAGAACCGCATTGAGTGGTCTCTGAATGTCCCAGCCGCGAGTCATTTTGGGGGCAATTGGGAGACTAATATTAAGAGTCTAAAGAGTCACTTATACCGAAAAATAGGAGATCAAATTTTGTCGTTCGAAGAGCTAAGTACGGTGCTCGCTCAAATTTAATGCGTAATGAATAGCCGCCCACTTTTTCGTACGTTGTCTAGTGACCCCTCGGAGCCGCTGGCTCTAACTCCAACACATTTTTTGAATTTAACGCCTTTAAAGTATTTTCCCGCCGTAGATATGGATGAGGATAGACTTAGCATTTCCGTACGCCACAAATTATTAGACCGGTTAGTGCAATCGTTTTGGAAACGATGGAGGACGGAGTACTTGCATACTTTGCAGTCTCGGCAAAAATGGAACACAGCAACTGAGCCTTTAGCTGTAGGAACTGTAGTTGTGCTCACCAAAGAGAATACGCCGCCTCTCCATTGGCCGTTAGGAATTGTCGAAGAGGTCTTTCCCGGTTTCCGACGGAGTAATTAGGGTAGCTCTCGTTAAGACCACGGTTGGGTCTTACATGCGTCTTGTTGTCCGTTTGTGCCCCTTGCCTCTACCATAATTTAAATTAGCTTTCTAGATTAGAAATTGTAGTTGAATTTAGGTAATCTTAGCGTTAGTTAGTTATTTTGTTAGTTCGATCTTAGCTATAGTTGTTTTAATTATTTTTTTTGAAGGAAATCCTTCAAGGGCGGGGGGAGATGGTTGCGCGGAAAACCTTTCGTATTTATTTATATTTGACGGGAGGCTTGCCAAATCGTTTATCCCTTTCCAAACGATATCATTCATACCCTCCTATCGACACATCGGGGTGGTGGGGTGGGAGGGGAAAGAAGATGATTCTAGAATATTACGCGATCATCGCAACCGAAGGAATAAAAGGGCACGCGCGGCCGACGCGCACTCCCTTCCCGCTGCGCTCGTCGTTGGAATCACACCGCCTCTCTCCCGACACATCTCTGGGGCCCCAGAGAGTCTACCCAGAGTGTCATCCAGAAGTTGCAGCAACTTAGTGCCCAAGCCGCATAGAAGCAACACCCCGGTGAGTGAATATTCCTTACTAGTTACTGCTTGATATAATTCTGTCCGCTCCAATTTATTTTCTCCTAATCAAGCTGGATTCCTTTCATAGATTTGGCAAATAATAGTTCGTTTTAGGGAAGAGCGAGTGCATTGTATGGGAAACCGCGTGCTATAGTCGCCATTTTATGTAAACGGAAAAGCATTTCGCATATACAGTCCACTTTGGTTAATATCTCGCGTAATAGGTTTAGCCGGGGAATTAGACTTCGGTAACCTTAGGCTCGTCGCTCCACCAAGGGTTTTAGAGCAAAGAATTGTTCGCCACGCTGCCCCAATGCGTGTTAGTGAACTTCACATGTCTTGGAAATATTTTTTTTTCTTATTTTTCAGACACGCAGGTTTCCTCACGATGTTTTCCGTCACCGCCGAGCACGTCGTAAATCAGCACTTAAAATTGCAATTAACAATTTCGTTGGTGCCGGCGGGGATCGAACGCGGTTTGCTCGCGTACAGTGAAATTTACTGCGAACGCTAACCATCTGAGCTACCACGGCTCTATACGTGAAAATTATTGAACTATATTCGTGACCTAAACATATTTGTTTCAACACAAAGCGTGTTAATTTATAATTCATCGCCAATTCTCTTTCAGCCATTAAATATTTATATAGGCAGCTTTACGTTAATATAACTTTAGACGACAAAGGAAATCTTGAGTTAATGAATTGATAGGTTCGAACAAACGTTGAGTACTAATTTCAGTTGTTTGTTTGTTAATTGTGCTCTGACCTCGTTTAATTTGCCGCCATATTTTTAGGAATAATATGGGATATTTAACTATGTAATCACTCTAATTAAAAAAATAGAATAACGGTTACAAACTTAAGTGTATGCTTCGACCTATGACCATTTATATATACATGTATTATTGATTAAGAATCAAAATTCAGATGTCTTGTCACCTTAGGACTTAGATGGAATGCTTCGTTTACAGTAAATACGGTCTCTGGTTCTCTACACTCACCATACGAAACGCAGCAGTATTATTGTTCTGTTTCACGCTCGTATTCCGTGAGAGCGTGATCCTAACCACACGTACACATACATATAGTATATACGCACATAATCATTGTTTTTAAAATATCCGAAGACGATTTGAAACTGTGAATATACCTTAGTCGGCACTAAATAACCTTATAAACACCAGTATCATTAACTTTAAAGTAAAAAAGTAAAGTTACAGCCTATACACGTCCCACTGCTGGGCTCAGGCCTCCCCTCATTTCTGAGAGGGTTTAGGGCAAGGAAGTGTCCGCCGCGCTGCCCAAATGCGTGTTGACGAACTTCACATGTCTTCGAAATATTTTTCTTTTTTTATTCCTCAGACATGCAGGTTTC
This sequence comes from Parnassius apollo, assembly GCA_907164705.1. Classification (NCBI taxonomy): domain Eukaryota; kingdom Metazoa; phylum Arthropoda; class Insecta; order Lepidoptera; family Papilionidae; genus Parnassius; species Parnassius apollo. The sequence goes on along the minus strand of CAJQZP010000103.1, from coordinate 240,822 downwards.
CTCACGATGTTTTCCTTCACCGCCGAGCACGTGGTAAATCAGCACTTAAAATTGCAATTAACAATTTCATTGGTGCCGGCGGGGATCGAACCCGGGTTACTCGCGTTCTGTTATATTTACAGCGAGCGTTAACCACTGAGCTACCACGGCTATATCATTAACTTTACTAACGTTAAATTGGAAGACCAAGCAACAACTGTATAATAACCTAAAAACAGATAAACGCTATCAAAGGACAGGGGAACTTTCAGAACCTAAACATCCATGACGTTTATCATTACTTAGATATATATAAATACTAGTAGCTGGATGGCTGTCGGTAGTTGTCGTCCATATTTTCCTGTTAGCGGACGCGAATGCTGCAGTTATGTATGGCAAATCTATCTTCATTGTATCAACAGCCAACAAACATTGAGTACAAATTTCAGTTGTTCGTTTGTTATTTGTGCTCTGACCGTTCACAACTTTTTCTGCCGTATGGTATATATCGGCGGTATGGTATCACTTAGGTATGAGGTGAAATTTAAAATATATTACGTGGCGGGGAAGTTAGACTGTTAGGTAATTATAAGGGTTAATGATTCTTTCCGTAATATTAGTTATATTTGAATAAAACTATTTTAACGTTTAATTGCTGAAGTTTCGGGGGTTTTACAGCACCCATGGTCACGATGGGAGGGGGGGACCGTATGCAATTTTATACGTGGTATTTTATACGGTATTTTATTAGTAGAATTTTATACGGTGGCCAATTTATTGTTGTAGCACGAATAGGTCGGACCGGGAAGGAGCTCTCACAGAATACCAGCCTAAAATGCAACTTAATACTGCGGTGTTATGTATGGTGAGTATAGAGATCCGGAGATCCTTTTTCACTGGAAAAGAGGCATTCTATGTTAGTCCTCTGGGGTGACAACGCATCTGCGTTTTGCTTTTTAATCGAGGATAAATGTAGATGTCTATGGGCCACAGCATCTGCATACTATTAGGTGGACTGTGTGCTTGTTGGTCACCATTATTCTATAAGAAAACAAATATCAAAAAATGTTAAAAATAAGTTAATTAAACGCAATGAAAACCGTATACCTAAATAGTTTTATTAACTGTTAACTGTTTTATTAACTTTGTTAAGTGTTCGCGTAAATTTTAGAAACCATTGTTAGTTATATTTTTAATCAGATAAAAGGTGAATAAACCGAACTAAAGATATGCCTAAAACTAGAAAAATTAAAAAAAAGTGAAAAATATTCAAGAGCAAACCACTGATGCATTTATTTTGTGTATTTTATATAATACTCAAGGAATCGATAAAATTTAGTTTAAAACTTCTCAATTAAATGACGTTCAACTTCACTTCAATCCGACATCTAGTGCACTAAAGTTTATTTATTTTTATTTTATCTTTATTAAATTCCTTATAACAAGAGAAGACATAGGGCGGACTTAATGCCGTGAGGCACTGTCTACTGGTCAACCCATGGAGTGGTGAGAATTTGACGTAAGTTTAGTAATATACTATTTTTTATAGAATAAGATATATACATCTATTCTCGATTAAGAATCAACATGCGGATGCGTTGTCACCCCTGAGGACTAAGATGGAACGACTCGATTCCAGTAAAACGGAATCGAGTCGTTCGAACTGCTGTTTTACGCTGGTATTCTGTGAAAACGTGGTCCTTCCCCGTTCGAGCCGACCCATTCGTGCTACAACTATACAATATGTAATGTAATTAACGCACATCCTCAGACACCCCAATTAGTATATTATGTTATAATCATAATACATACACTGAATTTTTAGTTAAACATTTTTATGCACTGATTATTTATCAAATTAGTTATACTAATTCCGGAAGAATGTTGTGGTCTCAGTACAAATCCACGAACGCAAAGACTTTAACGTGCTTGAAATAAAGTTCATTTTTCTTTATTTTTATTGAATGACAGAATTAGTAATAATACAAATAAAACTGCACTCTTAAAAGTCTTATTGCCTTAAGTTACGGTCCATTTCAGTTTGTTTTGACTGTACAGATTTAGTGTGACTGTAATTTACGTAGTTTTATTTATGTTTGGGATAAAAAATTACCTATATTATAAATGATAGGAATCGATTCAGTAAATGATTCTGAACAAACTACTTTCTCAAAGTGCGTTAATTGTGTTACATGTTGTATAGCTGCAGCGTGGCCCTACCACGTACGTAAAACGTATAAAACAAAATAATAATAAACTACGTAATATAACGATATACGTAAACTATACAAATATCTTACTTATACATACATACAAATATATATTTGTATATATGTACACCTATATAAATAGTACATATAAGTGACTATGAATATATATGTCTGTTAACAATATAAGTGACATGGATGGTTCATGCAAGAATCAGATGACTAAACTTTAAGTTAAACTTTATTAGAGCTTAATTAGAACTGAAATATGTAATACACGTGTTTTGCTTGCGTCCTAGCTCCTGAAATAGGAATCCTGTAAGTCAGGAGTGTGTGCGTTTCAGTTTCTCGACTCCCCAGAGTCAGTAATTCGTTATTGGGGCAATGTATACGCTATTACAACAAAGTCCCAGAAAATATACAAGGTCTCACTATTACCAAGTTTAAATATTTAATTACACAACAAAAACTGTATGAAAAGAGTTATTATATAAATACCCCTGGGAATGAGGTGGTCGCTTTCGAGCTGTTTCTAAAATAAACTTTGTAAATTTTTGGTGACTATTGACATTGTAAAATTTATTTAAAAAAAAGGCCCTACTATGTTTCTTGCTGGTTCTTCCCAGGACAGAGTTTTTTTTTCGAAAACAGTGGTAAAGTAAAAAATTCATTTTCAATGAGAATCACTTGTAATCTATATTGAATAAAAATATTCTATCCTATTCTATTCTGTGATGTCGCAGTAAAGAAAAATATTCGGTAAAAAATAATTTTAAAGGAAAATCAAACTTCATATCTATCAACGTCTTCCGAAGTGAAAGCGATAAGGTTCTTTTTAAGCCGTACTTTTCAATAAAAATTGTCAATTTAATAGAAAACCAATCGGTTAAACTCGTTCCCGCGGGACCCTGTCGTCTTAAACGAGGCGATTTCTTAGAAAAATTTTACGAGAATAAAGAATGGGAAATGTTTTATTACCAACTTTAACTTATGCGAGAGCTTGCCTGCTATTTTAATTAAATGACCATGCCAACACGTGTATAAAGTGAAGTAAAAAAGGAAAGTTACAGCCTTTATTATAAGCCCCACAGCTGGGCAGTGATGTGGAAAAGTTCAAATTTATTCGTCTTTTTTTATATTTCTCGGATATACAGCTTATATATAGATGCTTTTCTTTACCGCAGAGCACGTAAATCAAATCCGCGTTGTTCTATTTGTTTATAGTATAAGAGTGACAAACGAGCGCACAGTCCACCTGATGGTAAGTGTATGTTGTGGCCCATAGACATCTACATTTATCCTCGATTAAGAATCAAAATGCGGATGTATTTTCATGAGGACTAAAATGGAATTTCTCGTTTCCAGTAAAAAAGGATCTTCGGATCTCTACACTCACCATAGGAAACACAGCAGTATTAAGCTGCTATTTTACGCTGGTATTCTGTGAAAGCTTGGTCCATCCCTGGTCGAGCCGACCCACTCGTGCCACAACCATAATATAGCTGCAGCGTAGCTCCACCACGTATAAAATCTACTTAGGGTATGTAATCTACTATCTCCCATCATCCCTTGGATATAGTAAGTGTCAGAGGAAAACGAAATAGTAAATGTGTAGCAGCATTTTCCCGATCATCTTCATCGTCAACATTACAGTTTATCAAAAGCTCACTGCTAAAATAAGCCTCCCTGATAAATTGCCTCATATGAAGGATGTTTGGAGTAGTTGCTATATTTATCGCGGCACGTAACTCTAGCGCTGAACGAAACGTGGACGGAATAGCTGCGAATCTTGTATCAGCAAGAGGGATGGAATGCGACTGGAGAGCCAATCAGCGCGTGCGAACGATACGCATAGGCAATCATACGCAATAATGTGCAATGCGGCCAATTATGCGCAATAACGGTCACCGCTAGACTGTCGTGCTGCGAGTTGCACTTGGCATGATTTTTTTTAAGTTGTTATCAGGAAGATTTGACTGCCTAATTCCTGCTTCTTGCTGCTCATCTCCTGATAACAACACGAAATAATAAAAAATTGCGGTTGCAACGCGTGTGGCAACTATGGCAAATATGAGACAGTTCTGATACGAATGAATGAATAAATGAATATAATTTATTGTACACCACAAAAAAATTTACAAATAATATAACAAAGAACAGATTACATGTATAATTTAGCGGCCTTATCGCTCCATAGCGATCTCTTCGAGGCAACCAAAGGTGTAAAGGAATAAAACAGTGAATACTATGTAGGTGGTGCAATATAAATATACATAATATAATATCAATACATGCAATAAAATATATATAAATAACTAATACATAACAGAAAAAAACATATGATACACATATACATACGTATATACATAAACATACACAGAAATAAATTATATATATATATATATATATATATATATATATATATATCTAGCTTGTCAGGCAGACGTTGTTCTACCCTTTTCGACGACCTTTTGTCACGTCCTATTAAAAATCTATAAATTAAAAAAAAAATTGTGGGTCACTCATGGGCAAAACAAATATCCTAAGTGGAAAAGACTGTTGTGGAAGTTGGTTCAGTAGTTTAGGAGTCCATCGCGGACAAACAACGTTACACGTAATTTATATATATTAAGTTATATATATATATATATATATATATATATATATATATATATATATATATATATATATATATATAATATATATAATAATAAAACAAATAAATACAAAAACTACATAATCACATAATTTATCCCAACGATGTTCGAACGATTGAGACAAGTAATGCTCTTTGATATGCTGTAATTAATAAATGAATAAATTAAAATTCGAACTCTTTATTCATATTCCCATATAAACAGAAAAACATGAGGCAATGAAAATAATGGCCAAAAAAACCAGCACTCGTTTAGTTAAAAAAAACATGAATAGGCCAAGTAAGCTTCTATCTCCGTACATTTAGTATAATCTGTTCTCTTTTTAAAACCTACATACGCTAGTCTGAAAAAATAATGCCGTATATAAAAGCGCCATGTTGAAGTTTTTCTCCAGGTTCTATTTTTTAATAAACTTTTATGCTATCGGCCGTTATGCCAGTGCTTCGTTAAAGGCGTATTTAGCCTACAGAGTGTAGATAAAAAATAAACGATTTTGAACATAACAGATAATAAAAATTGGTTTATTAAAATTTTTGTGGCTATATTTAATATTTAACTAATCAAAGGACTGTTGTGTCAAGTAAAAACACACTTGTTATGCGTTACAACTTCCTTTCTTTTTTATTAAATAAGAATGACAAACGAGCACACAGTCCATCTGATGGTAGGTGAATGATGTGGCTCATATACATCTACATCTATCCTCGATTAAGAGTCAAAACGCTGATGCGTTGTCACCCCTGAGTACTAAGATGAAATACCTCGTTTCCAGTAAAAAAGGGTCTATGGATCTCTACACTCACCATACGAAACACAGCAGAATTAAGATGCTATTTCACTCTGGTATTCCGAGAGAGCGTTGTTATTCCAAGTCGAGCCGACCCATTCGTGCTACAAACATAACATTGCTGCCGCATAACTACCACATGAAAGGTGCGTGGAATAATAATAATAATCGTTTTAAATTTACTTGCACCATTTTATACGAGATAGAGTCACGCTGCAGCTATATTGCGGTTGTAGCAGGAATAGCTCGGCTCGACCTGGGATGGACCATATAAAGTAAAAGTAAAGTTACAGCTATTCCCTTGGGGATTGTTTTTTTATAAGCCGTGGAAATATACCAGCGTAAAATAGCAGCTTAATGCTGCTATATTTCCCACGGTGAGTTTAGAGAACCGCAGACCCGTTTTGCAGGAATCGAGGCATTCCATCTTAGTCCTCAAGTGTGACAACGCATCATTTTGATTCTTAAATCGAGGTTAAATGTAGATGTCTATGAGCCACTTACCATCAGGTGGACTATGTGCTCGTTTGTTACCCATATCCTATAAAAAGACCGTTTTAACTTCGACTGTAAACGAGACACTCCAGTTTAGTCCTCAGTGGTGACAACGCGTCTTCATTCCTCCTAATCGAGTATAAATATAGATGTCTATGGGCCACAGAATCTTCTTACCGTCATTGAACTGTGAGCTCGTTTTTAACTTTACTTTATAAATAACTTAAAACGAACATTTTTAAATCCCCGAGAAAAAAAAGAGTTAGTGATTTTCATACGGCGGAACCGATAATGATGAAATATGTAAAATATGTATATATAATTTAAGTAATATATAAATAACTTTACTATGAAATACAGAATATGTTTACCCATACTGACTTCTAACATGGATATAGCAATGGAAGGGCGGACCCTCCAAACATAGGCATTATTTGCTTTTAAATTGAGGCTCCAATCTACTAGTTTTTAAAATGTACTTTTTAAAACGAAATACCTTTGAAAATAAAATTGCTTTTTATTTATTACAAAGAACTACCGCTATAAAACCTGGTTTTAAATTTAAAAAAAAAAAAAAACCGCACCCAAATCGGTTCACCAGCTTAAGAGCTACGGTGCTATAAACGCGTCAGGTGTTAAAAAAAGTAATAGACAGGTAAAGACATTCATATACATGAACGTATATAATTTTCACATTTTCGATAAGTAAATGAAAACCTAAGCGTCCATTTTACGACATTAGATACGGGGAATACCTTTCATCCCTTAAGAAGGGTGGTTTTTACTGTTAACATATTTTCACCTTTGCTACTCTATCTGATCTTAAAGGGATCAGTTTTGTGCTCGCGTGATTTATTTGTTATACCCTAATTAATTTTATTAGGGTATAGGAATCTCGTTTCACTTCTCACAGCGAAGTAATAAAATATGTGACCAGATACCGCTGCTGTGTTACATTTTAGAACTGCCTTGGGTCTAGTGGTAGTAAAACCGCGACTAGTGATCTTGAGGACCAGGATTCGAATTCTGGGCGGAGTAAAGGTTAGTTTTGGTCTAGTGTTCGCATAAACATCGGAAATCATCAGTTACGTTAATCATCAGTTACTTTTTACGTGGCAAAACCACGCTGTAGCTATATTTGTAGTATAGTTGTAGCACGAATGGGTTGGCTCGACCGGGGAAGGACCACGTTCACACAGAATACCAGCGTAAAATAGCAGCTTGACGCTGCTGTGTTTCTGTGTGAGTGTAGAGAACTGGAGATCCTTTTTACTGGAAAAGAGGCATTCCATCTTAGTTCTCACGGGTGAGAACGTATTTTAATTCACGATCGAGGACTGATGTAGATGTCTATGGGCCGCAGCAACCACTTAACGTCAGATGAACTGATTCGCTCGTGTATCACACTTATACTATAAACTAACGTAATTAGTTTTTCTGACAAGAAATTCTCAGTGAGGGCCCGGAGTCGTAAAGCCGTTGGTCCTCGCCTTATTACTCTACCGTCGTGTAGAATTATCATCCCAACGGTATATGAGAGTAATATTATCCTGTCCATCGCAGATGGCTAGTCTCTATTTAGAGACTTGCCACCGTGACCGAAATGCGGTCTGGAGAACAATATTATTAGAACAATATTACGGTAAGCGTAGGGCGGTTTCCCATTAAATGGAGTGATAACCTGGTAACACATGCAGGATATCGATGGTTGCAGGTGGTTCAGGCCCGTGCTTTGTGGCATTCCTTGGGGGTACCTATGTTTAACAGTGGACTTTTTAAGGACTGTAATGATGTTGATGACAATGAGATATATATTGTGTAGTGGTAGCTCAAATGGTCAGCGCTCGCTGTAATTTTTACAGTACGCGAGCAAACCGAATTCGATCACCGCCGGCACTAATCAAATTGTTTATTGTAATTTTAGGTGCTGAGGTACCACGTGCTCGGCGGTGAAGTAAAATATCGTGTGAAAGCCTGTATGTCTGAGAAATGGGAAAATAATTCGAAAACATTTAATGCTCGCCAACACGTATTGGGGCAGCGCGGCGAACACTTCCTTGCCTTAATACCCTCGCAGAAATGAGAAGAGGCCTGTGCCCAGCAGTGAGACATGTATATATATATACCCGTAAAATTAATTTTTTGGCATCTGTGCCCTCTGCCGTAGGGAGGATTTGATTCAATCGTCTCCCGTGATAAGTGGATTTACGATCATTAGAGTTAAGAATAGTATATAATGAACATAAGTATATTATGTACTAGCAATCCGCCTTGCTTTCGTTTTTTTATATAGAATAAGCGTGACAAACGAGCACACAGTCCACCTGGTGGTAAGTGGATGCCGTGATCCATAATCATCTACAATTATCCTAGATTAAGAATCAAAACGCAGATGCGTGCGGTGGCGGAGATAAATGCGGGGAAGTACCACACTCTCACAGAATACCAGCGTAAAATAGCTGTTTAATACTGCTGTATTTCGTATGGTGAGTGTAGAAAACCGGAGACCCTTTTTTACTGGAAACGAGGCATTCCATCTTAGTACTCATGGGTGACAACGCATCATCTTTAAGGGTACACTAGTCACTCGTTTTTCCATACAATCATAGTCTGGCGATTACTCCACTGTTTGATGGTGTACAATCAAAATAAAAAATGATTTCAATTTGTTTCATCATTATCTAGCCCTGTATGGAAACAAAAAAATAAGAAAAGAATATATTTAAAAGTACTAATTTTAACACATCTTTGGGCGGAAAAAAATACCATAAGAAGAATAAAAATTGTAACACAATTACCATACAGGGATAGATTAGGTGTTCAAAAATGCAAATAATTTTATTTAGAACAGTTACATTCAATAGATTTTTCGTGATAACCAGACTCCCAAAGGTCTGTTTATAAAATTTTGCGCGCTCGTTTTGTTGTAAATCATCATGCCTTTCGCTTTCGCACGTGATATCGGCTGAGATAGCATGCATTTTAACCCCGCCCACCACTTAGTTCATGCTATCGACTAGGGCCACCTTAATCCAAACTATAGCAAAATCCCCTTTGAGGAAATCTATGGGAGAGGCCTACGAGCAGTGTGACCATATGTGGCAGGTTCCTGCCATTTTGGCAGGGTTGGCCACTTATTTTAGCCTCTGGCATGATCGGTTGATGTTATATAAAACATGGTAGTATTTGAATGTATATATAATATAGCGTGCTGAAAATGGTAACACTGGATTCTTCGCCAGCATGTGGGGGGATTTCCATATCCTTCTCGTATTATGTTTGTATCACATTCAATAAATAACTAAAGTTTGTTTGTAAAGTTAGGAATAATCTTAAAAAAAGTATTCATAAACACGAGTTTATGGTTAATATTTCAATCAGTCATAGAAGAACGCACTTTAGTTTGGTATCGCATTAGATTTCGAGGTGCTATTATATTGTTAGCGATATCATGTTAATAATATTTCGTGAGCGATAGTAATTATTGGGGGTGGTCATAGAATACTTATAATACATACATAATAGAACGAGGAATGGGCGGAGCCTGTGTAGCCACTAAAATGCCACTAACACGTCAATTCACACGTATAAATGTCAAAACGAGAGATGTTGTGACGTTACAATCGTTTCCAAATTTCGCATGCAAATTATTTAGAAAATGCCAAATTGGACGCTATTTACAAATAAATATGTACTAAAATCCGTCTGTCAACACAGTGAATCGGGTTTGTAGTAGTGATTAACTGATAATACGACGTAATTGCTTGCATGTGTGCTCCCGGCGACACCTATCCTCATACAAAATAAGGTTGACAGCCATTCTATTGTGTATTATAGTATTCTATGGTGATGGTCATATAGCGAAAATATGATACAGCGTATAGAGCATAGTGGGGGCAAGATCCACTACTTCCGTTGTGAATCTCCGAAGCTGAAGATGATCCAGGCATGGCGTTTTGTAAAGCCTGTAACTGCTAATTGGCGTTGTCCGCTTTAAAGAACCATGCCGCTACTAGTAAACATCAAAAAATATGAGTGAATTCAGAGCAGTCTTCGGTAAATTTAATAAACTAAACAGATTGTATATATATTTATATTTTCTCCATTTCGAACGTCGTATCGCAGTGCTAAGCTAACGTTTGTTTATTTATTTAATATTACAACCACAAGAATGTATGTTGCATTCTTTGATTATATACCTGTCGTTGCATTTTAAAATGAATTCACTGAACTATTTAAGGTGCAACAATTCTTTATGAAATATTCCTTGCAAAAAGAAATTAAAAAGGCAAAGCTAAACATTTCTGGTTTTTTGGCAGAACAAAAATTGCCGTATTGTGTAATGTGAGGAAAATGTTTAAGACAATGGTAAATAATTTTTGGCAGTGTTAAGGTATTTTTCATAATTTGGCAGGATTTGGCGTGGTAGAGCCATGCTGCAGTTATATTAGTAGTATATAGCACGAATGGGTCGGCTCGACCAGGGAAAGACCACGCTCTCACAGAATACCAGCGTAAAATAGTAGCTTAACGCCGCTGTGTTTCGTATGGTGAGTGTGGAGAACCGGAGACCATTTTTACTGGAAAGTAGGCATTTCATCTTAGACCTCACGGGTGAAAACGCATTTGCATTTTGAATTGTAATCGAAGATAGATGTAGATCAACACTAGACTTTTGTAGGCCTTAATGGATGCATGTGTAGTACAAGTTGGCAATGATAATTGGTGGATGTCACTAGTCTTCGTAATACTTTATAACTCTAAAACCTGCATGTATTGCGGGTACGTGGGAAAATCAGCACTTGAGGCGCATTATTTCCATTTTCCTCGTATTAAAAAATAATGAGAATTTTCTTAGAATCCATGGTTATAAACATAGCGATATCGCAGAAAAAAAATCAATAAAAAATCTTAATTTAAAAAAGGTGTAACATGCCTTAAATATAAAATTTATTTGAATTTAGAATTTCAAATCAAACCATGGCTAAAGTGGCCAGGTCAATACGACTATTTCATAGGTAAGGTCTAAAAATAAGATTGTATTGTTGCGGTACATGTGTATAGTTTTGTATCAAATTAATTTAGATTGCTGATTGAAATGCTATAGCTATATTATAGTTATAGCACGAATGGGTCGGCTCGACCGGGGAAGTACAACGCACTCACAGAATCCCAGCAAATTTATGCTGCTGTGTTTCATACGGTAAGTGAACTGGAGACCCAATTCAACTAAAAACGAGGTATCCCATCTTAATCCTCAGGCTCCTAAGGTGTGGCAACGCACCTGCATCTTGATTCTTAATCGAGGATTGGTGTAGATGTCTTTGGCCACAACATTCTCTTACCATCAGGTGGACTGTGTGCTCGTTTGCCACCCATATATCCTATAAAGTCTATCCCTTTTAATAACCGTATAAATTAATAGACGGATTGCTTCGCAACGCTTTGTAAAGCGCTACGCGTGCTGCCAGCGTTCGTATTCAACAAAAACGTGCTCTACGTACACTAAGCGTGAACCTGAAATTCGCATATAAAATAATTATATCAAATAGCAGCGACAGAAAGCTCACTGGAGGCAAGTGTAAGGAAATTTATGAGTATAGTCCTCCCTTTCACACCTGTATAGCTAGATACACTTCGACCGGTTCGCCGTTTCGCTCTAAACGCGCATGCGCGCTTTCAATCCCTTTGTTCGGGTACCAGTTGTATGTACCAATTAGTTATATTTATTTAGGTTATTTTATAAACAAGTCCAACTGAATATAAGTTATAACTTTAAGTTGCACGACGGATGGCTTTGTGTTTTGAAATGACTGCCTGATTTCGTATTATATTTATTACAAATACTTATAAAACTGTAAACATTAATTATAATTCATCTACATTAAAGCCTTTAAATTCCACTTCTGAACGTAGACCCCCCCCCATAAATTGTCTTATAGGGGGAGATTTTGCCATAATTATCATACTTGGAACGAGGGTTGGCAACTTTTGTTTCCCTCTGTAGCCTTTTACGAAGCCCACGGGATGATATGGGATAGTAATTCATACACCACCACGACGCGATTACTGTAAACATACAATTTTTTAATAGAATAAGTGTCACAAACGAGCGCACAGTCCACCTGATGGTAAGTGGATGCTGTGGCCCATAGACATCTACATTTAACCTCAATTAAGAATCAAAACACAGATGCACTCTTGAACTGAACTCTTGAACTGATGGACTAAGACGGAATGCCTCGTTTCCAGTAAAAAGGGTTTCCGGATATCTACACTCACCATACGATACTGCTTATCTTAGCTTAGCTTAATGCTGCTATTTTACGCTGATATTCTGTGAGAGCGTGGTCCTACCCTGCTCGAGCCGACCCATTCGTGCTACAACCATAATATAGCTGCAGCGTAGCTCTACCACGTATACAATACAAATACAATAAAATACAAGTACAATAATGAATATATGTGACTTGAATTCGACGTGGTAGTAGTAGTTGAGACGTAGCGCTAAGGGCCGCAGGTTCGAATCCCGCATAGAATAAGTATTTATAGGCCAAATAATTTTTCCGAGTCTGGATGTTTTTTCTTGGGCAATTTATGTATATGATTATGGAGAGTAGATGAAATGATGACCTGGAAAAACATACAGGTAGTCATTGAATGCTTAAGATTATAAACATAGTAGTCTTGCTGCAGTTATATTATGTTTGTAGCACAAAAGATTTGGCTTGACCGGGAAGGGTTACGTTCTTACAGAATATCAGCGTGAAATAATAGCTTAATGATGAAAGATTTTTTATGGAACAAGGACGAAGAAAGAGCACATAGCCCATGTACTCGTTCTTCATTCTTGTTCTATAAAAAATGCTATGGGTCATGCTGCATTTTAAGGAAGGCCTATGTTCGGCAGTGGATTTATGGTGGGTTGCAATTATGGTAATATTTAGAAAAATATATATAAAAGAAATAATTTACATCTGTGGCGGTTAAAGTCAAGTCAGACTATGAATGAAAAAAGTCAAATTTAGACTTGTTTAAAGCTTTTTTGATTATACAAAAAACATCAAAATAGGTCTAGTTTTTGCAAACGGGTATACATCATACGTGGTAGAGCCACTTAGCGTAAAATAGCAGCCTAATACTACTGTGTTTTTTAAAGTGAGTGGAAAGATCCGAAGACTCTTTTTAACCGAAAACGAGGCATTCATCTTAGTCCTCAGGGGTGACAACGCATCTGCGTTTTTGTTCTTAATCGAGGATAAATGTAAATGTTTATTGGCCACAGAATCCACATACCATCAGGCATCAGGCAGACTGTGCTCGTTTGTCACCCTCATTCTATAAAAAAAAGTCTCAGCTAACCGGCAAAAACGATGTTTTTTTTTAATTCATAAATGTCATTATTTACCGACCAAATTAGCAATATATTTAAGATGGACCAAACAAAAAGTACCATTAACCGAACAAAATATCTCTCACATCCAACGAACGCATGTATGAGAGAGTGAGGTGTATCAGGATCGTGCTAAACGGAAGTGCGTAGTCTCTGCCCTCTGAAATTTTATGTATTTTATGTATGTATGTAATAAAATCCTTATAATATAAAATATCTATTTATATGATTTAGTTAATAGTGAGCTGTTTTAACACAATTTAAATAATGATATAATATATTTTCATAACACAATACATTAACTAAAATTACGCATTTTATCAGGTTTGTTTTAACTTTTTAAGCTTAGGGTGCTTTCCAGCACCTATTGTCACGAAGAGAAATGTGTTTGATGTCCCGATATTATAGTTAACCCGGAGTACTCTTAGCTTTCAATTATTAATTTAAAGAAAGAAATTTTAACGACTACTATTTTTTTAATTTATGAGCAATTATTATACTATATATTTCTAAATATTTAACATTTATACATTTTCTTCGAAAACACTTTCTTGTTTTAACCAATCTAAAATTATGAACATTTTGTCTTCTAGCGTATGAAATCGTCCCTTTGACAGGAGACATACCGTTTCTTACTAACTAAATTCATATTTTACGGTACATATATGATATTCTCAAAATTAAACAACGTCGAAAGTGTCAAAAATAAATATCCTTGAAAAGGTCGCACAGCGACTTACGGGCCCCAATTTATAGATTACACGTATCGCTTGCTTTTACAAAATGAGCGCTGTTTCCAATCCAGTTGTTATTTTACGGAAAAGAGCCACAATGAAGATACACTAGCCGCACACAGCTGTAGCACGTGTGGTTAGGATCACGGTCTCATGGAATACGAGCGTGAAACAGAACAATAAAACTGCTGTGTTTCGTATGGTAAGTGTAGAGAACTAGAGACCCTCGAAGCATTCCATCTAAGTCCTAAGGTGACAAAATATCAAAATTTATTAATAATACATGCATGTGTAAATGACCATAGCATGCATTTAAGTTTGACACCCTTATTCTATTTAAAAAAATGAAGTGATTCCATAATTAAACAACCAATAATATTCCAACAAATATGGCGGCTAATCAAACGAGGTCAGAGTACAATTAACAAATGAACAACTGAAATTAGTACTCAGTGTTTGTTCGAATCTATCAATTCATTAGCTCAAGATCTCCTTTGTCGTGTAAAGTTATATTAACAGAAAGCTGCCTATATAAATATTTAATGGCTGAAAGGGAATCGGCGATGGCGTATACATTAATAGGCTTTGTGTTGAAACAAAGCTTTGTTATAATATGCTGAGGTCACGGACACAATTCTATAATTTTCAAAAAGTATATATAATGTTTTTGAACGGTTTAGTGGTATATTAGTGGTGTACTATCCCATATTGTGGGTGTTGTTAAATGCAACAGGGAGATGGTCGGGATTTGTCTGGATTCTCCCGACATTTTAAATGATCTCCAGACTCCCGGCAAAACTCTAAATCTCCAGACAAACAGCTTCTATCCACATCACAGCTGCCTTTGATTTAATAAAAGCCGAGTTTGTAATTAGACTGAACTTTTAAGTAAATTTTAAATCATTTCTGAATGCTAAAGGGTCTAAATTGGTGAACTCTAAAGTCCGACGACAAATACATGTGGCAACATAAAAATCGAGTGTACTTAAATTAGTTATGTGTCAACAATATTGAATCTTTTTGTACCCTATTAATTTAAAAATAAACTTTTTATTTTACATTTTTTTAATAATTACTTATTTCTCCCGAAAACAATCCTCAAATCTCGACATTTTCAAATTTTGTCCAGATATATTGGTCTTCCGATCTGGCATTACTACTGCCAATCGTGGCTAGTGTTACAGCCTTCAACGCCCCTAAACGGTCGAATTTGACCGCGCGCTTGAATTTTGACGGAATAGCGCCGCGGTCGCGATCGCGCACACCCACGGCACTTTAAACCATTAAAACTTATATTTATAGACTAGTTTTCTATGAAGAAGTTTTACTATAGAATCAATATGACATTTTCTATCCTTTAGTGCAATAAAAATAGTTGTGCTATGAATATTTATTTATAATCTACGTTCATTTCGTACGCCATTTTCGCGTGAATGTTATTGTGTTGATTTTTGGATTTTTCTAGTGTTTCATAGTGTTTTAGTATAGTGTTTTATTATAAAATTGTAATGAAAGTTTTTGTGTGTTTATAATTTATCTTTTTCCGTAAATAATTTCGAGTAATATATATTGAAATAATTGTGATTTTCACATTCGCTTGGTATGTTTTGTTTTTGTTATCCAAATATAATAGTCTTTTTGTAATGAACTAAAACCTGACTTTTATGTAGAGAATTTTGTATAGATTTTATAATGCCAAACTTCTTTATAGAAAAGTAGTCTCTAAATATAAGTTTTAAAGTTTTAAGTGCTGCGGGTGGGTGCGGTCGCATGCGACCGCTCGGGATTTGCCGGGCGCATGCGACTGCATGAGAATTTTAAGGGGACTGAGGGGTTAAGTCCACTGCTGTACATAGGCCTCCCCATAGATTGGCTCATAGGGGGATATTTACCATAGTTGCCACTACTGGCAAGTGAGTTGGAAATTAGAATTTTCTATTTTAGTCGTTATTAGCAAGACTGACTTGTTTCCTTCTATAGTAAAAAAACTAAAATTAAAAAAACTGTAAAAAAACTGAAAAAAAAAACTGTAAATACTCCCTTTTAGTCTTTAAGTTTTTCTTTGTAATGTCATATTTTATAATGTAAATAATATAATATATAGATATTGATATGGAAGAGCGGATTCACCTGGTACAGGCATTATTTGCTTAAAAGGAGAATCCGGCCACTAATGTCTGTAAACCAATTCTATTTGCTGAAATAAATTTTATTATTATTATTATTATTATTTCAGATATACATATGCGTACACATTTTAAGTAATTTACTTAATTGATCTTAGTAAAAAAATATAATAATTACAATAAAAGAAGGATAAATTAAATTATATTAATCTTGTTAGGATGAGAGCAATCAGTTAAGAAACTTGAATAAACTATAGCACTCAAGGCTGTTACATTAAATATTTATTATTAGGGCCCGGATTAATATGTAAATCCATATTTTTAATTGTAATGTTTTTTGTTCTTGAATATATTTTTTACATAAATTATGATCAAAATGATCAAGAAAATGCAATTTCTATTTTCCATATTTTTCCATATTTCAAGTATAAATCCATATTCCACAAGAAATTAAATAAATTTATCCATATCTTCATTATTTTATGTTAGATGGATGAGCAGCTCTGTGAAATGACTAAAAATGAGTTTTAGATGACGAAAATGCCAGCAAATCCTTTTTATTGGCGTGTGTAGAACTTCTTTAATCTTTAATGCAACCACCAAACGTCAGTAAAGCTTTTTAATGATGCAATGAGAGTTTTGTGGCCTGATGGAGTTAAACATGACCAAGTTTTCTTGCTACTTAGCGATGCTACTCTTGTATGGTAAAAGATGTAGATTCCCTACAAGTTTTGTATCCAAAAATTATTCATATGAAGTGCTTCGCTCATGGTATAAATAGATTAGTTGAATGAATAAGGTCTCAGTTTAAAAAGGCTGACAGTTTAGTATGAAACGTAAAGAAAAAGTTTTTGAAAGCAGCAAGCAGGATCTTAAAATTTAAAGAGATGTATCCCGACATTTCTTTACCGCTAGAGCCAGTGCTGAACCGCTGGGGAACTTGGCTGACAGCAAATGAATACTATGCCCAGTATTACACTGAAATCAAAATGATTATTTTTGAATTGGAGAATAAAGCTGCTGATATTTCAATCTCAAAAGAACTTCTCCAAGATTACCCTAAGTAACTATTTGCTTTATATACATAAACAGTAATTATTGCTTTTTATCATACCATGTAAAGGCACTCGAAAATTCTTCCACTTCTCTAAATGATAATTTGATGATTATCGAAAATATCGAAAAAAATTTTTGAATCAGAAGGTCCCGTTGCTGAAGTAGCGAGGCAAAAATTACTCTACGTACTGAAAAAAAAAAAACAAAGGATTTCATACCGGAACGGAACATTAGAAGCCACCATAGATGTGCCCTACTCACTTGCAGAATTATGCAAATTTAAATATGCTCCAATCACATCCTATGATGTTGAAAAATCATTCAGCCAGAATAAAGTATTATTTCGTCCAAAAAGAAAGAGTTTTAATTTTGAAAATTTAAGGAAACACGTAATTATATACTGTAGTTCAAATAATAATGAAACCTAAGCTAAGTAAAATTGTATTTTTTTGGTTTTTCTTAATAGGAAACCGTTTTAATGCACAATGTCGTTATCTTTTATTACACATATTTTTTCCATATTTTAGGATTTTAAGTCCATATTATATGTACATATTTTGATATTATATATACATATTAATCCGGGCCCTATTTATTATCTATTCAGTCATCATTAGGAGTAGATTATTTCTCAAAATTAAAATGTGACTCAGTATCACCATATTCCATATCAGCAAGCACCACTACCAAGCTATTCAATCTCTAATTTGTTTAATGTGGTTAATTGTGAACCATATACATATCGTGTGTTCGTCGGCTGTTATTTAAAAAAAAGTCCCGCTGGGTTTCTTGCTGGTTCTCCCCGGGATACAGGTTTTTTCCGAATCAGTGGTAAATTGAACAAAAGAGTGACTTACAATAAGTATTATTTATACTCTATATTGAATTTGAAAAAAGACTTTGTCTATTTCTGTTCCATCATACGAGTCCACAAGAGTGACAATGCCTCTGCGGATTGATTTTTAATTGTGGATAAATGTCTTTAGGTCACAGCATCCGCTTACCATCAACTTACTTTTTTTACATGGTAGAGCCACGAGGGCTTGGCGCGACTGGGGAAGGACCACGCTCTCACAGAATACCAGCGTAAAATAGCAGCTTAATGCTGCTGTGTTTCGTATGGTGAGTGTAGAGAACCGGAGACCCGTTTTACTGGAATCGAGGCATTCCATTTTATTCCTCTAGGGTGACAACGCATCTGCATTTCGATTCTTAAGCGAAGTCAAATTTCTATGGGCCACAGCATCCACTTACCAACAGGTAAACTATGTACTCGTTTGTCATCTCATTTAAAAAATAAAGAATCCTAACGATCGGTTCACATTCAGCGAAGATATTACCTAACATATTAAGTAAGACGTATTTTATCGTGTTTATTTTAAAACTTCCGACGTTCTGGGCGCTTTACAGCGCACAAGATATCGCGTAACACGTCGAATTAAAAGCCGCCTCTCACTTGAAGTGAGAAATTCTTTAACGGAATAAAATTCGAGCCATGCTGCAGTTGTAATATGGTTGTAGCACGTATGGTTCTAGCGGGATAGGACCACGCTCTCGCAGAATACCAGCGTAAAATAGCAGCTTAATGCTGCTGTATTTTGTATGGTGAGTGTAGAGAACCATCAGAGAAGTGTCAATCGCGCTACTTCAATGCGTGTTGACGGACCTTCAGATGTGTTCAAATTTTTTTTTATTATTTTATTTCTCAGGTTTTTTTACGATGTTTTCCTTCACCGAAAAGCACGTGGTAAATAAGCACTTAAAAATTGAAATTAACAATTACATCGGTGACGGCGGGGATCGAACCCGGATTGCTCGCGCACTGTGAGATTTAGAGCGAGCGCTAATCCCCTGAGCTAATGGAATAAAATTGTCCTTTAATAAGCCATCCTTTACAAGATGTTTTAAATTTATTATAATATGCTATAGTAATTTAAAAAA
This sequence comes from Parnassius apollo, assembly GCA_907164705.1. NCBI lineage: Eukaryota > Metazoa > Arthropoda > Insecta > Lepidoptera > Papilionidae > Parnassius > Parnassius apollo. The sequence goes on along the minus strand of CAJQZP010000103.1, from coordinate 221,447 downwards.
AAAAACAACAAAACAAGAACGAAAAATTATTAATTATTTCAAATTCTGAAGGCGGTGCAAATACATGGTGTATTAGACAAATTAAAGTTCGAGCTTCTGAATATGAAAGTTTTTATTCATTATATGAAAGTCTTTTATTCATTTTTGCACTTTGAAGTCGGCTTTTAGTGTGTTTAAGTTAATTGATTTTACCATTTTTAGTTGAATGAGGGATATTATGATGTCGATGTCGTCTTAATATTCTTATTAAAAATTAATTCCATATTTCGACACACCTTTGGAGGTGAATTTTTTTCTTAAAATGTATATAGTAACTACCTCCAAGTGTTAAATATTTTATTTATTTATTTTATGGGCAACAAAATAGATAAAAATCAAATATATTTAACAAAATTATATAAATATGAGTACACTTATAATAGTTTTGTGCGAGATTGCTGTCCTAAGTATTTTTTATTGGAGAAGGGTGTCAAACGAGCACACAGTCCACCTGATGGTAAGATGTTACTGTGGCCCATAGACATCTACATTAATCCTCGATTACGAATCAAAATGCAAATACGTTGTCACCCGTGAAGACTAAGATGGAATGCCTCTTTTCCAGTAAAAAGGGTTTCCGGATCTCTACACTCACCATACGAAACACAGCTACTATTATACGCTGGTATTCTGTGAGAGCGTGGTCCTTCCTCGGTCGAGCCGACCTATTTGTGCTACAACTATATTACTAATAATATATAATAGTAGCATGACTCTATTCCTTCACTCTCATGGTCCGGTCATTTTTATATTTTACTTCAGAAGAGATCAACTCAACGCTTTACAATTTTAATGACATACATAACTACATAATGCGTCAAACTAAATAAAACAGACAATAAATATAAAATCTATGTGATATGGAAATGAGTATGTATAAGTATAAGTTGTTTTACTGCTCTTTTGAATATCCTGGATTTGGGGTCAAAAATATCTAAGCCGGAGCCTTTCATGGATATCTCATTGTAAAGTCGACACATTCTTATTATCGATTTGTAAAACGGAAGTATTAATCTCACGAGTATAAGTCTGCAGGTAAAATGTCTTGCTAGTGATACGTGGATTGTGCTTTGTAGTTAAGTTTAATTTTCTTAAGGGTAATCAAAATCGATCTCATTACGGAGAATTTTAGGTAAATATATAAGTTCGTATTTCTTACGGCGGAGAAGTAAAGAGGTCACTTTAAATTAGTCGGGTCTCTCACTATAATGGCTGATTTACTCAGATACACTAACTGGTTTCAAATTCGAGGCAAGTCAGTGCTGACCCGCTACTGGTATAATGTAAATTGGTTTGGAGTCAGTACAGTGCTGACTTCAATATTCTTGCTTGAATATTTTTAAGTCAGTCCACGCACCCGTCACCCGAGCCGGCGGTATTGACCTTGTCTAAACGACCAAGTTAGTGCTTGATTAGTGGCTAGCTTAGTATTGTTGAGTGGGGTCACAAAGTAAGGAGTAACGACTTCTTGACTCATGAGGTAGGGCATAAAATATATAGACTAGCAAATGAGGGTACCTATACTATCCGAATTCGAATTTTACTTGTGCGAGCAGCTATGAAGGTCTTAGTGAGATCTATAGTGATCGCTGCTATGACTATAGTTCACTGCTGAGCCCTATTTTAAATTAATGAAGGACTCTCTTGGGTGTAAGCAAAATTCTGGACTAAGTACATAGTTTCCTAGGTGAGTGTTACGTTTGCGCTTCAAGGGTCCACAATCAGTTAGCACAATCAGTTAGAATTAGCATATTATTGAGTTGCTCAGTCCCAAGATGGACCTTCACTGCTGGCGGTATGAGGAAGCTCAATGTCATTGAGCGAGCTATGGAGAGGGCTATATCAGCGTTTTACCGCGTGATAGACTTAGATATGAGGATATCCGCAATAGAATCAAAGTGACCGACATAGCCCAACGGATTAGTAAATTGAAGTGGCAATAGGCCGGTCATATAGTTCGAAAATTCGACAACCGATGGGGAAAAAGGTTCTGGAGTGGCAGCCTCGTATCCGTAGGCGCAGTGTAAAAAAGGCAACCCCCCACTAGTTGGAGTGACAACCTGGTAAGACATGCAGGAAGTGGACGTATGCAGGTGGCTCAGGAGCGTGCTTTGTGACATTCCTTGGGGGAGGTCTATGTTCAGCGTTGGACTTGTGAAGGGCTGTAATGATGATGGAGATATAGTAAACTATTGTATGGAATATCTATTGTATAGAATCATTGAAATCAGTATAGCCATTTCCGAGACATCGGTTAACACACATAAGAAAAAACATAGCGTATAACAGATCAGTCTTGTTTTTAGAACTTGGTAAGTAACAAGAAATTCTTATCATCCCGTTAAAAAGATCGTACGTGTGTTTTCATTTAAAATGGTACCATTCTTTTTTATTTTTTTTTATATTAGGAGCCGTGGTAGCTCAGATGGTAAGCTCTCGCTGTAAGATCACATTACGCGAGCAACTCGGGTTCGACCCCCGCCGGCACCAATGAAATCGTTAATTGAAATTTTAAGTCATGAATTACCACGTGTTTGGTAGTAAAGGAAAACATCGCGATGATACCTGCATATCTAAGAAATAAAAAAAAATTAAAGACATGTGAAGTTCGCCGACACGCATTGAAGCAGCGCGGCGGACAATTCGTTGCCCTAAAAACCCTCTCAGAAATGAGAGGAGGCCTGTGCCCAGCATTGGGACGTATATAGACTGTAACTCTAACTATTTTTAACTTTACATAAGAGGGTGCAAACGGGCATATGGCTAAGCTTTGCCGGCTTTTTAAATAGTAGACTCTTTCCTTGAAGGAACCTTAATCTTAATGGTCCGGAAAAATCGTTGGTGGTAATCGCTTCGACAAGGAAATTTGTGATGGAGAAAACTTCTAGTAAATTCTAATCATCCAGATGGTAAAGTATCGCGAGTTTTGTCGCGATGTGCGATGGTTAAAGTGAGCGGCTGAAATCAGTCTCAAAAATACCGAAGAACACTCCTCGTGGAGTTTTGTAAAAATAACTTATTCGTAATATATCGAAAACATTTCGCTTAAAATTTACAATCGAAAGTACCGCTGTTTTCCCGATATTAATGTTTTGGCTCACATTTCTCCCCCAGGGGTTATTGCACTTGGCTTTTGACTCCAGATTGCTTATTTAAAGACGAAGGCTGAAAGCGATATCTCTCCAACGAAACTTTTCATTCTCAAACTGTGACGTATTTCAACGTTTTATCTATTTTAGTACGATAATTAAAGTTTGTTTTCTTATAGTAAGGTCTATGAAATAAAGCAAATATGTGGAAGATATATATATATATATATATATATATATATATATATATATATATATATATATACATACACATATATATATAATTTTTTATAGCATAGGGTGACAAACAAGCTTGAGAGACGCCACGGCGTCCTCACCTTCCGCCTGACGCAGGTCCTCACCGGACACGGTGTGTTCGGGAGGTTCCTGCACTGAATCGGGCGGGAGGATACGCCCGGGTGCTCCCACTGCGAGGATGGACCGGAGGACACGGTGGAACACACCGTGGAGGTGTGCCCTGCTTGGGCGGAGCACCGCCGTGTCCTCGTAGCGGCGATAGGCGGCGGCGACCTCTCGCGTCCGGCCCTGGTCGAAGCCATGGTCCGGAGCGAGACGGAATGGGATGCCGTCACCACCTTCTGCGAAGCAGTGATGCTAGCGAAGGAGGGTGCGGAGCGGGAGAAAGAGAGAGCAGCAGCTTTCCTCCCCGGCCGCCGCGGGAGACGCCCCGGGCGTCGGGGGCTACGTCGTGGCCCCCGGCCACCGTAGGCGCGGGCCTGTGGACGGCGAGCAATGGGTAGCTCGCCGTCCGTCCGTCTAACGACGACAGGCCGTGTCGACGGCGCGTTTTGTTCCACGCGCGCCTCAAAGAGCTGTCAGCAACGTGAAGGGTCCCGCAAGGGCCGACGCCTGCCGGGGCTGCGGGCTGTCCGAAAGAGATACCGCGGCTCCGGAACGTAAGGGCACTGAAGGAACACGGATGGTTTTTAGTCAGTAAAAGTCTGACACTCCCTTACGCTCCACCCAGAGCGAAAGGCGTCATTAGATGATTTTCCATCCGCAAAAAAAAAGGTGACAAACAAGCACACAGTCCATTTAATGGTAAGTGGTTGCTGTGGCCCATAGACATCTACATCTATCCTCGATTACGAAACAAAATGCAGATGCGTTGTCTCCCGTGATAACTAAGATAGAATGCCTCGTTTCCAGTAAAACGGGTCTCCGGTTTTCTACATTCATCATACGAAACACAGCAGCATTAAGCTACTATTTATACTATCGTATTCTGTGAGAGCCTGGTCCTTCTCCGGTCGAGCCGACCCATTCGTTCTACAACTATACTACTAATATAATTGCAGCATGGCTCTACCACGTTGAGAAATATGTGGAAAATAACAGGTTTTTACCAAATGTATATATATGAAAGTATACACGGTAATGATAACAAAACAAACAGGTTTTAGCTAATCTCCATAATAATTGGACTAATTTTGACAGGACTTTCTCCGGCGGATAGCTGATGTAATAAGAAGTAACTTAGGCTACTTTTATTGTAGAAAAATAATGAGGGTTCCACGCGAAAAAAATATTTTTTTTATTAATATATTATTTATTAATCCAATCGTAATAAAATCCACGCGAAGTCGCGGGGAACAGCTATTATAAAATATATTCGAACAAGCACTATGTAAATAAGAAATGTAAGAAATGGATTGTTGTTGCGTGCTAAATTTAGAAAAATAGAACACTTACATATTTACTTTTGTGTCTGCCTATCATAGAACTTATTCCCTTAGTGTTTAGCATTCCTGATTCTTAAATATTAAAGATGTAAGAGTGTATTAGATGAGGTTATGCCAAAAGGAGTCAATCAAAACTCGAGCGGATGATGTTATGCAAATTGGAGGAGAAATAGCAGTTTAATGCTGCTATTTTAAACTGGTATTTAGTACGAGTGGGTCATACCCCGGTACAGCCGATCAGTGCTGCGTAATCAGATCACAGCATCAGCGTGGAAGACCATGTCGTCACTTTCACTGTACCATTACTATTACAGCATATTGATGTCCACTGCTGAACATAGCCCCCCCCCCCCATAGATTGCCTTGGCATACATATACACTATGTGACTTAATTATACTTATTTAAGTATTGATTATTAAGAATATAGTCAGTACTAGCTGACCCAGCAGACGGTATTCCGCCCTTTCTGGTTGGTTATGCGATGAGTTCCATTTTCACACACATACACTTTTCTATAGACTTAGTATACTTATAGCTGAATCCTATTTATGACTAAAATAACTATTATAACAATTAAAAAAATATAACCCTTCTTTTTTATTCTTCCGTAAGCGGATAAATGTTTTTTTCCTATATGTTATACGCTATCATTTACTGCCTACACACCAAATTCCATGGATATCCGTCGCGTAGTTTTTGCTTGAATCATGAACAAATAATTATTTTACAGATCTATTATATGTATAGATTTACTCATAAGTCTTGGCTTTTATTTCTCTTCTGTGTCACCATTTATTGGTTTCACCTCTCAGTGGGTCATGTGCTCCTGGTAGATTATCTTCTATACATCTATCCATGACAGCCTATTAAAGTCCACTGCTGAACATAGGCCTCCCCCATTGATGGCCACATACGTGGGATATTTGCCATAACTGCCACTCCTTGTAAGCGGGTTGGTTCCATCCAGTTCCATCCAGCTGTTATCAGCAAGATACTGCTGCCATCTCCTGATTGAGTTTCCCTCTATCGCCTTTTACAACGTCCTCGGGGTGATATGGGGTAGTGCATATTCTTATACCGCCGTCAGACACATCGCAAACGAACGTTTAAAATGGAGATTATATATATATATTCCTATAGAGAGTACTATATTCCTTGCTCCGGGATATCGCCGGACTGATCCGAGTGAATACATAATTACTATAAAAACTTAAAAAAGCCGTCATAAGGTCTAAAATTGCGTAGCGCCCGCGACGATTAAGACCGTTTAGAAATTGTCAGAATCTTAAAATATTTAAAAAAAAAGGTTGATTTAAGTAATCAAAATAATGAGCAAGTAAATTACAAATATTAGTTGATTATGTTATGAATATATTTGAGTGATTCCCAAGTAATAGATTAAGTAATTTCCTTGTAATTTCAACTATAGTAATTTTTAGAGGCGTTTTCGCAAATATTTATGATCGAGTCAAAATTATATAATCGTGTTTTTGAACAAGCATATTCAAGATAAAGATATGAAGTTATCTATATCAAAATTCCACTTTCGTTAGTGGTGTCGTAGTCCTATAATATTCGATAAAAGGAGGTACATTTTTTCGCGGTATCGCCTTAACTTTTAGTATAAGCTACAAGTAAAGATTTCATTGATGCTGGAGGGTATTTAACTAGTTTGGTTCGGGTACCATGAAATATTTATCCTTGAGCGTGTTTATCCTCGATGCTACGACGTCTCATTAACGTATTATATTTATAACTGCTTTGTTTATCGAGTGTTTATAAACGCGATTGCTGAACTCGAAGTCACGGGTTCGAATCCTGGGTCGGACCAAAATCGGTTATTGAGTTTTTTGTCCAAAAATTTTCAATAGCAGACTGGAGTCAGTAAGTCGCGTGCCTCAGAAAGCACGTAAAGCCGTTGGACTTGCGCCTGATCTCTCTTCTGTCGAATCGGATGATCGTTCCATTGGACTATGTGAGTGAAGGAATAGATAGTGTTCCTGAGCTTCACGCACTCTTGCACTGTATCCTCTCCTGTGCAGATGGTTAAACTTCATTGAGGCTAACTGCCATGACCGAAATTTCGTTTGGAAGACATTATTATTATCAGTCAATACGGAAGAATCATTGAAGAATTTCAGAAACTTCCTTAATGACCTAAATAATCTCTTCAACCGATAGCCGAGGCCTTAAGATGAACGTGGGTAAGACAAAGTGCATTTGTAACGTTCATTTCACACCTTTTACGTGGTAGAGCCATGCTGCAGTTATATTAGATGTATAGTTGTAGCACGAATGGGTCGGCTCGACCGGGGAAGGACCACGCTCTCACAGAATACCAGCGTGAAATAGCAGCTTAATGCTGCTGTGTTTCGTATGGTGAGTGTAGAGAACCGGCACACAGCAAGCAACCACTTACCATCAGGTGGACTGTGTGCTCGCTTGTCACCCTTTTCCTATAAAAGAAATAAACCTATGCCTCTAGTTCTTGGAAATACTACGTTAGACGTTGTTTTCGAGTATGTTTACCTACGATAAATCATCGAACTAGGTAAGTCTATGTAGGTAAGACCAAACTTTACAAGGTGGTAGAACTGGTATACATTATATATATATATATATACTGGCTTGCCAGGCGACGTTGTCCTGCCATTTTCGACGACCTTTTGTAATGTCTAATTAAAAATTATTATATTTGCAAAAAACCTATGCTATCTCTCAAGTTGGACCAAACTGCACAGATCAAAATCGGTTAAGTAGTTTAGGAGTCTATCGCGGACAAATAAAGTGACACGCAATTTTTATATAGATATAAATTACGTGTCATTTAATTTATATAGAAGATATATATAATTATAATAAAGTCTACCAGTTCTACCACATTGTAAAGTTTGGTCTTACCTACTTAGACTTACCTAGTTCGATGATTTATCGTAGGTACTCCTTTCTAAAGGGCCGGCAACGCACCTGCAATTCCCCTGGTGTTGCGGATGTTCATGGGTAGCGGTAGTCACTTAACATCAGGTGAACCTTATGCTGGATTGCCCCATCTTCTATAAAAAAATGCGTTTTGATTCTTAATCGAGGATAGATGTAGATGTTTATGGGCCACAGCAGCCACTTACCATCAGGTAGACTGTGCGCTCGTTTGTCACCTTTATTCTATAAAAAATATTGTAAATTAATTTTCATAAACAATAATTATATATTTGTCATAAATATTAGAAAGCCTTCTCGCGTTTGTTTAATTCATTAAAATCTGAAATTATAAAATATTGTAGTAGGTAAAGGTTCCCTGAGTTGCGATGCCTTAGCAATAAATTATTTACGAAAATTATAAACACATCTCGCACTTGCTAATTTCTCATAAATCCGCCATCTGTAGTAAAAATCTTAAGGAAAGACGGGATAAATTCCTACCGAAAATCACTTCTAAATCCTTCCTTCTGTCTGCTTAATCCTGGAATATCTAAAACCCGAGTAATCCCTGTTCATAGGATCGGATATTTCAGACTTGCTTCCGTAAATATGAAGATAAAGTTAATACTTCGTTGACGTAGGGATTTTTACGTTTATTTTCAGCGGATATTAAAGATAAAAAGGTGTATTGGATGAGATCGTGCCAACAGGAGTCAACATATATACAAGCGGATGAAGTTATGCAAATAGAAGTTAACTGTTACCCGGGTCAAAGTCAGTTACACATAACAAACACCAGGACCTGTTAATTTCACCAATTAAAATCTAATTTAAATATTATGATATATACGAGGCCGTACTAGGTGGTGAAGCAAAATATCGTGAGGAAACCTACATGTGTGAGAAATAAAAAAATATTTTTAGTATATTATGTGAAATCCGATAACACGTATTGGAGCAGCGTGGCGGTCATTTTTTTATAGAATAAGTGTGACAAACGAGCACACAGTTCACCTGATGGTAATAGATGCTGTGGCCTATAGACATCAACATTTATCCTCAATTAAGACTCAAAATACAGATATTATTACATTATCTCTGATACTTAAGATGGAATGCCTCGTTTTCAAGAAAAGGGTCTCCGGTTCTCTTTACTCACCATACAAAACACAGGAGCATTGAGCTGCCATTTTACGCTGACATTCCGTAGAACGTGGTCCTTCCCTGGCCGAGGCAAGCCATTCTTGGCGTAACCATAATATAACTGTCGCGTGGTTCTACCGCGTAAGGAACATTTCGTTGTACTTTAAAGTTTTCACACTCTCAGTACAAATTAGGCATATGCCCAGCAGTGGGACAAATATAGGCTGTAACTACTTTCACCAAAGCATACGGAACTAAGACGTGGTCCTACACTGCTAGCCATATAAGGAGGCTTAAGGTCGCTAAACGAGATATGGAGAGGGCTATGCTCGGTGCTTTCCTGCATGATAAAATTTCTAATGAGCTTATTCACAGTAGATACATAGTAAGTAACACAGCGTCTACATTTCTTGGGCTTTAAAAGTGGAGCCAGACCGGAGTAAGACCACGCTCTCACAGAACACAAACGTAAAATAGAATATTAATGCTGCTGTGTTTCGTATGGTAAGTGTAGAGAAAACCGAAGACACTTTTTACTGAAAACAAGGCATTCCATCTTAGTCCTCAGGGGTAACAACACATCTGCATTTTGATTCTTAATCGAGGATAAATGCAGATGTCTGTGGGCCACAGCATCCACTTACCATGAGGTGGACTATATGATCGTTTGTCATACTTATTCTATATAAAAATATGTTTAGTAACTGTAGGTTATGACGTTGGTAACTGTTACCTGCCTATCTTGCATTATCAAAATGATTTATTTTTCATTGTAAGTGTATAATTAAGTCTAGTTATAAGATTCATCATCATCATTATCATTACAGTCCTTCACAAACAACACATATGTGTATGTACAACAGGTATGCCACAAACCACGGTCCTGGGCCACCTGCATCCATCGACTTCCTGCAGACATGCAGGAAGTCGATGGATGCAGGTCTACCAAGTCGTCACTCCATCTAGTGGGGGTCGCCCTATACTTCGCCTACCGGTACGAGGCTTCCACTGGAGTACCTTTTTTCCCCAACGGTTGTCGGTTCTTCGAGCTATATAGCCGGCCTATTGCCACTTCAGCCTACTACTAGGCCGCACTAAAAGTATCGGGAATGGAATATTTCCACTGTTCCTGTCATATTAAAATCTTTTTAATTGAAAACTCCTTGGTTTTAAAAATCGAAAACCATTTATTTATTTAAAAAAAGATTCTCGGTCTTGTCACAAGGTTTTGTCAAACTTGTTTAGTCGTTGAGAAAATGGAATTGACACGAGAAAATTCAAGAGCGATGATTTATTATGAAGTGGTTTAACACTAAAACAGTGTGTTGACCGGATGATTTCTGCATTTGGTGATGAAGCCCCATCCAAAATGATGAGTTATGAGAAATAAACTACATCTGAAAGAACATTATTAATGTTCGATATCCTATTATAAAAATCCACGTTTTAATTTGTTTTTATGCGTTACAAGCATCTATCGCTAAAGGCAACGCTGTAACCATTCCAGGATTACATTAATGGATAGATAATTTAAAAACCTATATTATTCACGTTTTATTTAATTTCTTAAGTTCGCTTTTCTTTTTTAATTGAGATTATTCCCAAATTGGGGCGTATTTCTTACGCGATATTGTAGCGAGTATTGTATTGTATTGAAGCGTATTATTGAGTATTGTAGCGAGAGCGCGTGGATTGCATGGGACCGAACGCTCAAGGTCGTTCGCTAGGGGTAACGCCTGTATACATGAGGGTAATATGATCACCTAAAGCTCTGCCGCGCTTTAAAACCAAAACAAGGAGGAGGTCAGAGACAAAAACATAAAGTCGTATATTATAACTATTATTTTAAGAAATAAATAGCTTTGGCAATAATAAGCAACACTTCGAAAAATGAATTTAAAAAAAAACTAACATCACTAGAACATATTAAAATCAACAATAAATTATAAAAATTAAGAAATATAAAATAAAAATTATAAATTATATAATAGTCAATAAATTATAAAATATTTACTATAATATCAACAGTCAAAATGGTGTCGATAAAGCAGCGCCCTTTTGCTTCCTTATCATTTGACTGACCGTTGAAGAGCTATCGTATCACAAAGCCATCTATGTAAAAAAGGCCGTAGTTCTAGAGTTATGAGATGGTGACCATAGTAACCGGATGACCCTCAAGTACTATAGTTATATATTATATTAATTAGATTAAAAATAAATAAACCAAACCACATGTATTTATAAAAGTCTTAATACTGTGCGAAACATTTAAGAGCAAACCATTGATGCATTGTTTTTTGTATTAATATAATATTCTATAAATTGATATTTTTTTATATAGAACTAACTTCTCAATTAAATGACGTTGTGTAACAATTAACTTCATCTAAGTGTCAACTAGTGACATCTAGTGAACAAGATTATAACCCTTCATCTGGCATGATTGTAATTTGTCATAATAAATGATTTATTATTATAGATGTCACAAACGTCTTTGTCTCTACGTCTGAAAAGGCCGTCCAAGAAATTGACGGGGGTAAATTTGGTCATTGATTTCTGTCCCGTTCGATGACCTTCGAATAGATCACTTTGGGACAAAGGGATAAGTGCGTCCTTTAAATAAATTTATCCATTCAAGCTTGCGAGAATGAGAGACGAATATGTTTAAGGAAAAGTTTGTTCTACTTTTTTGGTATTTTACGCGACTAATAACATGGTAGAGATCCGAAGACCTTTTTTTAGTGAAAACGAGACATTTCGTCTTAGTCCTCAGGGTTGACAACGCATCTGCGCTTTAATTCTTAATCGAGGATGGATTTAGATGTTTACGGGCCACAGCATCCACTTACAATCAGGTGGACTCTGTGCTCGTTTGTCACCCTTATTCTATAAAACAGGTAACACTGAAGTAGAACGCACGTCTTAAAAATTTGTGATATATTTTATTATTTATACAATTAAAGCGATAAAGAAATTTACTGTCCACCAAATGGTAAGTGACCACTGTATCCCATGGAAACCTCCAGCCAAGTTCAAACAAAGAACTGTCTATTAAGACTATGATAGGATGCTTCACAGCTAGTAACTATATTGGCTTTTTATGGTCTTCAGCCTGAAACACGACGGTGCACGCACTGTCGCAGACATTGTCCTGACTGTCGGTTGAAAAAAAAGTTTCCAGTTCACCACACTCACCATACCCGGTCGAGCCGACGCATTTGTGCTCCAACCTTAATATAGCTGCAGCGCAGATCTACCACATATAAAACAAATAACGCTTCAAACAAAGAATACTAGAGATGCGTTGTCACCTCTCAGAACTAAGATTTTATACGTGGTAGAGCTACGCTGCGGCTATATTACGGTTGTAGTACGAATGGGTCGGCTCGACCGGGGAAGAACCACGCTCTCACAGAATACCAGCGTAAAATAGCAGCTTAATACTGCTGTATTTTGTATGGAGAGTGTAGAGATCCGGAGGCCCTTTTTTACCGGAAACGAGGCATTCCATCTTAGTCCTCAGGGGCGACAATGCATCTGTGTTTTGTATGGTGAGTGTAGAGATCCGAAGACCCTATTTTGTGAAAACGAGGCATTCCATCTTAGTCCTCAGGGGCGACAACGCATCTGTGTTTTGTATGGTGAGTGTAGAGATCCGAAGACCCTATTTTAGTTAAAACGAGGCATTCCATCTTAGTCCTCAGGGGCGACAACGCATCTGTATTTTGTATGGTGAGTGTAGAGATCCGAAGACATTTTTTAGTGAAAACGAGGCATTCCATCTTAGTCCTCAGGGGCGACAACGCATCTGTGTTTTGTATGGTGAGTGTAGAGATCCGAAGACCCTTTTTTAGTGAAAACGAGGTATTCCATCTTAGTCCTCAGGGGCGACAACGAATCTGTGTTTTGTTTGGTGAGTGTAGAGATCCGAAGACCTTTTTTTAGTGAAAACGAGGCATTCCATCTTAGTCCTCAGGGGCGACAACGCATCTGTATTTTGTATGGTGAGTGTGGAGATCCGAAGACCTTTTTTAGTGAAAACGAGGCATTCCATCTTTTTTTTTTATAGAATAGGGTGACAAACGAGCACACAGTCCACCTGATGGTAAGTGGTTGCTTCGGCCCATAGACATCTACATCTATCTTCCATTAGAAATCAAAATGCAGATGCGTTGTCACCCGCGAGGACTGAGATGGAATGCCTCATTTCCAGTAACAAGGGTCTCCGGTTCTCTGCACTCACCATACGAAACACTGCAACATTAAGCTACTATTTCACGCTGATATTCTGTGAGAGCGTGGTCCTTCCCCGGTCGAGCCGACCCATTCGTGCTACAACTATACTACTAATATAACTGCAGCATGGCTCTACCACGTGAATATCATCATCAGGTCATCAGGTCATCTTAGTCATCAGGGGCGACAACGCGTCTGTGTTTTGTGTGGTGAGTGTAGAGATACGAAGACCCTTTTTTAGTGGAAACGAGGCATTCCATCTTAGTCCTCAGAGGCGACAACGAATCTGTGTTTTGTATGGTGAGTGTAGAGATCCGAAAACCCTTTTTTAGTGAAAACGAGGTATTCCATCTTAGTCCTCAGGGGCGACAACGAATCTGTGTTTTGTATGGTGAGTGTAGAGATCCGAAGACCCTTTTTTAGTGAAAACGAGGTATTCCATCTTAGTCCTCAGGGGCGACAACGCAACTGTGTTTTGTATGGTGAATGTGGAGATCCGAAGACCTTTTTTTAGTGGAAACGAGGCATTCCATCTTAGCCTCAGGGGCGAAAACGCATCTGTGTTTTGTATGGTGAGTGTAGAGATCCGAAGACATTTTTTAGTGAAAACGAGGGATTCCATCTTAATCCTCAGGGGCGACAACGAATCTGTGTTTTGTATGGTGAGTGTAGAGATCCGACACCTTTTTTAGTGAAAACGAGGCATTCCATCTTAGTCCTCAGGGGCGACAACGAATATGTGTTTTGTATGGTGAGTGTAGAGATCCGAAGACCCTTTTTTAGTGAAAACGAGGTATTCCATCTTAGTCCTCAGAGGCGACAACGCATCTGAGTTTTGTATGATAAGTGTAGAGATCCGAAGATACTTTTTTAGTGGAAACGAGGTATTCCATCTAATCCTCAAGAGTGAAAACGCATCTGCGTTTTGATTCTTAATTGAAGATAAATGTAGATGTCTATGGGCCACAGTATCCACTTACCATCAGGTGGACTGTATGTTCGTTTGTCACCCATATTCTATAAAAAAAACAACCAGGAGACGATCAGCAGGGTAATAATTTTCTTTTAAAATTCCTAATAACTAGAAAAAATCACTCCGGTTGCTAAACCATCTGTATAATTTACATATAGAAATTAAAAAAAAATTAATAATTTATATTAGAAAATAGGGATTGAAATTTTAATTTAACTATATAAACGACATTTCAGTTCTAGAAGAAAATAAGATGGAGTGACAGTGAGTCTTGTTCTATATTAAAAATCCTACTATACGACGTCCAACATCGATTTTACATTACCAGAAGGCGGGAAACCCCTTTGGGGCCACGCTTCATGCATAATATGAATTTTTGCTCGCATGTTTAAAAGTGAAATACAGGCCTTAAGCAATTACAATAATAATATTATTCCACCCTGAAAATTCTCTAAAACACACTCTATATTACACCCTCTGTAATACTTATAATTGAACGTTAACCTCACTTAACATATTACAAATGAAAAATAACTCAAATACAATGTTAAAAAGTAATACACGAACGGTTTTATTTTCGTGACTGTGTCGCGTGCTGCATGTATACTAATGATAAGGATTGTGTCCCACTGTTGATGCTAGGCTGAAGCTAATTACTGTTGAGAAATTTTCTTAGGAAAGTTTTTAAATTTTGTTGTCGTAATTACTTTAATAAATACAGTTAAAGAAAAGTTAAAAGTTAAAGTTACGGCCTATACGCGTCCCACTGTTGGACAACGGCGTCTCCTCACCTCTGAAAAGGGCAAGAAAATGTACGCAGCGGTGCCCCAAAGTGTGTCCGCAGGCTTCATAAGTCTTCGAAATATTTTATTTTATTTTCAGACATGTAGGTTTCTCGCGATGTTTCCCTTCGCCATCGAGCAAGTGGTAAGTCGGCACTTAAATTGCAATGATTGGTGCCGGCAGAGATCGAACCCGGGTTGATTCCGTACTGTGAAATCTATAGCGAGCGCTTAGCTACCACGGATCTTTATTTGTTGTTAGATAACTTTGATCATAATTTTTACAATAACTATAGTGCAGCAGTTCCGTGAGAGGTTATTTTTTCCCGGTCGATCCGACCCATTCGTATAACCACAATATAGCTGTAGCGTGACTCTGCCACGTAAAAAGGCTGAAAGTTAATATTGTTGAGAAATCTTTAGTCTTATTTTTAAATTTTGCTGTCGTCTTATTGAAAGAAATATAGTTGTAGATTTTTTAAGGAGTTACTTAACATATAAGCTACCAATATACTTGTTTTAGTAAAAATCTTATTTGATTGTAAGTGAGCTAGATTTAACAAAATAATTACCACAATTCACACATTGGCTAATGGCTGATTTTCCGTTATAGTCAAAGTATTTTAACAAATATATTATAACCTTTCTGTATGTGAAATTAATAGAATTGTCCTATTTTATTTAAACATCTGTAACAGTGTTTTTGCAAATTCAACCTTGACATGACAAAAGGTCCGGTCCTTTTCTCGCTCAAAGGCCAAGTATATTCAGCGAGGAAACGTAGCCAGTGTTCTCTGCACTATACTGCAGGGAGTAGGGCTCTATATATATATATATATATATATATATATATATATATATATATATATATATATATATATATATATATATATATATATATATATTCATATAGTATATTGAATATTGTTCCATTTTGTCCTATAAACAACTTTTACCTGATAATTAATTAATTGAAAACAGCCCTCTGACTTGTGTTTTAATGTTTTTCTACGAATAATACGAACGACACATTATAATTTATACAACAAGTATACTTACCATAATAAGTAAGTTAATAGCACGGTCACAGCATTAGCTGGACAACTGACCTGATATAAAGTTAACGATCGCGTGTCCACTTATCACACAGTAGTCATAAACACGCCGGTAAAAATATGAAAATCAACTCGCCGCTTATTGGCGGATATGTCTCTTTTATTAACGGAAAGGAAAGTGAGCGGCGTCCCTTGCGAAGAAAATTGGGACTTTCAGACCCTCTTTTTCACTAATGTACCTGTCAACATGTTTATTTGGATTTCGCCCATTGTAATACATTTTAACCCCTTAAGTTATTTATTTATTTATTTAAAAAACTTAAACGTAACACCTTAAGCTAAAGGGGTACATAGGGCGGACTTAATGCCATGTGGCATTCTCTGCCAGTCAACCCTGGGTGCCAAGGACAATTGTTGGCAGGTGCGACCATTATACGTAAATAATTACATTAAAATATATACATACATTAAAATATACATATATGCAAAGTACATACATACACATTACATTTAAGTATATATACACATATAGTATAAATATACATACAATAATACATACATACATATATATATATATAATATATACACATGCTTATAAACTTCGTAAATAAATATACAAATGAATGATATATATAATACGAGTATGATGTTTGAATAATATATAATGAAATAAATATCTGAAGTAAAAAAGAAGAAATAAAGACAAAAATTAAGTAAAATAATGTTAATTAGTAGTTTCCTTCAGGTAATGTTCTCGGAGAAGAACTTTGAAGACTTTTTTATTTGCGGCATTCTTAATATCGTTGGGGAGGCTGTTCCAAAGTTGTATAGCTTGTATCGTAAAAGACGACCTAAAAAAATTTGACTTATGCTGTGGAAACCTTAACCTCAGACGGTTTGACTGTCGGGATGTTCGACCGTCGATCGGATGAAAAAAATGAAAATTATCCTTAAGATAAGAGGGCGACCTTGTATAATAGGTTGTATATATATTGTATAATAAGTTAGCGATTCTTGTATTTATTTCAAGTGGTAGAGCCATTTTGCAGCTATATTATGGTTGTAGCAAGGTAGTTCGGCCGGGAAAGGACCACGCTCTCACAGAGTACCAGCGTAAAATAGCAGTTAAATGCTGCTGCGTTTCGTATGGTGAGTGTAGAGAAGAACTTTTTTCTAGAATCGAGGCATTCCACCTTAGTCCTAGTAAGAGTGACAACGTATTTGCATTTTGATCCTTAGTTAAGGATAAATGTGGATGCCTTTGGGCAACAGCATCTATTTATCATCAGTTCAATTGTGTGCTCGTCTGTCACCCTTAATTTATAAAAATAAATAACTGGTTCCTCGGAAAAGCCATAAACACTGACGCCTATAACACATATTAAGCAGAGAGTACAGCCTTCCATTTGACATGATCCTAACAAACTTCTCTCGCATCCTTCATGTCCTACCTTTACACATGCTCGTCGGGTAAGGGTTAAAATTTGGCCCGTGTTCAATATGTCGCCAATTTGATTGGTAAACCTGCATCTAGGGCGTCTTTTTCCAATTCCGCCATTCACCTTTGTAATATAAATTTACTTTGTCACTCTTTGCTTGCAGCGAAGCATTCCTATGCAATATGCTCAAAAGATCTACTTGCCTCTGGCGGTACACCTATCTCTGTGTACTCTATATTTACAATTTAAAAAAAATCCTACAATGTCGGCTGAAAGTAGTGAACAAGGTACGAGACGTTTCCTACTTTGGTCGCTTATCCTTCCTTACTGTTCTTACAGTCAATTTAAAATCGAATAATTAATGACGAGAAATTAAACTAATAATATACATATAGAATTATCACTACGTATGCAATATAAAAAAAAAAACTTGTTGTTTTCGTTCGTCAAGTTGCGGTAAAACTTTGTCAACTTATTGCTTGCGCGAACGTAATAGGCATAGCACAATTAACTTACGGCGCGCGTATTGTACCGACAAATTTATTTGAAAGTTATTATTTATCATACAATTTAAATGAATGTATTATCATTTCTATTTAAACATTATAGTACAGTAACTATTCCATATTTAAAACGATATTTCCACAATTGTTTGTTCTGCGGTTTCAACGCGTAGGTTACTAGCTAGTGATATAATTAATAGATATCTATTACAAAAATAAAAGTAAAAAAAAAACAAAAGTAAATCTTCAGAATAGGGTTCAAAATTTGAAATATCCGTTTTATGTTTATAAATTCAAAGATATTTTTTAAGAAAAAATATATTTGTTAAATCAAAGTGATCCATACACTTCTGTCATATTAGGCGATGATCATTTATGCCTTTGCGGTGGAAATCTAGAGTTCGGGATCTACAATGTACATGATTTGACTAATTTTGAGGTTTCCATATTTAATTCGAACACTGGTTGTAGAATAATCCAAAGAATAATCCAAACAAACGAATGTTGCGAAGTTTTTGAATTTAGAATATCATTGTTTTTGTGTATTTTTAATATTTTTATTAATAAATTTTAATGCAAGTGGCCAGTCCATTTAAACGGCAACTTCATACTTTAACATCTAATACGTTTGAATTATTTCGGATTCTTCAGACATTCTGAAGTCAGAGAAAATTGAATACATACATAATGTCCCCCAGACCGAATTTCGGTCACGGTGGCCAGCCTCAACGGAGGCTAGCCATCGGCGCAGGACAGGATTATAGCGTAACGTTGCACGTACATGTATGCATAATTATAATTAAACGGTTTATTAAAATTAAATAAACATTTAATAAACTAAATAAAAATAAAATAAAAGTTATTAACAAAAATAATTCTATAATTAACTTAGGTATCCTATTAATAAAACAAATCAGTAAACTAAAAAGAACGAATTAAATAATAAATCAAATATTAAAATATTGTATTTCGAACAAACACTCTGACGCTTCGTTACTCTATGCGCTTTGCAACTCTCGCGTCAGAGTATTACCCGGCCGGTATCACTCCACGGCGTCGCGCTCCCGGTCATTCTCCGCCCGAGCGCCCTGGGAGGCGCACACTACCACTGCAGCCGCGTTCACAAGCTCTGCTTTGTGTCCTCGTACGCGCTTGCAAATTTTAATCCCATTTTGGAAAAAAGTTTAAAATAATATAATAATTCCGGCACTGTGGCCGTATAGTTTTTTCGTTAATTCTCGTCACCGAGACCTCCGTATCGTCTTGCACCCCGTAAGGGTAAGTGTTGAAACGTTACCTAGTTTTAAGTAGTGAAAGTGTTTTATAGGTAGTGTAATTTGATCATGCCAGGCTGTTTGCTTTTAGCTATTTAATTGCCACGTTATTAGTGTTATTTGCATGTAAGTAATGTATGTAGCCGCTGTGTGCGTTGGCAAAAGTACCGTTACAAAATGGCGTCTCATACATTTCGCACCGCGATCAAATATCGCAAGTCACCATCATGTTTCAACCAATGCACAGCCTAAATTAGTTATCCTGGTACATTTAAACAGTATTTTACACTTGCCGTAATTTTAATTCATGTGTATTTTAATTTGCGCCTCACCGCTATGACGCTTGCCTTCCATTCCGCCTTGTAACTCCGTTCTGATTATGAACACCCGCCAGCTACTCTCTGTGCTCCCATCTACTGCTAGCCTGCGATATACCGGGGGTTCATAATCGGCGGCATTTTATTACCTGGACCTAAATGTGGACGACGTTGTTTCCAGGGTGCAATTTTACGACTACAACCGTGGCGGTCGTCCTTCTTAAGAGGGCCTAGGCCTCCCCTCGACGCCGCCACCGCCACAGCCAGCTGCCCACGGCGCTCCCCGTGAACAGTCCAACCCCCCCGGCCCGGCTCGACCACCTCGCGGCCACATAGGGGAGTACCTGACCCTGCCAGTGAAGCCAGACGGGCACTTTTTTTAAATTATCGGAACCACGCCCACGACCTTTTCTTTTACCAATATATAATTTTTTTTTATGACTGGTTGTTGCCTTATTTTAAACATTAACCGTCTCAGTATGTGCAAGCACAGGTGCTCTCTCTATTCCCTCACTCTCATAATCCGATGGGACGGTAAACCGACAAGACTGGAGAGAGATCAGGCGCAGGACCAACGGCTTTACGTGCTTTCCGAGGCACGGGGGTGAGCCAACTTCCTGACTGCGGGCAGCTACTGAGAATTTCTTGACAGAAAAACACAATAATTGATTTTTTTGGCCCGACCCGGGGTTACAACCCAGGACCTCATGATTAGCAGTCGCACTACTACCACCAATAGACCAACGAGAGTAGAGAATTCATACATACACACATAACGAAAGCTGGTTTAATATAAGAAGAAAACATTTCTTGATTATATAAATCGCGACTAAGAGAGATTTTTCGTTGGCCGACAACAACACTTTGAAATGTATGGACTGACGTATGATGCTTCGTCTGATCGATACGACACCAATATATCGTAAATTGACATGTCGATACCAAGTACTCATCCCAGAATCGTCCTGATAAAATCGAGAATGTGTGACGTAAATACACATAGATACATGTGTACGTGACATTCATTTCCATTGAAGTGAACATCGTGCGTGTTGTTTACTTATAAAAATTGGACCGTGTAGAAATGATTCAACCCACAAAAACGTACCTACAAAAAAGTTATTCAGACTCAAATGGGTCGGCTTGAAGAGGACTGGAGACCCTTTTTAACATTCAAAATTAAGTAGCGGCATGTTTTATTTTACGAAAAGTAGTTCCGTTGCTTTTACACCTAACAATCTGTTACAGTGTTCTTCATATATAACTCCAGCTCTGCTAAATAATTGCTCACTAGCGATGCTGCCTATACATCAAAACTAAACTGGCACTGAAATATGGGCAGACCCTTTAAAGAGCCGCACTTACGTTAAGCGAGTAGGTAACTTAGTACAATCCTAGCACGAAATTACGACGTAAACGAACTTTGAATCCAAAATAATCTTTGAAGTGTCTTTAAAAATAATTAATATAAACTACAAGTAAAAAATGAGCCGTGGTAGCTCAGTGGTTAACGCTCGCTGTAAATATAACAGAACGCGAGTAACCCGGGTTCGATCCCCCCCGGCACCAATGAAATTGTTAATTGCAATTTTAAGTGCTGATTTACCACGTGCTCGGCGGTGAAGGAAAACATCGTGAGGAAACCTGCATGTCTGAGGAATAAGAAAAAAAATATTTCGAAGACATGTGAAGTTCGTCAACACGCATTTGGGCAGCGCGGCGGACACTTCCTTGCCCATAACCCTCTCAGAAATGAGGGGAGGCCTGAGCCCAGCAGTGGGATGTATATAGGCTGTAATTTTACTTTTTACTTTTACAAGTAAAAAATAAATAATTTAAACTTCACATAAAAAATAATTAATATAAACTTTACGTTAACATACCTAACTAATTTTACAAATCGTCGTTGTAACAAAGGCATTATTAAAAACTAGTTTTAACCGGAGAAAACACGTTTTAACTAAAAACGGGGTTTAACTATAACATGGGAATACATTTTATAAATAAATAGGTATGCAATTGACCTATTGAAAAACCTTGACTGACCATTTGTTTTTTAATTTGCTATGAAAGTTTTACGGTCTAAACTAACTTTTCAAACTGGAAACTCTTCGGTGTGTATCGCTTTAAGATGGCTCTTGTGGATTCTTTTCGCGAGTATATTTTGTCACATAATTTACATCTCGCTGCTAAATTATGTATGAAGTTACGTATGTGTCATCAATCTCAACATAATAGTTCCAAGCAGGACTCTTTTTTAGCTTCATGATTGCACTTAAATCACACACGACCCAGATTGCTAATTAACTAAAAAAACTATAACGGAAAATCTTACGCACTTACACTCATGTCACGCCGTATAATAAAGTTAAAAAAGTATTTAAACAAACAGCTCACTTGTGATTGGCTGAAGTGATCCTCCCCATCCTACGCCCCTCCTCTGGCTGCGTCACTGAGTTCCGTTCAAACTTCCGTTATAAAACTTGCGGAAACGGAAGCAGAAACGGATGTCAAAAACCATGCAGAACTTCCGCAGTTGCGGAAACGGAAACAGAGTTCTGTCGCATCACTGGTATTCACTTACCATCAGGTGGACTGTGCGCTCGTTTTTTACCCAAATTATATTAAAAAAATACCGAAATCGTGTAGTGATGGTGTAAGAATATTCACTATGTTGTACCATCGTGTGGGTGTTGTAATCGGCGACTAAGGAAAACAAACGAGATAGGTAGTAGCGACTTCCTGATAACCACTAAAAATATCAATAAACCCACGATTGCCAACCCGCTTGCCAAGCGTGCCGTGAGGTAATCTATGGGGGAGGCCTATGTTCAGCAGTGGACTTTAATAGGCTGTCATGGATGGATGTATACAAGATAATCTACCAGGAGCACATGACCCACTGAAAGGTGAAATTATTAATCAACAGTAACATTACAACTATGTAGAAGATAATCTACCAGGAGCACATGACCCACTGAGAGGTGAAATTATTAAATCAACAGTAACATTACAACTACGTAGAAGATAGTCTACCAGGAGCACATGGCCCACTGAGAGGTGAAATTATTAAATCAACAGTAACATTACAACTATGTAGAAGATAATCTACCAGGAGCACATGACCCACTGAGAGGTGAAATTATTAAATCAACAGTAACATTACAACTATGGGAAATATCTCCCCTATGAGGCAATCTATGGGGGAGGCATATGTTCAGCAGTGGACTTTAACAGGCTGTCATGGATGGATGTATACAAGATAATCTACCAGGAGCACATGACCCACTGAAAGGTGAAATTATTAAATCAACAGTAACATTACAACTATGTAGAAGATAATTTACCAGGAGCACATGACCCACTGAGAGGTGAAATTATTAAATCAACAGTAACATTACAACTATGTAGAAGATAATCTACCAGAAGCACATGACCCACTGAGAGGTGAAATTATTAAATCAACAGTAACATTACAACTATGGGAAATATCTCCCCTATGAGGCAATCTATGGGGGAGGCCTATGTTCAGCAGTGGACTTTAATAGGCTGAAAGATAAATGCGTTTTTATTTAATCAAAAGGCCTTTGAATTAGTTTTTATGTAAATCATTTGAAAGGAAATTGAATGTAGATTATTGTATTACTTGTGATATGGTGAAATACTATGTACTTGGAAATAAACTTAGAAAGAGCTTCTGGTTTATTATTTTGGTTTGTTTGTGGGTTGGAGTATACTTGATAATAAATGTTTAATTACTCTGTGTTGTTTATTTATCTACATATTAATACGTTCAGGGAAAATTTTGTACTCATTTTTAACATATTACGCGCATAGAGGAGTGTGAGATTTGGCTTAGTTAAAGTTTATGTGGAGAAGGAGTGCAGAAAGCTAAAATTTTTATATAAAATACTCGTATGTTTCAAATAAATTAAACAAAATGAAATATGTAAGACGTTCAATATTAACGTCCATACTGCCAATGTCAAACACACAATAGTCTGTATTTAAACAGTCGCAAAGAAGAGAGATAGGCTCAGAAGGGCTAGAACCCAAAGCCGTAAAGCCAGTTAATAAAAAAAAAACAGAAGAGAAAAAAATTAAAAATATAACTATTGAGCTATTATGTACTACGTACTAGAGGCGACACTGCATTCAGCTACTCTGTTCCACTCAACTGCGGTGCATGCACCGCACTTTAATCAGTCACTCGCTAGGCGCTTATGGAGTTGTCACGTGTTGTGTTGATTTTAAAAAAAATCTCTTGATAAAAATATGCCGTCGTGTGTACTTAGATATTGCACAAATAATTCAAGAAATGTCAGTAAAACCCAACGAACTACTTTTCACCGGTTAAAAAGATACTTAATATAAAATAGTATTATGTATTAATAATAAAACAAATTATTCCTAAGACGCCGTCTCGTCTAAGAGAATATAGATTATGAAATTAATATGTTCAGATGCGACATTTCTGTGGGTACTTAAGTATAGGACGAATATATTATTATACACATTTTTTTTGTAGAAATATATATATAGTTATTATAATTTGGCAAAATTTTTCATGTTTAATTCTGCTTATTATTCTTTTATTTCATTTTTAGGTTTCCACATCAAAGTCAAAGTGGTATAAAATCGTCCTTTTTTTAACTCTCGCGTACCCAATTAATTAAACATATATATAAATTTAATATAACAATTTAAATAAATATATTTTTAAATTAAATGTTATGTTAATAAGTATTGTTAAACATACTTTTTTAAATTTCACTTAGATACCTTTTAAAATATTCAGATAAATATATAATTAAAATGTAATTGTGATATATTATAATATAATATTATATTAAATAAGCAAATATAATATACAAAATAAATGACAAAATTTAAATATTGTTCGCGATATAATTTACCTATTTAACAATACAATCTACTATTACCTACGGGTCATTCTACCTATGTTTATTCTATGATAAAAAAACAACTGCGCGAACACAGAGTAGCGCACATTTTTTGTTTGAGATAGCTGTTCTAGTACGTAAGTACATATTACTTCAATGAATATAGCCAACATTTAATTATTGACAGTGGGCTGAATAATTTCAAAGAGTCCAGACAAAACAGAGTTCATTTTATATTTTGTATACTCGTATTAGATGTTTATTTTACATATTAATTTGCACTTTAAAGTAATATATATCATGCTTTTTGTACATATGTACTTCAAAATGTAATGAATTACGGTCGAATTTCGACTACCTACAAGGCGACAACCAGGACAAATTAGTCTATACTTAACAATATAAATATGCTCTTTCTTTATAATTAAACTATGTTTATCTATACATCTATACATATAAATAAAGTTGAAGTGTCTGTCCGCAATATTGAAACAAATGACTTCTATTTGCATGCTATAAGACTAGAATTTTTGTTTGTCTGTCTGTACGCTATATAATCTTAGGAATAGTTTAACCAATTTAAATGAAATTTTACGAACAGATAGAGAGAAACATTTAATAACCTTTTTTTTTCAATTTTTGGTTCAAAAACTTAAAGAGAGTTGAAGGTTTTTTTGAAAAATCAAAATATTTATAAAATATTCTTTGAGTGTCTTAGATCTGAATAACGCTACATTCATAGGAGGAGGTTACTAGTAATTAGTAAATGTATAATTAGTCTTTTTAAAGAATAAGGTTAACAAAACAAGAACACAGTCCACCTGATAGTAAGTGGATGCTGTGGCCCATAGATATCTACATTTATCCTCGCTTAAAAAATAAAATTGCAGATGCGTTGATCCATCTGATGACTAAGATTAAATACACTCTACACATACACTCACCGCACGAAACACGGCAGCATTAAGTTGCTGCTTTATACTGGTATTGTGTCCTACCGCTGTCGAGACGACCCAATGCTACAACCATAATATAGCTGTAGCGTACCTCCAACATATACAGTATAAACGAAGTTATTATTGACCTTAAAGAAGATGCACATTGTCTGGTCTTTACTGTTATTTATTTTTATTTAGTATTCTTATACGTGTTCTTGAATAAGCTTTTAAAATGTTCTAGGTAATATCGGTGTAAGTGAAGTATGTCAGTCAATAAAAATACGTCCTAACCCTTACTAAGCTAAAAACACAGATCGCTTAGAAAATTTACAATTTCACGCAGAGCGGAAATTTTGATCATTGACTTACATATTACTAGCGTAAGGACCGGGCCGACCGAACAACTAAAACGGACCAGTGCGCTGGCCCTAAAATAACAGTTTAGGGCCAACACGAATCGGTCGACAGTGGTGCGCACGCAGGACAGATTTGCCTGTCATAGACATATTTATGTCTAGTTGCGTGGTAAAAGGATGTAAAAATATAAGATACAAAGATTAAAAAGGAACATGGGATATCGTATCATCGGTTAATATTGTTATATTAATTTTGTTACAATTAAATTATTATATAAACGCATTTTTAAAGTTGTATTTTACAGTTAGTTTAGTTACGTTACAAAGATTAGGTTGGATTCAGACTCTCAAAAATATTGCACATGCAAAATAAAATTATACTATTTAAAAAAATTATATCACGTTTGACGTTCCATGTTTCTTATTTCCCACGTGCCGGTATTCGGCGTCACGCGTCTAGTTTATCTATACGTTTCGTTTTTGATGGTTTTATTTTTATTTCTGTTTTATTTTTGTCTATAGAACTAAGTGTATGTAAAATTTTGAAAATTTGTGGTGGTACTAATATATTTTATCTTTAGTAAGGGTAAAACGAAAAGAGTACAAAACAAACCATATCTGCTTATTTGAATCTGAAAATCTGATTCATAAAATATTTTGAAATTTTGTTATCAAACTTGATTGCTTCTGGAGCATAGAGTTTTTATGGTGGTAGACCCTCATTATAGCTGTATTAAGGATGTAACATAAATGCATCGATCGAGCACCGATTGACCAGAATGGGAGTTAATTCTAATTTTATAAAAAAATGCGGTACTCATGTACAATACAGAAATTCTCGACATCGTAGGGTTAATATTAAAAAGTAAAAGGACGCAATCCCAATAATAATACAAGTCAACCTTTAGGTAAAATTATGATATTTTTGCTTAGTATTATTACGATATTATATACTACAAACTATGAAATATAAATACAATTAGAATAATTATACTACGAAATCCGACCTTGCTTACGTCGTGTGATATGACGTTTGTATTATGACAGATGCGCTACTTTTTCTTGTATGAAAAAGTTATGGGTTAAATATTTAGATGGGTCTATCCTTCCTTTTGAAATCATTGAGTTTGATGCGGTTTTCATCAGTAAACATAATGTTTCAAGAGGAAGGTATATACATAATACATGCATATGTTGTCGAGTTAAAATTTCACCCGTGTGAAGCCTGGGGAAATGGCTAGTGAATATTAAAGAGAAAAGAAAATATATGTTTTAGTAAAAAATTAAAAAAATGTTTGTATAAATAGAAAATTGTTTATACTCGTATACAATAGAACAATGTATAAATAATCAATATTTATATTATTACAGTACAATACAGTACAACAACAAATAACATAACAAGAAACAAATATAGAGAAATATAAAAGAGTAGAAAATATTATCCAAAATTTTATTTGGTGTTTTATCACATTTAAATAGACTGATTTATTTATTGTTTACATAACATTGAGATATATACAATAACATAAAAACTATACAAAAAAAAACTAATAACTTAACTACATACAGTCCTACTCCCCGTAGCATCGTGTCAAGAACGCTAGCTGCGTTTCCTCACTGAACGGCTATATTTAAGCTTTGAGCGAGAAAGGAACCAGCACGCACCGCACGTGGACCCCACGGACCGATAGTCTCTACAGCAAATGGCACAAATATGTAGTCATCTCTCAGAGATTCATTATTTGTGCCACTTACTCAGTTCAGCTGCCTCTGATGCCACCTCGGCTCTAAAAGACTATTATCATAAACTTATTTAAGATGTTTACTTAAAATAATTTCTTTATTAATTATTATAATATGTACAATTTATTTTGGTGTACAACGCCTATGAGTTTTTACGTGGTAAAGCCACGCTGAAGCTATATTGCGGTTACAGCACGAAAGGGTCGGCTCGACCGTGGTGGGATCACACTCTCACAGAATACCAGCGTAGAATAGCGGCTTAATGCTTGCTGTGTTTCGTATGGTGAGTTTAGAGAAACGGAGACACTTTTTACTGGAAACGAGGCGTTCCATCTTAGTCCTCAGGGGTAACAACGCATCTGAATTTTGATTCTAAATTGAGGATAGATGTAGACGACTACGGGACACAGATCCACTTACTATCAGGTGGACTATGTGCTGTGTAACTCATATTTGATAAAAAATAAAATAAAAAAGATTACTAACTGATAAGTACCATTTAGACCTCATTGTGCACTAAGTGAACGAATATAAATACTAAAATTCTTAAATCCTTACTAATATTATAAATTCAAAAGTGAGTTTGTTTGTTTGTTTGTTACGCTTTTACGCCTAAACTGCTGAACTGATACTGATGATTTTTGGTGTAGATATAGATGGGACCTTGGAAATGAATATAGGCACCTTTTATCTCGAACGCGGACTTACATGACTGAAACCACGGGGCGCATCTGGTAACTTAATAAAACGGCTTCCGATTGGTGGTGATACTATCATCTCTTACACCAGTCGTAAAAAGGGACGATTTAGTGCTCTATATAATATTTAAAACTATAAAATTCTTATCAAAGTAGGTACCGCGTTGAAGTATAATCATAAATTCATCGCACGAATGCCGTCGCGACTTTAGACCGACAAAATGACAAATTTTATACTTTATTGAAATCTACGCGGATTTAAGAGACAGTCCTTTATTGGAAGCCTGTCAAATATATTTTTAGAAGTTTAATGTTCCTACTGCAGCTGAGGTGGCTAAGGCATCTGCAATGCATACAGGTAAATAAACTTATGAAAGAATTTGCTAGGTGCTATCCGACGAAGCTCTTTTACTTTAGTACTATAAGTGAGATAATTTTATTCCTTTAATGAGTTGTGTTACTTCATGTAAAGAAGTGGTTTTCAATTCGACATATGTAATGTGATATATTAACCGAGTAGTTGTAGCCTAGTGCTTAAGAGCGCCAGAAACGTCGTAAATTAAATATATTTAAATTAAACGCGATTAAATTCGTCTTACTTATTGAATTTTTGATTCGCATTAATATAAGAAACTAGTTGGTACCAGGCGCGTTGCTAATGAAGAGAAAATATTGTGGAAATATCGTTTTAAATTTGGTAGACTTATATTTTTTAATTAGGAATGATTGATATTCATTGAAATTTAATGATAAATAACTTACAAATAAATTTGTCGGTACGATACGCGCGCCACAACATCATCATTATCATTATAGCCATAAGTACATAGTGTAATGACCACAGTCGTATAGTTAGATAAATGTCTTACTTGTGTATTTTCAAATTCTTTAAATATAATTGTACTTGAAGCGGATCTATTCTTCTATTACAGCCTATTAAAGTCCACTGCCCTCCCCCAAGGAATGTCACAAAGCACCTTCCTGACTGTATTGGGCAATCTGATGAATGGCATGGCAGTGCATAAAATACGAACAAACATACAAATATTAATTATATTACAACTATTACATGACTTTAGACTTTTAGACAACAAATGCAAATATAGCTCGGACGTCAAAGCATTAAGGATTATATCACGCGGCCTTTGATGCTGCTGTCATTGCCTGTCCGTCCGTCAAAGACCACAAAGGCCGTATTACCACGTCAGTCAAATTAATACACAACCCAGACACAGGTTTAATCCGTGCTTAACCCTATTCAAACCTATAACAGTCATTAGACGAAGTGTCGGAGAGGAGATATCTTTGCGAAAATTTACATTGTATTGTACACATATATTTTATTTTTATTTGTAGTTACAGTACACTATTTGTACTGCCTTTTTGATTACGATTTTTGATCACGAATTCTCGGGTTTTTCTGACATGAAACTCTCAACAGTAGTTATAAAGTTGGCGGTGTTTCACTTCCGGTCGCGTCGAATTACCGTACCATCGGACTGTGAGAGTTAGGGAATAGAGAATCAGAATCAGAATCAGAATCAGAATCAGAATTTTTATTTGCGTAAGAACATGGTATATAAAGGTGGTACATGTTAAAAAGGTGCACATGTCTCGCTATTACAAATAGCATGCAAAATTAATATTATTATCTTGTATAATCATAAAAATAATATCACAAAGTCTCATTACAATAAATTACATTGAATTAAAGATAAATTAAAATATATAATATAACATGAATAGTATTAGGGATTGATGTCAATAAAGTCTTTAATGTCATATATTTTTCTGTCAATGAGCCACTTAAATAATTTTGATTTAAATTGATTAATATTTAAATTTTTGATGTCATTAGGAATTGTATTATATATCGTTAAACACATTTTTAGGCAACTTTTATGGTATTTAGCTGACCTTGGGATAACGTCTAACACAAGTCTATTAGGATTTCGCTTCAATCTTGTGTTCATGTCACTTGCTTTCATAAACAAATTGATATTTCTCTTCACGAAACAGCTTATTTCAAAAATATATAGTGCCGGCAGCGGAAGTATGTTGAGATTTGCAAAAACTGTTCTACAGGATATGCCAGGCGGTATTCCAGAGATAGCTCTAATACACTTTTTTTGAGCTATAAACGCCTTTTGTATATTTGTGCTATTTCCCCACATTATTATCCCGTAGCGCAAAATGGAAGCTATATACGCGTGGTATGTAATAAGAGCCGTTTGTAAGAGAATGCACCTATGTTTGCGCAAACATACACTCATGCACTATTATCCCATCCTACGTAGATGGCTAGTCTCCGTTGACTGGCCACCGTAACCGAAATTCAGTCTGTAGGACATTATATATTTTATATGTGGTCGAGCCATGTTGCAACTATATAATGGTTGTAGAAAAAATTGGAAACAGATAGAATACCAGCGTAGTGTTTTGTATAGTACGTGTACAGAATTGGATCTCCTTTTTACTGGAAACGACGAGGTAGAGCCAACCCGCTGCTAAGTATATTATGGTTGTAGCACGAAGGTGTCTGCTGGATGCTACCAAGTGGGATCATAGACAAACACTTGCTTACTATAGCAATGTCAAATAGCCAAAACTCTTGTTGTTTTAAGATATTAGATATTATTCTTGAATCGTGGTGATAACACATTAGATACGTTAATTGTACATAGCTAAACATTCAAATTTGGAACGATTATTTGAAGAAGAAAGAAAAAGGAAACTATTAATAAAATGTAAATGTCGACTTCAAAAACTTCAAAGAAAATAATTTCACATTCTGAAGGTGGTAAGGGCCTGAATAATATACTCGAAAATCGGCGTCAATTTAAGAAATGATTAAAATTGCTCCATCTCTCTCTTATCCCTTAATGAGAATTGAAAGAGACAGACATAGGGGTAATCAATGTTTAATTTAAGTAAGCGATAATCGTGAGTTATAAGTAAGGCCGAAAAGTATTTAAAGTTGCTCTCTCCCTTTTCTCTAAATGATACTCGGAAGAGACAGATATAGAGATATTAATATTTAATTTAAAGAGGCGATAATCATCGATTATAAGTAAGGTCGATAGTGCCTAGAAATAAAGCTCTGACTTGTACGAGGAAATCCTAGTACTAACGTTTTTAAGCAAAAATAATCACAATGAGTCACTTAGTCTTATAAAAGCGATTTTTTTAAATATAAGGGTGACTAACGAGCACACAGTCCACCTAATGATAAATTCGATGAGGAGTAGGATGTAATGCTTCGTTTCCAGTGCAATGGGACACCGGTTCTCTACACTCACCTTACGGAACACAGCAGCGTTCAGCTGCTATTTTACACTGGTATTCTGTGAGAGCGTGGTTCTTCAACTGTAGAGCCGACCCGTTCGTGCTACTACTATAGTGCTAATATAGCGGCAGTATGTCACTATCACGTGAAAATTTACTATAGAGTATTATTATAAAAAAATAGCTGGGCATGTGAAAAGTTTTATGCCTATTGTAATTCGGTTTCAGAAACGCGCGAATGTAGAAGTCGTCCCTGGTGTTAAAGATACGATGAAACTTCGAGGGTTCGAAGCGATAAAAAAGATACGAAACGCGCACTTTCACGTCAACTGTCAGGTCTGAGAACGGTTTATTAGTTTAATTTCGTTGAGAGTTTTATACTCAGGCATTCAGAGTTTTTTTTTTCAGTCGCTTTCGCGAGTTTTCATTGAAATATAGGCCGTTATATTCGGAATGGACTGTTAACTAAGAGACGTAGATGTTATGGAAAAATTAATTCTCCTATCTCCAGCAAAGTTTTTTTTTAAATTAAAATAAAGTGACGTTAATGTTCTACTGATTTTATGGCTACTACCGGCCGTGGAAATTTACTATTAACTTCAAATAATGAATATAGTACGCGAGGGTAATATGGTCATCCGGTTATTATGGTCACTATCTTATAACTCAAAACCTACGGCCTTGTTTGCATAGATGGTTCTATGATACGATAGCTCTTCATCAGTCAATTAAATTAAAAAGTAAAAAGGAGAGCTTTAGCAACACTGTTTTGATAGTTGAAATTATAGTAATTATTTTAGTCGATTTTAGTGCTGAGCAGTGTAGTTAGTCTTTAAATTGATTTTTCCAAGTGTTCCTAGTTATTGCAAAAGTTTGTTTGCTATTGTTTTTTTTTATATATTAGTTATAGTATACGACTTTGTGTTTTTGTCTGTGTTCTCCTCCTAGTTTTGGTTTTATTTATTTATTTACGCTTTATTTGCACACCGAGTACAAAAAGGCGGACTTAATGCAACAAGGCATTCTCTGCCAGTCTACGTCCAGGCTAAGCAGAGAAGATATTGTGGGTGGAAAGTGCAACGGAGTTAATATATCTATAGGTAATCATACACATGTTATAAACATAATTATACATATTATATATTATTATGTAGATATACATACAAGATATGTAAATATATATTTTTTATATATATATATATATATATATATATATATATATATATATATATATATTTGGTTATCCGTCTATTATATATATACCATAATATACCATAGACCAGATACATACCCTGCGGCAGATTGTACAGAAGTCCGAAGAGTACAATCTGCCACTTTGCCTGGCGTATGTGGACTATGAGAAAGCCTTTGATTCCGTCGAAATTTGGGCGGTGCTACAATCTCTTCAGCGGTGCCAAGTTGACTGTCGGTATATCGAAGTGCTGAAGTGTTTGTACAGTAGGGCTACGATGGCTATCCGAGTACAGAACCAGAGTTCGAATCCTATCCAACTGCAGAGAGTTCTAGGACAGGGTGACGTTACATCCCCGAAACTCTTCACCGCTGCGTTGGAAGACGTTTTCAAGCTACTGGACTGGAAAGGATACAGTATTAACATCAATGGCGAGTACATTACTCACCTTCGATTTGCCCACGATATAGTCCTTATGGCAGAATCGCTAGGGGATCTAAGCATTATGCTCAATGATCTCAATGGTGTCCCCCAACGGATAGGTCTTAAGATGAACATGGACAAAACAAAGATCATGTTTAATGTCCATGTCACACCTATGGCGGTAGTTGTTGGGAGCACTAAGCTCGAAGTTGTTGACGAATACGTTTACCTGGGACAAATAGTCCGATTAGGTAAGTCCAACTTCGACCGAGAGGTCAATCGACGGATTCAACTCGGTTGGGCAGCGTTCGGGAAATTACGACACATCTTCTCGTCAGCTATACCTCAGTCTCTGAAAACTAAAAGGTACAACCAGTGTGTGTTGCCAGTGATCTTACGGATCTGAGACGTGGTCCTTCACAGCTGGCCGTATGAGGACGCTCAAGGTCGCTCAGCGAGCTATGGAGAGGGCTATGCTCGGAGTTTCTCTGCGTGATAGACTCAGAAATGAGGATATCCGCAGTAAAACCAGAGTGACCGACATAGCCCAACGGATTAGTAAGCTGAAGTGGCAATGGGCCGGCCATATAGCTCGAAGAACCGATAACCGATGGGGAAGAAAGGTTCTCGAGTGACAGCCTCGTACCGGTAGGCGTAGTGGGGGGGGTCGGGTGGTCGTCTTGGCATTACTTGGGGGAGGCCTATGTTCGGCAGTGGACTTGTAAAGGGCTGTAATGATATATATATATATATATATATATATATATATATATATATATATATATATATATATATATATATATATATATATGTGTTTCTTACCCTGCACGTTGCTGACACAGAAGAAATAATTGCAGAAATATCGTTTTAAATTTAGAACAGTTATTTGTTTAATTAAGAATTATGATGCATTCATTGAAGTTGAATGATATATAACGTTCAAATATATTTTTTTTAATTTACTATGGCTATAACCTTCGCGCAGGTGCAAGCAATAAGTTGACAAAGTTTTGGCGGAATCTAATGAACGGTATGGCAACGCCTAAATACAAACAAACAAACAAATATTAATTTTTATATATTAGACTGTTACATGTCTTTAAAACAGCAAATGGAAATATATCTCGGGCGTCAAAGCATAAGTTAAATAAATAACAATAAGTAACGACTTATAACTTCTAAACCGATCTACATTGTTTATTACACACGTTTAATTTAACAGAAGTGAATAGAATTTTTTTAATTCGATATAGATTACAAGTTATCCTTATGGAATTATTTTTTTATTTTTACCACTGCTTCCGAAAAGAAACCTGCGTCCCGGGAAGAACCAGCAATAAATACGCTTTGACCTTTTTAAAGTAAATTATACAACAAGAAAGGTTGTACAAACCCCTTATAAAACTTATTTAAGAAACAGTTTCGAAGTAACCGCCTCATTCCCAAGGGCTGTTATCAATCATGTATTCATTTATATTACAATAAACCTTTTTATACAGTTTTGGTATAATAAAAATATTTTAATTTAGTAATAGAGAGCTTTCGTATTATTTCCGGGGCTTTGTTTTAATAGCGTATATTATGGAATAGATTATAGTATAGAAATATACGCGTGTAGATGCGGTGTAATAATACCCACTACCCCATATCACCCCGTGGGCGTCGTAAGACGCGACAGAGGGAATCAAACTCAGGAGACATTTTTTACGTGATAGAGCCATGCTACAGCTTTATTACTGGTATAGTAATATAATGATAATAATGTCCTCCAGACCGAATTTTAGCCACGGCGGCCTACCTCAACGGAGGCTAGCCATCGGCGCAGGGCAGGATTATAGTGCCCAAGTGTATACGTAAGCACAGGTGCACTATCTATTCCCTCACTCTCATAATACGGACGGTAAACCGACACGACCGGAGAGAGACCAGGCGCAGGACCAACGTCTTTACTTAACGGCTCCGGGCAGCTGCTGAAAATTTCTCGACGGAAAAACTCAATAATTGATTTTGCTGGCCCGACCCGGGATTCGAACCCAGGACCTCATGATCAGCAGTCGCACTACTACAACCACTAGACCAACGAGGCAGTCAAATATAGTAATATAGCTGCAGAATGACTCTATCAGTATGACATTAGAGTAAATATTTTAGGCGATTTCTGTATGGTGTAATGGAGTTAGTTTTTTTTAAGTAGATATTTCGAAATGTTTCTAATTATTGTCAGAGCTTATTTGTTATTTTTTTCTTAATATATTAGTTATATGATGATAACGATGCTGATGATGATGACGATGACGATGATGAAGACGATGACGATGACTATGACGGTGACTATAACGATGACGATGACGATGATGGTGACGATGAAGATGATGGTGACGACGATGATGATGATGATGGCGATGATGATGATGATTATGATGATGATGATGATTATGAAGACGATGATGATTAGAATAACGATGACGATTACGATGATGATGATGATGCTGACTATATACTTCGTGTTTTTGTCTATGTCCTTCTACTAGTTTTGGTTTTATAGGGCTTCAAAACTTAAGGTGACCGTATTACCCTTACCGCTGCTCCACGATTGTTTCCCTTAAAAATAAATAAATGTGATAAATGCGGAACTCCTTTACAACAACAAATATTGGCAGCGTTCAAAGCTTTTGTCATTACAGCCAAAAAACGACGTGCATTCGGCCATTGTCTCTTACAGCCGCATAACAATTAAAAACACCGAACATTTTCCACTGCAATTACTCGTTTGCCAATCTGCTCGGAAAACGACGCATCGTTTTTGCATAATTTGACTTTGGCGAGGGAAAGCGAATATTTTGAACAGATAAAATATGCATTTAACTCATAAAAGCTTTATGAAGTGAAAAATAACATCTTTAGGCAATTTAGGCAATAATGTGTCTCGGACAAAGCATTGAACTCGCGAGAACGTAACGCTCGAATGTATATAATGATGAAAGTAAAGTTGAAAATCCAATTGATTAAAGTTTTACAAAATTGATATGTATATAAATTTGTTTGTATTATCTAGATACTATATAGATAGAAAATTTGGTAGATCCACGTTGCAGCTATATTATGGTTGTAGCACGAGTGGGTCGGCTCGACCGGGGAAGGACCACACTCTCTCAGAATACCAACGAAGTGTGTAAATCCGGAGACCCTTTTTTACTGGATACGAGGCATCACGACGAGGCTGTCACGGGGCAACGCATCTGTTTTAAAATATTTACTGTATTAAAATTATTTTACAATTGTTTTGTAAAAAGTTGTGGATTAGTAAAAGTGCAACCTTGGACTTGATGTTGATAGTTTATGAATTATTAAATACTGGCCAGCGCAAAACAATGAAACTGAAAAGAAAAATAAATCATTAAAATCCAATCAACCGACCTGTTGAACAGAACGCGCAGCTAACAAGATGGCGCCCTGTCAACTTGACGGGTGACAAATGCGAGCTCTTTTAACACACGACCAGTGTTGTTTGAACTCAGCGACGTCTTGTTACATTTGACTTTTAAAACGAAACGTCTAACAGTCGGGGCTCAGTTAAAAATAGACGCGGGAAATTCACTTGACTTGGCAAAATATTTCTTGTCGTTTCATTTCGGTACGCTCAATTGACGCGGGTTGCGGTGTAATGAAAATTTTGTAAGAACGTTTTAATTTAATTTAATCGATAATCGTTCCTCAAACGTTATTAAAATCCATATTTTCGAATAACCTTAGATGAAAAATCAATAATAAGCATAGGTTATATTATATAACACACATAAAGTGTTTCAAAAACATTACGTGAAAGAGAAAGACATTTTTTGACTTGTTTATGTTTTCTTTACTTTTTATGTATTCTTATTTTGAGTTTAAAGAACAAGAGTGACAAAATAACACTAAGTCCACCCGATGGTAAGCAGATGCTGTGGCCCATTAACATTTTTCCCCAATTAGGAATCAAAATGCAGATGCACTATCAGCCCTGAGGACTAAAATAGAATGGAATGTAAAAAAGGTTCTTTAATTCTGTACACCTCACATCTCAATCAC
The DNA here is from genome assembly GCA_907164705.1 of Parnassius apollo. Classification (NCBI taxonomy): domain Eukaryota; kingdom Metazoa; phylum Arthropoda; class Insecta; order Lepidoptera; family Papilionidae; genus Parnassius; species Parnassius apollo. Next base: position 184,364 of record CAJQZP010000103.1, on the reverse strand, counting down.
GAAATAATTTAATGCTGTGATTTTGTTACAGCATGGTTCTTCCCCGTTCCAGCCAACCAATTTTTATAGGATAAGGGTGACAGACGAGCACACAGTCCAACTGATGGTAAGTGGTTGCTGTGGCCCATAGACGTCTACATTTATCCTCGATTAAGAATCAAAACGCAAACGCGTTGTCACCCCTGAGAACTAAGATAGAATTCCTCGTTTCCAGTAAAAAAGGACCTCCGGATCTCTAAGCTCACCATTCGCAACACTCAACATTTATTTATTTATTCATTTATTTATTTAAACTAACAACTATCATGACAGGAATAACCTAATGCGACGGTGTAGCGGTGTAGTTTTATCCAGTAAATTGGTTCGGGCGCGCGGCACGGAGAACAGCCGCGGCCGCCGCCGTTTCCATACGTACCCGTCTGGAACACACAGCCCAATCCGCCCCAATATGTCACTATTATATATTTTTCCTCTAAGCACTTTAAAAATGTATAAGGCTAATGCGAGCTCTCGTCTTACCCTCAACTCGTTGTAGCCAACCATACCCAGAATAAATAAGGTTGGGTAACCAAATAACACATCGGTATTAAGCTCTACATCTACTATAGATTACGAATCAAAATACAGATCCGTTGTTACCAGTGAGGATTGAAATGGAATGCTTCGTATCCTGTAAAAAGTTCATCGATTCTGTACACTCATCATAAGAAACAGCATAGCAATCTGCAGAAATAATCCGCCATTTTATACTGTGTTAGAGGCAACATATACGTGCTACAATCATAATATAGCTCTATGTACCACGTACGAACCACCTCTAATGTACTTACTTACTTACTTAATTATCTTCACGCACAATCCCTAACGGGGTAGCCAGAGAGAATAGATCGCCAAGTGTCACGATCCTTATATACCTCTTTCGCTTCTTTCAGGTTCATTAACTTCTTCATACATGCACGTCTAGGTATCCGAGTACTCTTGACCCTCCCCTCTTCGAGCAATTTGCCACATGGTCTTCGAAAGTTAGTCTCGGTCTACCTCGACACCTTTTAATATTTACTTTCGCTCTATATATTTTCTTCACCATTCGGTCTTCACTCATTCGTTCAACGTGCCCAAACCATTGGAGTACGCCCCTATCAATTTTTGTGATAAGGTCATCTTTCAATCCTGCCATATTGCGAATCTCTTCGTTTCGCTTTCGGTCGGCTATGGTAACGCCACACATTTTACGAAGAGATCGCATCTCCACTGCATTCAACTTGCTTTTATGCTTCTTCTGGCATACCCAGGTTTCGCTGCCATATAACAAAGTCGGTACCAACACTGCGTTATGTATTGCAAGGCGTGCACTCTTCACCACGCCTTGCCTTTTGACTAATGCATTCAGGGCACCATTGACTTTGTTTCCGGCAGCGACACACCTATCCACATCTAAATCACATCTTCCATCCCGGCTGAAAGCACTCCCCAAGTATACAATTTCATTTACCTGTTCTAGACATTCCTTGTAATGTACTTGACCACGTATAAATTGTACGTTAAGTATTTCATTGATCGGTACGACATCATTGCAATATATGGTTAAATTAAACGATATAGATTACTTCATAATTTGATGCGACATAGCGGCGTAGTAAGAGTTGCTGAGAGCTGCAAAATCTAAAATGCCGACCCCTATTGCTCCTCATTTTCAAAATTACCTTAAAATCGTAAAATCGATATAGAGATATCGAATACGATAAAGAATATATTTTTATAATTATCTCTACTCTTGGCAAGTGTATATGTGCATGTCATAATAATCACTATGTTCGACGGCTCTGTGAAACAGTGGCTTAGGAATGAGTTGCGGTTCTGAGGGCCGCAGGTTCGATACCCGTTCGGATAAAGTATTTGTATGGCCTAGAAATAATTGTTCCGGGTCTGGATGTTTATTTTTCTCAAATTAATGTACGTAAAAACTGGCTCCACGGTACGTACGAAGTAAATCTTCTTTATCTATAATTCTTTTTTTATTTAATATTTTACATAAGTAGATTAAAAACTAGTATACTCATACAGCGACGGCGGTGTAATGTTACCAGAAAACGTTACGTTTTGTTTTTTTATTACCGTACTAAATATCTCCACTACGTCGATAAAGAAATTCACTTAAAAAAAACAATTATATTATTTTCTGGCATTAGAAGCCTCTAACCCCCCCTCCCTCTCCCCCTCTCCCCTCGCTAGGCCACTGCCGCAACGTGACAGCGATACAATGCTTACCACACAAAACGAAAATTATATCGCATTGTCATTTGCAGAGACACCTGTCAAAATATTATGTTGCTGTAATTGGGTGGTTGACATTGCCTTTAAAACTCCATATTATTTATAAAGATTTGAATTTGCTGCTTATAGTAGGTAGTGTTTTTCCCCCCCGAACGGGTTTCCGCCTTGTCGTGGCAGGGGTGCTTAGTAACCGTGGCTTGGTCACCCGCGATAAACAAAGAGGAACCCACATGGCTGGCTGAAGGGCCGGCCCGAGAGAGGCCACTTCGGGTGGGCTTGGCGAGCCCACTTCGGATGTGAGCTGGTGGGCTGTGGCGGGAAGGGTGTCCTCTCCCCCTACCACTGCAATCGAGGTGGAATCGCAGAGGAAGAGGTGTTTTGTTATGGAGATGCGCCACTCGCCCTATCCTCCGCGACTCAAACGGGGCCGTATCGTTGATACGGTGGTGGTGTGCTGCGGGGGGAAAGGAGTGATGATATTGCGAGGCGCCGCTCTCCCTACCCTCCGCAGCCGAATCTTGGTTGGCCGCGGAGCCATAGTCCAGATCCGCCGCTGGGGTCGGGAAGGTTAGTGCTTCTGTAGTAGTACTCGTTTTTCCTGGCCCCATAGCCTTCGCGCATCGGACACGGGAGCGTCCGTTGCGCAGGTTTAGTTGGAGGCCGTGGAGGAAGGTGCGCCATGTGTTCCGGTGCGCCTTACTTGGGAAGAAGAACGGGGAGGAGTAGTCCTCTCCCGAGGAGGTGCCGCCATGGGGCGGATGTGTGCGAAAGCGTTCCCGTGGCCCTGCCAATATGCGACGAAGGTGGAACACCATGGGGTTTTAGTCGGTGCGAGTCCGACGTAACCCGTCCTTGCCCCCACGAGGCGGGAATGCGTAGGCATTTCCCCATGTAGTGTTTTAGTCGTGTGCCACGCTACGCGTCTTGCGTCTGCGATAAGTGGGAAAATAACAATACGGGACGATCGGGTGGTTTACTAAAATTATGTTCATTTTTCCGCGATGCAAAACATAAATACGGAGACCTTTATTAGCAAAATAATGTCTATGTCTATGGAGAGGGATATGCTCGGAGTTTCTCTGCGTGATAGACTCAGAAATGAGGATATCCGCAGTAAAACCAGAGCGACCGACATAGCCCAACGGATTAGTAAGCTGAAGTGGCAATGGGCCGGCCATATAGCTCGAAGAACCGATAACCGATGGGGAAGAAAGGTTCTCGAGTGGCAGCCTCGTACCAGTAGGCGTAGTGTAGGACGACCCCCCACTAGATGGAGTGACGATCTAGTAAGACGTGCAGGAAGTCGATGGATGCAGGTGGCTCGGGACCGTTCTTTGTGGCATTCCTTGGGGGAGGCCTATGTTCAGCAGTGGACTTTAATAGGCTGTAATAGATAGAATAGATCCGCTTCAAGTACAATTATATTTAAAGAATTTGAAAATACACAAGTAAGACATTTATCTACCTATACGACTGTGGTCATTACACTATGTACTTATATGTATTGACTGCCTCGTTGGTCTAGTGGTTATAGTAGTGCGACTGTCGATTATGGGGTCCCGGGTTCGAATCCCGGATCGAAACAATAAAAAATCAGTTTATTGAGATTATCGTCGAAAATTTCTCAGTTTCTGCCCAGAGTCAGTAACTTGGCGGTGTCTTACCCCCGTACCTCGAGAAGCATGTAAAGCCGTTGGTTCTGCACCTGATTTCGCTCCGGTCGTGTCGGTTTACCGTCCCATCGGATTATGAAAGTGAGGGAAGAGAGAGTGCACCTGTGCTTGCGCATACACTTGGGCACTATAATCCTGTCCTGCGCCGATGGCTAGTCTCCGTTGAGGCAGGACGCCGTGAGCGTATTTCGGTCTGGAGGACATTATGTTATTCTTGTACAACTGAACTCACTACTTTATGTTATTCCTGTACAATTTCCATAGAAAATTTTTTGTCCCCTAATTACGCGAGGTGATTTTGGCGACTTTTCGCAGTCTCATCTTCTCTTCACTTAACGACGGTATTATACAGACTAGCTTTATCCTGCGACTTTGTCTGCATAGAACTTAACCAAAATCAAATTAAAAACTTTGTACAACCGACTTCAATATAAATAAAATGAGAATATCATCAATCTAGTCGAAGTAAATTAAATATGTATTATTAAGTAATAACTCTAAAACTACTGGTTAGATCTTGATCAAATTTATGTCGAACCACATCATGAACAGTACCAGCTTTCAAATAAAACACAATTATAAAAATCGGTTCAACTAGAAAAAAGTTTTGAGGTAAGGCTAACATAAAAACAGTCGAATTGAGTATCTCGCTTCTCTTTTTGAAGTCGGTTAAAAAGAAAACTCCTGATCTATAACAGTAATAGATGGTAATAGTGTATTGACGACTCCGTGGCGCAGTGGCTTAGCAACGAGTGGCTGCGCTGGGGGTCGCGGGTTCGAATCCCGCACGGCATACCAGGTATTTGTATGGCCTACAAATAATTGTACCGGGTCTGGATGTTTGTCTTTGTGCAATTTATGTTTGTAAACTGCCCCCACGATACAGGAGAAAATCAAAGTGTAGGGGTAACGTTTTTAAAATATTAAAAAAATTATATTTTGACAAGTCGTTTTTTTTTTTTCGAAAAATCACTTTTAACTCAGTTTTTCTCTGTTATATCGAAAACGACGACCGACATAAAAATATTGGGAAAACCTATAAATAAAAATTTTAAATCTATTAAAATAAAATAAAACTGTCAAAGCAATATAATACTCGTAATCTTTATGCCGTATGCGATATAGCGTCGAATAAAAAAGTTGGAAGACAAAAAGTAAGGATCATTTTTGTGCAAAATCGCAAACCAAGTAAATTTTGTTTAAAACTTTTTTAATAATATATTTTATAGTTTATGTGCGATTGGTAAAAAAATAATTATTTTTATCATAGTTTCCGGATAAATTAGTCTAGACTATCTATATACATATATGTTTGTAAAGAGATTCATCATACAGCCTGGACAGATAAATAGATAGACGGATTTAAAAAAAATAGTTAACCATGTTCTTTGCTATACAGCCTATATACGTCCAACTGCTGAGGATAGACCTCCTCTGATTGCTGAGAGGGTTTTAGGGCAAGGAAGTGTCCGCCGCGCTGCCCCAATGCATGTTGACGAACTTCACGTGTCTTAGATTTTTTTTCTTATTTCTCAGACATGCAGGTATCCTCACAATGTTTTCCTTTACCGCCGAGCGCGTGGTAAAAGCACTTAAAATTGTAATTAACAATTTTATTGGTGCCGGATCGAACCCGGGTTTCTCGAGTTCTGTGAAAATTACAGCGAGCGCTAACCATCTGAGCTCAGATGGTCTCTTTAGGATGCAAATGAGCTGAGCTTAAAAGAAGCCAGTTATTTTGGCATTAAAGACAGACACTTTAATTTTATTTATATGTATGTGTATATGATACATATAATGCTAGTGTAAATAATAAATTTAATATTGACTGGCTAAACTTAAGTTTAGTTTTGAGCATAGGCTAATATTATCTTTTTTATGATAATTAGCATACTGTCAGCCACTTTACACTCCTCAGCGACGGACGAATTACACTAAAGAGGAATATCGCAGGCCAAAGGTGCAGTATAATGATTCGTTCCGCGTGTTGTTCTGTCAGCCACGATCATGGAAGTTTGTGGCCACGATATTGTAGAGCGCCCCAGATGTTCGCAGAGGCCCGTGTCGCTGGTTTGGTTGCGCTCATCCGTCACCGTATTGCTTGATGCAGAAGGTCTGTTTTTGGGTCGCGGAATAATCTCGTTAAAATTATTTCTAATATTTATGCATTTAGCGAAAATTTTGGTAGGTGGTCAAATGTATTAATGTCTAAATAATATTATATAATATTTTGATTAATTAACCAATAATAATAATAAATATTTAAGGTGTAATGTATAAATTTAACTTCGTAATGTATCATTGTTGTTTGTATCAAATAAATTATTATTATTATTATTATTATTATTATAATCAGCTTAATATTTTATAATATTAAAATGTTCGCAGCTTTGGGGTGACTCAGGGACCATCCTAACTGCACCTTATCCCACTGATAACACGTGACATCTAGTTTGAGCTACGAATTAATCGAACACAGCTAAGTCTAACCAAGTAGAGTATAATTTTAGTTTTTGTTAATTCAAAATACCAGCGTAAAATAGCAGCTTAATGCTGCTGTGTTTCTTATGGTGAGTGTAGAGAACCGGAGACCCTTTTTACTGGAAACGAGGCATTCTATCTTAGTCCTCACAGGTGACAACGAATCTCAATTTTATTTCTTAATTAAGGATAAATGTAAATGTCCATGGGCTGTCCACAGCGTCCACTTACGATCAGGTAGACTGTATATTTTGTCACCCATACTTTATTTTTAAAAAAAACTAGGCTGTTCACAACGTTCACTTACCATCACGAAGACTGTATGCTCGTTTGTCATCTATACTTTATTAAAAAAAAAATTAGCCGTCACCGGTCGCAAGTAGATTAATATGTAATTACTTTTTTTTAATTTATACTTGCGCTATTGCTTTTTGAAGACTTTTTGGCACCATTGTGATTTGAAGTCCAATAAAACGAAAAAGTGGTACTAAATAGAGACAAATATATAAATCTATACGAGAGGCCTACAAGAGAATAAGATAGAAATAGAATCTATGCCTCTTAATTTAGTAAAGCGAAAAATTTCTACCATGTATGATTTGATAAATTCTTTGTGTATATAATGGCCAGATTCACGAGGAATATCTTGGATTAAGCTACACCTCTTAGTCAGCCTCAGTCAGTCAGTCAGTCAGCATTGATTTTTGTTAAGAAAGACGGAAGATGAAACACTCCCGAACTGCTTTATCCGCGTACGCTGGCGTAATGGTTAGTAATACCTTCTATATATACTATTTTCTTCAAAACTATAGATCTTTCCTCCATATAAAAAAGCCCGTAATACCATATGCCTATTTCTTATACATAAGCCACAATAAGGTATTTTGTGACAAAAAAATATTGAAAATTAAAAAGTGATTTATGGGCGTTATTATTAGGCATATTAAATCTCACGAATGAAAGTTACTTCATCATAAAGACAATTCTATGAAGATAACTTTCGGTATTTATAGCATGTTATTTGGACGCATAGTTTAAGAGATCCGCCTCAGCGTACAAACAACGCCCGGCCACCCGATGAGAATAGAGGTGTCATGTCGCGCGGATCAGAGTGTGATATATGTACATACGCGAATGATACCGTGGGGAACAGCAGTTCAGTATAAAGTATTTCCCATTATCTTGGTTTCCTCTGCGTTTAAAAATGGTTGGTTGCGGTTGTTGATTGCGGATTCGGTGTTTTAAAAATGGTAAATATAACTTTTAATTTTTCAAATAAAGAATTTAAAAAAAAAACTAATTTATTATCAAATATTGATCATATCCAAAACATTTTTTAACAATCCACGATTTCATATCTTACTCATCTGTATCAAATTAGTCGTGCTTAGACCATCTAGTGCAGAGATTCCCAAACTATTTTGGGCAAGAAACCCCTTTTCCAAAATGAACTGATACCTCAGACGCAAATCCCTCCGTTTCCGTCCCCCATACCCGTTTAACTACAGGCCTATCGCCATCATCTCCTTGTTCTCCAAAATAATGGAGTCCATTGTAAACTGTCAGCTCATGAGGTACCTTGATGATCAGCTGATTAGTGATCGCCAATACGGTTTTCGCTGTGGTCGATCAGCTGGGGATCTCCTGGTCTACCTAACTCATAGATGGGCGGAGGCAGTAGAGTCCAAGGGGGAGGCATTGGCCGTTAGTATGGACATTGCGAAGGCATGATAATTAAAAAAACACATGATAATTTACAGCTCTTTGTAATGTGATTTCTGCTGTACATTAGCTTTCCCCAAGTAAAACCATAAAACACGGCCTTGGACCACCTGCATCCATCGATACTTGCATCTTTTAACAGGTCGCCAGTTCATTCAATAGGGTCCACCTTGTACCGCTAATCGGGTTATATCTGATTATCTGTACGTGGCTGCCAATCCAGGAGCTCTCTAACTTATCGCTAGCTGGTTCATCAAGATAATATAAAGCCGGCCCCTTGATACTACATCTTATTGATCCCTGCTATGTCAAATACTTAGATTCTACTGTGCATATCGTTACGGAGCAATTATGTAAGTAACTGCCTCATTGGTCTAATGCTGATCATGAGGTTCGGGTTTGAATCCCAGGTCGGGCTAAAAAAAATATTTATTGAGTTTATCCGTCAAGAAATTCTCAGTAGCTGCCTGGAATGCCTCGGAAAGCAAGTAAAGCCGTTGGTTCTGCGCCTGATCTCACTCCGGTTGTGTCGGTTTACCTTCCCATCGGATCATGAGAGTAAAGAAATAGAAAGTGCACCTGTGCTTGCGTATACACTTGGCCACTGTGATCCTGTCCTGCGTCATTGGCACGGCTCCGTTAAGAGTAGCCGCCGGTACCAAAATTCTGTCTGGAGGATATAATTATTATAGTTATGTAAGTTATATTTCGCAGCACTCGAGACATTTAATTATTGTTACGAATAAAAGAAAATATTACAAAACTAATACGAGCCTTAGGACTAAAACACATTAACACGCGCTAAAGTTTTTTAATAACGCTAAAACCGAAAACAATTAGCAAATGGTCGACTACAAAAGGGTTAAACTGATAGTGTGACGGCTACTAAATACCCCGTCACTGTTTCGAGCCAAAATCATCAGTATCATCGTCGGGTTAGGGTTAGATGGGCTAAAGACATAAGTGACAGCGATTTTGTAAAAAAAATTGTCTTAGGAAATGCTACTGAACTAATTTATGTGACATTTAATTGAATTGATGATAATTAAAGATGTGAAGGTGACAAGAAAAGCAAAAATATCACCCGATGGTAAGTAAGTGGGTGCTGCAACTCTTGAGCTCTCAATTAAAAAACAAAATTCATATTCGTTGTCGCCTTTGAGGGTATATAAACAAATAATTCTTTAGTGTTCAAACATATAGATTAAAATGTTACATCTAATCACCTGTAAAAAGGGACTTTGGTTGTACAGTTGCCACTTGTCACGTTTGACAAGTAAGTAGGCATGTCGATATGAGATCGATTAGTCTAAGAATCGATTTATTGTGCAAAAATATCGATTATTTAAATCGATGTACAGTACTGAACCCTTTTACCCTAAAAAATTGAGATTGAATCTTTTTCCGTTTTTATAAGAATTATAAAATTATTTACAATTAGTTGTAGGTACCAAAACTTCTGTGTGCTCAGTTTCTTTCGCCTCTCGTTTAAGGGATTAAGAAATAAAAAAATAAGTTACGTTTGTAATTTGTACTTTGTTGTATCTTTTGATATTGTAAAGTGAACATAAAATCTGAAAGCAAATCGAAAAAGATCGATTTTTGAGAAATCGATCTTTTAGACCTCGATTTTTTTGTAAATCGATTCATCAGATTTCGTTTCGAATCGATTTAAAAATCGAACTTTTTAAGAAAAAATCGACATCCTTACAAGCAGGTTGGCATCGCAGTTTTTTTTTTACTTTTACTCGTTATAATGAAGACGCTGCTTCCCATCTCCTGATTTGTTTCCCTCTGTCGCCTCTTTTAAAACCTACCCACGGGATGATATGGGGTAGTGTATATTCCTACACCGGCACTACATGACAAGCTTATGGGTGAATTTTATCCTAAATTTATATACCACCTCTAAAGTATAACTTATTTAATAAAAAATAATCATCCACGTCGGTTCACAATTGAAAAAGATATCACATAACACACATAAAAAACTTCTTCCTTTTTTGACACAACGAAAAATTCATAAAACACATAACAACATAGAACTAATAATCTAAAAAAAACATATTAATAGATCCTATGCAGGGGAAGCCGGGTTAAGTAAGGTATAGAAAATCATCGCTAGTGTAAGATATAGAAAATTATTTTGAAAAAAAAATATTATGTTTAAGTTGTTTTATAATTAATGGACTTAATCTTAAAAATCTCTTTCTCTTCACTAAATGACATTAGAAAGAGATATACATACAGATAATTAATACATAAGTGTTAATGACAATAGAGAGAGACAGATATACAGATAATTAATATTTTAGTATTAATGACAATAGAGAGAGACAGATATACAGATAATTAGTATTTTAGTATTGATGACAATAGAAAGAGACAGATATACAGATAATTAATACTTAGTACTATACTTCAGTAAGCCATAGTGAAAGATTATAAGGTCGTAAATAATTAACCGTAGTTATTTAGCTTTTTCATCTCCATTAATTATTGGATTAAAATTTGTGCTAATTAAACGCTTGTTAATTTTATTGATTAATTAATTAAACTGATGGTTTGCGCTTTAGTTTGCATTACTTGATTGACTGTGGTTAATTATAGAAGGTATGTTCACTGTCCTTGCAATAAGGGCTAATAATTAATCTGTTGGTAAAACAGATGTCGCTAGTTGACATTAAGATGTTTTTATTAAACAATGTCATTTAATTGAGAAGTTAGTTTTAAATAAAAGTTTATAAGTTTCTACAGTAATTACTACAAAACAATGCCTCTGTGGTTTGCTCTTTAATTTTTCGCACATTTTTAATTTTCCTACTTTTACGAATATCTGTGGTTTGTTTTATTTATTTGTAATCTATATTAAATGTAAATAATAGTGCAGAAAAAACATTACATTTTACATTTTCTGAACAAATTCTCTTCCCCGCTGTAACATGTGTCAAATATTAGAGATACCTCAGTGAAGTGGCGCCATCTTGATGGCAGAGAAAGTCGTGGATGCCCTAATTTCTAATATTTGATATGCCTTTAGAAGACATTGATTTAATAAATAAATAAAACAAGAAACAAGCGCAAGAATTGACCCTTCATCGTCATCCGATGCTGAACATAGGCCTCCCCAAAGGAGTGTCACAAAGCATCCATCGACTTCTTGCATTTCTATAGGTCGTGAATCAGAATGTTGGGTGACCTCCAACTATATGGAAGTCGCCTACATTCCAATTATCAATACAGAGCTTTAAAAAAAAACATTACCTCTACAATAGGATTTCTAAATTTGACAAGGACAAACATCCAGACCCGGAACCGTTATTTGTAGGGCATATTTGCTCGGTGCGGAATTCAAACCCGCGGCCCTCAGCGTTGCTAGTCATTGCTAAGCCACTGCGCTACGAAGCCGTCAACAATCTGCCATTTGTCAAAGAACTTTTAAAACCTCTCAGTTATTGGTATTTCAAGCTATATAGCCGTTAGGAAATGATGGTTACTCTGTTTCTACTGCGAATATCCTCATTACGTATTCTATCACGCAGAGAAACTTTGAGCCCTCTCTAGAGCTCACTGAACGACATTGAGTTTCCTCATACGGCAAGCAGTAAATAACCAAGTCTCAGATCCATACGTCATCACTGGAAAAACAATACACAATGGTCAAGATTGGTGTATACACGATATGTTGTAACTTTCTGAACGTTGCCCAGTTGAGTTGAAACTGTAGATGACCACTTTGTTGAAGTTATATTTACCCAGTTGGACAATTTGTCCCACGTGAATATGCTCGTCATCAAATTTTTTCTATTACTCTATAGGTACTCACATTGTAACCGGCTTATACTCGCACTATAATTAAAAAGTAAAACTTCTACTCGTTAAAAAACACCTTTGACATCTTGAAATGAGAACTGGTTTCATGAAAATCAGCACTACAGCTAAAGCCTCAGTTATTATGCCGAGTGGAACCATTTTGACAACACTCGAATTTACTTATCTCAAAAACACTTTTGCTGCCGACGTGTGGTGGATAATAATTTGTAACTTGTTGGAGAAAACGAGAATAATTTTGTTTATTTACAAACATTATTTTTTTCTTTATTATTTACGCCTATCCTATTTTGCATATGTCAATGTGTGATCTGTGTATTTTTATCCTTTTATAACTACTGTCAAATGAATGAATAAATAATTTTTTATGTGGTAGAGACATGCTGCAACTATATTAGTGGTATATAGTTTTAGCACGAATGGGTCGGCTCGACCAGGGAAGGACCACGCTCTCAAAGAACACTAGCGTAAAATAGCAACTTGAGGCTGCTGTGTTTCGTATGGTGAGTGTAGAGAACCGAAGACCCTTTTTACTGGATACGATGCATTCCATCTTTTATCCTCACGGGTGACAACGTATCTGCATTTCGATTCGTTATCAAGGATAGAAGTAGATGTCTATGGCCCACAGCATCCACTTACCATCGGGGTGACTGTGTGCTCGTTTGTCACCCTTATCCTATAAAAAATAGATAGATAAATAAATAAAGTTGAAAGTTCGGTTTGGCAGAGTAAGCGAAAGAGTAGAATAAAGGCTGTAGAAATGCGGTCATTAAGAAGTATGTTTTTTTAATGGCCTTATTTCATTTGCTGTTATTTATTTTACAGCACCCTTAATTCTTTTTTTAGTGTACAGTCTTTTAATATTTCTCTTTTGTATTTTATTGTTTTTCTTTTTCAGTATGTGCCTTACGTCTAGTACATTTTGTTTTCTGCCTTACTTGACATTTGCTAATTTAGACTACTGTTTAGAAAGATTAAGAAGTATATTAGAGCTGAATGACAGGGTGAGAAATTGTTTGATAAGAGAAGAGTATGGTTTACAAGATGACTGATTTGAACCTGGATTAATAAAGGAATGCTCCGGTGGTTTGGTCATGTAGAAAAAATGAGTGAGGAAAAGTGACAAATCAAATCTATGAGTCATTAAGAGACGTCCTAGACGGAAGTTTGTCGACCAAATTGGCGACATATTGAATATGGGACAAATTAAGAGTACCCTTAACCGACGAGTTTGTATGCGTTAGATATGGATGTCAAGCAGACGAGAGAGGTGTGTCCGGATCAAGCCAAATGGAAGTGTAGTAGCCTACTCCTCGGGGTGCAAAGAATGGTTTTTAATATAAAATAAATTAATAATCTTCAAGCGTATTGCCACGAACAACCACCGGCATAAGGGCGACATGGACGATACATATGATTTTTTTTCAATGTTACTTCCACGCTAGGATTTTATCCTGTATCATGGTGGCAGTTTAACATAAATTTCACAAGGATAAAGATCCAGACTCGGAACAATAACTTGGTCCGGCCATACAAATACTTGTTCCGTGCGGGATTCGAATACGCGGCTGTTGAGTGTATTTCTGAAGTCCTCCAGCGATTCTGCCATAATAATTATATCGTCAGTAAATCAAAGGTAAGTAATGTATTCACCGCTAATTTTGAGTTTTTTTTATTTTTCTTATTAACTTTCCAGTCCAGCTGCTTAGAGTCGACTTCCAATGCAGCGGTGAAGAGTTTTAGGGATACCCTGGTCTTTGTGCAACTTACCGAATTCGAATACAATTTGCCGGTTCTATTCGGAAACCGGCGTGTTTAAGAGACTGGCTTGGTGTTCTAAAATTTAGTTTAAAATAACTTCGCTAGCACTAATTTAACACACAAGAGCCACTATGCAGCTATTATATATGTATATCACAGCACGAATGGGTCGGCCCAACGAAGGAAGAACCACGCTGTCACGTGTATAATAACAGCTTAATGCGGCTGTGTTTGTGTATGGTGAGTGTTTTCTACATGTACCACGACTCACCGGAGGCCCATTTTTACTGATAATTAGACATTTTATCTTATTTCTCAGGGGGTGATAACGCATCTCCATTTTGATTCTTAATTAAAGATATATTGTGTTTATGGGCTACAGCCTTCACTTACCATCAGGTGTTAATCAAAGTAAAAAATAAATAAAGTTACAGCCTATATACGTCCCACTGCTGAGCACAGGCCTCCCTTCATTTCTGAGAGGGTTTTAGTGCAACGAAGTGCCCGCTGCGCTGCCCCAATGCGTGTTGGTGAACTTCACATGTCTACAAAATATTTTTTCCTTATTCCTTAGACATGCAGGTTTCCTCACGATGTTTTCCTTCACCGCCGAGCACGTGGTAAATGAGCACTTAAAATTGCAATTAACCATTTAATTAAGGCCGGCGGGAATCGAACCGGGGTTACTCGCGTTCTGTTATATTTACAGCGAGCGTTAACCATCTTAGCTACCACGGCTCTAGGTCTTAAATATTTATGATATATTCCATGAAAATATCATATAAACAAAATAAGTAAGGGCTCGTTAGAAATTTTCTTATCCTATTCATTGTGTTAAACGCTATTTCTTATGCATTGCGCCACCATCCCATTCTCTTTGTTGTCATTCTCTGTTGTTACGAAATTGAATAGTTTGTATAACGCTGCTAGGAGTATTTAAACTTAGTTATTCCCTTGTAAAATTATTCAAAGACTAAAATAATTGATAAGCTTCCTAAAACGTTTTGAACAAAAATATCGTTATTTAATGGATTAACGTTATCAATCACGTTATATTTTGAAAATTAAAAAGTAAAAATATTATACAATGAAAGTTAAAGCCTATATACGTCCCACTGATGAGCACAGGCTTACTCTCATTTTTGAGACGGTTTTAGTGCCTAGGGATATTTTTTTTAAATATTTCATTTTGTAGGTTAGGGGAAAACGAGCATACGGCTCATCTGATGGTATGAGATAACTGCCGCTCATGAACAACTGCAGCACCAGGGGACTTTGAAGGTGCTTTGCCGACCTTTTAAAAATAAGTAGGCTCTTTTCTTGAAGGCCCCTAAGTCGTATTGGTTCGGAAAAGTCTTTGGTGGTAGTCGATTCTACAAGGAAATTTTGCGAGGAAGAAAACTCTCTTAAATTGCTCAGTGTTGGACCACTGATAATCTACGTGGTACGGATGGTATCGCGAGTTATGTCGCTATATGCGATGTTGAAATTGTGCGGCTAGAATTAGTCTGAATAATTTCTCAAAGCACTCCCCTTGGTAAATGCGATAAAATTCGAAAAGAGATGCAACATCTCTTAAGAGTGCCAGTGAATCGATCGGAAAGAGCTCAGTCGCCGACAGTTCGAACGGCTCTGCGCTAGATGCGATCAATTGGAAGAAGCTGGCACTGGGGAGCACCAGCCCAGAGATGGGAACGGTATTCCATGTGTGGACAAACCTACGTCCTGTAAAGTAGCAGGCGGTGTGCTGGCATGAAATAAAGTCCCGCTCTGCTGAGTATGTTAAGTCCAAGTGACCATGAAACTATAAGTAACTCGATATGTTGACGCAGAGGATTCCGATACTGTTTGAGGCAACAAGGGGAGTTCCTTGAGGCGATACGACGAAGTGGTTCTTTTAAGCGAAATACGCGCAAAGTGGTGTTTTCTAGGGATTCAATTGGACTAGATTTAATCGCCCCCAATCCGAGACTTTGTTCAACAAAGTCATGACTTCAGACACAAGCTTGTTCCGGCTGTACGCTGGCGACGTTTTCCCAAGAAATATCGGCATGACCGGTGTATGAAACATCACCAGTATTGTCGTCCGCATACCAATGAATGTAACTGGTTAGAAACATATCATTGATATGCAGAAGAAGCAGCGACTAGCGGTAACCCAGAAGGTCACCAGCCGAGCGACCGCGACGGAAACCATTGTGGCGGTCACTAATCAGCTGGTGATATTCGAGGTACCTCATGAGCTGGCTGTTAACAATGGGCTCCATTATTTTGGAGAACAATGAGGCGATGGCGATAGGCCTATAGTTGGATGGATCAGAGCGGTTACCTTTTTTAGGGATTGGGTGGACTGCTGGAGAAAGCTGTATTCCACGGAGTAGGAGTAACGGAAAAGACGCGGCATATATATATATATATATATATATAATATTTTCGCGCGGCATATATATTATATAATAGGTAATATGGTCATTCGGTTTATATGGTCACTTTCTTATAACTCAAAAACTACAGCCTTGTTTGCATAGATGGCTTTGGGATAAGATGTCTCTTTATCAGTCAATCGAATTATAAAGGGTGAAAAGGGTGATGGTTTATTTTATCGACGCCATTTTGAGAGTTGATGCTATAGTAATAATATTAGTCGATTTTAGTATGGTGTAGTGTAGTTAACTTCTTAAGTAGATGTTTCGAAGTATTCCTAATTATTGCCAAAGATTGTTTGCTATTTTTTTCTTATATGTTAGTTCAGTATACGACTTTGTGTTTTTGTCCTTATCCTATCCTGTCCCATCCTTATCCTAGTTTTGGTTTTATAGGGCGGCAAAGCTTAAGGTGACCATATTACCCTCACATACTTTATATATAGAGCCGTGGTAGCTCAGATGGTTAACGCTCGCTGTAAATATAACAAAACGCGAGTAACCCGGGTTCGATCCCCGCTGGCACCAATGAAATTGTTAATTGCAATTTTAAGTGCTGATTTACCACATGCTTGGCGGTGAAGGAAAACATCGAGAGGAAACCTGCATATCTGATATATAGGAAAAAAAAACATTTCGAAGACATTTGAAGTTCGCCAACACGCATTGGGGCAGCGCGGCGGACACTTCCTTGCCCTAAAACCCTCTCAGAAATGAGGGAAGGCCTGTGCTCAGCAGTGGGACGTATATAGGCTGTAACTTTACTTTTACTTTTACTTTATATATAATTATTTTACTTGTTTTAGCCGACTTTGAAGAATCGGTGAAAACAAGTGAGAAGACGAACATTATCGTTTATTTCAACTTGGTTTAAAATGAGCGGGAAAGTAAATTGACTTTAAAACTAAACGTGGTTTTAGCGAAACCTTAACCGCAAAAGAGTGGTTTTTCCTGACTCTTTGAGTTATTGTTTAAGTAAGGGTCTTGCAGTTGATTTTGATACATTTGATAGAGTCATGGTATAGGTTGCGGTACCATAGCGGCACACAAATACCAGCGGATACAGCAGCTTAATGCTGTTGTGTTTCATACGGTAAGAGTGGAGAACCAGAGATTTTTTTTACTGGAATTGAAACATTCCATTTAAAAAGTGACGACTCTTCTACATTTACATTCTTAACCGAGAATAAATGTAGATGTAGGGCAACAATTTTGATTTACCATCAGGTGTACTGTGTGTTTGTTTGTCGCCATTATTCTATAAAAATAAACTATGAAAAATATCTCTCTTATGAGGCAATCTATGGGGGAAACGACTTTAATAGGCTGTAATGGATGGATGTATAGAAGATAATCTACCAGGAGCACATGATCCACTGAGAGGTGAAATTCGACAGTAACATTACAAATATGTAGAGGGAGCGGGAGGTGATAATCAACAGTAACATTACAACTATGTAGAAGATACAGGGGCACATGGCCCACTGAGAGGTGAAATTATTAAATCAACAGTAACATTACAACTATGTAGAAGATAATCTACCAGGAGCACATGACCCACTGAGAGGTGAAATTATTAAATCAACAGTAACATTACAACTACAGCAAATATCCCCCCTATGAGGCAATCTATGGGGGAGGCCTATGTTCAGCAGTGGACTTTAATTCTCTCAGCGCCAGTGTATAATTTTTGCACACGCTCGTGTACAAAAATGATACACTGACGCTGAGAGTGTTATTAAAAGCTAAAATATGAATGGATAATGGATCAATCAATCAACACTTCCAGAACTTTATACTGACATAACACACCGCAAGATTGATTATCAGCAATTGAAAATCGCATCGCTCAAACCAAAATTGTACGGCCCGCGGCATGATGGAAACTTTATCAATTAATTCATTACTTGATTCAACTTTAAATACACCTTCGTTTGTTTTCGTTCCCCGAAGAAATTTTACAAGAATTCTGCTTGAGATGTCTGCGAAGGTTGATTGAGTCTTTACAAAATTAAACTGTTAAAATTCAAATAATTCTCTTTCTTGTATAAAACAAAATTGATAAAAGAAATTGCAGTTTTGCAGCACCCACTTGATGGTATGTGGTTACTGCAGAATATGGAAGTTTGCAGCCAATTTCATACGAAAAAGGTGATACATGTGTCATATGTGAGGACTAATATAATGTTACGAGCTTGGGGTTCGTAACAATAAAAACTGTCGATTGAATTACCAAAATTGACACTTTAATTACCGAACATCAATTAAAACTTAAAACACACTAATAATTAATCACTTGTTTGATTAAAACTACTTTTACGGATTTTATCGCGTTTATTTTTGCTTTTAATTACTTTTATTTTTAATTCTCAGTCCCCCCGTGACCATGGGTGCTGGAAAGCGCCCGAAACGTCGGGAATTAAAAATAAAAGTAATTAAAAGCAAAAATAAACGCGATAAAATCCGTAAAAGTAGTTTTAATCATGTGTAGTGTTCGCGTAAATATAAAAAATCATTAATCACTTGTTTTTATTTTTTGTAAAATATCTGTGCCATAGGCTTCCATTCCGTTCGCATATTAGATACATCCTATTTTTTCCAGACGGTAAAAAACGTCACCAGTATATGTAGGGTTGAACCTACCCAAAAAGACACCTAAGCTAATAATCAGTCCACCGAGTAAAGTATTTATATTGTGTTGGCAACGATATTTTTTTTCTCATAATATCTGGTCGTAGTAACTTATCTCAATGTAAACAAGCAACAAAAGTTGGATTCTCGCGGTAATTGAAAAATGTCTTAAGTATCTTGAAACAGCCTGCATGTCACCCATTGGGTGAAGTGCGGTAAACACTTCTTTTCATAAAATCTTCAGAATTGAGTGCAGGCCTGTGTCCTTAAATGCGATGTATATAGGCTAGAACTTTACTTTTTTTAAAGGTAGATGTTGCGCATTTCCCTTTCCCCTCTTTCATTTCCCTCTGTCGTCTCTTACGAGATCAATGGGATGATATTAGGAAATTTATTATCTTACGCTGCTACTACTCGAAACTCGCTACAAAGTTATACTAGTTACAAATTAGATCGCATTGATTGAAATTTCGTTTGTTCTCATATTTATAAACGTAGCCTTATCCTATACAATTACAAGCTCTGGATTAGGTCAAAACACCCGGGTATATAATATCATATGAGTTCGAGTCGGAATTACTCTTTTATATACACATGTCTTGTCTATATTTATAAATAAAATCTAAATGTCGGTCTGTAGTATCTGATCAAATGGCTATTTATTATCAAACAACATACAATACCATTATTTCTAATATCATCTTCTGTCTTTTATTTAATTTAACATCTTTGTACAACCTTTGTGCGTTCGCTCGATGACGCACCCATAGGAAGGTCACGCGGTGGGTAAAGGGTTCTCAATTCCCGGTACGTGTACAGAAGGTATATTTCAGCTTGCAGTTAACGTCTGAGATTATTATTAAAGTTATATATATATATATATATATATATATATATATATATATATATATATATATATATATATATATATATTTGACGAGGAGAAAAAGGAATGCCTCGGTGGTTTGGTCATGTAGAAAGAATGAATGAGGAAAGAGTGACATAGCAAATTTATGTTAGGTACAGAAGTGAACGGAACAGTCGAAAAGGGACGTCCTAGGCGAAAGTTTATCCAATTTAAGAGTACCCTTAACTGACGAGCATGTTTGCGTAGATAGATATATGGATGTGGAGGAGGCGAGAGAGGCATGTCAGGATCGTGCTAAATGGAAGTCTTAAGTGTAGTGTTTATGTTACGTTTTATATATATAAATGTTACGCTACACACTTAACAACACGAAAATTATAAATAGCTTGGTAGCCATAACTACCTACCAGGGGCTATTATCATCCACCAATTCTTCAATTTATAATTATCCTTTAATTCAATCTTTGCTTAGTAATGTTTTTGAACTTTGCGGTTAAGAAATTTTATAAAAGTATTATATTTCTTAAATTGTGTTGTAAAAGCGTACACATTTTCCCAAAAATGAATTACTGAACCTGTCGAGTAACTGGTACTAGCTTGTTTCTGTTCCGAAGTGCTTACAGAATGTTTGAAATGAACGCAATGTTTGTGTGTGTGTGTGTGTGTGTGTGTGTGTGTGTGTGTGTGTGTGTGTGTGTGTGTGTGTGTGTGTGTGTGTGTGTGTGTGTGGGGTGCGCGTATGTGTATGTGAGAGAGAGTGTGTGTTTGTGTGTTTAATGGATGGTTTAGATTAATTATTGGATCTAGTAGGAGGCGATAGGAGATCTAGTAATCACCCGCACGAAGCAGGAGCAGATTGCTAGTATGAATATAAAATAAATATTCAAATTACTCTAAAAAAGGAGAAGTTTGTCAATCATCAAGATTCAGGAATCAGGCGTAACTTTGCGGAAATCCATCATATCAAAAATTTTAAAAAATATTTAAGCAAAATCCGCGTAATTAAATAAAATGCTGCTTATCTAGTTTGAATAGCAACTCTTCACCCTACACCACCCCTCAACTGCGTGCACAGCCCAGTCACCACTAATCCCAACACCACTTCTCCCAATACCAATATACTGAGAAAACACAACATCGTCAATAATACACCGGACCGATTCGAACCCACGCAACTCCGTTTCTGACCAGTAGACCAACGAGGCAGTTGACAGATATATATGTTGTATATATCTGTCGAAAGCTATGAGAGCTTTTTGTTATTTTATATAGTCGCCTACTACCCGCGGATCAAAATTGGGAGAGGTATTCCTTTACATCGCACCGCCACCACTAAAATTGTTCATTCGAAGCTTTATTCAGTGTTTAAATTTATAGCAAATAACCGCTTTGTGTTTGACAAAACTCCCAGTTAACTGTACAAAGGAATTTTTATATCTAATCTAGAATTACTGCCAACAAATTCTCTAAAACAATGAGACTCAAACCGAACTTTAAAATGTATGAAATGGATAAATATCAAAGTGCTTTGATGTTACCGCGCCTTTGTGTTGAAGATCTTTGATCTCGCCGCTTTTGAGATACTAGAACGCGTACCTAAAATAATCAATTATTTCGTATGAAAGAACATTTTCTTGTGAAGTGAATGTAAGTATAATGATTATTATAATAAAAGCTAAATTATTTTTCTTATGAATTCAAATACTGTAATAATAATTAAGCCATGGTCCAAGGGTGGCTACGAGCTAAACGCTTCCCGTTAATAACAGACGAGTGACCCGGGCTCGGTCCCTGCTGCACACACCAATGAAATTGATAATATACCTAGTACGTGAGGGTAATATGGTAATCCGGTTACTATGGTCACCATCTTATAACTCTAAAACTACGGCCTTTTTTTACATAGATGGCTTTGTGATACGATAGCTCTTTAACGGTCAGTCAAATGATAAAGAGTCAAAAGCGCACTGCTTTATCGACGCCAAGGATCTCCTAGGTGTGAGTTGTTTGTGGTTAGCAGTGGCTACATACAACCGCCGGTACGACATACTCCGCCGATCGTTGAGTTCACTCCGTGAGGCGTAGAGGTCACCGGCCCCTAGGCAGATTCTTACGCGCTTTCAGTCGCTCGTGTCTTTTTTTTTTTTTTATAGAATAGGCTGACAAACGAGCACACAGTCCACCTGATGGTAAGTGGTTGCTGCGGCCCATAGACATCTACATCTATCTTCCATTACAAATCAAAATGCAGATGCGTTGTCACCCGTGAGGACTGAGATGGAATGCCTCATTTCCAGTAAAAAGGGTCTCCGGTTCTCTACACTCACCATACGAAATATAGCAGCATTAAGCTACTATTTCACGCTGGTATTCTGTGAGAGCGTGGTCCTTCCCCGGTCGAGCCGACCCATTCGTGCTACAACTGTACTACTAATATAACTGCAGCATGGCTCTACCACGTAAAAAACTCTACTGTCTACTGTGCCTAGTCGCGTCCTTAAAGTGCCACCATCGCACTTCCCCCAACCCTTTTGCTATAAAAGGGGTAGGCAGTGCCCATCGTGTTTAAGTCAACATTTTACTAACCCTACCATCTGCGTTACGCATCACCAGTTGCTGCCGATCTGCTGGTAATTTAGATAGGACCTTATTTGATTACCACTGACTCATGTAGGTAGGTTACCATAATGTCAGAAAAGGATAACGGGGAGCCCCCCCATAGGTCAAGAAAACCGCCGGACCGTCCTGGCGTTTTAGAGAGGCCAATCGCCTATAGGGACATATTTAACCCTCAACGGACTAGAGTAGTGTACTCTTACTCCCAAATCCCGACCAGGAAAGCTTCGTCGCCGGGTAAAGAGCCCGCACCGAGGGCCGCGCTCTCCCATCGTACCTGAGTGTACGACTGGGCGTGAGCCGTTGCCCCTACAACAGCGGGCAAAGAAAACGCCACGAAGGCACACTCCACCCGAGACCGATGCCTCCCTCTACGAGAAGAGGCAGCGCATCGGTTCTCATGACCCAATTACATCTGCATCAACATCACCATCATCATCGGATGATGAGGAGCCCCAACCTGCGAGTAGAAAGAAGGTTCATACCTCACCTTCTAAGTCATCATAACCACCGCAACGACCACCATCCATCTCACCGGACCGACGTAGCCACAACTAGGCCCAATATGAACAAGGAGGTGAGGAGTCCTACAGCTGGGGCTCTACAACTTATACAACCCTAGCTGCATTCGCCGGAAAATCATCCCCGGTGCATATTACCAACCTGTCCGGGTTATCGCAAGATGACATGGTTGGATGAGTGGAGGATGGCCGTCAATGTTAGCAGGACGACCGCTCTGCTCACTCGCCGCTACAGAAACCTACCGCCACCGCTAACCCTCAGAGGCCAGGAGATCGCATATGAGAAGGCCGTGACCTAACTTGGATGCCGGATTGACAGGATGACTGTAAACTTCGACTTTGTTGTCCGCAAAGCTCGACGTGCTCGGGCGATGTTCCGTCCTGTCCTGGCATCCAAGTTACCGACAAAGTCGAAGTTGACCATCTATAAAATGTATATAAGACACTTGCTAACATACACTGCTCCGGCCTGGTATGCACTCCTGAGTGATCAACAGAAGCGGCGACTACAGGCCCAGCAGAACTTGTCATTACGAACCATAGTCGGTGCGGGTCGCTACGTCCGGAATGACGTTATAGCGGCCAACCTTAGGATCGAGAGCCTACACGAATTCGTGGTCCAGCCGGCGCGCGGTATGTTCGACCGCGCCGACAACGGGCCACATGAACGCCTCAACGGCTTTGCGCCGTTGCACTCACGGACCCCGGACGGGCGACCCTATCCAAGAGAACTCCTCCCTATACAGATTAGGGAGTCGAGTAAATCCCACAATGCCGCAGAAAGGCCAACCTAGACATAAACATTGTGTTAAACACAATTATTGAGACAACCATCTTTTTTGAAATATTACCCGACTACGACGAAAAGTCGTTATTTACATTATAACGCCTTTTACCATTAAAGGCGCCCAGGACCGGCACACTAGTGTGCCGTGAGGAATGTCCGGGCAAGGGGGGGCATACCCCGAGGCCCGATACCTGCTGGGCAGAAAGCCCATGCAGACAACAGCTCAGCTTATCGACGCCATTTTGACTGTTGATATTATAGTAAATATTTTAGTCGATTTTAATTTAGTATAGTGTAGTTAGTTTTTTAAGTTCATTTTTCGAAGTGTTCATGATTATTTCTAAGGCTTGTTTGCTACTTTTTTTCTTAATATATTAGTTATGGATTACAATTATGCGTTTTGTCTCTGTCTTCCTCAAAGACATTTAAATAGGTAGTAGTAAATATATTTAAATCTCTTTGGTCTTCCTCCTTGTTTTGGTTTTATAGGGCGGTAAAGCTTCAGGTGAACATATTGACATCACGTACGTTAATAGGTGAAATTTGATAACACGCAATGGTGTAGCAAGTGAATTTTTTAACTTCCCGTTAAAATCGGGAAGTTATTATTTTTACCCCGTTTTTTCGAAAATTGAATTTTCATCAAATCTTGACGTTTTGAGGTCACCGGAAGTCACGGGTTTTTATTGATCTTTTAGTTTATTGATCTTTTAGTTTACTAAAAGATCAATAAAAACCCGCGTTAAAGAACATATAGCTGATGTGAAGAATCGACGCTCCGGGAAGTCTGCAGTCTGTGAACACGTACAGGATCGCCCCCCGTCACTACATCAGATTTGATAGACCGCAGATCCTCGCTAAAGAACACCGATTCCTTCCAAGGATGATTCGCGAGGCTATTGAAATCAAAAAACATCCTAATTTCAATAGAGAAGATGGCTGGGTGCTACCATCTGCTTGGGATCCTATAATAAATAAAATTAAATCCCAACCCAAGCATACAACTGCAAGACTTCAAGATACCATAAGTTCATACTGCATAGATCGGAACAAAAGTTAAATTTTAAAAATTTTAATCTATGGTAACCGCGGTTAACTATGACATATGGACGTTGAACATCTCAGTCCTGCCCGTGACCATGAGTGCTGTAAAGCGTTCGAAACGTCGGGTATTAAAAGTTAAATATACGCGATAAATTCCGTAAAAACTAGTATTATTTCAATAACTTTTAAACGCCCTTACCGATCAATTCCAAATACTTTTTACTTTTATAACCAATGCTTTTAATCTTGAAAAACCGCGTTGATCGCCGCTGGTTTGGTCAAAATCGGTTGATTTGTTCGTGAGATATCGTTAACGAAAAATTTTGAAAAATAGATTTTTTAATTTACTCCAATATTTCATATTTACGTCATAATTTGGTGGAAATTAGCGGGAAGTTCCAAGAGGGTCAACCAAATTTTTAAATTTTTTACATAGTCTTACAATGTCTTTTGTTTTTGGATATGTTCAGAATTACAAGTGTAGCTAGCTCATCGAGAAGTAAGCTTAAAAACAATTACTGAATTCAATACTAACTGACATAGACGAAAGTGAGCTATATTACCATGGTGAAAAGGGCCATATTCAACATTGAGATGTTTATATGCTCTTTCATTACTAGATGCTAGGAATTATTTTCTTCCAAGGAGTACGTCTAAGTAAGTAAACCCTTACGTATTCCGAAGCCAAGCAGTACATATATTACTGAGTTCAGATCTGAAGGTTATAGAGAGTCAGTATGATTACAGGACATGAGGCATTCCATACTTTTTTATAGAATAATGGTGACAATCGAGCATACAGTCCACCTGATGGTGTGGATGATGTGGTCACAGACATCTACATTTATCATCGATTAAGAATCAAAACGTCGATGCGTTGTCACCTCTGAGGACTAAGATGGAATGCCTCGTTTCCAATAAAAAAGGTCTCCGGATCTCTACACTCACCATACGAAACACAGCAGTATTAAGCTGCTATTTTAAGCCGGTATCCTGTGAGAAGTGTCAATGCATCTGTAGCCCTTTTTGTTTGAAGTTGGTTGCAGCTTTACCTGGTAGAGCCATGCTGTAGCTATATCAGTAGTACCTACAGTTGTAGCACAAATGGCTCGGCTAGGGAAGGACCACGCTCTCACAGAATACCAGCATAAAATAGCAGTTCAATGCTGTGCGTTTCGTATGGTGAGTGTAGGGAACCGGAGACTATTTTTTTACTGGTAACGAGGCATTCCATCTTAGTCCTCACGGGTGACAACGCATTTGCGTTTTGATTTGTATTCGAGGATAGATGTAGACGTCTATGAGTCACAGCAACCATCTGCTATCACGTGGACTGTGTGCTCGTATGTCACCCTTATATTATAAAATAATATTAATGTGCTGTATTAGCCACTTGTCGTGTAGGCTGTAAATTAGTTTCTTTTGTCACTTGAGATTTAAAATAAAAAACTTTTACTATTATGCCATGTTCAGTTTGGCTGCTGTTTGATATTCATAAGTTATCGTGGTCGATATCAGGGGAAGAACGTTTTGAGTTTTATTTTATGGACCGATAAATAAAATCAAAACGGATTAGCGTCGTAAAAAGTTTTGTATTTTTCATCCTTATAATCAAATTCAAATTTTTTATATTGTCTACGTGTCAATGATAGTAAGGCTTTAAAAAAGTACGTCAGTGGCCTTAGTGAGGCGTTTGGCGGAGCATGCGATGTATCAGCGAGTTGAACTCATTGACTTATATATGTTGAACTAGATGTTTTGAAATTTAAATAATTAAAATAATCAATGTAATATATCAGAAAACTTTTAATAATCTAGAGATCGTAAGCGGACTTTGTATTCTATATATAAGTACTGTTATGACCGCTTCGTTAATCTTTACGTGTTAGAGTTTTGCTGCAGTTATATTATGATTGTAGCACGAATGTGTCGACTCAACTTGATAAGGATCACGCTCTCATCTCATCACAGAATATACTAATGTAATATAGGATCTTAATGCTGCTGTGTTTTAAATTTAGTCTTCAGAGGTAACTGTGCTATGGGTCACAGCCAACTTATCATTTTACACTCTCCTTATTAAAAAAAAAACCTGTGACGTACCTTTCTTTTTGTTTGCCTCCTTCCGTATTTTGTTTCATGTTAAGCAACAAAATTGCTTGTCAAATTCTGCACGCTTTTAATCTGCAGTCACTCAGTTTTCATACTTACTTTACTGCTTTCAGATAAGTCACCTAAATTAGCAATTTATAAAACAAAATAATGGCGAAAGTTGTAAAGATGAATCTTGTTGGATGTGCGCATAGTCGCAAAAAAGCCTAGATGAAAGTATAATATTGTAGACATTTTTCCCCTTGTTTAGATTAAAAACCTCGCTCTGAATACTAAATAGACAATATTACAAAGATAAACGAAAATTGGGGGCTCCATTGCCGTTAAAGATATTGCATGCAGTAAGAGCAAGTGGATTTTTCGCGCACTTTTTGTGTTTTAAATAACGTCGTTGAAGAATTAAATACTAATGGCAGTCAGTTGGAGAAGGCTGGAATGTTATTGGTTAATGAAAAATATATTAAATATTACCTACGATGTAAGAATATCCACTACAGAAGTGAGTGTCGTAGAACTTACTGATAAAAACTCAAAAAAAAAATGCCGTTTTTTTTGCAAACTGCAAGTGCTTTGATGTTACCGTCTCTTCGTATTAAAGATCTTTGAACTCGTCGCTTTTGAGATATTAGAACGCGTACTTAAAATAATCGATTATTTCCAATGAAAGAAAATTTGTTGTCAATTAAGGATAGTAATAATTATAATAAAAACGATTTGTATTTGCGGCTCTGTTACTTTATTTTAGTTATTCTAAACCTAAAATATTAATTAAGCCGTGGTCCGAGCGTGGCCACGAGCTAAACGCTTCCCGTAACAAACGAGTGACACGGGCTCAATCCCTACTGGGGGCACCGATGATACAATTGATAATAGTATATGAAGTTTGATAACACGCAATGGTGTAGTAAGTGATTTTTTTTAATTTCTTTACATATTCTTACATTGTGTTCTGTTTCCGAGCTATGTTCAAAATTTCAGAAGTGGGTGTCGTAGGTAATAGGTGACGAAAAAGGAAAATTAAATTAAAGACTGGCAACAGCATTTTACTGATAACAAATCAGAAAACTGCGGTTGCCAACACGAATGGTAAACGTCGTAAAAATAGCAAGCGTAGTAGCCGCCTTATGAGATATTCTAAGGGGAGCTCTATGCTCAGCATTGGACTATAATAGACTGTAATGAATGATTACTTATGTAAATTTCAATATTTTTAAGCCATTGCATAGCTTCTATCGAGGGCCTTGAGCGCGGGGACCGAATCCAGAAATTCCGTAACGAAAAAAAACCTCACGCTCCCCACTCCGACGGGCACGGAGGTGTGGCGTTGAAAGCCGTGCATCGTCTAACGTCGTTTTAGTTCGGCAGACTTCGGCACTCGGCAGACTTCGGCACGGTGTTTGTGTGCGTGTACACTAGCTGCTAACTCAATGATAAAAAATCCTGAATAACCTACATGTATTGTAAGATATTAAAAATATTTTAAACAATATTAAATTCTCATTTATCCAATAAGAGAAAAAAAATTGTTTTCTTATCGGTCACCACGCTCAAAAAGTGTAACTTGATTTAATATCAAAGATATGCAGTTAAGCATAAATAAAATAAATAAATAATTATAATTGCATAAGTTGATAAAAAATGCTGTGCAATAGCTTTACCGTGGCAGTCACCGAGTGCCACACGTATTTTTTTTATGGATCTTAAATCTGGTAAAATAACTTAAATATGTATTGCATACACGTAACATTAAGGTTGGTAAGAGTTTTGAACTTTGCACACATCCGCTCCTTAAAATAAAATGATGTGTCTAACCTAGTTTGAAGAGCACTAATCCCGTCACCACTAATCCTAGCATCACTAATCCCAGCACCACTATACCCAACGCCATTACTCTCAATACTACTAGACTTGGAAAGAAACACCATCGACGATAATACCTATTATCGTAATAGTGGTGTTGGAATTACCGAGTGACGGGATTAGTGTACACAATTGAGGGAGGGCGGGAGGTTCTCTTCACACTAGTAAGTCACATCATTTTATTTTATTGAGCGGATGTGTGGGAATTAATTCTAAATTCTTATCAACTTTAATATAATGGAAGGAGATCTTCGAAGTAACTCCTGATTATATTTATACGAGTAACATTAAAAAGGTCTAGTAATGGTGTAAGAATATCCACTATCGCATATAATTCCGTAGGTACCGTAAGAGGCGGCAGACGGAAACTGAAGCAGGACATCTTAGTCCTCAGGGGTGACAATAAATCTGCATTTTGATTCCATTCTAATTCTATTCATGTGTTTTTTGTTGTAAAAAAAACTTTATCTTCACACTAGGATTTCCAGCTGTATCGTGCATAGTGTGTAGTGTGTTTTTGAGTGTGGCATTTTGGTAAATATTTAAAAAAGAATTAGTATAAGTGTGACAAACGAGCACATAGTCCACCTAATAGAAAATGGATGC
The DNA here is from genome assembly GCA_907164705.1 of Parnassius apollo. NCBI lineage: Eukaryota > Metazoa > Arthropoda > Insecta > Lepidoptera > Papilionidae > Parnassius > Parnassius apollo. The sequence goes on along the minus strand of CAJQZP010000103.1, from coordinate 155,151 downwards.
TGTGGCCCGTATACATCTACATTTATCATACAAAATGCAGATGCGTTGCCAGCCCTGAGGACTGAGATGAAATGCCTCGTTTCCAGTAAAAAGGGTCTCCGGTTCTCTATACTCACCATACGAAACACAGCAGCATCAAGCTGGTATTCTATGAGAGCGTGGTCCTACCTCGATCGAGCCGAGCCATTCGTGCTGCAACCACAATATAGCTACCACATAAAAAAATCGTGTAGATAGTTTACATACGAAGACTGTACAAAGACAGACATACAGTCCCAGGACAATTATTTGTAGGCCATACAAGTACTGGTTCCGTGCGGGATTCAAACCCGCTGCTCTTAGAGCTCATTACTAACCAATGCGTCACGAAGCTGTAGAGAATAGATGTAGCATATGTCATATGCCCCTGAATCCACTTTCCATTAGGTGGAATGTGTGCTCGTTTGTCACCTTTATTCTATAAAAGAAATTTGGTCCACCCCCGAGGTACGGTTTATTTAATTTAAAAAATAATTATTTAAATTCATAACTATCTAATAATTATCTATACTTGATGATATCGACTTCGAAGCAATTTTACTTAATGCGTAATAATTAACATACATTTAACACCTGACCTTTCAGTGAAACCTTTTCTAACGTTTTGGTAATTAATGGAAAAAGCGGCTACTCCTGATGACCTTTTTTTGGACTTCGTTCGTTAGGTTCAGCTTTTAACATGCTTCAGTTACAATATTTTTTGTTATTAATTTTAAAAGAGCTAATATATTTAAATGTCATGGTTGCTATCTCCGCTTACGCCAATCAAATTGTTAACTGCAATTTTAAGTGCTGATTTACCACGTGCTCGGCGGTGAAAGGAAACGTCGTGAGGAAAACTTAAAAATGAAAAAAAAATCAAAGAGGAAATTTCTATCTCTACATATCTATATTTACAATATTATTGCTCGATATAACGACGATAGGATACTCGTGTAGTTTTCTTTACATTTGTTTCACAGAGTTGACCGTTATTATACGGTAGTATATTAAAAAATACTTTTAAATTTAAAAATATTTAATACCTTAACGTCTCGATTTTTGCATCAGATCCAATGATATAAGTGCCTTATAAATAATTAGTTAGGAGAATACAAAAATTATTTTTTAGTCTGTGGTCGAATTAATAATTAACGCCGAGAAGTTTAAAACTGTTATTATTAATTAACAAATGCTTCAATTTACTTTGGATCTTTAGCTAAACTTTACGGAATTTTCTTTCACTTTTATTTATTTTCAATTACCCATTTCTCCTGAGTTTCTGCTCTTGTTTAACAAAACCATTTTATAACAATGGAAGTGATTCCTTCTTTTGTTATTTGTAACGTTCATTGCTTAATGAATGGCCATTTTCATGTTGAAGAAAAATATTTCTTTTTCTTAATAAAACACGAAGTGACAAACGCTCATACAGCCTATCTGCCGGTAAATGGTTAGTGCTGTACCACTGACTACATTCAACGGAAATCAGCAGTATACAACTGCTATTTTACGCTGGTATTCTCACAGAATAGCAGCTTAATACTACTGTGTTTCGTATGGTGAGTGTAGAGATCAGGAGATTATTTTTTACTGAAAACGAGGCATTCCACCTTAGTCCTCAGGGTGGACTACGCATTTGCGTTTTGATCGCGGATAAATGTAGATGTTTATGGGCCACACCATCCACTTTCCATCAAGTGGCCTGTGTGCTCGTTTGCCATCCTTTTTTATAGGATAAGGTGACAAACGAGCACACAGTCCACTTCTTGGTGGGAAGTGATTGCTGTGGCCCATAGACATTTACATCTATCCTCGATTACTAATCAAAATGCAGATGCGTGGTCACCCGTGAGGACTAAGATGGAATGTCTCGTTTCCAGGAAAAAGGATCTCCGGTTTTCTACACTCACCATACGAAGCATTGCAGCAATCATATTTTACGCCTAACTTCATAAGATCATTTCTATAGTAAGTTCTTCACGAAATCCTTATTCTATAAAAAGAGTCATTTACAGGCAACTCCACCTTCACTTGCAGCCAACTTAAACAAAGAAGACATGAGCCGTCAACCCTAATGATTAAGGTAGAATGCGTCATGGCCTGCAATTATGCTGGCTACTACCTCTAAGACTGGAACCTAGCTGTGCAAGCACTGATATCAGGTGACAGAAATAGGTAAGAAATTGGAACAAACGAACTTCTAGGCTATCTTTGTTTATCTGTTTAACAGTTTTTGACGTGACAACGTCTAATAAATCGATGAACGCCGGCTGCACGCACGACTCATTGTAACGTTACGCTCATTGTAACGTTATGATCGGAGCGAGAGCACTACACGAGCGAGCGAAAGGCACGATCGGCTTGAGCGTACGGCTTGCGCCGCATCTATCACTCTTCAACAAAGTATGTAATAATTTCCTCAATGTTTTGTTATGACGTTATCACGTGAAACTATCGTTCATAAACCGACTTTACAACCAATTTTTTTTCTTATAACTTCTCACAAAATTATTTATAATCTATATTGAATAAAAAAGTATCTGTATTCTCCATAATTTAATTAAATCAATTTAGCGAATTTTGTATCAATTAATTTTAACTTATATAAAAATCACCACTTGCTTTGCTGCATCCATTGTCATGAAGTGATTGAGAGAGGGCATCAGGAATCTGTGAATGTGTTCAGAATCACCATTTCATTATGGTGGGTCTACGCTAGAGGAGCTGCATGCCTACATACCTAGCCTTCAACAGCCTACAACATGCAAATCGATGCATGCGATGCAAATCCCTTTGTGTTAGTTAAAAAATCTACAATAGGCGGAGCATAGTCGAACACGAATTAAACGCTCGAAGCGCGCTCGTTCGAGGCTTGTAATTCGGTTCACACCATTGAGTTATACAACTAGAGGAGCAAACCACATTACCGCGCGTCGAAAAATGTGTAACCACTATCCAAACGCGACGACGTAGCTTTGAAACTAATAACAATTTTAAATAAACATATATCTATCTCACTTACACAAGTAAACAATATCGTCGCTAAAATTAGATAAAGATAGACACACAAACATGCAATGGCGGGTTGGTGTGGCTTACTATATAAAATTTTACCTAAAATACGCAATAAAAATGAGTTTTTTTTAAGCTTCAGTTAATTGTTTTTATATTAAGAAAGTATATTTTATTTTAAAATCTTTATTGCGTCCCCTTAGAAAAAAAGAATACAAAGCTTATCAGATGAGTTAGAAGTACATAATGATGAAATAAAACATATTTTTATAAATATTTTTTACTGTACTAATAAATCAAGTAATATAAAATAGGTAGTGAAATATAATTAATATAAAATTTATATGAAATTTTAATTAATATAAAATTATTAATATAAGATATAAGGTAGTAAAATATATTTAATGGATAATTCATGAATAAAATAAAATAAGAATAATTATTTTGTATAAAGGTTGAAACATAGTTTTTATTTTTAAGCAATCAATTTTACTTGTTTATTTTAAAACAAAATTAACTTATTCCATAAATTATACAGTCTCCCATTAATGTGGAAAAATCACAAAGGCGGAAAAGTGGCAACATTGAACCTAAATTGCAATATTCGATATTTTATTTAATTTTTTAGTGTTTTAAACGTTAATATGAATATATAAATTAAAACTTACGTATGGAAAGTGATTCCGCTTGATTTATTATGTTTTTGTGACCTTGAAACGCATTCTTTCACTACGCATTTACCCATTTTTTGTTGTGAATCGTTCGGCTTAACTCGGACGGCGTCACCTTGAACACTGAACCGACGTTCGCTGAGTATAAGGCTGTGGCCTTATGTGAAGTGACAACGCTTTGGCCCGGAAATTACTTATCTAGTGTAACATATAAATCAATGGTTCACACTATACGAATTTTTGCTCGGCTCACGCTCCGTTCGCGCTCGGCTCGTCTAGCGTAGATCCGGCTTTAGATTGGACAAAACACTTATCCTTCTAAAATAATACCAATTCCTATCGACGATTCCAGAGATTATATATACGTATAATTAAAATTGAAGTGTCTGCAACTTTGAAATGGCTGGCTATTATAAAGCTCAGTGGGTTATCGGAATGCTACTAAGTTATAATCATTTTTAATTATTTTGTCTGTCCGGGAATGTAAAAGGAATGGCTGAACGGGTTGCGATGAAACTTTACAAACAGAAAACAATGCCAGGAGAAATATTTTTTTATAGCATTGGGTTATAATCGAGCACACAGTCCACCTGATATAAGTAGATGCTGTGGCCCATAGACATACACATTTATATTCGACTAAGGATTAAAATGCAAATGTGTTTTCACACCTGAGGACTTAGATAGAATGCCTCGATTCCAGTGAATATAGTCACCGGTTCTTGCTACTATTTTACTCGCTCGCTATTTTACTCTGGTATTCTGTGAGAGCGTGGTCCTGCCCTGGTCGAGCGGACCCATTCGTGCCACAACTATAATATAGCTGCAGCATGGCTTTACCACGTAAGCGACCTATTCGTGATACAACTTTAATATTTCTATGGCGTGGCTATATTTAATAAAAAAAAAATAAAAAAAAAATAAATGAAAATCTATTAAAATAAATATTTTTAGATCGCCACATTAATATATTCTGTATTGGCAAAGCCTTAGCGTGTCGCTATTTGCAAATAAAGTACAACTAATTTTAAAAGAGAAGGTAAAACTAAATCCAAACTCAAGTATACCATTCTATGATTTTAAGATACATTTAGCTCGTTCACGTCAATACCTAAATTAGTATTTTATATTTACTCCTACAAACTAAGGTGCACGGCTAGTACACGCCGCCAAACATGAAAAGCTAAAGCCGAATTAATTATGATATCAAGACCCCAAACGCCTAAAGCCTTAGGAGTTCTAAATGTTTTGAGTAAACCAGGTAAAACTCACAAAAATAGTTTAATTTAGCGAGTTGACATACATTTATACTTACAGCATACCAGCATAAAATAGTAGTTTAATGCTGCTGTGTTTCGAATGGTGAGTGTAGAGAACCGAAGACTATTTTTACTGGAAACGAGGCTTTCCAACTTAGTCTTCACGGATGACATCGCATCTGCTCTTTGATTCGTTCACTTATCATCAAGTAGATGTCTGATGTGTCAGATGTCGTTTGTCAACCTATCCTATAAGAAAAGGTTAAGTTTTTAATTACTAAAAAGTTTAACCAGCCTACACTATAGCAAATTTAAACGGAAATTTAAGTATTTTTTTTTGAAAACAACCCATTTTACAAATTAAGCGAATACATGTCAATACAACTCATGGAATCGTGATTCTTGTGTAACGTGCAGATAAAATAAATTACCTAATTCTATGACGTAAAGCGTTAATGTAACTAAATTAAGCTATTGGTACAATAATATAATTTAACCTTATAAATTTATAAAAACTTTTGTAACCAATGACTTGCCTGTAACGATTGTTATATTATGGTCAATAAATATTTCTGATTTATGATTTCTGTTCTTTATATGATCTATAGAATGGCTGTCAACGTTATTTTTTAAGACAATAGGCGTCACCGGAAGCACACAGGTAAGCAATTACGTCGTATTATCAATTAATCATTACTACAAACACGATTCGCTGTGTTAACAGACGGATTTTAATACATATTTATTTGTAAATAGCGTGCAATTTGGCATTTAATTTGGCATTCAAAACACATCTCGTGCTAACATTTATGCGTGTGAATTGACGTAAAGTAAAGTAAAGTTACAGCCTATATACGTCCCACTGCTGGGCTCAGGCCTCCCCTCATTTCTGAGAGGGTTTAGGGCAAGGAAGTGTCCGCCGTGCTGCCCAAATGCGTGTTGACGAACTTCACATGTCTTCGAAATATTTATTTTTTTCTTATTCCTCAGACATGCAGGTTTCCTCACGATGTTTTCCTTCACCGCCGAGCACGTGGTAAATCAGCACTTAAAATTGCAATTAACAATTTCATTGGTGCCGGCGGGGATCGAAACCGGGTTACTCGCGTTCTGTTATATTTACAGCGAGCGTTAACCACTGAGCTACCACGGCTCTTGTGAATTGACATGTTAGTAACATTTTAGTGACTACGCGGGCTCCGCCCACTCCGCCGCTCTATTATGTATGTATTATATTATTCCATGGTACTGCGTGTGCCTTTCCATTCGACTATAGAATACTTTTTATTTATTTTGCTCCATATTTCTTTATTACCATAACAGCTTATTAAAGTCCGCAGCTGAACATAGGTCTCACCCATCGATTGATTTTAGGGGGGTATATTTGCGATAGTTGCGGTAAGCCGATTGGCAACCGTACCAGGGCGGCTCAAAAGATCGCCTCCTTAAGGTACTTAACGATGAGTAATTAGCTTGTTACTCATGCCACTAGTTGCAACACTCAGTAGTATTATAAAAGGAATTACTAATTAAGTTTGCACTCATAGTTCAATTATTTATTGAAGAACAAACATCACCAAGTCAGCCGAATCTGAAAATTCTCGAAATTTTGAACACCGCACCGTGATAAAATTCCTCGTAAAGAAGGGAAATACACCGAAAGACTCCGTCCGACTAGTAGTATTTTTATTTTAAGTTGTTATTAGGAAAAAGCTGCTGTTCGTCTCCTTATTTTTTTCTCTCTATAAAATAAAATACAAATAAAATAATTTTTTATTCAATATGGATTACAAGTAATTCTTATTGAAAGTCAATATTTTATGTTACCACTCTTGTTCGAAAAAAAAACCTCTGTCCTGGGAAGAACCAGCGAGAAACCCAGCGGGCCTTTTTTTAAAAAATAAATTTTACAATTGCAAGGGTCACAGAATATTTACAAAATTTAATTTAGAAACAGCTTGGAAGCGATCACTTCATTCCCAGGGGTTATTATCAACCATATTATTCATTTATATTATAATAACCCTTTTTATACAGTTTTTGTTTAATTAAATATTTAATCTTGGTAATAGAGAGACCTTGTATAATTTCTGGTACTTTGTTGTAATGGCGTATACACTGCCCCAAGAATGAATTACTGACTCTGTGGAGTCGAGAAACTGGTAGCACCAGCTTGTGTTTGTTCCTAGTGTTTACAGAGTGTATGTCACTTTTTTACTGTCTCACTGTCGGTTATTTCGACACCCACGGGATGCTATGGGGAATTAGATATTCTTTTACCGCCACTAGATTTCTTTATTGGTATTTGTTAATAATAAATTCTATCATCAACTGTGTTTCACATTTGCCTCGCGACCCGTGACGGTCAACTTTTTATTTTTTTCCATTGTGATAAATTTTTTAGCACGTCTACGTTTTCTATTATGAGTTTTATTTGACTCATGTCAATCACAACTGATAAAGTCAAGCGTTATTTGACGCTGCATTTTCAGTTGCGTGAAAATCGATCGCGTCCCGCGTACAAAGCTGAAACAACACAATCACGTGTGCTGCAGTGCGACTGGATGGATCGTTTGGGAACATGTAGCTAAAACCGCGTTATGCGGGCATAGACGTGGTATAGTGAGGATTCAGTCTTTAAAAAAAAGAGATTTGATATTTGACTGTTTTGTCGTTCGATAACTTCATTAATTGAGAACAGTTTTTAATTACACTTTCTTATTATGGTCCTATTAAATTAAAAAGTAAACGCTGTTTAATATTTGGACAACATAGATTAGACACAATGTCGTAATGTAATGTAAAGCTAACAACAGGTTGAAACTATCGAAATGTGTATGCAGTGAATGCATACAAATTTCGATAGTTTCAACCTGTTTTTGTTTTGCCGCGTAGGTAGATTTAAAAAACAATATATATTAAGAAAAAAATTAGCGAAATCTCTTTATTGTATTGTTTTGTATTGTTATGCAAATAAAATAAATACCTTTCATATAATAGCTTAATTTCACAATCCTAATACTACTAATTATACGTGGTAGCATGAATGGGTCATCACGACCGGTGAAGGACCACGCTCTCACAGAATAACAGCGTAAAATAGCAGCTTAATGCTGCTGTGTTTCGTATGGTGAGTGTAGAGAACCGGAAACTCGTTTTACTGGAATCGAAGCATTAAATCTTAGCCCTCAAGGGTGGCAACGCATCTGAATGATTAGTGGTTTAAAGGATCTCCACAGTAATCGTACGAAATTAAGCACTGTTTCAATCGCTGGTAATCTCTGAGAGCGTGGTTTCCGGTTGACCCATTCGCTACAACTATACTACTAATATAACCGCATTATGCCTAACCACGTATAATCTGTGGGTGAGACCTATGGTAAGATACTTTGTTCGATTTCTGTATCAAAAATTTGACACCTTTTATGGTCTGAAGGAGTAATCGTACCGAAATTAGGCCGTTTTCATCCCTGTTAAATATATATATATATATATATATATATATATATATATATATATATATATATATATATATATATATATATATAATGCACGATTTTACCGTCTGGAAAAATAAAGGATGTAACAGGTGAACGTAATAGAAGCCTGTGGCACTGATATTTTACAATTTTTATTTTATTTTACATATTATAAAATTGATCTATCAATAAATACTACTAATTGGGTACGTATTATTTTAATTTCGATAGTTTCCAATTGATTTATTTATTTAGTTCAAAAATTTTGTTGTTATATTTTTTAACGAAAGATTATCGTTCTGTTTTTTTTTTCTTTTTTTTTTAAAAAAACGTTACCTCCACCCTAGGATTTTCTCCTCTATCGTGGGGGCAGTTTACAAACACAAATTTCACAAGGACAAACATCCAGACACAGAACAATTACTTGTAGGTACCTTTATAGGTTAATGTATAAAAATTGTAAAATATCAGTGCCATAGGCCTCTATTACATTCCCCTGTTACACCCTATTTTTTTTAGACGGTAAAAAAAATCACCCACCCATATATATACACACTCCGTTGTGGTATAATACGTAGTAAGGCCATGCCTCAGCTAAATAGCTGTAGAACGAACGGGTCGATTCGACCGGAGATGCTGACCTGACCTGACCTGAGACCATGCTCATAGAATTCCTGCGGGAAACAGCACCACAATGTTCCTGTGTTTCGTATGGTGAGTGTAGAGAACTGGAGACCCTTTTATTGGAAACGAAGCATTCTATCTAAGTCCTCAGAGCTGACATCTGTATATTGATTCCTGAATTTGAATCAATTCATACGTGGTAGAGCCACGCTGCAGCTATATTATGGTTGTAGCACGAATTTGTCAGCTTGAGGGGGAAGGACCACGCTCTCACAGAATACCGGCGTAGCAGCATAGATAAACATAGCAGCTTAATACTGCTACGTATCGTATGGTGAGTGTGAAGATCTGGAGACCCTTTTTTACTAGAAACGAGGCATTTCATCTCGGTCCTCAGGGTTGACAACACATCTGCGTTTTGATCCTTAATTGGGGATAAATGTAGATGTCTATGGCCTACAGCACTCACTTACTGTCAGGTGGATTGTGTGCTCGTTGGTCACCCTTAGTCTATAAAAAAAGGATAGACCAATAGGCCTTACAGCATCTACTTACATCAGGTAGATTGGGTAAAAAGGACAAACCATAAAAACATAGAAGCGTTTTGTAATTTATCGCTTCTATTTTATGAGAACCTGGTCCTTTCCATAACTTAGCGTGCTTAGTCCTTTTACTACCAAGTTCCAAGTATATACCCCGTACGACCTTAATTTACCTAACCCGAAGAAAGTATATTCTGCAATTTACAAATTGGACTGATATTCAAATTTAGGCGACAAAGTACCTGACTACAGCAACGATCAAATCGATTTACCGATATCAATTTTCTTAAGTTGACTCTCGAAAGGTAGTCAAAGTAAAGGTTAAGGGCCCTCTAGAATTAAATCATCTATGTTATAGATATACAGGCTGTCCTCGGATTCGATACAATAAATTATACGATTAACTCTGCTCTATATTTTTTATCGTACCCAAAAACCAAACAAATATATTCACTAGTTTAGCTACAGGAAGTTTTTTGTTGTAGTAAGTTTACACATGATGTAGGTCGTCGTCGATAGAGCTTTGCTCTAAAAGTTTTTTGCGTTATAAATGGTGTTGTATTTTGTTTAAAATTATATAACAATTTTACTTGAAAGTCTATACTTTTTAATTTACGTTTAAAATACTTTATCAATGTATATATATATATATATATATATATATATATATATATATATATATATATATATTTCAAGGGTAAATTTGAGTGACAATTTACGCAAGGCAGTGAGGTTGAAGGTAAGATTAAGTAGCGTACCTTAAGTGAGTCCGCCTGAGAAAGTAAACGGATGCTGTGTCCTATAAATATCTTGATCTAGTGTTTATAAGCGACAGTAGCCTAATGATGCAGAACGGACTGCAAATTTAGAAAGACGTGGTTTGAATTCGCTATTTGAAACCTTTTTTAACACAAGCATTTTTAAGCTTGCTAAAGGTAGTTAGCGAGAGTACAACAAATTAGTACTACTATTATTTTTTCAATGTAGATGCATTTTTATCCCTGAGAACTAAGATATAATGCCTTGTAACCAGTTAAAAGGGTCTCCATTTTCCAACACTCACCATACGAACTACAGCAGCTTTAAACTGATATTTTACGGTGAAAAAAAAGTAAAGTTACAGCCCATATACGTCCCACTGCTGGGCTCAGGCCTCCCCTCATTTCTGAGAGGGTTTAGGGCAAGGAAGTGTCCGCCGCGCTGCCCAAATGCGTGTTGACGAACTTCACATGTCTTCGAAATATTTTTTTTTCTTATTCCTCAGACATGCAGGTTTCATCACGATGTTTTCCTTCACCGCCGAGCACGTGGTAAATCAGCACTTAAAATTCCAATTAAAAATTTCATTGGAGCCGGGGGGATCGAACATTTTACTGTGATATCCTCACAATCTCTACACAAAAAGCTTCTCTTCACATCACACCTACCTTCGATTTTATGAAAGTTGAGTTAGTACGTATTGGACTAAAATATGAAGTGCATTGTTTGAATTTTATATCTAGTCCAATGCCAAAAACATGTGGCAATCAAAATGACAAGTGTACTTAAATTAGTTATGTGTCAACAATGTTAAGTCTTTTTCTATCGTAATAATTTAAAAAAAAACTTTTTTTTTTTGGGTACGTGGTAGAGCCACGCTGCAGCTATATTATGGTTGTAGCGCGAATGGGTCAGCTTGACCGGGGAAGGACCACGCTCTCACAGATCAGACACAGAGTGTAGAGATCCGGAGGACCCTTTTTTACTGGAAACGAGGTATGCCATTTTAATTCTTAGGGGTGACAACGCATCTGCGTTTTGATTCTTAATCGAGGATAAATATAGGTGTCTATCGACCACAGCATCCACTTACCACCAGGTGGACTGTGCGCTCGTTTGTCACCCTTATTCTATATAAAAAAAACTATTTTTAATATTTATTTCCCCCGACAACAAGCACAAAATTCCAACCTTTTCAAATTTTGGCCAGATATTTTGGTCTTCCGATCTGACATTCCCAACTGCGACCACAATATAACAGCTGCGTGACTACAACGTTAAAATATAGATGCAGTGTCGCTTTACCTTGTTAATGTACGTTAGGCTGTGACATTACAATACGACCTTCTTTTCTTATTTCGTCTATCGATAGCCATTTTTTTTCTGAAATTTCCCATAGTCGTCTTTTACGAAACCCATGGGGTTAAAAGGGATGATGGTTTCTATTACAGTGATAGGACATGGCTCACTATGAAACACTTAAATGATTGCAACTTAAACTTTTTTGCAGCTTAAACTTAATACCAAAATTAAAAAAAAAAAAACACATAAGCTAATAAACACAAATATGCATAAGCTCCGGTGGTATATACAACACCGTAGAGTTAATAAATGTGGAATACACGCGCTATTTTCCTCAAAACTCTGCAACCACCTCAATATTGAAGTCTACTTAGAATTTCATATCGTTATATTTCGCCCGCACCTGCCTGTATATTGGAAGGCGTCCAAGGGTTGCCTACTATTTAATTCAATATTTATTTTCGTTGACTCAAAGAAACCATTGATAGTTCAAAGGTGTTAAAAATCAACATTGCTGTTCTTAATGTCACTTTGTGGTCAGGTATCGCAGTATCTATTTTACCCGATGATGCCTCGTTAAGGGGCGAAACACGTCGTATTATCGACTGTGTGTCTTCCCTAGTATAGTGGTGCTGGGATTGGTGGTAACGGGGATAGTGCACGCAACTGAGGGACGGCGGGAAGTGGGACTGAAAGTGCTATTTATACTGGATAAGACACGTCATTTACTAAGCGCGGATTTTTGGACGCGCAGCGGCGGTGTAAGAATACCCACTACCCCATATCATCCCGTGGGTGTCGTACGGGCGACAGAGGGAAACAAGTCAGGAGATGAGCAGCAGCATCTTTGTAATAACGACTAAAAATAAAAATAAAACTGCGGTTGCTAACCCGCTTGCCAAGCGTGGCAACTATGACAAATATGCGGCTGTAATGGTAACGTGGATTGTAATTTAAAAAATTTTGATATAATGGATTTATGTAAAGTAACGCCTGATTCTCTTCAGTCAAATTTTCGAGACATACATTATAACCCAATGTTTCTTTGATAATTTGATATAATCTTGTTATTATCTGTTTCAAGGTAGGTATATCTCGCTACCGCACTTCGTTCTTGATTGTATAGTTGCTGTTTTTGTCAATAAGTCTGTCAATTAGTGATCTTAAGCAAAACTAATTCTCTAATACCATTGTACGTAACTTTAATATCATATTTTGTTATTGAAGTAGAGTTGATATCAATTAACTTGAAATTAAGAAAACCCTTGACCGACGGGCATGGATAGTTGGATGTGAAGAAGGTGAGAGAAATGTGTGCTCGCCGTTAATTTTACAGTATTAAACCCATGCTGGGTTCGATGACCGCTTGTTAACCACGTGCTCGACGGTAAAAACACATCCTGTGGAAACCTGCATGTTTTTTTTAAATAGGAATAAATGAGACAAACAGGCACACAGTCCACCTGTTGGTAAGTGGATTCTGTGGCCTATAGACATCTACATTTATCCTCGGAATCAAAATGCAGATGCGTTGTCACCCCTGAGGACTAGGTTGGAATGCATCGTTTCCGGTCGCCGCCGTCGCCGGTTCTCTACACCCACCATACGAAACACAGCAGCATTAAGTTGCTATTTTACGCTGGTATTCTGTGAGAGCGTGGTCCTTCCCCGGTCGAGCCGACCCATTCGGGCTACAACCGTAATATAGTTGCAGCACAGCTCTACCATGTAAATATTGCTCTACTACCTTTTTTAGTTTTATAAATAAATAATTTTGCACGTGAAAGGAAAAGGGAGTATGTATGAGCAGGCAATTTGTTAAGGCCGGGAAGCGGTCAATTCGCGTGTGGTAGTTCGGACTGTTCTATATATAGCGCGGGATGTATGCGACATAATATATATACACACTCCGTGGTGATATAATACGTGGTTAAATTATGCCTCAGCTACATATCTGTAGAACGAATGGGTCCATTTGACCGGAGAAGGGCCATGCTGGGATGGGCATGCAAGGACGGCGCTGCCATATAGTATTTTCTAGACTTTTGATTCATCCAAATAGTATCCAAAAATATTAACTGTTACTGTTACATACTATTCCTAGTCCACTGAAGAACATCAGCCTCACCCAGTGTTGGGAAATAGTTGGTGCGAAATTATGGTGTTGCCAAGCTAGAAAATATTGTATTTTGGGTAGAATTATTGTAGTTTTTTTTGCTAAAGATTTTTTTATTTATTTAAGCTGTCTAAATCCAAATTTAATAGGTTTTTGCTATTTTTTTATATTTGCATAAACTAAAAATATGTTATTAAATATTTTTTTAAAATAATAAAACTTAGGGCACGCAATTATACAATATGAATTAAACAGGAATGGAAAATTTGAAGTTCTTCTTCTTGATTGAAGAGACGGATTTGAATGCTGGGAAGTTGTTGCGTACAGGACATTGGAGACAATTTGATTTGCCTTTTGTTTCGTGGGTTCAAATGATATACATTCCTATACAAGAGGTTTTGCGCTTTTAGAAGCGATAACTACATTATTTGGTATAAGTACGTGATGCGTTCGTTCATACATTTTAAAGTTGCGTGTGTCTGGTATTGAACTTATATTGTGTAAAAATAGGAAAATATTGTATAAAAGCGTACAATAATGAGAAAGCTATGTTTTATGGTACAATTTAGTTTCGTGTAACAAATTATTGTAAGAATCCAATAATTATTGTACATTTCCCAACACTGGCCTCACCCAAAGATGGATTCATAGAGTAATATTTGCCATATTGTTGGCACACAGGGATTCTCCCCGCTTTTTGCCATATTGTTGGCAGGCGGGTAAACAGCCACACTTTGTTATTTTTTACTTATTATTTATTTTATTTATTAGAGATAACAACAGCCTTCATTCTGTGAAATAAATCTTATATAATATGATTTACAGAGGGCCAATAATAGTCATCCACTTTCCACAATTTAGCACAAATCAGAAGTATGAAAGCTGAAAAGAAAAAAAAAAGAAAACCTTTGATCAAAAACAATACTTAATTTAAAAAGTTTGTCAAAGCCGACCTAGGAAATTATTTATGCTTCAATGGGATAATATTAACATATGTAAGCACACACATATACTCATATACATATACTCGTAACTATATTATAATTAAACACTTATACTATAGGCAAGTATATACATATAACTAACATTTAAATAAATATACATACATACAATATACTCATGTACACATCCACATAACACACATTATATTAAATTATTTTTGTGTCAATTAGCGAAATTGAAGACATATAACTTGAGATGTTACTACGGATTTACAAAACTAAAGAGGCTACGAACATAAACAATAAGGGTTAATTTTCTACTCCTGTCAAAGCCTGTACTACCTCTCGCTTAAATAAATTTTTCGAATGGATAAATGGGTCTTTATGAGAAAATTTACTATTAAAAATTCTAACCATTCTGGTGAGGACACAATTCTTGCCATAATTAGTATGATGTAAGGGAACACCGAGATTATGAAGACGCTGCTACCTATCTCCTGATTAGTTTCCCTCTGTCGCCTCTTACGAAACCCACGGGATGATATGGGATAGTGGGTATTCTTAAACCGTCACTACACTGATGGTAATAGTAATAAATGTATTTACTATCTTGAACAACTGTCATACTCGTAAACTTATGTATTATTGATCGATAATAACAATTGCTGCCTATGTTACTTTATTTATTTATTCATTCAACACAAACATTTAAGCTTACAGTACTGGACCTAACCGCTTATATGTTAAACTAAACATGACATTACATTTTATGAGATCACTTATTTAAACTATTCAGATAAATTAACACATACTTCCTAATTACATTGACTTTGTTAAAAAATATATCGTCATCTAGGTTGCTTTGTAAAAATCTATTTATTAAATTTATGAATTCCTCATTTCCAATGAAACAATCTCTAGCTTTCTACACTCAGTTTACGAAATTTGGCAGCATTAAACTGCTATTTCACGCTGATATTCTGTGAAAGCGTGGCCCTTCCAGGTCGAGCCGACAGTGTGATACAACTATAACATAGAAACTTATCGTTATGTCTTATAGAGACAGTCAAGGAGATAGCTGTCAACCCATTTCATTTCAAGTAACAGGCTTAATTTGCTTTAATGTTTGTACTTTAGTTGCCAAACCATTTGTCAAATATGACAAGTATGCTATCAAACAAGGAGTTCCTTGACATTTATTTAGGGTAATAACTTGACTATCTATTAAGCCACAACTGAATTAGATTTTTAATTAGTATAGCGACGCTCATGCTGTATTGTGATTGTTACACGAATAGGTTGGCTCGGTCCGGGGAAAGACCACGCTCTCACAGTATACCAACGTCAAATAGCAGCTTAATGCTGCTGTGTTTTGCATGGTGAGTGTAGAGGCTCGGAAATGATTTAACCGGGAAACGAGTTATAACGCATCTGTATTTTGATGTTTAAATGAGAATTTCATTCTTAACCGAAGATTGATGTAGATATCTTGACAACAGCATCCACTTATCATCAGGTGAACTGTGTGCTCGTTTGTTACTCCTTATTATAAACAATTTTTGTTACATTTATATAAATTGCTTTTTTTATAACTACAAGTCTTATGTGGAAGGAACATCTCCTCTTGTGGGAGAATTAGCTTTATTTTCTACACCTTCCAGAAGGATTGATCATCATTTTTTTAATATAAGAGGGACAAATATAAGGGAGAGCATGTGGATTACCTAATGTTAAGCTTCCTATACCCATTCCTGTTCACTTCAACGAGTGCTTTGGTAACTCCTTCGCAGTTCAGGCTACACGCCTTTGGAATTCCATGCCTGATGACATCAGAAAAACACCCAATAAATATGATTTTAAAAAGTTGATCCGTGAACATCTATTAAAAACGGCGCATTTTACATAACTCATCAATTTCATATGTATTGTTAAGCAGACGTATATATTCATAGTCTATTGTATGTATATGCATGTATCTATCTATATATATATATATATATATATATATATATATATATATATATATATAGCATATATGTATAGTTTATTTATTAGTAGATCATTTGTTTTGTCTTCCTTTATTCTATATAGCCACACTTACGTCAAATTCTCACCACTCCATGGAATGACTGGTAAAGAATGCCTCAAGGCATTAAGTCCGCCCTTTATATCCTTTTTTTTTAAGGATGCAATATAGAATAAATAAATAAAATAAATCTACCAGCATTTTTTTTAAATATACGTTCCGAATATTCGCACTAAGTACTATCTTTCATAATGTGCACAACCAAGGAGTGGAATGTCCTACCGGCGTCTGTTTTTCTGAGTACCTACAATCTCTCCTCTACCTCTTTAAAGTGCATGTTAACAGGATTCTCCTGGACAAACTCGCTCTATCATATACCCCAATTTTGCCCCCGGGCCAGATGGAAGTCAAGAGTGAGCTCATTTTAATAAAAATTAAAAAAAAGACTTTACTGTTCCTGTTTTTTAATATAGCCAAATGCATTAGTAAGTTGAATTGGCAATGGGCTGGCCAAATAGCTTCAATACAACTCATGGGGAAGAAAGGTTCTCGAGTGGCAGCTTGGAACCGGTAACCGAAGTATTGGGTGATCTTCTATTAGATGGAGTGACGACCTGGTAAGATAAGAAAGTTGATGGATGCTGGTGGCTATGGACTAATGGAGCAGTGGTATTGTGAAGGGCTGTAATGATGATTTTTTTATAGAATAAGTGTGACAAACGAGTACACAGTTCACCTGATTGTAAGTACATGATGTCGTCCTCATATTGACATTACATTATCCTCGATTATGAATCAAAATGCTGATGCGTTGTCACCCTTGAGGACTAAGGTGGATTGCCTTGTTTCTAGTAAAAAGGGTCTCCGGTTCTCTACATTCACCATACGAAACGCAGCACTATTTTACGCTGGTATTCTGTGAGAGCGTGGTCCTTCCCCAGTCGAGCCGACTATTTCGTGCTACAACTATAATATACGTGGCTGTAGCTTGGCTCTACCACGTGATTATGGTAACTCTGTAACTCGTGGTAACTGGTTATTGAAGGATTACACACCAATTTGTCAGTGAAGTCACAAGGCTCCAAACTCCTCCAAGTTTAACAACCTGCATTGCCCTTGCATTTTGAATTATTTTTCATATTTTTTATTATTAATTATTGATATACCAGCACTGTTTTTAATTATTAATACGTTTGCAGTCTTCGGCATATTTTTGACTCTTGTTTTTGTATTTTTTTGAAATGTGTGTGGGAAAGAACTATTTAATTGATACCTACATTACGTATCAATTAAATAGTTCTTTTTTTCTTTGATAATGATTACTACTTCTTTTCAACTGACTTCAAAGAGGGGGGAGGGGAAAGGTCCTCAATTCGACCATATTTTTTGTGTTACCTCGAGTTTTTCTAGGCAAACCGATTTAATCGATATAAATTTGATTAAGATCTGACCAGTAGTTTGTGAGCTATAAATGTATTTAAATGTCTTTAGATTAAGTACAGTTTTTGTTCTACATAAAACAAATCCAATATTTGGGTCGTTGGTGAAGTGATTGAAGTAAATTTTAATCGTTCGGATCCATTTATTGAATGCCCGACTAAAAGAAAATTATAACAGTTTTAAAATACTAAAGAAATAGGTAAGTTATATTGGTTAGTAAAAATCAATGTGTATTTGCAACTGGAGTCAGTAATTCATTCTTGTTTTAAATCTTGATTAGACTAAGTTTGTATAAAAAGGTTTTTATTATAATATTAAGCTGGATATTAATAATAACCCCTGGGAAAGGTTATCCTACCATATATAAGCAATTTCAATTTTTTTTGTGTTGTTAATTGTAACATTCATGATGAAGAGTTCGCTGGGTTTCCTGCTGGTTCTTCCTAGAATAGAGGTTTTTTTTTGCGAACTAGCGGTAAATTTAAAAACAAAACGTGACTTTTAATAAGTATTATTTATAATCTGTATAGAATAAAAAAGTTTATTTTTCTGAACTAACAATGTTTCAGCTAGGAACATGAGCTTTATTTTAAGTCATATACTACAATAAATTATTTTATGTCTATCCCTATTACTTATAAATATTATTGAACATAAAATATAAAACTAAAGCTATGTATGAGAAATATTAAATAAATACTCCCGCCGGGTTTCTTGCCGGTTGAAGAAACAATAATATTTAATAAAACATTTCAGTGAGCATTATGTAATAATCTATTGAATAAAAATATTCCCTTCTTTTCTATTTTTTCCATTATATTTTATTCTTATCATCATCATTACAGCCATTCACAAGTCCACTGCTGAACATAGGCCTCCCCCAAGCAATGCCACAAAGCACGGTCCTGAGCCACCTGCATCCATCGACTTCCTGTATGTCTTACCAGGTCGTCACTCCATCTAGTGGGGGTCGCCCTACACTACGCCTACCGGTACGAGGCTGCCACTCGAGAACCTTTCTTCCCCATCAGTTATCGGTTCTTCTAGCTATATGGCCGGCCCATTGCCACTTCAGCTTACTAATCCGTTGGGCTATGTCGGTCACTCTGGTTTTTACTGCGGATATCCTCATTTCTGAGTCTATCACGCAGAGAAACTCCGAGCATAGCCCTCTCCATAGCTCGCTGAGCGACCTTGAGCGTCCTCATACGGCCAGCGGTGAAGGACCACGTCTGTTATCCGTAAGTCATCACTGGCAACACGCACTGGTTGTACACTTTAGTTTTCAGAGATTGAGGTATACCTGACGAGAAGATGTGTCGTAATTTCCCGAACGCTGCCCAGCCGAGTTTAATCCGTCGATTGACCTCTCGGTCGAAGTTGGACTTACCTAGTCGGACTATTTGTACCAGGTAAACGTACTCTTCAACAACTTCGAGCATAGTGCTCCCAACAACTACCGGCATAGGTGTGACATGGACATTAAACATGATCTTTGTGTTGTCCATGTTCATCTTAAGACCTATCCGTTGGGAGACACCATTGAGGTCATTGAGCATATGGGTGCATATAAGGTCCTCCAGGGATTCTGCCATAAGAACTATATCATCAGCAAATTGAAGGTGAGCGATGTACTCGCCATTAATGTTAATACTATCCAGTCCAGTAGCTTGAAAACGTCTTCCAACGCAGCGGTGAAGAGTTTCGGGGATGTAACGTCACCCTGTCCTAGAACTCTCTGCAGTTGGATAGGTTTCGAGCTCTGGTTCTGTACTCGGATAGCCATCGTAGCCCTACTGTACAAACACTTCAGCACTTCGATATACCGACAGTCAACTTGGCACCGCTGAAGGGACTGTAGCACCGCCCAAATTTCGACGAAATCAAAGGCTTTCTCATATTCCACATATGCCAGGCAAAGTGGCAGATTGTACTCTTCGGTCTTCTGTACAATCTGCCGCAGGGTATGTATGTGGTCTATGGTACTGAAGCCTTTTCGGAAACCGGCTTGTTCGGGAGGCTGGAAGTCGTCGAGTCTGCGTGCGAGATGATTCGTAATGACTCTCGAAAACAGCACGTAGACGCGGCTCAGAAGGGAAATCGGTCTGTAGTTCTTCAAGAGAGCGTTGTTGCCTTTCTTAAAGAACAAGACCACCGCACTTCTGCTCCACGCCTCCGGAATAGTGCCACCATGGAGGACGGAATTGAAGAGCTTCTGAAGGACTTCAAGTACCGGTGTTCCACCCGCTTTCAGAAGCTCCGCTGTAATTCCATCCTCGCCTGGGGCCCTGCTGTTTTTAAGGTGCTGGAGAGCCATTTTAATCTCGCTCAGACTGACGTCCGGGATATCATCGGAATAGTGTCGGTAAGACTTGCTCTTGGATCGTTACTCACACTTGCGTGTTGCTCTAACGATGATGTGTACTAGTGCTGCCCATAGAACCTCTCAATCTCACTCAAAATCTCAGGTGTCTCGGAAACGATGCTGCCACACTCAGCCTTCAGTTTTGACAGATGGCTCTTTCTGGCAGACAGATCTCTGGCAAAGACTTTGGAGCCCTGGTTCTGCTCGATCGCTTCTTTAATACGAGCAGTATTAAAGTTGCGTAAGTCTCGCCGATGTAGGAGATCTGTCTGTTCAGTTGCCTGTATGCTGTCAAATCTGTTGACGATTGCAGCCTCATCTCCCGTCTAACAGCCATGAGATTAAGAGTGTGATCGGAGAGTTTTTGTGTTCTTCTGCGTCGGGTCTTGCAGAACTTAGCTCCAACTGCATGGACAGTTTCCACGAGCTTGTCATTCATATCGTCCACTGCATTGCAATTTTCTAGACACTGAAAGCGGTTACGTAACTCGAGCTGAAAATTCTCGGGATTCTGGATCAGAGCACGAGAGGGACGGAGCGTTAACTTCATTAGACGAGACCTCTCTAACTTAACGTTAAGGTTCAGTGTGCCTCTAACCATTGATGTGTTTTCACCCTTGCGATCACTGAGACACCACTGAACAGTTGGCGTCGGGTCGTCATAATGAAGTCAATCTCATTTTTTGTCGAACCGTCGGAGCTCGACCAGGTCCACTTCCTGTGGGGCCGCTTCTGGAAGAAAGAGTTCATCATAAAGAGTCCCTCTTTCTCCATAAAGTCAGCCAGCTGCTGGCCCCTACGGTTCCGTTGACCTACTCCATATTTTCCTAACTTCAGCTCACCGCCTTCTCTTGTGCCTAGTTTTGCGTTGAAGTCAACACCGTCTAGTGGGTTTTGGAGGAATGCATGGCTCTAGAAATATCCTCATACATTTCCTCCACCTCCTCATCGGGATGTGCCGAGGTTGGTGCGTAGACCTGTATAACCTTCAGCAAATACCATTTGGTGATTCTGAGTATCAGGTACGCGACCCTCGTCGACACACTCCCAATCTTTACAAC
This sequence comes from Parnassius apollo, assembly GCA_907164705.1. Classification (NCBI taxonomy): domain Eukaryota; kingdom Metazoa; phylum Arthropoda; class Insecta; order Lepidoptera; family Papilionidae; genus Parnassius; species Parnassius apollo. The sequence goes on along the minus strand of CAJQZP010000103.1, from coordinate 133,533 downwards.
GTTGTTGACGAGAGACTTGTGGACGATAAATCCGACACCTCCTTGGGACAGATGGTCGCCCTCCCGGTGATAGAACAAGTTGCCGGACTCGAGGATTACCGTGTCCTCCCCTTCTCTTCGGACCTCAGATAATCCAATTATATCCCAGCGCAACTTGTCTACCTCTTTTTCCAGCTCCAGTATCTTCTCGTCAGTCCTCAGGGTGCGTGCGTTATACGTTGCCAGGTCGAGTCGTCGTAGGTGGCAACCGAACCTCCACCGGAGGTTCTTAGCACCCCCTGCCCCGCCGTTACCATGGTCGCCACCGTAGCCAGGAATAGCGGGGCCGCCGGGGACTGGGGGCCGTTTATTTGCGTCGTTGCTCATGGGGGGATATTTGCCATAGTTGCCACGCTTGGCGAGCGGGTTGGCAACCGCAGTTTTTATTATGTTATTGTTGTTATTAGGAAGATGCTGCTGCCCATCTCCTGCCTGTCTCCCTCTGTCGCCTCTTACGACACCCACGGGAAGATATGGGGTAGTGGATATTCTCAACCACCACTACACGGCCTACACGGTATATTTTATTCTAGTCTATAATATTTAAGATGTTTTTTTAAGAATATGAGTGACAAACGAGCACACAGTCCACCTGATAGGAAGAGGATGCTGTGGCCCATAAACATCTACATCTATCCTTGATTGAGAATCAAAACGCAGATGCGTTGCCACTCCTGAGGACTAAGATGGAATGCCTCGTTTACAGTAAAAAGGGTCTTTGGTTCTCTACACTCACCATACGAAACACAGCAGCATTTAACTGCTATTTTACGCTGGTATTTTGTGAGAGCGTGTTCCTTCTTCGTTCGTGGTTAATGGTATATATTATATGGTAATGTATGGTTGTACATACAAATGTAGCTAAAGCTATGCCTACCACGTATAAAATCGATTATTTGAATAAAAACAAAATTCATCATAATATCGCAAAATAGCTACTGTATGGTTTTCATTTCTATCTATTTGCTAAAGCTAAACATATCTTACGAGATGAGAAGCTAAAAATCGAAGACAGTTTATTCAACTCGAGGTATGTACATACACGTCTCGTACACGGCTTGTTCGTTCAGGCTAGTGTGTATTGTGTATCATTCGTAACCGTATCTCTATGTGAGCGTAAGGACACGCTGATTGTAGTTTCACATATTGTAATACGAACAAAATTCATGTAATATATTGAGTGGTACCGACCTTGTAGTGGTGGTGTCAGAATATCAATAAAGTTCAAAACATTTATTAAACTAAGTTTGTATAAAAAGGGTTATTATAATATTAAGGAATTTATGAATGACAATAACCGCTGGGAAGGGTGATCGCTACCAAGCTATTTCTAATTTGTTTTGTGTTGTTAATTAGTAGTAACATACATGATTGTAAGCTCTTATTTAAAAAAAAAATAGTCACGCTGGGTTTCTTGCTGGTTCTTCTAAAGACAGAGGTTTTTTTTGCAAAAAAAGTTACTCTCAATAAGTATTATTTATAATCCATATTGAATATATATATATATATATATATATATATATATATATATATATATAACCATTAAGATCTCGATACATGGTAATGGATATTCTTCCACCGTCACTACGCGATCCGTACCACTCTATATATTAAATTACTAGTGTGTACTTACATAGAGTGTACTTGTAAAATATGTATCGTACCATACTTAAATCGGTACACATTCACTATGATTTCTTATATTTACGCGAGCACTACACATTGATTAAATCGTTGCGGGAAGTCTACAGTTTGTGATCATATCCTAGACGGCCCCGACCATTACATCATATTTGATAGACCACAAATCCTCGCGAACGAACATCGATTCCTACCAAGTATGATACGTGAGGCTATTGAAATTAAAACATATCCTGTTTTCAATAGAGAAGGAGGCTGGGTACTACCAACTGCTTGACCCTGTAATTAATAAAATAAAACTAAGCCCAAGCTTTCAACTGCAAGACTACAAGACACAGTAAGTTCATCCTGCGTAGATCGGGCCATAATAATAATTGTAAAGCTGAAGCTACTCCGGGTTAACACTGACATCGGGACGTCAGTTGCTTCAATCCCTGTGACAATGGGTGCTGGAAAGCACCCGAAATGTCATGTATCAAAAATAAAATAAATTAAACGCGTATTAAATACGTAAAAGTAGTTTTAATCAACGGTACACATTCAGTACCGTGTAGTGGCGGTGTAAGAATCCACCCCTATATGGTGTCACCAGTCTACAAGTACACTGTCAACTAACCCTCGGTTTATAAACTTAACTAACAGGAAAACAAATATCCAGCACTAACTACGAAGAAACCTAAACCCTCTCAGTTCTATTTCGAATAGACTTTGCTCTGTATGTCTGCTTTTTACAAAGGGGACCTTTACAGCGACTTTTTGTGAGCATTAAATTGTACCACTATCTCAAGATAAGTGTGGCTTACTTAGTTCATATTCGCCGTAAGTCTCTATAGTCTGTTCGCGTTAAGAAAATAGTGAGTTATCGTTGTCCGCCGGCCTGGCCACGCCCCCCAGCCAATTAAAATGCAAGAAATTAGAAAGTCGAGTTCACAGTGACCAGTTGAAGTCAGACCTTCGAACAAAACGGTTGTGTATTTTGCGTGTTACTCCTTCAACATTAAATTTTGAAAATGAATACCTCAACTATTAGAAAGAATAAAGGTGGATCAATAATCCATAGCGGAGAGAGACGTGTAATTTACAATGTTCATAAGTACTTTAAATAAAAAAAGTAATAAAAACAGCAAGTGCATGTGGTGTGTCCGAAAATACTGTTTATAAAATTATTAAAGAACAAAAGGATACTAACACATTAAAATCACCCGTGAAAAAAGAGCTCGACTATCGACGGTCGATAAATTACATGAACTAGACAAATGTGCAATAAGGAGAAAAGTTCACTCAATATATTTAAATAACGACTACCTGACATTGGACAAAATTATGACACCTTGCGAAGCTGACGAAGATATTCCTGTATTCAAACGTACTACACTTCATAAAATTATGCACGAGCTTGGTTTCGATTTCAATAAACAGGATAGCAGAACATTGTTAGTCGAAAGAGAAGATATTGTTTTATGGAGGCGTATAAGACCATTTACAATTTGGCGAAGGGGTCTACGTTAAATATACAAAACTTTCCTCTATAGTAATCTTTACTATAGTTGTATTCTATGGGAGAGGTCTATGTTAATTTTAGTTAACTATAGTAAAGTTTTTTCTATAGAAAACTTTGCTATAGTTGTAATCTATGGAACGGGTCTATGTTAAATATACAAAATTTTCCTCCATAGAACACTTTACTATAGTTGTAATATATGGGAGAGGTCTATGTTACCTATAGTTAGTTACTTAACTTATAGTAAACTTACAGTAAAGTTTACTCCATAAAAACTTTATTATAGTTGCAATCTATGGAAGAGGTACCTTTAGTCAGTAGTGAATATTTATAGGATATAGTGGATGAATATTTTATTTATTTATTTAAATCCAACATATATCTAACGTTACAGGTTTCTACCCAATGCGATAAATAAAGCACTATTTACAATCCTATATTACCTATATTACTATATTAACTTATAGCTAATTATCCATAACGCAAGTTTTGTGAATTCGTTCAGAGTACAAAAGAATAAATCTGTTTCTCTGTCGATCAGGTTTAATGTTCGTAACGCTCGCGTCAGGAGTGCCTCTTGCAGTAAGTTAGTGCGACATCCAAGGACGGTCAGTAGGTCTGGCTGACGCCGCCGCCATATATACCTAGCCGGAACACATATATTAATCTTCTTTAACATATTCTCGTTAATAATTCTACCTCTAAGCACCATAAAATATATGAAACTAGTCTAAGTTCTCTCCTTACCCTGAGCTGATTGTATCCCACCATACCCAGAACAAATAATGTGGGATATTGCAGTGGGTAATATGAACCATATAACTTAAGATACAAATATCTTACAAATTTGTTTTGTACTTTCTCCAGCATTAGATCGTACTTCTTCTCATGAGGAGCTCAAATTATTAAATTACACTCCAAATGACTCCGAACTAGTGTGTTGTACAAAGCTATAATAGCTTGCACATTTGTGAAACCGTTAACTGTACGTAACGTTAAACCTAGAGTTCTAAAAGCCTCTTTACATGTTTCAACAATATAACAATATATGATATTACTATGACCGCAATATATACTGTGCTTTGTGGCATACCTTGGGGGAGGCCTATGTTCAGCAGTGGACTTGTGAAAGGCTGTAACGAAAATATGATGATGATGATGAATATATACTGGGTGATTTTTGTTACCGTCTGGAAAAAATAGTGTGTAACAGGTAAACGGAATAGAAGCCTATGGCACTGATATTTTTTTATATTAACATATTATAAAATGGATCTATCAATTAATACTAGAAAATTAAAATATGATTTCGATACAAAAAAAAATCTATTGAAAACTATCGAAATTAAAATAGTACGTACCCAATTAGTAGTAATTATTGATAGATCAATTTCATATGTGCATGTAAAATAAAAAAAATATAAAATATCAGTGCCATAGGCTTCTGTTGCGTTCACCAAAAAAATCAACCAGTATATTTTCATGTGGGACATATAATGTCCTCACGGGCTCACGGCGGCCAGCCTCAATGAAGACAAGCTATCCGCACAGGACAGGATTATAAAATAAAATACATACATAAACACTCACGCCAGACACCCAGAGGGGTAGGCAGAGACTATGGACTTCCATTTGGCACGATCCTGACACACCTCTCTCGCCTCCTTTACAACGCGTACATACTCAAATACTATAGAACAATATAGAATTGAATAGATATGGATAATAATGTGCAAATAAATGTGTTCAAAAGGAGAATACTCCTTTCTTCTTTTTTTAATTAATATTTTTAAACACTCAATACGACGTGAATATTAAAAATGAATATAAGTGAATTGAAAATGTTAAAGCTCGTTAAATAACTAAAACGCTCAAAATGTAGGGAATATATAAAATAAAAATAAGTAAATTAATAACGTTGAAACCCGAGCAATAGTTTTATTCAATGTATACTCGCGTCAGGATAAGAAATAAATAACTAAGTTAATGCTTTCCCTTAACTTCAAATTAAATAATTCGAGGAGGACCCCAATCAGATATCTGAAGAAAGGGAATATAATACTAAGTAATATTTATTTCAAAATATAGCTCCTGCAACTCCCGAAGGATTAATATTCCTCTACGTGGAAAGTTTATTTGCGAAATTAAATATTCTAAGACGGCGACAGCTCCCAACGGTGCAGTTTAAAACGTAATAAAACAAATTATCTATAATGAAACGATTTCAATATAGAGTGGTACGTTGAGATGGGTCGTATGATGTAGTATGTGTAGAGAGAAACTATTAGAATTGGATATATATTCTCTAAAGACACTCGTAATATACTCATATCTCGTGATATAGGGATCGAATGAATGCTTTATAAAACTCAACTAATTTTATTTAAAGTTAAGTTAAAGTTACAGCCTATAAACGTCCCAGCGCTAAGCACAGGTCTACTCACATTTCTGAGAGGGTTTTTAGGGTAAAGAAATGTCTGCTGCTCTGCTCCAATGCCGACAGGCAAAGTTCAAGTCTTCGAATTATTATTTTTTTCTTAATTCTCAGACGTGCAGGTTTCCTCACGATGTTTTACTTCACCAACGAGCACGTGGTAAATCAACACACAGATGGGTTTGTCTAAAGAAAAAAGTATAATAATTATATAAGGACTCTCGCAATAGAATCTCGTAATAGAGAGATCTGTAGAATGTTTTACAGAACTCAAATAATTTTGTTTAAAATAATTTTACTTTTAAATATTTCAGAAATTATTTTAATAATTCTTTTAAATATTCAGTTTTTAAGTATTCACATCATATTACTTTTAAATATTCAGAAATTTATTTCAGCCTAGATTCGAATTTGCATATTTGATTTAAAATTATTGTATTATTGCATGGGTATATAGATAGCGTCGCTAATTAAGGTTACATTTCTGATAAAGACTGCATTATTATTAATAATATTAAATATATAAATAACATTAAATAAAAGAAGATAAAAAATTACTGTGGTATCTTTCTAATAACGACTAAAAATAAAATATTGCGGTTGCCAACTTAGCGTTTGTTTGTTTGCTTTGCCAATGTTTTACGCCTGCCAAGCGTGGCAACTATGGAAAATATCCCCCCCAATGAGGCCATCTATGGGGGAGGCCTATGTTCAACAGTGGACTTTAATAGGCTGTCATAGATGGATGTATAGAAGATAATCTACCAGGAGTACATGACTGTGGCGGCGCTGTCGTCGCGCCGCAAGCGAAATACACCGAAGCCTAAATCACGCTATTAAAATTCCGAATCATAAACAGTATGTATAGAACTTCTCCGGCGGTAGATCTCCCCTTTTACTCCCCACGGCCACATGACCCACTGAGATGTAAAAAAAGATTAACTGTATTATTAAGCTGCATTCGACTGATTTGAATTCAGAAATTGCGACTTATAAGATTTCTGTTTCCTGCAAGATTTAGGAATGAGATGTGCATATGTTTTTTAGATGGTAGAGCCACAAACGCTAACATTAGGACTTCAAACGTCACACATCTCCAGAACCAACAACCGACGGTAAAGAAAGTTTCTGGAGTAGGGCAGCCTCGTACCGGCTGGCTAAGTGTAGGACGTCCCCCCAATAGATTGAGTGACAACTAGGTTAGACATGCAGGAAGTCGATGGATGCAGGTGGCTCAGGACCGTGTCTTGTGGCATTCTCTGGGGTAGGCCTATGTTCAACATTGGACTTGTAAAGGGCTGTACTGAATGAAAAAAAAAACCTTAGGGACTTAAATGCAATCATACTTTTAAGAGTCAAAATCGATGACTAAGAACTAACAAACTTAATGCTTGAAACAGTCACTAAGAAAACTCGACTACGTTAAAAAGTTTACTGAAAAAAAAATCCCTCCCCTCACTTTTCTTGTATTTGCAGACGCAATATATAAATATTATACGGCCTACGTCACTCTCGTAATTCAGAGGGATCTGACAAGACAGCATTTGTTAAAGTTCATCAAGCCATTTAGGCTAAAGAGTGTTATAAAGAAATATACATACGTACATACGTGAACCCTCCAAGAACAGTCGGGTTAAAGAATATTAATATAGAATATTAAAATCGGTTGATCTGGTAGATAATTATTTGCCCATGTCATATAAATACCTACGCAAATTGAATCTAATGTTTTGCTCATGGATACCATCATCAGATCTTGAACACATTATCTGAGAGCACCCCTGAGGTAACATTTCCTAACAAAAAATAAAAATCGGATAACCTGATAAAAAATTATCACTCAACGCCAACATTTTACAGATATATTGTGGTAGTAGCACCAATAGGTCAGCTCGACCGGGGGAATGACCACGCTCTCACAGAATACCAGCGTTTAATAGCAGCTTAATGCTGCTGTGTTTCGTATGGTGAGTGTAGAGACCTGGAGACACTTTTTACTAGAAATGAGGCATAATCCTCAGGGGTGACAACGCACCTACATTTTGATTCCTAATTAAGGATAGATGTAGATGTATATGGGCCACAGCATCCAGTTACTGACGGTGTACCTTTTTAGTCCTCAGTGCTTAAATTTTGATTTTTGATGGAAGATAAAAGTGTGATTATCTACAGGATACAGCTGTAAGTGCTGGTGCTCAGGTGAAGGTATATGCTCGTTTGTCATTCGTTAACATAATTATTACAGCCCTTTAAAAATAAATATACAGTTGAATATAGGCCTGCCCCAAAGAATGCCATAAAACAGTGTTGTCAATCAGTGACCTGTATTTTTCTTATAGAAGAGAAGGTAAACAGGCAGTAGCTCACCTAATGGTAAGTAACCGCCACAATTGCAGAACTTTGACGCCTTCGTGGCGCAGTGGCTTAGCAATGAGTTACAGCGCTAAGGGCCGCGGGTTCGAATCCCGCACGGAACAAGTATTTGTATGGCCTGCAAGTAATTGTTCCGCGTCCGGATGTCTGTCCTTGTGAAATTTATGTTTGTAAACTGCCCTCACGATGCAGGAGAAAATCCTAGCGTGAAGGTAATGTTTTTAAAAAAAAAAAAGAAAACTACAAATCCAGGGAAATTACAGTTCCGTAGCCGTTCTATTAAAAAGGAGATTAATTTATATAGGTCCGAAAAAGTGATGAGGTGGACTGTGTGTTCGTTTGTCACCCTTAATCTATAAAAAATATTCGGTCTTCGAAACACGTTTCGTAACATGCAAATACCGTGCCAATCAGCAAAAAAATACGTGTACCATATACCTCAACTGTTGTTCTGAATCACATTTGGGGCCGGGCTTCATTAATCAATCACAGTGAAAAGTCTGCAACATGCCTATTATTTTGCCGAGCTGGGGTAAAATTCACCGGTATCAAATGGGGATAAATGTATCGAATGGACGATATATCGTTCGACAAAACTCGTTGTAGAATCGGATTTCGTGTTTGTCACCGGCGCCTCTCGCTTTGAATATACCTCGTCTGACAGCAATTTGAGGTGACAAAATTGCTTTGATAAAATATTTATTGTTGGTCGTTTTTTTATTAAAAATTAGCGTCACGCCCTGCATTCGCGTGGATTTTCCGTCTGTCAAGGTGACGTTATTAAGAATTAGTTACTATAATCAAAGACTGTTATTTAAATAAAACACTTTCGTTCGAAAATTATTAGGCCAAAAAAAAATAAAGACGAAAATTTGGATTTTTTTGTGAAATTTAATTTGACAACGCATCTGAATTTTGATTTTTAATTGGTGATGAATATAAATGTCTATTTTAATTTACAATTTAATTTTCAGTAGCTGCCCGCAGTCAGGAACGCTTTTATACGTGGTAGAGCCACGCTGCAGCTTTATTATCGCCTCGCTCTCACAGAATACCAGCGTAAATAGCAGCTTAATGCTTTCGTGTTTCATACGACGAGTATACAGAACCGGAAACCTATTTTACTGGATTCGAGGCATTCCATCTTAGTACTCAGGAGTGACAACGTATTTGCATTTTGATTCTTAATCGTGGTTAAATGTAGATGTCTATGGGCCACAGTACCTACTTACCATCAGATGAACTGTGTACTCGTTTGTTCACTACCTATTCTATAAAAAAAAAACTAATAACTTTATGTCCCATTTTTCGACCTTTAGGGGTTCCATCCCTGGTGGATAGGTTGTACACCTATTCGTTAAAAATATTCATTAAACATACAGTTTAATTGCTAACCTCCTTGTTGTGAAGTTTATTATATAGCCCGAAAGGTCTAGCCATTCTCCTGTATCGGGGCAGCGATACATATATAAATTACACAATGACAAGCATTCAAACTCAGAGCAATTATTTAGAGATCGTACAAATACTTGCTCCGTGCGGGATCCGAATGTACGGGCAGGGCCATTACACTTAGAATGAAATACATTTTTTGATTATATAACGGTTCATATATGTTAAAGGTTATTTTGTAATAACCAGCCATAGTTGCGGAGAATGTTCGGAATAAATAATATAAGCAAATGGTGAAGAAAAAAAAAATCTAACATTCTGTCATTTTTATCTTTTAAACTCAAAATGCGTGCTAATGCATTATTTTAACTGATTTTATTGCTCATAGTACACATTCCTAAGAGACGATCGGTAGACAAAAACAGTATTTTCCCATAAATTACATCCAGGTTGGGATAATTTAAAATAAAAAATTATTTATTTGAACTTAAGTTCACAATTTGGCTGCTCTTTGAAAAATAGCCATGTTTTTTATATTGCCAAAGTTTTAAATAACTTGCATATGATTACGAGGAAACTGAAGTGTTTTTTTTATAGAATAAGGCTGACAAACGAGCACACAGTCCACCCGATGGTAAGTGGATTCTGTGGCCCATAGACATCTACATTTATCCTCGATTAAGAATCAAAATGCGGATGCGTTGTCACCCCTGAGGACTAAGATCGAATACCTTGTTTTTAGAAAAAAAAACGGGTCTCCGAATCTCTACACTCATCATACGAACCCAGCCGTATTAAGTTGCTATTTTACGCTGGTAGAACCACGCTGCAGCCATATTATGGTTGGTAGTACAAATATGTCGGCTCGACCAGGAATGGACCATGCTTTCACAGAATACAAGCTAAAATATAAGCTAACTGGTGTTGCGTGTTCACACGGTAAGTGTAGAGATCCGGATATCCATTATATTGGATCACCAATAAAAAGAGTATACTATTTTAGTCCTCAGAGGTGAAAAGGTATGTAGAATTTGATTCTACGCAGAAGAAGTAGTTGTCTATAGGTCACAAAATCCACTTACCATCAGGTGGACTAAGTGTTCGTTTGCCCTTTAACCTTATTTCAAAAGGCTGAACATGATTATTTTCCTTGAATGTAATATATTCGCGTAATATTTTATAAGAAATTATTAAATTTTCATTCTTCTTTCTGTATTGGCACCTACCACAATATTTCGTCTTGCCCCGGGCTGGGAAATAATGCCAAAATACATTTAGTCTGACCTTTGTAAGCCCTTTTATTTAGGTGATGTAAACGATAAAGAGTTAAAAAATAAATAAATGTATCTTTGGTTATGTGTAGGGAAGATTTCGAGTGAAGTCGCGGAGACTTATGATGTGAGAGGGATGATATAACGAAGGGTGAGATGCACACGAAACATCGCAAAATTGAAAAAAATCAAACGCCATAAAATCATTTTCCTTAAACGTATCGGTAGACACAAATTTTTCAAAGCTCTGAAACAGAAACTTTTTTATTCAATATAGATTATAAATAATAATAAATTGAAAGTAATTTTTTTTAATTTACCTATGGTTCGAAAAAAACCTCTGTTCTGGGAAGATCCAACAAGAAACCAAGCGGAATTATTTTTTATTAACAATTTACAATCATGTATGTTACAATTAACAACACAAAACAAATTAGTAATAGCTTGCAATCCCTTTGCGACCATTCATTCATAAATTCCTTAATATTATATTAACGCTTTTTTTACAAATTTAGATAAATAAAGTTTTTGAACTTTGTGCTCTTACATGCTACAACATTGTGACGGTCCAAGAAAATCCAATACCTCTAAATCATCTCCTGGGTGTCGTAAGAGATGCGACAGCAGTGTCTTCCAAATATGTGCCAAGAGAAGCAACTAAGGCAAATTTTCTCTTTCGAAAAATTCAGTAGCGTGCTACAATGATGATGGTGATAAAAGCTTATAAGAAAGTTTTGACTTTCATGCTGAATGTAGACCTCATTTGACTGGCTCATGGGTGGAATATTTGCTCGAGTTATGACGTTTGTCCGACAGGTTGTCAACCGCAGTTTAGGAGCTGACTCCATAGGAGTCCCTACTGGGGGCCATAATGAAAGATGGAATAACTTTTATGAAATATTTATTAAAAAATATATTTATTTTAATTCGAAATATTTATTTAAATGAACGCGCAATAGAGTTGGCGGGCAACTAGTGACTGACTGAAAAATCTTAGTAACTAAGTAGATAGGTACAACATTACTTAGTATTCATGTGTGTTTGCGCAGCACACCTACAGCAGTTTTAATTATGATTTTTAAGTTGTCAATAGGAAGATGGTTCGTTCAACCTCCTGTTTTATTTCTTTCTATCGCCGCGAAATGATATGTGGTAGTGGAAAATATAGGGATTAAATTGTTTTTTTTTTTTAAATTCTTATTACCTCGTTGTGGGGGTGAAGGAATATCCACTACCCCAAATTGTCCCGCGGGTGTCGCATAGGGAAACAAATCAAGAGATGGGCAGCAGGGTCTTTATAGTAACGACTAAAAATAAAAAAACCTTGCCAACCCACTTGCCAAGCGTGACAACTTTCGCAAATATCTTCCTTATGAGGCAATCTAATAGGGGAGGCCTATGTTCAGCAGTGGACTTTAATAGGGGCTGTCATGGATGGATGTATAGAAGATAATCTACCAGGAGCACATGACCCACTGAGAGGTGAAATTATCAAATGAACAGTAACATTACAACTATGAAAAATATCTCCCTTATGAGGCAATCTATGGGGGAGGCCTATGTTCAGCAGTGGACTTTAATAGGCTGTCATGGATGGATGTATAGAAGATAATCTACCAGGAGCACATGACTCACTGAGAAGTGAAATTATCAAATGAAAGTAATTACATATGAAATCTTTGAGGCAATCTATGGGGGAGGTGGTGGAGGCTGTTGGATGGATGTATAAAGATAATACACCGGGAGCACATGACCTTGCACTTTGGACGTCATGTATGGATGTATAAAAGATACACCAGGAGCACTTGACTGAGAGGTGAAATTATTAAATCAACAGTAACATTACAACTACGGTGAATATCTCCCTTATGAGGCAATCTATGGGGGAGGCCTATGTTGTCAGCAGTGGACTTTAATAGGCTGTCATGGATGGATGTATAGAAGATAATCTACCAGGAGCACAAGACCCACTGAAAGGTAAAATTATTAAATCAACAGTAACATTGCAACTACGGTAAATATCTCTCTTATGAGGCAATCTATAGGGAAGGGGGAAGGGTAAAATTGTAAGAAAGAAAGAAATTGAATACAGATGCCAAATTTAGCGAAGACCGTGGCGACTCTACAAAGCGACTTGTTTCTGTTTGATATGGACTAGTGAGTATATTTAAAATTAAATATCAAAGATAGCACGTGCGTTCAGTAACTTCCAAGCACTGGAGTGTCTTAACCAACCTCAATTGAAACTAAGGCTGTATGGCTCTGTGCCAATGCCATTTCTTAATTTTAATAACAAAATGGCTGCCGCATTGGCGGGAGTAGGCTGTGTTGTTCCAATTTCGTATTGTTAGTGCTTGAGAATTAGGGCGGGAATGGATTTTCACGACTGGAATTGTTATTCGTGATAGTTTCAAATTTTGTTTTAGGTTTTCATGCTTTTTCACAATGTAAAGTGTGTCAAGCAAAAACTTGACTTATGCAATTTGATGTAAAGTTCCTATTTAGGGTCACTTGTTATTTCGGTCGGATGCTGTGTGAATAAAAACTTCTGTTTTTTTTTTCTTTTTAAATAAGACAGAAGCTTTTATTCACGCTACACCGGATCGACAATTAATTATTCGATTATTGGACTAAAATAAGAACTATGTTATGTAGAAAATAAAGTGTAGATAAGAACAACTCAAACTCAGATAAGACAATTTTTAATTCACACGATAATGTAAATTATAAAACCTTTTGGAGCTGTAAAAGGGAAGATTACTTCTATGATAGATAGTGTGATGAATTAAAATTATTCCTGCAGTTCGATTTCTATGTAACGCGATAGCGAATGAAGGCCATATCCAAATACGTTCTCTAGTGTTTATGTATTGCGTTTTCAGACAAAGGGACGGAAAAAATTAACAAAAAATCAATAATTTTGCATTTGTATCAATAATATAGCATATATCCCAAAATATAGCATATAGCATATGGAGTAAATGGGGCCCTGCACTCTATTGTGAAGAGTCAAAATGTGTCGAAAAAGGCACGTATGGCAATTCACAATGCTGTGTTGGTCCCTACTTTAACGTATGGTAGTGAAAGTTAGGTGTGGCAGAAGAAGCACGAGAGTAGAATGAACGCCGTAGAAATGCGGTCGTTAAGGAGTATGTTAGGGCTGAATCTTAATGACAGGGTAACAAATTGTGTAATAAGAGAAGAGTGTGGTTTGCAAGATGATGTTGTGACCAGGATTAAGAAAGGAATGCTTCGGTGGTTTGGTCATGTGGAAAGAATGAATGAGGAAAGAGTGACAAAGAAAATTTATGTTGCAGAAGTGAATGGCAGAGTCGGAAAGGGACGTCCTAGGCGAAAATTTATCGACCAAATTGGCGATTTATTGAAAACGGGCCAAATTAGGAGTACCCTTAACCGACGAGCATATATGCGGAGGTGTATGGATGTGAAGGAGGCGAGAGAGGTGTGTCAGGATCGTGCCAAATGGAAGTCTGTAGTCTCTGCCTACCCCTCTGGGTGACAGGCGTGAGTGTTTATGTATGTATGTTATGTATAGCCCGATTCGAATTTCAAAAGACATTCAAAATAAATATATAGTCGTGTAAAGTAAAAATTAAAGTTTTTTTTTAGATATTGTGGCTGAGTAAAGTACTGTATGTTGGCGATACTAAAACGTCTACTCCGACGCCTCTCGTGGTTGGAAGAGGTGACTATGAGAAATACCGGACATATCTTATGGTCTCCAATGGATGGCATTAGGAAAACCTAGTGTACACTAAATAAAATACCTAGGGATAAAATACCTAGCGTCTAAGTAGTGACTGAGTAGACTTCTGGCACTGCGATCTGCTGTCCGCCAGCGTATCAATAACTCCCCGACTATTTCTACCACCAGAGTGGCGTTGCTTAGGAATGAAGTGATTTTTTACAGAATAAGAGTAACAAATGGTCACACAGTGCACCTGAAGGTAAGTGAATACTGTGGCCCATAGACATCTACCTATATTCTCAATAACGAATCAAAATGCAGATGCGATATCACCCCTGAGAACCAATATGGAATGCCTCCTTTCCAGTAAAAAGGGTCTCCGGTTCACTACACTCATCATACGAAACACGGCAGCTAAAAGCTGCCATTTTACGCTGGTATTCTGTGAGAGCGTTGTCCTTACTCCGGTCGAACCGACCCGTTCGAGCTACAACCTCTGGTACGTCAAATTTGATAGATTCCATGCCGAGGAAGACAATTTGTTAGAAAAGTGTCAAGGTCGTTGTTTCGTTCTTTCTGGTCAATTGTTAATATGTTATAATACTTAGACTAGAAATTAATAAACCAAGTCACGGATATTTGTGTACGCAAAAGTAAGAAAAAGATTTAAAACGTTCAAAAAAGGACTATTTTATATTTTTGAATAGTGTTATTTTTCAGTTAAGAGTAGCCAAATTTTTAAGCTACTTAAGTTTGAATATGTAAACAATGATACACCATTACTATGGTTTTGGAAAATATGAGTATATAACATAGAATACTATAATACACAATAGAATGGCTGTGAACTTTATTTTGAACGAGGTTTAGCGTCGCCAAACCCGATTCTCTGTGTTGACAGACAATAAATTTACACATTTTAGGCTTTTGGTTAATGTTCAATCTCATCATTAAAAAAATCGTTTAAATTTTAATACATATTTATTTGTAAATAGGGTGCAATTTGGCATTTTTTGATTAATTTGCGTGCGAAATTTGGAAACGTCAAAACACATCTCGTGTTGACATTTATACGTTTGAATTGAGGTGTTAGTGACATTTTAGTGGCTACGCGGGCTCCGCCCACTCCTCCGTTCTATAATGTATGTATTATAGTATTCTATGGTATATAACGACTTTTATATGACATTACATGGCATTGTCCGCATTGAATTTGATTTATGGGCACCAACGTAAATGCCTAACGATCGCCCCTTACGAATGTGTGCGTGTGCGGTAAAATCAGTCAAAATAATGCATAAGAACTCATTTTAAATTTAAAAGCTAATAAGAACAGAATGTTTGAAAATTTTTATTTATTTTTATTCACCATTTGCCTATATTACTTCTCGGCAAATTTGGCCGGTTATTGCAAAATAACCCTGCAACGCAACATTTTAATGAAGTTATGTGTGTGACAACCTGCGTTTCAAATAAGTCCACCTCTATTAACCCTGATTATGGCAAATTCTTTCAATAATGGAATATATCCAACTGTGGACTGCCATCAGGTTGAAGCACGAACCAGTAAGAGGTAAAAGAAGAAATTTATTTATAATAGATACATTTAAATAGTAATGTCATCCAGACCGAATTTCGGCAACGGCTGCCTGCCTCAACGGAGGTTAGCAATCGGCGCAGGACAAGATTACAGTGCCCAAGTGTATGCGCAAGCACAGGTACACTCTCTATTCCCTCACTCTCATAATCCGATGGGACGGTAACCCGACACGACCGGAGAGAGATCAGGCGCAGGACCAACGGCTTTATGTGCTTTCCGAGGCACGGGGGTAAGACACCGCCAACTTCCTGACTCTGGGCAGCTACTGAGAATTTCTTGACAAAAAACTCAATAATTAATTTTCTGGCCCGACCCGGGATTCGAACCCAGGACCTTATAATTAGCAGTCACACTACTGCAACCACTAGACCAACGAGGGAGTCTCAGTTTAAATAGTACAAGAAGTACGACCCATCAAGCATTATAAACCCAGCCTTCTACCCAGTTCACGAAAATTTACATTAGCTACATACATATGAGTTACGAAATCTCGTTTGTTTTCAAATCAATTCGACTGTATGTTTTTTATGCGTGTTACCTCAGAAATTTTGATGTATTATATATATTTATATATATTTTATATTTGAAAGCTGGTGCTTTTCATACACCATATATATGTTATTATGATCTGACAAGTAGATTTTGAGTTATCCTTAATAATGCTTTAATTGACTTCAAATACATTAATGATGTTCTCATTTTATTTATATTGAAGTCAGTTGTAAACAATTTTAATTTCACCACTCGTGCATGTATCCATTAAAGCAGCGCATCGGGAATGTTCGATGAGACGAACTCCCCATAGATTGCTTTACAGAGGAGATATTTACCATAGTTGTAATGTTACTGTTGATTTAATAATTTCACTTCTCAGTGGGTCATGTGCTCCATTTCAGTTTGTTTTGACTGTACAGATTTAGTGTGACTGTAATTTACGTAGTTTTAATTATTTTTGGGATAATAAATTACCTATATTAAAAAGGATAGGAATCGATTCCGTAAACGATTCTGAACAAACTACTTTCTCAAAGTGCGTTAATTATATGTATAATAAAGACAAAGGCATCCACGACTTTTTCTGCGACGCCACTTTTGAAAGAGTTAATTTACTAAGAAAATGTAAAGATTAATGTTTGATGTGTAATTTTAAACATTTTTTTTTAAACACACACACAGAGACACACACACACACACACACACACACACACACACACACACACACACACACACACACACGCACGCACGCACGCACGCACACGCACACGCACGCGCACGCGCACGCGCACACGCACACGCACACGCACACGACACGCACACGCACACGCACACGCACACGCACACGCACACGCACACGCACACGCACACGCACACGCGCACGCACACGTTAATTATCATGTAATACCCCATCCCCAGTTATAATTATGTTTGATCATTTACGGAATAAACTTTTTTTACTTTTTTTATTTTATTCATTTTTATTAATGCATATTTCTGTAATTTTGGCTATGTTTTATATTTATTAGATTAGAAATTAATAAACAAAACTACGAATATTCTCAAAATTAGTAAAATTAAGATAAATTGTAAAAAAAATTAGAGGAAAACTACTGAGACGTTGTTTTGTGTATTATTATAATATTCTAGAAACTAATAAACTTTTGTTTTAAATTAACTGGTCAGTTATATGATATTGTGTAACAAAAGGCTTTACGCCTCAGTCTCTACTAATGACATCTAGTGAGCGAAAGTTTATTAGCCCGATTATTAGAACGATTTGATTCATTAAGCAAAATCGAATATAGGGAGAAGTACTAGGCAAACATCATTTTGGTGGAGAAAGTAGTTCATTCTTCGGAGTGAAGCATAAGCTGCAAACATTTTACGACACACTGCATTGATATGAGTGGAGGTGAGTTTTTACAGCGTCCTTATAAGAGATTTAAATCATCACAATCATAAACACTCACGCTTGTCACCCAGAGGGTTAGGCAGAGACAACAGATTTTCATTTATCACGATCCTGACATACCTCTCTCGCTTCCCACTTATCCATATATCATAGTCAATTTAGTCGATAAACATTCGCCTAGGACCTCCTTTTCCGACTCTTCCGTTCACCTCACAGTATTTCATGCCGGCACACCGCCTGCAACTTTACAAGGCCCAGGTTCGGCCGCACATGGAATACTGTTCCCATCTCTGGGCTGGGGCTCCCCAGTACCAGCTCCTTCCACTTGACCGCATCCAGCTCAGAGCGGCTCGAATCGTCGACGACCGAGTGCTTTCCGATCGGCTCGATTCACTGGCGCTGCGAAGAGATGTTGCATCTCTTTGTATTTTCTTTTGGAAAAAACCATGGGGAGTGCTCTGAGGAATTGTTCGGATTAATCCCAGCCGCCAAATTTCGTGAACGCACTACGCGGCAAACATCCCGATACCATCCACACCATCTGGATGCCTGGCAGTTCACCACTGTACGTTTCACAAGGAGTTTTCTTCCGCGTACGACCTTTCTGTGGAATAGTTTACCATCAGCGATTTTTTCGGACCGATATGACCTGGGGACCTTCAAGAAAAGAGCTTACTCCTTTCTAAAGGGCCGGCAACGCACCTGCAATTCCCCTGGTGTTGCAGTTGATCATGGGCGGCGGTAGTCACTTAACATCAGGTGAGCCGCATGCTCGTTTGGCCCCTCCTTTATAAAAAAAACTTCTGAAATATAAATTTTCTTTCTCACTCTTTCCTCATTCATTCTTTCTACATGATAAAACCACCGAAGCATTCCTGTTTTAATCCTGGTCACAAAATCATCTTGCAAAGCACACTCTTCTTTTATCACGCACATTTAAACACCACATAAAATGGATTTAAACACCATTAAATATTAATAATTGAGTTTTATTCAATTTGGAGATAATTCTTGAACTACCAATAATTATCGCTTGGAATCCTATAAGATTAACGGTTAACCCATAAGATCGGCTCCAGTCAAGAATATACCTACGCTAAGTCTTTGTTTGTATCGCAAATTGATTTTGAAAATCCTCTACGGTGGTTTTTAGATATATCTGGAGATTAAATATGTTAAAAATTCAACCAGCTAAGATTCTCGTAGTAAAAAAAAGATTTGTCTGACGTTGTTACTAATCCCAGCACCACTACTCCCAACACCACTACACTAGGAAAAATACACCACCGTCAATAATACGACATAGTTTGAAGAGCACCTCACTCAAAAGAATAAAATAAATACTTTAGATTGAAAGTAAACGCCGACTTTAACACATTAACTCTCCGATTTTCAAACGCAATAGTAAGAGAATGCATTTTATGTAATTCACGGGACGTTTAGTGGGTTAAAGTACTAAAACAACGTAAGACGAGATGGTGATATTCTAGAGATTTAACGTAAAAAGTCAGTCTCAGGCCTAAATTCTAGCCTAGGATATGAAGCGTAACTTGAATCCAATACTAGTCTTATTGTGAATCTAAAATAAGTAGGCCAAACTTATCTTGAGGTGGCGGCTAGATTTTCTAGTGCTCACAAACAGTCCTTGCAAAGGGGGCTTTTGTGAAATAGTAGCCGACATACAGAGGGAAGCCTATTCGGAATAGAGCTGAGAGGTTTTAGGTTTCATTTTACTTTGAGTTTAATATTAGTTAGTTTTTCTGTTTGTTCTACTTTTAAACTAGGCTTATACAGAAGGTTATTGGCCAGAGTACTGTCAGACTGAGTGATTTAGGTTCTAATATCAACCTATCATGGATGTTGCACAAATGAATAGGCACAGAAATATCAGCATAATGCCGCTGTATTTCATATGCTGAGTGTCGAGAGCCGAAACTCTTTTAATTGGTAACTTTCTTATCTTTTTTCTCATCTTTTTTCTTATCTTAAGTCTTATCTTCCAGAAATTATTCCAGTAAGATTAACACAGAGTCGATTGTTATAATATGAAAGCATTTTCGGTTTAAATACATATCATCAAACATTATCCGAACAGTTAAATATGATATACATCTCTGTTAAAATCAACTGAGTTAAGCAAATACAAAGGCGGACTATAAATGTACAAAGGCATGACCCCCATTCCAAATTTCCATTATGTGCTCAACCTAAAGCGATTTATGAAAGCATCCAGTGTCGCTTGAAACTGTTTTAAATTCATGTAATATTTGTGTTAAAGAAAGCGCCTTAAGCAGAAAACGAGTGTCGTTCGCTATTTGACAGCTCATCCGGCCGCCATATTGGGTAAAATGGCGATCGTGGCCGGCGGGAATTCAAGTCACGTACCTAGCTAAATTTTGGACAAATGACTCGTTCCAACAAAGGTACGCTTAATGTTTTTTTGGGCTATTCTGTTAATAATGGGAAGTATTTATTGTAATCAAAATATAAAAAAAATAGGACATCATCTTTTTACCTAATTGGTGAAGATTGAGGTTGAAATTTTTGAGGCCTTTTAAATCAATTCGCGTTAAAACAAAATATACCATGGAGTATATTTTTTAGGATAAGTGACAAACGAGCACACGAGCGCACAAATCAGGGGTTGGTCAGCAGCATCTTACGACGAAAAACAAACAAAAACGGCAGTTGCCAACCCGCTTGCCAAGCGTGTCAACTACGGCAAATACGGGGTGTATTTGCCATAGTTGACACGCTTTGGGGCGATTCATGGAGCAGGCCTATGTTCAGTAGTGGACTTCAATACGCTATAGCAGTAACGGCAATGGAGCACACGGTGCATTTAATCATTAGTCGGTACTGTGGCCTATAGATATCTACATCTATCCTCGATTAAGCCAGTAATTGAGTATAATATCCCGTTGCTAAGTGTTTTTATACTAGTAAATTTCTATTTCAAATGTAAAATAATTAATTATATTATTAAAAATAGGGTGTAAGCACTGAAGTAAAACTCCTCATATATATATAAAACAGTTGCTATCCCTTAGTCCCGCAAAAACTCGAAAATGGCTTGATCTATTTTGATAAATTTTTGTGTATATTTGAGTGGGTTCCTGAATGGTTTAAAAACTAAATTGTATCTCTATAAATCTCTTTAAAAAATAACTGCACTCCATTCTAACGAAATTTGTTCCTATCTACCTACGTCCGTTATAGATTTTTGAAACCATCCAACAGATTTTGATGAAATATTTTGTGGTGTTTGAATAGGTCCTTAGATGGTTCATATTCACAACTGGACACGGTAGGTGGCGCTGTAGTCGAGATCCAGAACTCACCCATGCAAAGCCGGGCGAGTCTATGTGTCAAAATCTATCGCTGTCCGTTAGTCGCGCCAAAACTCCAAAACAGATCGACCGATTTCTATGAATTTTTGTGTGTATTTGAGTGGGTCCCTGTATGGTTTTAAACTTAATTGTACCCGGTAGGTGTCGATCATAGAATACTGTAATACGTATAGCCACTAAAATGTCACTAACATGTCAATTCACACGTATAAATGTCAACACGAGATGTGTTTAGACGTAACAATCTTTTCTAAATTTCACATGCAAATTATATAGAAAATACCAAATTGCACACTATTTACATATAAATATGTATTGAAATTTAAACGATTTTTAATGATAATTTTGAACATTAATCAAAAGTCTAAAATGTGTAAATTCGCTCAGTCTGTCAACACAGCGAATCGGGTTTGTATTAGTGATAGTACGACGTAATTGCTTGTATGTGTGCTCCCGGCGACACCAATCCTCGTACAAAATAAGGTTTACAGCCATTCTATTGTGTATTATAGTATTCTATGGTGGAGCTGTTTTCTAGTTCCAGAAATCGCTCGTGGAAAGCCGGGGTGGATCACTATCATTTAATATAACTACTTTTATGAATTTTTCCTTGCGTTTAATTCCACTTATTGTTAATTTCCGACAGTCAAGGATTTACAGCGTCCATGGTCACGGGAATGACTGACTTCCTGATGTAAAAGTTGTGGAGTACCTTCAGCTTTTTAACTATTACTTTTAGTCCGATCTACGCAGCATCTATTATTCCGTCTTAAAGTTTTACAGTGTTATGCTTGGGTTCCTTTTCTATTGAAATTAGGATAATTTTATTTTTTATTTAAATAGACTCACATCATCCTTGGTAGGAACTGACGTTCTTTCGCGAGGACTGGTGGTATATAAAATTTTTATAACCATTATATCAGAACGTCAGTCACCTCAGTATCCAGTGACCATGGATGCTCCGAAGCACATGAAACGTCGGGAATGAAAAATGACTATAGTACGTGAGGGTAATATGGCCATTTGCTTATAACTCAAAAAATACAGCGTTGTTTGCATAGATGCCTCTACGATATGATCATCAGTCAATCAAATATTAAAGGGTCAAAAAGGCGTGGCTTTATCGACGCCATAGTAAATATTTTAATAGATTTTAGTATTACGAAGTAGTTAGTCTTATTTAGGTTGATTTTTCGAAGTGTTCCTAATTGTTGCCAAAAGTTGTTTGCTATTTTTTCTTAATATATTAGTTATAGTGTAACACTTTGTGCTTTTGTCTCTGTCCTCCACCTAGTTTTGGTTTTATAGGGTGGCAAAGCTTGGTGACCATGTTGCCTTACCTACCTTAGAGTTAAGCGCGATAAAATTCGTAAGAGCAGCTTTATTCCATTAATTAATTAATTAATTCAAAAACTTAAATGTTCTTATATTTAATTTTATATTGGCACTTTAAAGTAAAGGGTACATAAGGCAGCCTTAGTGCCATTTTGCATTCTCTGCCAGTCATACCTGGGTGTCTAAAGTGTATATATTACCACTTTATATAAGTATTATGGTTCGCATATCAATCGGATCCTTTACATCTATATACTTACGCATGTCTCGTCGGTAAGGGTACATCTTCAATATATTGCCAATTTGGTCGATAAACTTTCATCAAGGGCGTCCCTTCCCGATTCCGCCGTTCATTTATGCAACATATTTTTGGCAATCTTTCCTTATTCATCCTGTCCATATGATCAAACTACCGAAGCATTACTTTCTTAACCCTGGTCACCACATCTTACAAAACACACTTTTCTCTTATCACAAAATTTCTCACCCTGTCATTCAGATTCAGCCCTAGCATACTCCTTAATGACCGCAGCTCTACAGCATTTATTTTACTTTCGTGATTTTTCTGCCACACCCATCTTTCACTACCATACATTGAGGTAGGAAATAATACAACATTATCAATTGTCACACGTGCTCTTTTTGACACATTTTGGCTTTTAACGATAGATATATGTTTGGAACAAAAAAAAAAACGAAAAATTGATAAAATAAGTGATCTTTATGGCTAAATGGCCGGCAACGCATATGCAATTCCTCTGGTGTTGCGGTTATTAATGAGCGGCGATAGTTAATTACTATCAGGTAAGCCGCATGCTCATTTGCTCCCACTGTTATATAAAAAATTGAACCCTAGAAGCCCTTAAAGTAGCGATATATAGTCGCCAAGCATATTCCTTCAATATTATTACTTAAATATTAAACTTTTTCGAGATCTATCCCGGGCTCTATGCTTAAAATTCATTCGACTGAATATTTTAAAAAGTTACCAACCTCACTCGGTCCCTTTGAGCTGGACAAAACAAACAAAGTAACAGTTCAATTCAGCCATGTTTGCAATTCAAATGCGGAATTCTCGGTTTTAATGCGGTATAGCGGGACTTAGGCCTACTTTGAACGAATTTTGCGAAATTATTAAAGTACAGATTAAGTTATTTAGGAATAAATGAAAATAACGAGGTCTACGACGTATTGGTGCTGTACTTTTGTTTTTAACCACGTCCAAAAAAACAAGGAGGTTTTCTATTCGACGAGTAGGTTCTTTTTTGTTCACTGATTTCTCAGGAACAGCTCAACCGATTTAAATGATTCGTTTGTTATTAACATAGAATACTATAATACACAATAGAATGGCTGTCAACCTTATTTTGTACGAAGATCGGCGTTGCCGGGAGCAGAACTACAAGCAATTATGTCTTATTATCACTACTACAAACCCGATTATGTGTGTGCTGTGTTGACAGACTGAGTAAATTTACACATTTTAAACTTTTTATTTATGTTCAAAATCATTATAAAAATCTTTTAAATTTGACATATTTATTTGTAAACAGTGTGCAATTTGGCATTTTATAAAAAATTTGCATGCGAAATTTGGAAACGATTGTAACGTCAAAACACATCTGGTGTTGACGTGTGAATTGACATGTTATTACATTTTAGTGGCTACACGGGCTCCGCCCACTCCTCCGTTCTATTATGTATATATTATAGTATTCTGTGGTTATTAACTAGGCTATATTTTAGCGTGGGGTGGGGGGTACCATGAATTGATGAATATTTTAAAGTATCAATTAAAACGACATTGAAGTTGTTATCTTGAAACGTGATATTTTTACTTGGAGAGGATAAATATATTTTTACCAAATAGTACTGTTTGGACTGCTATGTTTTTTAGTGTACAGGGTTTAGACAGCGGCTGTGATGCATTCCATTGTAGTCTTCTAATGTCACAACGCATCTGTAGCGAACAAAGAAGTTGGCTGCGGTTGTTCGCTGTCCATGGAGTGCAGTAGCCTGTAAGTGGACTGTACGTTCGTTTGTCAGTTCGTATTATTAAAAGGAACTGGTCAACTAAACAGTGTGTAACAACCCAACAACCCAGTGGTTTTTTTAGTGTACATATAGGTAGGTCATTAATGACAGTGAAATATTAACTTACTAAATTCAATCTTGTGGAAAAATGTTATTCACGTCTGCACTAACGTACACACGCATCGGTAAAGTGGGAAATGCGTCTGTTTTTCCGAGTGCGTATAACCTGAACCTCTTCAAGGTTCGTGTTAACAGGCGTCTCCTTGACAAACTCACTCCATTGTAGAATGTAGATCTCAACCTTGACCTTGGGCTAGATGGAGGTCAAGAGTAATCCCATTTTAAATTTAAAAAAAATTTAGAATATCTAAACAGACCGATATGAGTATAACAGAAAGAGGCGATATAAAACAAACTTCGTCTACCTCATTGTTAATCGATTGTCCATTACAGGAGTCGCTTAGATTGTGTGGTTAATTAAGGCTGTCACCTGACCCTGATCAAGTACAAATGGCGGGCTTGAATGTGGTTGTTTGCGGCTACGGCAAATTCACGTTGCTTGTTGATTGATCTTAAAATATTAATAGAAAACCCTAAAAGCTTGTTTGGCTAGAATTATTGGTGACACGTATATTAAAATGAGGCTAATTAATTTTCACTAATGAACATTGGCCTCTCCCATAGGTTGCGCATAGGGAGATATTTATAATAGCCGTCATTTTCAGGCCGGTTTGTGACCGCAGTTTTTGGGGTTCCGTAGTCAACTAGGAACCCTTATAGTTTCGCCATGTCTGTCTGTCCGTCTGTCCGTCCTCGCTTAATCTCTGTGACCGTTAGCATTAGAAAGCATTAGAAAGGTACCAATATGTGTATCAATCACGCCGACAAAGTGGTAAAATAAAATTGGAAAAAAATGTTTTATTAGGGTAGCCCCCCTATATGTAAAGTGGGAAGTGATTTTTTTTAATTTCAACCCTAACGTGTGATATATTGTTGGAAAGGCATTTACAAATGAATAGGGGTTTACTAAAATCATTTTTTGATAATGCCAATAATTTCGGAAATAATCGCTCCAAAAGTAAAAAACAATGTGTGTGTCCCCATCTATCTTTTGAACCATAAGTTTAAAAAATATGAAAAAAATCTGGAAAGTAAAACTTTATAAGGACTTTCTAGGAAAATTTTTGAACTTGGATGGAAACAACAGTTTTTGTACAAACTCATAAGTGGGAAAACTTACTGTGACGGACGGGGGACAACTACGGAACCCTACACTGAACGTGGCCCGACGACGCTCTTGGTCGGTTTTTATTATTTTGAGTTGATATTGGAAAAAAGATGTTTTCATGTTTTCATTGTTTTCAAAATTTCCTATTTAGCTCAGTTTCTTTTCAATTCCAAATGCTGCACCTCTGACGAACCTATTAAGCTCAGTTTCCTTTCAACTCAAAAGGCTGCATCTCTGACGGATCTTTTATTTGGCTCAGTCCTTTCAATTCAGAAAACTGCATCTCTGACGAATCAATTTAGCTCAGTTTACCTTATACTCAGACCGCAATATATATGCGGTAGAGCCCAGCTTCTGCCATGTTATAGTTGTGGCACGAATGAGTCGGCTCGATCGGGAAATGACTTTGCATATATGAGTATATTCATCTCATTTTTAACTTTCCGCTATGAAAATCAACGATTTTCAAAAAATCTAGAAGTTTTGATTTCTTCATCCCAGTTTTGTAATGGTATGTAAACCTCTCTTAACTTTTGGACGGCTTGACCGATTTGAACGAACTTGGTGGCGTTAGAAATGGTATTACCAAACTTAGATTTTCAATACTACATATTACAACCGTCTTGGATCTCAAAAATAAAATTTTCAAAAAATGTTTTTTTTTTTTGGAATAACTTTTAAACAGTGTTTGTGAATGAAAACATAGAAAATGACGTCGATTGCTGCGAACCGCTTCAAAATCGGTTAATGTGTTAAAGAGAAAGCGATGATGAAAACTTTCGAAAAAAGTGTGTCCACATAAACTTTGAATTTATAGTTAAATCGTTTTTTTTACAATAAGTTTTATTATTTTATTTAAAATACCTCGTCGATTACGTCCGTTCAAAAGTTATCTTTCTCGAAAAATGTTTTTTAATATTTTTGAAATTTCTGCTCGAATCGTTTTTGATGAGTTAACTATTAGTTCGTAAAATATTTGCCGAGCGTTTTGAGATCAAACATAGCAGGAAGTTCCAGGGATGGCCTACAGGGTCAATTAATTTTCTGATTTTTTTTATAGAATAAGGGTAGCAAATAAGTCCACAGTTAACCTGATGAAAAGTGGATTAGATGGTCACACACATCTATACTCTGTTAAAAATCAAAATGCGGATGCTTTGTTAACTCTAAGGACTAACATGGGATGCCTCATTTTCAGTTAAAAGAGTCCCCGGCTGTCTATACGAAACACATTTTATTGCGATGTTTTCTTTCACCGCTGAGAACGTTATAAATCAGAACTTAAAATTGCAAATAAAAGTTTACGTATTAAATGAAACTAATTTTACGGATTTTATAGCGCTTAATTTTAACTTCTTGATTCCCGAAGTTTCAGTCCCCCCTCCCCCCGTGACCATGGGTGCTATAGAGTACCCGAAACATCGGGAATTTTAACGTTCAAATTCAACGCAAATCCTTAAAATTAACTTAATTTAATGTGTAGTGATTTCATTTAATATAGCACAACGGATTATTAATAAGCTGAAGTATCAATGGGCCAGCCATATGGCTAGAAGAACCGACAAACGAAGGGGAAAAAAGGTTCTCGAGTGGCAGCCTTTTACCGGTAGGCAAACGTATAGGGCGACCCTTCACTAGATGGAGTGACGACCTGGTAAGACACGCAGGAAGACGATGGATGCAGGTGGCTCATAACCGTACTTTATGGCATTCCTTGGGGGAGGCCTATGTTCAGCAGTGGACTTGTGAAGGGCTGTAATGATGATGATGATGGTGAATATGTATACGGTGACGTTTATGGCATGCGTTTAGCTCCTGAGCTATTTTAATAAAGATTTCGGTAATTTTAATAGTATAATATAAATTATTGTTAAAGTTACAGCCTATAATATAAGTCTCATTTCTGAGAGGGTTTTAGGGCAAGAAAATGTTCGCCGCGCTGCCTCAATACGTTTGGCGGAGTTCACATGCCTTTGAAATATTTGAATTTTTCAGACATGCAGGTTTCCTCACGACGTTTTCCTCCACTGTCGAGCACGTAGTAAATTAGCACTTAAAATTGCAATTAACAATTTCATAGCTGCCGGCGGCGATCGAACCCGGTTTGTTTGCGTACTGTGAAATTTAAGCTCACGACATTGTGGATAATTTATCTTATATAAACTAAATATATTAGCTCTTCACAGAAAATTTACATAGCTTACCATTAAACTGAGTTGATACTATTCAAAGCTCCTTTCTTATTGAAATATTTATTTAAACTATGGTTACCTTTGAAATACAAAAACTGTTTAATTTTAAACCTAAGTTTTTGTTTTATAGAATAAGAGCGACAATCGAGCATACAGTTTATCTGGTGGAAAATACTCACGACCAGTACGTACCATATTTCAGGGTGAATCTTGCCATCGGGATGATGATGTGCTCGTTTGTCACCCTGAATTTTTATATACAAATACTAATGATCTGCCCCGGCTTCGCACAGATGATTTCTGGATCTCGACAATTGCGACACCTACCGGGTCCAATTATGAATCTAAACCATTTTCGAATCAACTTAATCATAACTTTCATAAAAATTGGTCCCGCTGTGTAGGAGAATTTTAACCACATACATATGAACAGAAGAATTATATAAATATAAAGATTACCTTAATTTTTTTAGAGAATTAAGGGTAACAATCGACTCCTATCACCTATTAGGAAAAGTGTCCGCTACGCAAACTATCACCGCCAAGCTTCCTCGCACATCTCTGGTGGAAGTACAGCCTTATGCAATTTGTAAGCTCTATATATACGTGCCCATTTCTCTGCGCTTACGTCAGTAATATAGGAGATTTAACTGTTCACTTCCGTGCAGCATCTGTTTTGTGCTTATATAGTCTACGTCAGTACTGTTGGAATACTCAAAGATAACAATTATTAATTGTGTGCCATTTGCGACAAGCGGAAGCGGGCTGTAAAGTCTATTATGGTGTTGAAAAGTAGTATAAATAGCTTTAATATATTTTTAAAAACTTTGCCTGTTTTTCTTTGTATTTTATTTGATGAATTATTGTTTTCAATATTCTTCTAAATACACTCTCCTTCTCCTAGCAAGTACAGATTCGATTAAAAATTAATTAATTTATTGGTCTTGGGACAATATTCTCCAAGGATTCTCATTTGACAGCCACGCTGAAGCTAAAGTAGCATATATTATAGTTGTAGCACGAATGGGTCGGTTTAACAGGGAAGTACCACGCTCTCGTAAAACAGCATCTTAATGCTGTTGTGTTTCGTACTGTGAGTGTAGCGAACCGGAGATACTTTTTACTGGAAACGAGGCATACTATCTTAGTCCTCAGGTGACAGCACATCTGCATTTTGTTTCTTAATCGAACATTGATGTAGATGTCTATGGGCCACAACATCCACTCACCATTCTATGAAAATGGGGCGTTTCCTTTTAGTCCAGCTGAATTATTACATATCTACATTTAGACTGGATATGAACATCTTTCATATATCAAGTATGTAAGTAATAGTCACTCGTGGTAGGCGAATTTTGGCACTTTTGATGCTTCTCTTCATTGACAGACTATATATTTACTTCTGTCATATTACGAGATGGTATACCGTCATCTTTCGTTCTCCTTTTGGTTGGTTGATTTTTTAAACTTTCCCGAATTATCCACTGTGACATCGTCCACAGTATGTATGAGTGGTACAAATAAATACAGTCGAAATCTTAGAAAAAGAGAGGCCCCAATGACATGTAAATATATACAAGTGTTTTAGCACCTTCCACGGAGTTTGCATCACTACCCGCTTCCGCTTATAACTTTATACCAGGTACATTTATCTCGCATAACGCTATCAAAGCTTTCGCTTAATGAATCGCCGGGCGACCTAAATCCCACTGTACAAGCGGGTTCAAAATATGTGCATAGAAACACCCCTGCGTGTTAGAGAGCTTCAACCGGTTTATGGCGTGTGACAAATATTTTCAGCCTATACTCTCTCAATGTAGAGGTTGACTATATGACCCTCTTTGTCTTGGCTTTTCATTTTTTTACTAGTAATGAGAGGCAAATGAATAAAGACACATAGAGCCTACTTTCTAAAAAAATATAAAATTAAATGTAAGCAAATTATTTAAAAATATAACGTCATAAATGATACGAAATATATTTATTAATATTTTATAAGACTGTACTTGACTACTATCTTAACTAATATTAAGGGGTTAAGTAGTCGACGTTGTAAATTAGTAAAATGCACTGATTTCGCTTAAGGCAAAGAAATATTTAACCTCTTAATGAGGCATCATCAGGAAAAATAGGTTGCGATGTCTAAAAGCTAAGTTAGTTAATTAGTTTAATGCATTCCCTAGTGTAGAGTTAAGGATAGTGTTAGAATTAAGGGAGACAGTGATAATGTACGCAATCGTCGTAGAGAGCTTCTCCTAAAGTTCCGTATACATACACATACCTCATTTTACTTTTGTAATCTGAGAATTCCAACTAACGCATCACCGCAAACACAAAATCGATTATAATAAATAACACGAAATGACCCGATTACATCGATCTATTGTATGGAACAATCAATCAGTCGTATTGTCTGCCTGCAATGGCGGAAAATTGTATCGAGATAAAAGATTGACCTAGTTGCGTGTAATTTAGCTGTGCGAGACTGTGGAGACACGTAGGTACGTGACGGCGCCGTTAAATAGCAGGGATCGTGCGAAAAACAGCACCTGTTATAACGTGGTACGGGATGCGATAAATATTACGTGGAATTTTTACGAATGAGTTTTATTTTACTAAGAGGATTCTACGTAATGATACAGGCACAAGTTCCAGAACTTATGATTTAGGTGTCTATGGATCACGGCATCCACTTACTGTTACGCGTGTGCTGGTTTTTTACGATTCATCATCGTCATTATAGTCTATTTCAAGTCCAATGTTGAATACAGGTCTGCCCCAAGAAATGCCAAAAAGTATGGTCCTGAGCCACCTGCATCCATTAACTTCCTTTAGATCGTCAGTCCATCTAGTGTCACCAACAATATAGCTCGAAGAACTGACAATCGATGGGGAAGCAAGGTTCTCGAGTAGCAGCCTCGTACCGGTAGACGCAGTGTAAGGCTGCCTCTCACTAGATGGAGTGACGACCTGGTCCTTCTGAAGAGCTGTAATGATGATGACGATTTTAGAAAAGTTTATGAGTACTTTATAAAGGATTAATTGTTTCATTTTTGGCCGTGAAAGGAAAAGGGGAGATCTCCCGTCGAGCAAGGTATTCTGCCCAGGGAGCGGGACAACGCTCCGAGTGATGGTTCGGAGCTATTTTTAGATATACTGTTTTGCTTCGGAACTTTAATAGCGTGATTTAGGCTTCGCTTGTGGCACAGCGACAAAAGTCCACTGCTAAAGCCCTCCCCCCCCCGTAGATTACCGCTTGAGGAAATATTTGTCACGCTTGGCATGCGGATTGGCAACCACAGTTTGATATTCCATTTTGTTATAGTTCTTTAAATTCGCGAGTGCAGTTGACCTGTAGATGCGGTTCGACATGTATATACACAGTCAGACACGCAAAATGTGACGTGTCACGTCACGTTTTATACGTGGTAGAGTCACGCTGCAGCTATATTATGGTTGTAGCACGAATGGGTCGGCTCGACCGGGTAATGGATCACGCTCTCACGGAATACCAGTGTAAAATAGCAGCTTAATACTGCTGTGTTTCGTATGGTGAGTGTAGAGATCCGGAGACCCTTTTTAACTGGAAACGAGGCATTCCATCTTAGTAATCAGGGGTGACAACGCATCTGCGTTTTGATTCTTAATCGAGGATAAATTTAGATGTCTATGGACTACATCGTCCACTTACCATCCGATGGACTGTGTATTCGTTTGTAACACTTACTCTATAAAAAAATGTTACAGTGTACGTTCCTGGTATAGCAGGCGTTCTCTCGCGACTGACCGCTTCAAACCACCACACATCCAAAAGTTGACCACATTCGTGAATTGCAAGAATAGTTTTTGCAATTCACGAGTGCGGTCGACGTAATTTTACTGTTTTAATAATATAAAAATATTTCGGTCCAGACTTTTAGTGAGATTAATGAGCGTACTACGGCTGGGAATACGACTCTCACTACGTAATAATCTCGATTCCATAGCACAGGGCAACCTAGTTTAGGCACCAGTCCCCCACTTAGATCTTATTTAGTTAGTATTTATGGCTATTACTTAGTTGTATAAGTTTATTGTTACTTAGTTTAATGTACAGTACTGATATGTGGGAGAAAATAAATACTAAATTATATATATATATATATATATATATATATATATATATATATATATAAATATATATATATATATATATATATATATCGATTTTCGGTAATTTTGTGGCATTTGTCTTTCCGTACACTAAAATCTAGGTGTCTTCAAGGCAAGAGTGAGTAGGATTTGGTTACGCTAAAACAGTGCGATTTACCATTTAGAACTTAATTATCACTTTCAACTAGGTGGAATATCCTTTATCACCCCGGAGATAGCAATGTATTATTATAAAAATTTTAAACTGTTTGAGCCTTTTGAAGTTATCAGCACTCATGCGTCAAGTTGACATGAAAAAGGAATGAGGGAGTTGTTTATATTACTTTGCCTAGCATTTTTAAAACTCAAATAAAACAATTTCTACGTTTATAGTGTAGACGAAAGATATGATGGCTTAATGGGAAGCGAATTGTTAAAAGTTTTAGACGCTTCTATTGATATGAAAAACTTAACTATCATTACAAAAAATGCTAAAATGCAATATAGTTGCAGCATGGCTCTACCTACGTATAAGTTCACTATCTTATCCAATTTAACATTTAGATTTTCATCACTCACATGGAATTCTAGGAAGTAGACTCCTCTTTTTCAGTAATGGACTGCAGAGTTACTATGCCACACATTTATAATGTAGGGCTGTCAAACGAACTTCCTATCTTATTGTTACCGTAATATGAATGAAAAATCAAAATAAGTTGTCAACCCTAACCAATACAAAGGAATGTTTCATATCTAGTAATTAGTCTCTCTTTCCCACCACTCAGCATATGAAAGACAGAAGCTTTATATTGCTGAGTGATCCATACACAATGAAGCCGACCTACATGCCAAAATATTATGTCGTGTTTTATCTTATTACTGACAACGCAGTATTATACACTATATTCCTATGAATCATTATAATTTTTTAAGAATAAGGTCAAAAAACTAACTCACAGTCCACCTAAGTGGATTCTGTGACCCATGGAGACATTGATATCTATCCTCGAATAAGAATTAAAATTCAGATGCGTTGTCACTCCTGAGGACTAAGGTGTAATTCCTCGTTTTCAGTGAAAGGGGGTCTCAGATTCTACACTTAACATATGAAAAAAAAACTATAAAAATAATTACCATAATCAACTTTTTTGCTTGACGTTATTTCAATGATATGTCGTTATATACCTTACCGTAGTGTTTGGATAATTCAAATGCATGATAATTCGAATAATCGTTAAAAATATTCAATTAATCGAACCCTTACATTTTTAATTATTTTTTATTTATGTAATTTTTTATTTTTAGAGTTGCATAAATTACATGAATCATGAATTAAACAGCGAGTAAGACTACATTTTTACAATAGTACTTATTGTTAATTGTACAATAGTAGTTAATAGCATTATTGAGAACCATTTTGGAAAAAGTTGGTTCCCACAGTGGAATTAGACTTCTATCTAACGCTGGTATTCTTTGAGAGTGTAGTTCTTCTTCCGTAAAACTGACCCATTTGATGCTACATCTATGACTCTAACTACGTATGAATATCATAGAATTGACAATAATTGTAATTATTTTGTTTTGTTTTTGTAGGTTCTCTGGAAGAAATTACTGTACCTATAGCAATAAGATCGCCTTTGGTTTTCCTCTTTCTTATTATTTGTTTTCTCAGTGAACAATAAGGAAATTGTATTATCTTATCACGTAAATAGTTTCAAGCTTACTCTCCGGTAAAAGAATTCTTCTATTTTTTCACCATAATTCCACATGAAGTCCTTATTGAACTGGCATAATCATAGAAGCTGCCCATGTATCCCTGTTGTATGGAGGATACAATGCAGTCGTCAATTGATCACACCACCAGACGCGACAACGTCAAAGTTTCTTCTGACGTCTCCCTTTTGATGGCTTTGAAATTAGTGCCTGCGCTGGGGGCCGCGGGTTTAAATTTCGCACGGTACAAGTATTTATATGCCCTACAAATAATTGTTCCGGGTCTGGATGTTTGTCTTTGTGAAATTTATGTTTGTAAACTGCCTCCACGATACAGTAGAAAACCCTTGTATGTGGCTAACGTTTAAAAAAAGTCTGGGTAATTACGTATGACGTAACCGATTTAGTTACAGCGCCATCTATCGATATTTATAAGATTCTTCCGGTATTTCCTATCGCTATTACGACACCCACGAAAAAATATATAGATGGTTACTTTTACCTATTGTCCTTATGTAATAATACGAACTTAGCCATGTGGTGACAGGGAAAAAAATTCACTATCCCATTTATTTTACAAGCACCAGAGCCTTTCTGATAACAACTCTATACTTTAACACCTCTGTCGTGAGAAGAACCAGTAAGAAAATTTTATTAATTGTTTACAACTGCCACAGTTTTTCAAATCAAGGGTTGCACATACACAATTCCATAAGGCAGTTAGTTCTCCCAATATATTCCTTATTATAAGGTTAAATAAATTAATATTATGGTTGTAGCACAAATGGTTCGTCTCCACCGGGGTAAGACTACGCTCTCACAGAATACAAGCGTAAAATAGCAGCTTAATGCTACAGTGTTCCGTATGGTGAGTGTAGAGATCCGGATCCGACTCTTTTTAGTAGAAACAAAGCGTTTATAACAGTCCTCAGTAGTGACAACGTGTCTGCATTTGATTCATTATCGAGGATAAAGGTAAATGTCTATGAGTCAGTATATCGACTCACCATCAGGTGGACTATTTGTACGTTTGTCATTCTTATTATAAAAAAAATATAGGGAGCTCCGTGTTAAGCAGTAGACTTACGAAAAACTGTGATGAATGAATGAATACATAAACGAATGAATGAGTAAATGAATGAACTCAATATTTTAAAAGAAAAATCCTACGCCATTTAAATAAAAATAAATATAAAGTTAATATACCTTCTACTTACGAAACAATAAAGAATAATGGTCCGACTTTTTCCATGGCTGAATATCCAAGTTAAACACTAATTCTGAACTAGTTCCAGCCATTTTACTCTATTGTACGAGTAATATGAAAAGTTTCTGCTGCTATAGAAAAAACTAGAACAAACATTATTTGGATAATGAATACAAAGCATACATAAACTATAACGCCTGTCATACAAAGAGGTAGGCAGAGGCTACGAATATTATATATATATATATATATATATACTACGATTTCTGATACACCTCTCTCGCTTCTTTTTAACGACTTCAAAAAGAATGACGTATTCAATTCGACTGTATGTTTTTGATGTGCGTTACCTCAGAACTTTGCTCTGGGTGAACCGATTTATATGATTCTTTTTTTATCTGAAAGCTGGTGCTTTTGGTGTGGTCCCATATAAATTTAATTAAGATTTGACAGATCAAAAAAATACGTCGGTCGTACAAAATTTATAATTTTACCACTTATATACCTACATGCCTCTCGATTATAGTAAATAGGCATATATATATATATATATATATATATATATATATATATATATATATATATATATATATATATATATATATATATATATAAGTGTTGAGCTTTCTGTTGAGAAAAAAGTCTGTGTTCTTTTTTTATAGGATAGGGTGACAAACGAGCACACAGTCCATCTGATGGTAAGTGGTTGCAGTGGACCATAGACATCTAAATATTTCCTCGATTACGAATCGCGATGCGTTGCGAGATGCGTTGACACACGTGAGGGCTAAGATGGAATGCCTCATTTCCAGTAAAAAGGGTCTCCGGTTCTCTACACTCACCATACGAAACACAGCCGCATTAAGCTGCTATTTTATGCTGGTATTCGTTCTGTCTGCCTTTTCAAAAATCCTATCCAGGTGAAGGCGGGGTAGGTCACTTGTCTATAATATATCGCTAATCTGGTTGATAAACTTCCGTCTGAGTCCCTTACCTGTACTGCCACTCCTTTTGTGGCTCATATTTGCTTTGTCACTATTTTCTCTTTTATTCTTTCTACGTGTTATAACCATCGAAGCACATCACACTTTTCCCTAATTATGCAATTTTTCACATTTCTTAATGACCGTATTTCGACGGCATTTATTTTACAAAGAAATATGATACAAGAAGATAATAAGATGTGCAATTTCTTATGAATGAAATCGGAGGATTTTTCGATTTTCTAGAGCCAAAAAACGAAGTTAACGCGAAACTATAAAATTACCGAAAAGTACTTTTAAAAATAACAGAAACATGAAAACCAGTGATTTTTCTCGATATATGTGTATTTTTATTATACTAAAAGTGCAATAGGAAAAAAAAAGACGTTTTTAGCTCAGAAAATTACTGGACGCCCATTAGGTGAGAGTAGAGCACAACTTCAACGCTTCGCTTATGAGGCTTGCAATAATGGCCTTTTAACAATGTCACTGTTTCGATTTCAAGAATGGGAGGAGGAAGAGAATTATAGAATCTTACTGCATGTGTATAGACTTTATTAGAAAGTCAATGAGCTTTAAACGACTCCCTCTTTGAAATAATTCTCATCTGCAGCTCCCCCGCCGACGACGCAAATGTGACTTGATGATCGATGGAATTACCTTGTGTTTACGTTTACGTTTTACGTGGTAGAGCCATGAGCCAATTTATGGTTGTTGCACGGATGGGACAGGGGAAGGGCCACGCTCTCGTAGAATACTGGCGTTAAATAGCTGTTTAATGCTGCTGTGTTTCGTATGGTGTGTGTAGGGAACAAAAGACCATTTTTACTGGAAACAAGGTATTCCATCTTAGTCCTCAGGGATGATAGTGCATCTGTATGTTGGGTAGGGTAGATGTAGATGTCTATGGGCGACAGTATCCACTTAAAATAGACTATGCGCTCGTTTGTCACTCTTATCTTATAAAAAAACCTTCTTGCTTTTAAATTATTTATTTTATTTTTAATCTTTTTTTTGTAAAACGCTAAATCTATAAAGTCTTTGATTATCTAAATATAAATATATACGGCAGTTAGTTTGACGTTTATACGTTTTCATTATGGTTTTTCTGCAAGGTGTACGTTTAAATGGCGACTTAGAGTCAAAATTATATATTTCTTCTACACCATTGCGGCTATCTAACTGCCCAAGCCATAAAAATTTATATTTATATAGCAATAATGACGTGGTTTATACAAAAAACTATAATAAAAACGTTTTTCTCACCTAAATTTATATTGTAATATAATATTAGTGCTAAAAGCGAAGTAATTAATTCATTTAATATCCAATTTTCGTAAAAACAAAATAAAAAATAAAACATTAATTTCGCAACAAAAGTGAATACTAACAAACAAAACTATGTGCAAATATTAAAGATAATTTATATCTCTCGATACTATGATGTTTTCAGCAATAATAAACTAGAAAACCCTAAATACGAGATAAAATGAACGAGCACTAAAGTGGCGCGATTTAACTGACGATTTTCGACTGGTAAATCTTAATTCGTCAACGAATTACAAATTAACATAAATATGAACAGGTTACGAAACCAACTTTGGAACTTTAGACTGTTCGGTGCGCGCCATCGCGGCGTTTTTGACTGTTGAGGAGATATTTATTTACGATTTATTATTATCACCTTAAATAAAAGAGTTACAAAGGGCAAACTTAATGCCTTTTGGCATTCTTTCCAATCAACACAGTGTCTTTTTATTGTGAAAATTTTATGTCTCCGAGAGACATAAAATTTATCTCCATAAAGAAATGTTTTGTGGTCAATTTTTATAAAATGATTTTGGTTTTTTAAGTAGATTTACATAGATTAAAAAGAAAGTTAACATAATAAAGGCAGTAATAACTACCCTGCATATAAATTGTAACTTTAGGCGCGAAGTCACTAGACATCAAGTATAATATAACATGTATTATATTTTAGTTTTTGTATGTATATATGTTTGTATACTGTATATATATAAGTATGTGCATTACGTTTTGTTTCACCAATTCGCCCTACCCCTGTCATCTTCGTGTAATCATGTCCATACATTGGTTGTCTTATTTTAAGATATATAAATTATGTGTCATTATTGGCGTTGTTTGTCCGCGGTGGACTCCTAAACTACTTAACCGATTTTAATCAAATTTGCACACCGTGTGCAGTTTGGTCCACCCTGAGAGATAGGATAGTTTTTATGCCCATGAGTGACCCATAATTTTTTTTTGCGAATTTAAGGATTTTCAATAGGACATGACAAGGGGGTCATCGAAAAGAGCAGAACAACGTCTGCCTGGCAAGCTAGTATAATATATATAATAATAAGACCGTCTACTGCATACTTCTGTTGTATAAATAATCTCTATAATTTTTGTATTGTGTGCAATATAGAATATTAAATAAGAAAATGAAAATTTGCGTCGTCTTAAGCTCTTAAGTAACAGAATTGTTACAGTCACTACATAAAGTCCCTTTGGAAATATTTTCAAGTATATAAGTCGCGCGGTAGTCACCCAGCCTTTGCAGTCTTGTCTTAAAGAAACCGCCTGGGGAGTTACGTGTGTTTCATTTTACTGAAATCTTAAGTCGCCGGCATTTCCTTACTGAAACACAGATACAAGAACTCTATTAGTTATTACAAAGAATTGTACAAACAATGTTTTCGTAGATGCGATTCTTTCTGTGTTGCGACTGCCTTGATAGTTTAGTGGTTGTTAGCGTAACTGTCAATTATGTGGTCTTGGATTCGAATTCCGTGTTGACCAAAATTAAGTTATAGGTTTTTTTTTGTATTCTTTGGGAGAATTTGTTAGTGTTCTATGAAAGCGTAGTCCTTTCCCAGTCGACTAGTTCGTGCTACATGGGTGTGGCTGCAGCGTGGCTGTACCTTGTAAAAAAAATAGAAAAAGTTAAGAGCTCTCTATATTAAATTACCCGAATATAAAGACTAAGAGGCTTTAAAGGACTCTTTAAGAGATATCATCATCATCATCATCACAGCCCTTCACAAGTCCACTGCTGAACATAGGCCTCCCCCAAGTAATGCCACAAAGCACGGTCCTGAGCCACCTGCATCCATCGACTTCCTGCATATCTTACCAGGTCGTCACTCCATCTAGTGGGGGGGTCGCCCTACACTACGCCTACCGGTACGAGGCTGCCACTCGAGAACCTTTCTTCCCCATCGGTTATCGGTTCTTCGAGCTATATGGCCGGCCCATTGCCACTCCAGCTTACTAATCCGTTGTGCTATGTCGGCTACTCTAGTTTTACTGCGGATATCGTCATTTCTGAGTCTATCACGCAGAGAAACTCCGAGCATAGCCCTCTCCATAGTTCGCTGAGCGACCTTGAGCGTCCTCATACGGCCAGCAGTGAAGGACCACGTCTCTGATCCGTAAGTCATCACTGGCAACACGCACTGGTTGTACACTTTAGTTTTCAGAGATTGAGGTATACCTGACGAGAAGATGTGTCGTAATTTCCCGAACGCTGCCCAGCCGAGTTGATTCCGTCGATTGACCTCTCGGTCGAAGTTGGACTTACCTAGTCGGACTATTTGTCCAAGGTAAACGTACTCGTCAACAACTTCGAGCATAGTGCTCCCAACAACTACCGGCATAGGTGTGACATGGACATTAAACATGATCTATGTTTTGTCCATGTTCATCTTAAGACCTATCCGTTGGGAGGCACTATTGAGGTCATTGAGCATAGTGCTTAAGTCCTCCAGCAATTCTGCCATAAGGACTATATCGTCGGCAAATCAAAGGTAAGTGATGTACTCGCCATTGATGTTAATACCGTATCCTTTCCAGTCCAGTAGCTTGAAAACGTCTTCCAAAGCAGCGGTGAAGAGTTTTGGCGATATAACGTCACCCTGTCTTACACCTCTCTGCAGTTGGATAAGTTTCGAGCTCTGGTTCTGTACTCGGATAGCCATCTTAGCCTTACTGCACAAACACTTCAGCACTTCGATATACCGACAGTCAACTTGGCACCGCTGAAGGGACTGCAGCACCGCCCAAATTTCGACGGAATCAAAGGCTTTCTCATAGTCCACATACGCCAGGCAAAGTGGCAAATTGTACTCTTCAGTCTTCTGTACAATCTGCCGCAGGGTATGTATATGGTCTATGGTACTGAAGCCTTTTCGGAAACCGGCTTGTTCGGGAGGCTGGAAGTCGTCGAGTCTGCGTGCGAGACGATTCGTAATGACTCTCGAAAACAGCACGTAGACGCGTCTCAGAAGGGAAATCGGTCTGTAGTTCTTCAAGAGAGCGTTGTCGCCTTTCTTAAAGAACAAGACCACCGCACTTCTGCTCCACGCCTCTGGAGTAGTGCCACCATGGAAGACGGAATTGAAGAGCTTCTGAATGACTTCAAGTAGCGGTGTTCCACCCGCTTTCAGAAGCTCCGCTATAATTCCATCCTCGCCTGGGGCCCTACCGTTTTTAAGGTGCTGGAGAGCCATTCTAATCTCGCTTAGACTAACGTCCGGGATATCATCGGAATAGTGTCGCATAAGACTTGCTCTTGGATCGTTACTCACAGTTGCGTGTGGCTCCAACATAGAACCTCTCAATCTCACTCAAAATCTCAGGTGTCCCGGAAACGATGCTGCCACACTCAGTTTTCAGCTTTGACAGTTGGCTCTTTCTGGCAGACAGATCTCTGGCAAAGACTTTGGAGCCCTGGTTCCGCTCGATCGCTTCTTTAATACGAGCAGTATTAAAGTTGCGTAAGTCTCGCCGCATGCATTTGGAGATCTGTCTGTTCAGTTTCCTGTATGCTGTCAAATCTGTTAACGATTGCAGCCTCATCTCCCGTCTAACAGCCATGAGATTAAGAGTGTGATCGGAGAGTTTTTGTGTTCTTCTGCGGCGGGTCTTGCAGAACTTAGCTCCGACCGCATGGACAGTTTCCACGAGCTTGTCATTCATATCGTCCACTGCATTGCAATCTTGTAGGCACTGAAAGCGGTTGTGTAACTCAGGCTGAAAGTTTTCGGGATTTTGGATTAGAGCACGAGGGGGACGGAGCGTTGACTTCATTAGACGAGACCTCTCCAACTTAACGTTTAGGTTCAGTGTGCCTCTAACCATTCGGTGATCGCTGCCAGGTTTCACCCTTGCGATTACGGAGACATCACTGAACAGTTGGCGTCTGGTCGTCATAATGAAGTCAATCTCATTTTTTGTCGAACCGTCGGGGCTCGACCAGGTCCACTTCCTGTGGGGCCGCTTCTGGAAGAAAGAGTTCATCATAAAGAGTCCCCCTTTCTCCATAAAGTCGGCCAGCTGCTGGCTCCTTCGGTTCCGTTGCCCTACTCCAAATTTCCCTAACTTCAGCTCACCGTTTTCTCTTGTGCCTAGTTTTGCGTTGAAGTCTCCCATCAACACCGTGTAGTGGGTTTTGGAGGAATGCATGGCTTTGGAAATATCCCCGTACATTTCCTCCACCTCCTCATCGGAATGAGCCGAGGTTGGTGCGTAAACCTGTATGACCTTCAGCGAATACCGTTTGGTGATTCTGAGTATCAGGTATGCGACCCTCGTCGACACACTCCCAATCTTTACAACGTTGTTGACGAGAGACTTGTGGACGATAAATCCGACACCTCCTTGGGACAGATGGTCGCCCTCCCGGTGATAGAACAAGTTGCCGGATTCGAGAATCACCGTGTCCTCCCCCTCTCTTCGGATCTCGGATAATCCTATAATACTCCAGCGCAACTTGTCTATCTCTTCTTCCAGCTCCAGGATCTTCTCGTCAGTCCTCAGGGTGCGTGCGTTAAATGTTGCCAGGTCGAGTCGTCGTAGGTGGCAACCGAACCTCCACCGGAGATTCTTAGCACCCCCTGCCCCGCCGTTACCGTGGTCGCCACCGTAGCCAGGATAGCGGGGCCGCCGGGGACTGGGGGCCGTCTATTTGTGTAATTGTTCATGGGGGGGTATATTGCCATAGTTGCCACGCTTGGCGAGCGGGTTGGCAACCGAAGTTTTTTTTTGTCGTACAGTTGCTGTTATCAGGAAGATGCTGCTGCCCATC
This sequence comes from Parnassius apollo, assembly GCA_907164705.1. NCBI lineage: Eukaryota > Metazoa > Arthropoda > Insecta > Lepidoptera > Papilionidae > Parnassius > Parnassius apollo. The sequence goes on along the minus strand of CAJQZP010000103.1, from coordinate 91,400 downwards.
TCCTGCCTGTCTCCCTCTGTCGCCTCTTACGACACCCACGGGAAGATATGGGGTAGTGGATATTCTTAACCGCCACTACACGGCCCTTTAAGAGATATACATTATATTAATTACTTAGTTCAGCCACCCGATATTAATGATGTATCCTGCCTTATTGGTCTAGTAGTCGTAAACGCAACCACCGATTATGAGATCCCGGGTTGGTATCCCAACAAAAAACAGTTAATGATTTCTTGTATTTACACGAACACTACACATTGATTAAAACTAGTTTTACGGATTTTATCGCGTTTAATTTTAATTCTTTTTAACCCCCGAACGTTTTTTTAAAAGATTATATAGCTGATGTGAAGCATCAACGGTCCGGGAAGTCTGCAGTTTGTGATCATATCCTAGACGGCCCCAAATATTACATCTGATTTGATAGACCACAAATCCTCGCGAAAAAACACCGATTACAACACTAAATATAAACACACTAAGGATGATTCATGAGGCTACTGAAATTAAAAACATCCTAATTTGAATAGAGAAGGAGGCTGGGTACTACCACCTGCTTGAGACCCTTCAATCAATAAAATTAAAATTAAACCCAAACATATCACTGCAAGATTTCAAGACACAGTCAGTTCAATTTGCATAGATCGGACCATAAATAATAATTAAAAATGCTGAAGGTACTCCGGGCTTAACAATGACATCGGGACCTTAGTCATCTCAGTCCCCCGTGACCATGGGTGCTGGAAAGCACCCGAAACCTCGGGAATTAAAAATAATTCAAATTAAACGCGATACAATCCGTATAAGTAGTTTTTCTCAATAAAACTTTTTAATTTAAATTAAATATATAGCGCGGCTACCTTCAGTTTTTGAATATTAATCCGTACTCTGATCTACGCAGAACGAGCTTACAGTTATTATTAAATTTCTTTTTATAAAGGAATCAATATAAATAGTTTATATCTTAGAACTCACAAGGTGTATATAACAAAATATACAAATATGAAAATAGCCTCCATCTAGCCTTGTTCTTCATTCAGTTGCGCAATTTTATAGGCTACGTTCATTCAAAGATATAAGGGTGTGGGGAGAACTTAGATAACGTATTTTTCTATTATCGTTATGACCGAAAACAAATTTATATATCTTCTACGATTTCGAGATTGAAATCGTTTAGGATTATGAAATTTGTTTTTTTGATTCCACCCGCAAATTGCACAACGTTTTTAAAACTGGCAATAAACAAAAACAACAACATGATCATAAAATAAAATAGAAAGTCGTTAAGCTCTCGCAAATTTCATTGTTAATTCATTTTTCATTTTATTGTTTTTCATTTACACATAAAAAAACTTATACTCTTCCCATTATGTTGTTGTATTCTAAACAGATGGAACAAGTAATGCAAGAAAATATTAAAATATCGATTAAAAATAAAATATTACCGATTTATTTTGTTTATTGTAACTAAATAATTAACAAAAGTACATTATAGAGTAGAATTTCATAATTAATATGATATTTATAACGTAACTGGCAGTTTTTATTAACATTTCATTATTTTAATTTATTAAAATTAAAAACACAGTCATCTAGTTTATGATAAAAAATCCATGTCGTGATGTAGAGTCCCTACTATCAAAGTTCTGAAATAATAATGAAATTTAAAAAGAAAACCTTAACTGTCCATTTCTTTAAAAAAATGCTGGCCATCAATATTTTAGCGCCATTAAAAATGCGCTCTATTCGAATTTCAAATCACATTTAAAGCCGTCACCCCTCACTTTGAAACCGAATGCCCTATTGTTGTACAACATAAAAAAGTTAAAAGAAATAAAATCGTGTAATTGTTGCCAGTATGCTTACAACCGCAATCCTATCTTTACCCTTCTCCTGTCGCTTTAAAAACAATTCAAACTTTTGCTTTGTTGGAACCTTTTTGGATAGCATTTTTTCCCTCTTTGCACAAAGAAAGAAGAGGAAATAAGTTAATATTGCGTCGTTTTAGATATTCGTCAAGTTTTTATTTTAATTTATATTCTTTAAGACAAAGATCCTTTAATTAAAGTTATTTTTATCGAGTAATTTTATTATTATACTAATCATCGTGTTTGGTAGTTTTTTTATCGGGCCCCGTGAACTCTGATAAATGATGAACATTCTGCTATAATTTCAAACGATTAATTTAAAATGTCCTAATAATTTTCTTCAAGTTTATTGAAACATGTATTTTACTAATATAGGTATAAATTTTTCTGATGTTACTAATCTCTATATGGATATTAAATGTGAAATAAAATATTCTGGCTTGTCTGACCGGAGAGTAGCCATCAGTTCAGCGTAGAATTATAGAGCCTGAGTACAAATATATTACATATACATTAGCACTTACGCCTGTCACCTAGAGAGATGGGCAGAGACTACAGACTTCCATTTGGCATGATCTAGACACACCTTTCTCGCCTCCTCCACATCCATATACCTACGCATATATGCTCGTCGGTTAAGGGTACTCCTAATTTGACCCGTTTTCAATATATTGCCAATTTATTCGATATACTTTCGCCTAGGACGTCCCTTTTCAACTCTGGCGCACTTCTGCAACGTAAATTTGCTTTGTCGTTCTTACCTCATTCATTCTTTCTACATGACCAAACAACCGAAGAATTCCTTTCTTAACCCTCTTTACAACGTCATCTTACATATCACGCTCTTCTTTATCACACAATTTCTCACCCTATTACTCAGATTCACCCCTAACATACTTCTTAACGACCGCATTTCTACTGCGTTTTTTCTACTCTCGTGCTTTTTCTGCCATACCCAACTTTCACTAACATATATTAAAGTAGGGACTAAGACAGCATTGTGAATTGCCATACGTGCCTTTTTTGATACTTTCTGACTTCCTACTATAGATTTAGAGCCTGAACGTATGCACAAAATCAGGTGTTTCACAGTAAGTGTGTGTTGTGGCTCATAGATACCTTTATCTATACTCAATAATGAATCAAAAGATTCCTTTGTCACCCCTGAGATCTAAAATGGGATGCCTCGATTCCAGTAAAATCGGTCTCCGGTTCTCTACATACACCATACGAAACATAGCAGCATTAACCTGTTATTTTACCCTGGTATTCTGTGAGAGCGTGGTCCTTCCCGGTCGAGCAAACTCATTCATGCTACAACCATAATATAGCTGCAGCGTAGCTCTTCCACCGTTAAAGTTACTTTAATTACTATTTACTTACACATATATACTAATTTTAATTAAAGTTATTATTGTTTAAATTCTTGTAAACATTTATATATCTATTAGATAAAGGGTGGTAATAAAACTTACTTCTATTTAATAACATTGTAATGTAGGAAAGTTGTCAATTAAGGAAACATGTTGTTGATACTAAAACTTTAATTATACTGCTCTATTCTAAGCTAAAAACTTATATAAATTATGCTGGGGGCTACACTACATCACACCTCCCACAGACAAAAAAAATATGTTAAAATAATATTTTTTCAATAAAGGAGTCATGTTGTTGGTACTAAAACTTTAATTATACTGCTCTATTCTAAACTAAAATTTATATAAATTGTCCTGGAGGCTACACTACATCATACTTTCCACCGACAAAAATATATTAAAATAAATATTTTTTTATGTAATAAAAAACCACTAAAAATAAAACCACCTTACGTTCCAATAACATACATGTATGTTATACTAGTAACTGTCTTGGCTTGGGTAGGGCGGCTGCCTAAGCCCCCTATAACAGCACATAATAATTCCATAGTCATAATAAGGTTCAAACATATTATGTAAGATACGATACATGATATTGAATGATATTCTCATCTAACAAGTAGCAAAATTAAAAAATTCTACAAATGATTTCAATATAAATTAAATGAGAACATCAACATCTATGAATTGATAGGGGATTACGTGAGAAGCAGCAGCTTTACAATAAAAAATCAATGATCAAAATCGATTCACCTAGAAAAAACTTCTGAAGTAACACACATAACAGTCGAATTGAGAAAATCCTCCTTTTTTGAAGTCGGTTGAAAAACTACAAAGATGTTTGTATTGCTAAGTCAGCCACCTTCAATTTGCGTCTGAAAAATACAATTTAGCTATATCAATCAATGATAAACTGAAAATACAACTCAGCATGGTAATTCCTTTCTGCATCTACATTTGTAACATATGCTTAAGCTGTAAACTTCGAAAATATTAACCCAACCTACCCTAACTTAACCATAAATTCATAGCTGAATTTGCAAATATATGACGTATAGTGAAACAAGTAAAAATAATTGTTGTTTTTTAATTGACGCTTTTTTGGAATTTTCAAACGGCATTTAAAAAAAGGCGAATTAGTTTAATAGTCGCTTTCTCATTTTTTCGTTGCTCGGTTATTAAATCATACGTAGGTTTCCGTGGACAAAAAATCTGTAGCTTGACTTATGATTCCCTTTAGATAAATAAAGTAACTGATTACATATAAAGTTTAGACATCTTCAATCAGCTTCAGATCCATCTTACTATCGTGACGCGAGCTTAAACTTTTTATATTCATTGCCTACAATATATAATTATATAAATTGTTAGTGCAATTAAATCTAGTACCTAGATTTGTTTAGGACTTTTTTGAATATACGTCTGCCTTTAGTTTTTAACCAAGGATAAAAGAAGATAACGGGTCTCAGCATCCACTTACGTTCACATGCGGTAGTAGTTAAACCTTCAGAAAACTAAACTTCTAGAGAGAGTATCAGAAGTACGATAATTGTATGGTTTATGTCATTGAAAATATAAAAATAATAAAACTTTATACTGTATTCTTTCTCATTCTCTCGGGCTAAATCCTATAAATTTTATAGATGTTGTCTCTTCACATTTTCGTTGCGTCGAGTTTCAAATCCCGATGATTCTACAGAAGTTACACTTCAAAAAAACTTTTATAGGCTTAATTTTGCGAAAAAGCCACGTGGTAGTGATCTAAAAGAACGCATCACCACATTTCATGCCGCCATAAAAGGCGACTCTTGCCTGTTTTTAGAAAGGAGAAATCAATTTCAAGCAAACTTAAAATTTAACATTGAGTCGTGTACGAAAAACTTAGTATAATAAGCTGACTTCAGATAAATAAAAATAATGAGATAATGAAAATAATTGTGTTTTACCTTACAATTAATCTAAAGAATACCACACACATACACACATACACACACACACACACACACACACACACACACACACACACACACACACACACACACACACAAACTCACTCACAAACCATTAAGAGAAGTATTATACAGTAGAATTTTTTGTCAACATATACTTAGCTTGTTCCTTTTTTTTTTGGGGGAATATTAGGCTCCTGAGATACAGATCCACCTATATCAGGAGTCAGGGACTTCATATTTATTTGTAAAAAGTCATCGGTGAAATAAAGCATTTATTATTATTATTTACTATCACATATTTTATCACAATTTATAATATTATAAATATAAAAAATAATAAAGAAACAATACGATTATTTCGGCTATTATCGGCGAGGAATCCCAAGCCATCGGTGATGTTAGACATCCAAAGATAGGAACCTTTTTGCTTCCCGAGCTGTATATAATAAGGCCGCTTTTTAAATTAACTACTTCTTTATACTTATATTTTATATTATTATTTATTGGGGTTTCTATATAGTTTTCTCATCTGGTTGGGTTCCATAAATATATAATTGTGAATGGAAATGAATATTATTTATCATTATTTTTGTTATCATTATATACTTTGTGTACTACCTAGTGTACCGAAAAAATAAGCTGTAATTTTTTTAAAGTTCAATTTTCGACCTTTGTATTGGACTAAGAGATATTAATAGGAATAACATCTATCCGTTGCCTCTGGGCGACCGCGACCCTTACTAAATAGGGAGCTGACACTAAATACATGCAGATGTTTAAATAAAAAAGTCAAACAATCGCACAGGTCCACCTGATGGTAAACGGATGTTGTTTCCCATAGAAATCTAAATTTATCCTCGGTTTAGAAACAAAATGTAGATGCATTTTCACCCCAGAAAACTAAGATAGAATGCTTTGTTTCCAGTTCCGTTCTCTACACTCTTCATAAGAGATACAGTTGCATTGAGCTGCTATTTTAGGCTGGTATTCTGAGATAGCGTAGTCTTTCTCCGGTCAAGCTGACCCATTTGTGCTACAACCATAATATAAAGCTGTAGCAAAGTCGATGTAGATGACTTAGGTCCTTATTTTGTAGAATCCCCTGCCATAAGCCTATGTTTAGCAATGGCAAGTCCATTGCTAAACAAGTGCTGAAGGGCTTTAACGATGATATTTTTTTATAGAATAAGGGTGATAAACGAGCACACAGTACACCTGACGGCTGTGGCCCATAGACGTCTACATTTATCTTCAATTAAAAATCAAAATCCATATAAAATACTAGGAGCAGACACAAGCTAGTGGTACCAGTTACTCGACTCCACCGAGTCAGTAATTCATTCTTGGGGCGATGTATACGCTTTTAGAACAAAATCCCAGAAAATATACAAAATTTGTCATACACAAAGTTCAAAAATGTTATTAAACTAAGTTTTTATAAAAAGGGTTATTATAATATTAAGGAATTTATGGATGATAATAACCCCTGGGAAGGGTGATCGCTACTAAGCTATTTCTAATTTGTCTTGTGTTGTTAATTGTAAATATGATTGTAAGCTATTATTGAAAAAAAACAGTCCCACTGGGTTTCTTGTTGGTTCTTCCCAGGACAGAGATTTTTTTGCGAACCAGTGGTAAATTAAAAAAGTGACTTTCAATAAGTATTGTTATATAATCTACATTGAATAAAAAAGTTTCTGTTTCTGTTTCAAAATGCAGATGCGTTGCCAGACCTGAGGACTGAGATGGAATGCCTCGTTTCCAGTAAAAAGGGTCTCCGGTTCTCTACTCATATCATACGAAATACAGCAGTATTAAGCTACTATTTTATGCTCGTATTCTGTGAGAGCGTAGTCCTACCCCGATCCAGCCGACCCATTCGTGCTGCAACCACAATGCAGCTGCGGCATGGTTCTACCGCTTAAAAATTTGATGATGTATTCGGATAGTTATAATAATTAGAAAGAGATGTGGTAGCTCAGAAAAGAGCTTGCTGTAAATTGTATAATTTGAAAGTGACTCAAGTTCGACCCTTGCTCGGCGGTGAATGAAAACGTTGCGTAGGAGTTTGCTTGTCTGAGACATCTCGATATTACGCCGACATAAAACTCCACTTACACTTAGTGCAGTGGAGTTATTGCTTAACTTGCTCAGTATTAAGCTTTATTTTAAATATAAAATACTAAAATGCCATTAACATAACTTATATTTCCTTTAACAACTCCTAGTAAGCTAAAATTAAAATATGTTAAAATATGTGGTGCACGACAGTAGTCGAACGGTGGATTCGAATCCACGACCTCTTGAGTTCGCGGTCCGCACCCTGCCATTACGCTACTGTCGGTTTTAAAGTTTAAAGTTGAACAAGGCAAAGCCAATATTAAATATTTATATTGAAAACTGACTTTTACAAAGCACCTTTCGAAAGTTAAGAGCTACGCTATCGTTTCAACAAGTTCCTCGTAGCAACCTCGTAGCAACCTCGTAGCTCGTAGATCTTGTGAGAAAAATCGGCAAGAAACTCGCAAGTAGACTATTTTTCTACCAACAGTTACATTTATCATTATGAAATTTATTCAAAAATAAATAATATTTGATTAATATATGAATGATATTGATGATATTTATTCATATATAAATTTTTATACGTGGTAGAGCCACGCTACAGCTATATTATTGTTGTACCATAAATGGGTCGGTTCGACCGGTAAAAGACCACGCTATCACAGAATACCAGCGTAAAATAGTAGCTTAATACTGCTGTGTTTCGTATGGTGAGTGTAGAGATCCGGAGACCCTTTTTTACTGGAAACGAGGCATTCCGTAGTAGTCCTCAGGGGTGACAATGCATCTACGTTTTGATTCTTAATAAATAAGGATAAATGTAGATGTCTATGGGCCACGGCATCCACTTACCATCAGGAAGACTGTGTGCTCGTTTGTTACCTTTATTGTATAAAAAAATGAAAAAGCAAAAGGTAGCTCATCGCTTCCACGCATTGTTATCTTTTTAATAGTTATCTTTGGCACAATATCATTTATTCATAAGAAAGTTTTGCATGAGCTTTGATATTATGAAAAGGTAAATCTATACATACAAGTGAAATTGAATACGCTTAGGGGATCATTTGCATCACATTAAACCATGAACAGTCATTTTTTAATTTTATCTGTGTGTTCTGTGTATCTGTGTGTGTTAATTTTATCTAGCTCAATGGTACATTGGAGCTATTCTTCAGAATGGCTGAATTGATTGTAATGGAACTTCACAAACAGATAGATGTAATGCTAGGAATGATCTCGGCTAGGTATATTTTATCAGAAAATCTTGAATATTTTTTAAATGAAAAATAGAAAATACATACGTATATTATTGCGTTTATTCGATTGCTTTAAATCGAAATATCGTCACATTAATATATTCTCTCTAGGCGAAACCGAGGCAGATCGTTAGTCAGTAATATTACCGTCATATTATAATATCAGTCAAGGCTGGTCCAATAGTTATAATAGGAAATTATAGTGAAATGTGATCATATTGAATGGGTTACGCGCGTTGTTTTGTCAGTCACGTTACTCACGTTTTTAGAGTCTAAGCAAAATACTTAATTCATTTTCGTATTATTGATTCATTCAATAAACTGCATTTTGACAGCAAAAATGTTCTTAGAAACTCCACTTTCAACGTCCTCTACAAGTTAGGACACGTCTCAATACCTACTCGTATATTCGTAAATTAATTACAGTATATCAAACATCCGCTGCTAAAGTGGACCTCCCTAATAGATTACCTTATATGTGATAATTTGCCATCGTTGCCACGTTTGACACGTGGGTTAGCAAGCACAGTTTTTTATTATTTTGAGATGATACCTGGAAGTTTCTTTTGCCCATTTGTTTCCCTCTGTCATGTCACACGAAACCCACGGAAGGATATTATACCAGAGTAGTCCGAAAAGTTCCCGACCTCAACATGAAGATGACAGCACTCGTCAGTAAAATCTAGCGAACTTTTGACAGTTACGCACTAAAATTTCAATCGATTTGGACTCGTAGTTGTTATTTGACAGTCGTTTGATCGATCTGAGAATGTTTTTGTAAAAATGGAAAAAATTGAGTATTTTTACTATTTATACGGGGTAAAGCCATGCTGCAACTAAATAAGTATTATAGTTGTACCACGGGTGGGTCGGCTCGACCGAGGAGAGGCCACGCATTTACAGAATACCAGCGTAAAATTCCAGCTTAACGCCGCTGTGCTGCGTATGGTGAGTGTAGAGAAACGCAGACCCTTTTTACTGTAAATGAGGCATTCAATCTTAGTCCTCAGGGCTAACAACGCATCTGCATTTTGGTTCAAATGACTAAAAACCAAAGCATTCCTCTCACCATCAGGTGGAATCAGGTGGAGCAGCTTTCCTCCCCGGCCGCCGCGGGAGACGCCCCGGGCGTCGGGGGCTACGTCGTGGCCCCCGGCCACCGTAGGCGCGGGCCTGTGGACGGCGAGCAATGGGTAGCTCGTCGTCCGTCCGTCTAATGACGACAGGCCGTGTCGACGGCGCGTTTTGTTCCACGCGCGCCTCAAAGAGCTGTCAGCAGCGTGAAGGGGCCCGCAAGGGCCGACGCCTGCCGGGGCTGCGGGCTGTTCGAAAGAGATACCGCGGCTCCGGAACGTAAGGGCACTGAAGGAACACGGATGGTTTTTAGTCAGTAAAAGTCTGACACTCCCTTACGCTCCACCCAGAGCGAAAGGGGTCATTAGATGATTTTCCATCCGCAAAAAAAAAAAAAAGGGGTGACAATGCACCTGCATTTTGATTCGTAATCGAGCATAGATGTAGATTTTTATGGACCAATACAACCATTTACCATCAGGTGGACTGTGTGTTCGTTGCAGTGTTAAATTTTTTGTGTTTTGAAAGGCAATACGCCTACGCAAATCAAAAATGAGCTGGACGCTGTGTATGGGGACTCTGCATCATTATTTACCACAGTGAAATTTTGCGCAGCTGAATTTAAACGTGGCCGTGAGGGCTTGGGAGTTGATGAACGTTCGGGACGTCCATAAACTGCAACTACTGACGAGAACACCGCTAAAGTTTAACAAATGGTGCTAGTGAGAGATATAGCAGAGGCTATGAAAATGTTCAAAGAACGTGTTTGTTAGATATTAAATCACGATTTAAGCATGACAAAGCTGTCACTGCGTTGGGTGCCGCGCTTGCACGCGTTAGACCAAAAACGTGTTCGAATGAACATTTTCAACGCTCTGCTGGCACAGTTTAGGTGCAATAAATTCGAGTTTTGGCGCCGATTAATTACTGTTGATGAAACTTGGATACACAATTATATCCCCGAAACAAAAATACAGTCAAAACAGTGTACTACAAAGGCGGCTCCAAAAAAGTATAAACAGTTTTTTCGGCTGGGAAAGTGATTACGACTGCTTTATGAGATAGTCATTGAGTTATCTTAATCAATTATCTTGAAAAATGAAAAACCTTTACAGGAGCATACTCCACATCATTATTTGACAAACTGAAGGCGAAATTGCGGAAAAACGTCCACATTTGTAGAAAAAGAAAACCCTGTTTCACCATGACAACGCGCCGTGTCACATCTCCGAGGTTGCCATGGCGAAAGTCTACGAATTACGGTTTGAACTGCCTGACCATCCGCCTTACTCACCAGATCTAGCCCCAAGTAACTTCTTTTTGTTCTTTCATCTAAAAATTGCGCTCGGAAAACAGAGATTTTCATAACGATTATTTTGCAGAGAAAAACGCCGAGTACTATTTGGACGGGTTAGAGAGATGGGAGCATCGCTGGGAGAAATGTGTAGAGTTACAAGGTGACTATGTAGAAAAAATAAAAATAAATATTAAGGAAAAACTTTTTGTATCTTTCTTTGGTCGAAAACTTTGCAGAACACCCACGAAAATTATTAGATTACTTTATGTAATAAATAATTTATTTAAATATTTATTACATATTTTTATAATAACATTTAATAAAAAAGCATTAGCGGTTTATTAAGTGCGTACCGTAAGTACCGAAGGCTCTTGAAACTTCCACGTAGTGAATGTTGGAAATTTTAAGAGGAGAGTTTAATGAAAAATATTTAATATTTTTTATAATCTAATGCTCCAATGACTTCAAGTGCCAATTTAAAGGTTTTATCTAAAACTATTTAAGTACGTGGAAATTATTTTAATATTCTCTTTAAGTTTTAAATTATAATTTTTTTATTACTTTGATTATTTTTAATTTAATATCAATTCCGTAATTTAGGCAATTAATTATTCAACAGTTAAGCTGAGCTGGTTTCAAGCATAACATTTTAGAACGTTGATTGTATCTTTTTAAATGTTGTGGATACTAGTATAATACTTAATGTTTACTAGCTTACTCCTTAAAATACGTAAGCTTAATCCTAAAATTCTTAATACTTAAAGGAAGAAAATGCTTTGACGATGTGGCCTTAAATGCTCGAAGGACCAAAAAAATAAATAAAAATTGAATACGTAGGGTTGCTTCCTGACAACTTTCTTTATAAAAATAAATAAAATTGAATTATAATAAAGATATTAATAGTTATTTTGCAACCATCCGCTAAATAAAATAAAATGATGTGTCTTACCTAGTTTGAAGAGCACCTCCTGCCCTCCCCCAATTGCGTGTTGGGGGGGGGGGGGTGTGGAGGAAGGTGTGTGGTGTTGTGTGGCAGGATTTGTGCACGCAATTGTGGGAGGGCGGGAGGTGCTCTTCAAACTAGGGAAGACACATCATTTTATTTAATTCAGCGGATGGTTGCAAAATAACTATTAATATCTTTATTATAATGGATTTCAGCAAAGTAACGCCTGATTCTATCAATTATCTAAAATTGAATTGTTTGTCTATAATATCGAAAGAACAGCCTTATATTGAACTGATGGAGTTATTTGCATACCATTAAGACATGAATAACTATATAAACTTTTTTTGTCCGTCTTTTTGTATGTTCGAGCTAATTTTCGGAACAGATGAACCAATTTTTAACAAAACTTACGAACAGATTTTTATCTGTTATATCAATTTTAGCAATGCTAGAATTGATCGAGGCTATATCTTATCCAAAAAGGTTGGATTTTTTGTGAAAAAAATATTTTTTTTTATTATTAAATGGTCACTAAATATCATTAAAAGATCCTACCATGGCAAAGCCGCGGTGAGTCATTGGTATTAAATAAAACCCATCGCGTTGAGAGCTCAAAATACATCAGCTTATTAGTTGACCATTTAATAGAGTTTATGTTCACACACAAGTATGTCAATATATTAAAAAAAAAACTTGAGCTAAGTATACATACAAAATAAAACTATATACACATGTACGACTTGTTAATATACACGCCGTATTGGTCTTTGTCAGCTATATTTATTATTTATGGTACACTTTCTTTATAGCACTGGGTGAATAACAAGCACACAGTCTATATGATGGTAATTGGATGCTGTGGCCCATAGACACCCACATTTATCCTCAATTAAGAATCAAAATACAAATGCATTGTCACCCCTGAGGACTAAGATGGAATGCCTTGTTTCCAGTAAAAAGGGTCTCCGGTTCTCTACACTCACCATACACTCACCACACAGCAGCATTACGCTGCTATTATCCGCTGGTATGCTGTGAGAGCGTGGTTCTGCCCCGGTCAAGCCGACCTATTCGTGCTACAAGTATAATATAGCTGCAGCGTGGCTTCCGACCACGTAAAAAACTAAACTTCTAGTTTCTTCTGGATCCTAAACTTCAGTTTTATTTAATTAAAAATTCAATAGAAGTTATTCAAATGTTAAAAAAGTATTCCAGACTAAATTAAAAACGAAGTTTAATTTATCAGTAACCATTTTCAACCAGCTATGTGTTTGCAATCTTCAAATTATTGTAAATGTTCCTCAATTATGTTTATTTTAAAGTATATTTCTCTTTGTGTATGGTTTGTATTAAATCACTTTCGTAGAGACAGCCGCAGTGTATAAAACATATTCCGTTTTAATTTTTTTTAATACTGACACAATAGAAACGTTGTATAAATGTTGACCTTCCGCATAAATTTGCTTTAAAAAAAAAACAAAACGACGCATTCAGGCGTAAACACGTCTGCACAACATCAAAATGGCTGAAAAACGATACTGGCGAAATGGACTTACTGCCTTCTGCCATTGGCCCAGCCCCTCACACGGTACAAGTACAGTGCAGCCAGGAACAAAGGATCCTCGTTTTCACCCCCACCCCTTTCACATACTAAAAAAAAACTGGAAAAAGCGAGGAAAGCAACTAAATGAGCACTTCAGATGCGTTCCTTGACTCTCTGAATTCACTGGGGAAAAAGTTTCTATTTTTTATTAGTTGCGAGTGTCACTTGTTAATTCCGGAATTCCGAAACAGTATTACCGACTGAAGAAATGTTTTTTTTTTTGCATTTAAAAAGGCCACAACTATACGCGGTCTTTTGTTCGCGCGTACGCTCAAACGATTTCAATAGACTATTTATTTTTTATTTTTAAAATAATTAGCAGATAATAACTACAAGTGTAATTTATAAAATATGTATTTAAGTTGTTTCTTTTTTGTAATTAATTAATTATTTTTGGGGCGAAAACGCACACACCAATCTCTTTGAAGGTTCGCGGCATACTGAAGACTCTGCAGGCTTCAGAAGGCTGTATGCATTGATTAGGCGTAGCTCTTTCTCTATATACGTCCCGCTTTAATACCGGTATCTACCATCCCCCTCGCACTGCCAACCAGTCGTTACTACAACGAATTTTGGCTTCGCAAAAGCTCCACGGTTCTGAAACATGGGTAAATTTAATTACTATTTGTTATTTTTTTGTATGATCGATCCTCGAACGCTATAGTGTCATTTATTTAATAATTCAACCACAGTAGAAACAGGTTTGGTGTAGGACATTAAAAATAGGGAAGAGATTCATTAAATTTTAATGATGCGACTGTTTATTAATTTATAATTTTTCTGCAATATACGTGATTAAGCTTACGTCTGTACCTATTCAATAGGAAATGTGTCTGTATTTTTTTATAATTTAGCCTCAAATTAATTTGATCTGTTCCTTTTCGATTATATGCACATATTTTAAAAAAAGTAATAAATATCTAAGTCATATCCTATCATATTTTTAACCGACTTTAAATAGGAGCAGGTACTCAATTCGACTGTATGTTTTTTAAGTGTGTTACTTTAAAACCTTTCCCTAGGTGAACTGATTTTATTGACTACTCTTTTATTTGTAAGCTAGTACTTATAGTGTGGTTCCATATAAATGTGATCAAGATCTGACCTGTAGTTTTTGAGTTATCCTTAATAATTCGTAGTTAATTGACTTCGAATACATTGATGATATTCTCATTTTATTTATATTGAAGTAGGTTGTACAATTTTTTTTTAATTTTACCACTTGTTATATGAATAAAGATAACAAACGAGTACACAATCCAGTTCATCAGAATCTTGCATTCATGAGAATATCTCGTAGCGCATAAATATAAGTAAAGTACTTGATCAAGATACAAAATGAAGTTGCGTTATCACCCCTGTGGACTAAGATATAATGCCTCGTTAATAGTAAAAAGGATCTCCGGTTTCTCTACATTTACTTTACGAAACATAGCAGCACTATGCGCCAATTTTAAACTGGTATACTAAGCTAGCGCTGACTTTCCAACCCACTGTTACAGCAGCCATATATCATGACTGCGACATGGATCTACCATGTTGAAACACATAAAGATATAATAAATTTATAATTACACAAAATACAAGTGGTTATCATAATAAAATACTTCTAATGATTTAAGTGGTGAAGTAAAAAAGAAAAGTTACAGCTCATAAATGTTCCACTGCTGGGCAAACGTCTCGGTGAACTTCACATGTCTTCAAAATATTTCTTTCTTAACGATGTTTTCCTTCACCGCCGAGCACGTGATAAATCAACACTTAAAATTGCAATTAACAATTTCATTGGTGCCGGAGGGGATCGAACTTGGGTTGATCGCGTACTGTGAAATTTACAGCGAGTGCTAACCATCTGAATTGCCACGGTCTTGGAAAGGGAAGAGGAGGGAGCCGTGGTAAGAAAAGTGGTTTTCTATAATAAAGTACTATTAACGCTGTACGTGGTAAAGTAAGAAGTAAAAGTTACAGCTTATAATTGTCCCACTGTTGGGCAATGTCAGCTTCGTGATGGTAGGCTTCAAGTATTCGAAATATTTAATTTTAATTTCTCAGACATGCAGGTTTCCTCCATATGTTTTCCTTCACGGAGCACGTAGTAAATCGGCACTTCTAACTGTAATTAAGAATTCCATTGGAGCCGACAGGGATCAAACTGAGGTTGTGTGCACACTGTTAAATTTACAGTGGGCGCTTAGCTCTTAAGTTACCACGTGTACTCGTATGAGTCCTTCGGACCTATTCTTAGAGCAGTGCTGTAAACTATACCGGTTTTACATGGTAAAGAAATACTTTAGAGGATTAAGCGTGAAGCACGAATTGTTCCGCATAACTGGGGAAGAATCACACCTTCACAGGCTCCTAGTGTAAAATGGCATAATGCTGCTGTGTTTTGTATAGTGAAAGTTAAAAAACAAAGTAATTTTTGTGGTAAAGTAGCATTTATACTGGTAGAGCTATGTTGCAGATATATAGTATAGTTGTATCAGGAATGGCTTGGCTCGATCTGGAAAGGACTACGCTCTCACAGAATACCAGCGTTAAATAACAGCTTTATACTGCTGTGTTTTGTATGATGTAGAGAAATGTAGAGAACCAGATACTCTTTTTACTGGAAACAAGGTATTCCTTTTTGGTTCTCTCGTGTGACAACGAATCTGCATCTTGAATTGCAGTCGAGGATAGACGTAGATGTCTTTGTGCCACAGCATACACTTACCATTAGGTGGACTGTGTGCTCGTTAGTCACCCTATCCTATAAATAAATCTATACATTTAAATAAAATTTAACTGTCTTTCGGTATTATTGAAATAATTGGCTTTTATTAGGCTCAAGGGGTTGTTATTGAGATATAAATAACTGCTTTAAAAAAAAAACTCGAGTTTCTTCAAGACGTTTCATTCACCATTAGGAACGTAGCACTTCAAAGGACATAATAATTTCACTAATTAATTCCGAGTATCTAGTTTTTCAATAACTGTCGCCCGTGTATCTATGAATTTTGTCTTTGAGGTGAAATGGGCGCCAAAAGCAGATTTTTCACTATATGTAATTGCGCAGAAAATCAATTTTTTGTCATTAAAAACTACGAATTCACCTTTTTTTTAAATTATTATGAATCTTAAATATTTTCCGTAGTGAATTATGATGGCCAAAACACCATTGACACATTTTGACTCGATACAAAAAGGTCGCAAAATTTCTTCAAAATCTATAATTTTAAGACGAATTTTTGGACCATTAAGGGAAAGAGCAGTTTCATTCGAATGTACGAAGGGGAGGTCAATAAGTTCGCGGAATGAAAGGGAAAGGGGTGAAATGAAACATGAAATTATTATTTTTCCTTTTATATATATTTTCTATTAACCCTAACATAATTCTCAAACTGTACAAATAACTTATTTTTACCTTCAAGAAAAGAGCCTACTCCTTTTTTAAAGGCCGCATCTGCAATTCCCCTGGTGTTGCAGTTGCTCTTGGGTGGCGGTAGTCACTGACCATCAGGTGAGCCATATGCTCATTTGCCCTCTCTCCTATAAAAATAAAACCTTCGAAAAAATGTTTTGTCAAGGTTCTTAAAATAGCCAGAAATTGCCGGTTTCACTACTTGTCACATGTAAATTTCTTTTTCCGAAGCTCTTTTCTCACATTTGGTAACAAATAATAATCCGAAAGGGGCCTGATCTAGACTATAGGGAGGATGGTTTTAAATTTCTAACTCGCACTTGTGTAAGAAAGCCATCACAACATGACTCTTGTAACGAGTGCTTTGTCGTACAAAAGGAGCATATCTCGAAACCACTTTCCCCTTCGTTTTTCTTTAATAGCATCTTTTTTATTTCTTTTTATAGCCTAGCGAAATACTGTTCTGTGGTATTGACACCTTTGTCTTTATAATCAATCAATTAAATCTTCTCTGAATCTAAAAAAAACTGAAGCCATAGTCTGTCTAGTCGATTGTGATAACTTTAATTTCTTAAACAGAACTGCGCCTATTTATGTCACTGCACGGAGGACTGCTGCTTTGACTCAGGTTCATAGTGATTAACCAAACTTTCATTTTTTTATAGGATAGGGTGACAAACGAGCACACAGTCCACCTGATGGTAAGTTGTTGCTGCGGCACATAGATGCGTTGTCACCAGTAATGACTAAGATAGAGTGCCTCGTTTCCGGTAAAAAGGGTCTCCGGTTCTCACACTACACTCTACTACACTCACCATACGAAATACAGCAGCATTAAGCTACTATTTTACGCTGGTATTCTGTGAGAGCGTGGTCCTTCCCCGGTCGAGCCGACACATCTTTCGTGCTACAACTATGCTACTAATATAACTGCAGCGTGGCTCTACCACGTATAGCCTCAGTCAATATTCGATTTATAATTTCGTCTCAGTTCTCCACTACACAGGTCCAAAAACTCGCACGAACATTCGAACACAGATGTTTTTGAAGAGGTGTGAGCATTCTTGGCACCCATCTTACACTGACCTTAGACATACAAAGATGGCCATGGATAATGTTTAAAACGGCCTTAGATGTTACTCCAGTCATTTCTGTGATCTGTTTTTTCTACAGACGAACATCTTTAAGAACAAGTTTTTTTACATTTTCGACAATGCAAGAGCTGATCGCCTTCAATAGAGTCTACTTTGGTTGAAAAGGTAATGTCATAATGATTTCTTATATTTACGCGAACATTGCACATGATTAAAACTACTTTTACGGATTTTATCGCGTTTATTTTTACTTTTTATTTTTAATTCCCGACGTTTCGGGCGCTTTCCAGCACCCATGGTCACGGGGGACTGAGATGACTGACGTCCCGATGTCATTGTTAAACCCGGAGTACCTTCAGCTTTTTTAATTATTGTTTATGGTCCGATCTATGCAAAATGAACTGACTATGTCCTGAGGTCTTGCAGTGGTATGCTTGGGTTTAGTTTTAATTTTATTGATGCTCCTGTTTGGCCTTAGTTTTATTGCACGATATTTATTTGATTTTTTATGAAAATGAAATATAACCTTTTATTATAGAAACAAAATTCATAGTTCCCCATGTATTTACTGGTGAACACATAGACAAAAAGTAAAGTAAAATTCCAGCCTATATACATCCGACTGCTGGGCACAGGACTCCCCTCATTTCTGAGATTGTTTTAGGACAAGGAACTGTCCGCCGCTCTGCCCCAATTCGTTTCGCGGAATGAAGAGGTTGGAGAAGAGGGGGGGGGGGGGGGGATTTTTTAATCGTCACTACTTTTCAACTTAATACAACTATAAATACCAAATTTAATCTAGATCGGTTGATTAAATTTCGAGATATAACATGATAAACAAATAAATCGAAAAGTGAACACTAGCTATGGAGAAAATTAAGTTTCGTGCAGTGATTAAGTTCCTCACTTGCAAGGGAAAACGCCACATATCGTTATGGAAGAGATGTCATCTAATGATTTCTTAAATTTACGCGAACACTACATATTCAATAAAAACTAAATTTACGGATTTTATCGCGTTTATTTCACTACTTATACTTATTTTTAATTCCCGACGTTTCGGGTGCTTTTACAACACCCATGGTCACGGAGGGACTGAGATGTTTGACGTCCCAATTTCATAGTTAGTCCGGCTACCTTCAGTATTTGAATATTAATTTTTGGTCCGATTTGAAAAACGAGCTTATAGTATCATGAAGTCTTGCAGTGGTATGCTTAGGTTTGGGTTTAATTTTGTTAATTAAAGGATCCCAAGCAGGTGGCAGCACCATCCATCTTCTCTATTGAAATTTTGATGTTTTTTTATTTCAACAGCCTCGCGTATCATCCTTGGTAGGAATCGGTGTCTTTTTGAGAGGATTTGGGGTTTATCAAATCGAATGTAATGGTGAGGACGATCTTGAACATGTTCGCAGACTGCAGACTTCCCGGGAGCGTCGGTGCTTCACGTCAGCTATATGTTCTTTCGCACGGGTTTTATGGTTTTTTTCTGTTTGACCTATATAAGAGAGACCCATTCACAATCTAACTTGTACACTCCTGCATCTTGTAGAGGGATATTACACTTGACGGATGGTAAAAATTGACTAATCTTCTTCGGCGGCTTGTAGTATATTTTAATGGAAGCTCGCTTCAATATATAGCCAACCTACCGTATGTCACGGTTGTCACCCCAACCAGATAGACATACATCAGATTTGATAGACAACAAATCCTCGCGAAAGAACCTTAATTCCTACCAAGGATGATACGCGAGGCTATTGAAATTTAAAAAACATCCAAATTTCAATAGAGAAGGAGGCTGGGTACTACCACCTGCTTGGGATCCGGTTGGGGTGACAACCGTGACATACGGTAGGTTGGCTACATCTTGAAGCGAGCTTCCATTAAAATATACTACAAGCCGCCGAAGAAGATTAGTCAATTTTTACCATCCGTCAAGTATAATATCCCTCTACAAGATGCAGGAGTGTACAAGTTAGATTGTGAATGTGGTCTCTCTTATATAGGTCAAACAGAAAAAACCATAAAAACCCGTGTGAAAGAACATATAGCTGACGTGAAGCACCGACGCTCCGGGAAGTCTGCAGTCTGCGAACATGTTCAAGATCGTCCTCACCATTACATTCGATTTGATAAACCATAAATCCTCTCAAAAAGACACCGATTCCTACCAAGGATGATACGCGAGGCTGTTGAAATTAAAAAAACATCCAAATTTCAATAGAGAAGATGGATGGGTGCTGCCACCTGCTTGGGATCCTATAATTAACAAAATTAAACCCAAACACAAGCATACCACCGCAAGACTTCATGATACTATAAGCTCGTTTTGCGTAAATCGGACCAAAAATTAATATTCAAATACTGAAGGTAGCCGGACTAACTATGACATTGGGACGTCAAACATCTCAGTCCCTCCGTGACCATGGGTGCTGTAAAGCAACCGAAACGTCGGGAATTAAAAATAAGTATAAGTAGTGAAATAAACTCGATAAAATCCGTAAATTTAGTTTTATTGAATGTGTAGTGTTCGCGTAAATTTAAGAAATCATTAGATGACATCTCTTCCATAACGATATGTGGCGTTTTCCTTGCTAAGTGAGGAACTTAATTACTGCACGAAACTTAATTTTCTCCATAGCTAGTGTTCACTTTTCGATTTATTTGTTTATCATGTTATATCTCGAAATTTAATCAACCGATCTAGATTAAATTTGGTATTTATAGTTGTATTAAGTCGAAAAGTAGTGCCGATTAAAAAAATCCCCCCCCCCCCCTCTTCTCCAACCTCTTCATTCCGCGAAACGAATTGGGGCAGAGCGGCGGATAGTTCCTTGCCCTAAAACCCTCTCAGAAATGAGGGGGAGTCCTGTGCCCAGCAGTCGGATGTATATAGGCTGGAATTTTACTTTACTTTTTGTCTATGTGTTCACCAGTAAATACAAGGGGGAACTATGAAGTTTGTTTCTATAATAAAAGGTTATATTTCATTTTCATAAAAAATCAAATAAATATCGTGCAATAAAACTAAGGCCAAACAGGAGCATATCGCCGCTCTTCACTTGTGACCACGATACCATTTCACCTTAACACTTCAAATTCTATCCTGACTTTATATAATGTAATTATAAATGTACTGATAATTTAATTTAGCCCCAGTAATCGGATTCAGATTTGGTTAATTTTTTTAACTTGGGTATTAATTTTTTCGTCAACAGCCACCTATTTAAGAGTGTGTTCAATGTTCAGTCTTTTGTATCTGCTTACAATAAAGTTTATCATTTTATTAAAAGTCGCCGTGTTGAGGTGGAGTTAAAGGATCCACTACCTCATATTAACGTCCCGTGGGTTTCGTAATTGGTGGCAAAGAGAAATAAAACAGGAGACTTAATTCTTAATTCTCGACGTTTCGGGTGTTTTTCCAATACCCATGGTCACGGGGGACTGAGGTGATTGACATCCCGATGTCAGTGTTAACACGAAGTACACTCAGCTTTTTAATTATTATTTATGGCCCGATCTACGCAGATTGAACTTACTGTGTCTTGTTGTAGTGGTATGCTTGTGTTTAGTTTTAATTTTATTCATTACAGGATCCCAAGCAGGTGGTAATACCCAGTCTCCTTCTCTATTGAAATGAAATGAGGATGTTTTTAATTTTAATAGCCTCGCGGATCATCCTTGGTGGGGATCGATGTTCTTATGCGAGGATTTGTGGTCTATCGAATCTGATGTAATGGTATAGGCCGTCTAGGTCATGACCACAAACTGCAGACTTATTCCATTCCAATAACTCCATAATAAAAAACTGCGATTTTGAACTCGACCGCCTAGTGTGGCTACTATGAAAAATATTTCCCTAAGAGGTAATCTATAAAGGAGGCCTATGATCAACACTGGAATTTTGATAGGATGTGATGAAAAATTAATTAATTCATTCATTCACTGGAATTTTGATAGGCTGCGATAAAAAATTCATTCATTCATTCATTCATTACAGCCCTTTAGAAGCCCACTGCTGAACATAGGCCTACCTCAAAGCATGCCACAAAGAAAGGTCCTGAGCCACCTGCATCTATGATTTTCCGCATGTGTTACCAGGTCATCACTCCACCTAGTGGGGAGCCGCCCTACACTTCGTCTGCCGGTACGAGGGCGCCACTCGAGAAATTTTTTCCCCGCCGGTTGTCGGTTCTTGCCGCTATATTTTTTTATAGAATAAGGGTGACATATAAGAACACAGTCCATCTGATGGTAAGTGGATGCTGTGGCCCATAGACATCTACATTAATCCTCGATTAAGAATCAAAACGCAGATGTGTTGTCACCCATGAGGACTAAGATGGAATGCCTCGTTTCCAGTAAAAAAAGGTTTCCGGATCTCTACACTCGCTATACGAAATACAGCATTATTAAGCTTCTATTTTACGCTGGTATTCTGTGAGAGCGTGGTCCTTCCCCGGTCGTTCCGACCCATAAGTCAGCGTGGCTCTACCACGTACCACGTATGGCCGGTCCATTGTCACTTCAGCTTACTAATTCGTAGGTTGAGTTATGAATTAATAGACTGTAATTTACACGTAGGTACATATAAATAACTAGTCCCATGTTTATATAATTATAACTTATGGCAAAAGTGCCGTGGTAGCTCAAGGGTTACGCAAGTAACCTGCGTTGGATCCCCTCCGGGAGCAATGAAATTGTTTAATTGTAATTTTAAGTACTGATTTACCACGTGCTCGGCGGTGAAGGAAAGCATCGCGAGGAAACCTACATATCTGGTAAATAAGAAAAAATATGTTTTTCAAAGACACGTGAAGGTCTGAGACAACGTGGTGGACATTTCCTTGCCCTAAAACCCTCTCAGAAGTCTGTGCCCAGCAGTGGGAAGTATATGGGGCTGCAGCATTACTTTTTACTTTAATTATACGTACATCTTAATAAGTGATTACATATGTGCAGATTATAACAAGAAAGAATGTGAAACTTAGTTACTTGGCTTTCATGACGTAAAGGCAACTAATGCGATATTCGGTTTGTGGTTATTGTGCGTGAGAATATGATCATTCGGTCAATATGGTCGCTTTCCTATTACTCAAAAACTACAGCCTTGTTTGCATAGATGGATTTGTAATACGATAGCTCTTCATCGGTAAATCAAATAATAAAGGGTTAATAAGACGCTGCTTTATGGACGACATTTTGTAATTTGACATTATAGTAAATATTTTAGTCGATTTTAGTATGGTGTAATGTAGTAAGATTTTTTTTAGTTGATTTTTCGAAGTGTTCATAAATATTAGCAAAGCTTGTTTGTTTTTTTTTTCTCTTAATATGTAAATTAGTACACAAATTTGTGTTTTTGTCTACGTCGTCCTCCGTACTTTTGGTTTTATAGGATGGCAAAACTCATGGCATATTTCTTGTGAATAAATTTATTTATTTATTTATTTATAAGGTGACCATATTACCCTCGTGTAACATATCTAGGCGTTACCTTGGTGCGTGATGCCTCAGTTACCTTGGTGCGTGATGCCTCAGTTACCTTGGTGCGTGATGCCTCAGTTACCTTGGTGCGTGATGCCTCAGTTGCCTTGCACCCACCAGGGTTTGGCATGAGTCGTTATAAGGAACATACTGCTGCTGCGGATATGAGGTAGTGGATATTTTTACACCTTAACACAGTTTTATAAAGACATATGGAAATATTGGATAACTGCGTAAGTTTATTTTATTTTATTATTTTGAAAAACTTACAACATAAGCAATAAGTAATATGTAATTATGTATATAAAGTAGGCCAATTAAAATGTTTTCAAAGATAGAAGCTACAAACAGCAAGATGCTTTGTTAGAGCCGTGGTAGAGCCACGCTGCAGCTATATTATGGTTGTAGCTCGGAAGGGTCGGCTTGACCGGGGAAGGACCACGCTCTCATAGGATATCAGCGTAAAATAGCAGCTTAATAATGCTGGGTTTCGTATGGTGAGTGTAGAGGTTCGGAGACCATTTTTTGTTTGAAACGAGGGATTTCATTTAATCCTCAGGGGTGACACCGCATCTGCGTTTAGATTCTTAATCGAGAATAAATGTAGGTGTCTATGGGCCACAGCATCCACTTACCATCAAATGGACTGTGTGCTCGCTTGTCACTCTTATTCTATATAAAAAATCTACTGAACGAAATAATTAGAAATCATGTTCTCTAGTATGGGAACAATAATGTTTTAATATATTGTGTCATTTTTTTCTTTTTAAAACTTATTCGAACTTACGCCCTTAAAACCTCTCCATGCATTTATTCAAAACGGAATTGTGTCGATAGATGTTAACAAAAAAGCTCATAAAAATTAAAAAAAATTGTTAATAATGTGCAAAAAATTAAAGAACAAACAGATGAGGCAATATTTTGTGTATTAATATAGTATGCTCTATAAACTGATAAACTTTTATTTAAAACTAACTTTTCACTATGACATTGTGTAACAAAATACTTCACTCATACTGTCAACTAGCTACATCTGGAGAGAGGAAAATTATTCGTCCTCATTGTCATAAAACTATTTTAAAATAAGTTTTTGCTATTATTTCGAAAACTATATGCGTTGTGGGAAAATAAGTAAATTGAAACTTGAAGCCCTATTCATTTTACGTTAGAAGGGTCTAATTAAAGTAAAATGGTGTTTAATGTGAAAAAAATTGATAGAAGATGATAAAGTGTACGGAGCTTTTTTGTGTAAAATTGAAAACCAAGAAAGTTTTGTTCGAAACTCTTTCTTATATCTCTTACAGTCTGTGTCTCATCGTCATCATCATTAAGCCCTTCACAAGTCCACTGCTAAACACGGCCTGTGTTATTCTCGAAGTAATACCATAAAGCACGGTCCTGAGCCACCTGCATCCATCGACTTCATGCATGTCTTACCAGGTCGTCACTCCAACTAATGGGGGTCGTTCCTACACTACGTCTACCGGTATGAGTCTGCCACTCCACAGCCTACTGTATTTTGTGATAATTTCATCAAAACCCATTGATTTTCAAAAACCATCTGTTTTTTCGATTTTACCAAAAAAATTCATTTTTCTCGGATAAGTCACACATAACTTAGATCACTCCTAGCATTGCTTTCAGTCTGTTCGTAAAGTTTCATCACTATCGGCTTAGCCATTCTGAAAATTAGCCATGGACAAAACAGACAGACAATATCATGTTAATAACCCAGAAACCGTACCAGAAGCCACTTATTACGATATTAGAAAAATTACAGCCCATATACGTCCCACTGCTGGGCACAGGCCTCCGCTCATTTCTAAGAGGGTTTTAGGGCAAGGAATTGTCCGCCGCGCTGCCCCAATGCATGTTGGCGAATTTCACATGTCTTCGAAATATTTTTTCTTATTTCTCAGCCGTGCAGGTTTCCTCACGAAGTTTTCCTTCACCGAAGATCACATGGTCAATCAGCACTCAAAATTGCAATTAACAATTTCATTGATGCCGGCGGGGATCGAATCCATCTAAACTACCGCAGCTCTTTGAACGAGCTTTTACGATATTAGAAACCGATATTTAATTTTTATGTATACATAAAGACGTGTACATAAAAGAGTAGTTTCTACTCGATCTCAATCCCTAGATACTTAATATAATTTACCCGGGTTATTGCTATAATCCAGAGCTTGTAATTGTATAGGGTAGGGCTACGTTTATGAATATGAGAACAAACAAAATTCTGAGTAGGATTGTGATCTAATTTGCAACTTGTCGAATAAGTTTCTAGTAGGCTCCGAATAGAGGCGTCCTAAGAGAACACACTGCGTCATATCATCCCATGGGAATTGCAACAGGAGATGGGCAGCAGCATCTTACTGTTAAGCAAGTGGTAAAATTAAAAATAAAGTCTGAACAACCAACTTCAATATACATAACATGAGATCATCATCAATGTAGTCGAAGTCAATTAAATATACATTATTAAGGATAACTCAAAAACTACTGATCAGGTCTTGATCAAATTTAAAAGGGACCATGTGAAAAGCACTAGCTTTTGAATAGAAAAACATCAAAATTGATTCTCATAGAAAAAGTTCTGAGGTAACACATACAGTCGAATTAAGGACCACCTCCTTTCTTGAAGTCGGTTAGAAAGTAAAGTTATAGCTTATATAGTTCCTACTTCTGGACACAGGCATTCTCTAATTTTATAGAAAAATATTCACAGGGTTTTAGGGTATATTTTTTAAATTATAATGCCCGAACATCCCGCCGCTTAAATAAATAAATAAATAAAAATATTTATTTGCCACACAAAAATACAATGTTAAAATATAAATAGAGAGCTTAATAACTAGTTGTGACAAAATGGTCTGTGACTCAGTTGTAACGGGAAACCCATTACTCCTGCTATTCTGCCACAGCCTTTGCACATAATTCATACAGGTTCTTAGGCAATTGATGAAACACACGTATCAACAATAAAAAAGTAAAAATAAAATTAAAAATAAAACAATTAAGAAATTATACTTTCTAAATACAAAAAAAAGTTGTCTAATTTGAGGGGGGTATCAAAGCCACAAAGTGCCAGGGACTGTTTTTGAATAAGCCACTTGCGGCGTCTTTGTCGGAATGTAGACGAAAATAGGGTAGATCGGACTGGTGGTGGCAAATCGTTCCAAATTTTAGCAGCGGCAAATTTAAAATACCCCCTGGCTCCAGCGAGTCCAATCCTAGGTAGTGGAAGTCGATGACTATTTTATATGACTGAAAGCAAACTTTTTTTCAACGGCTATCTTATCATACAGATATCTTGGAGACTTTGCGTGATGTAGAGTGTGCAGAAAGCAGACATATTTTAATTTAGTACTATTGCACATATTTAAAATGCCATTACTAACTAAATAAGGTGAAATCCTATCCCTTTTCGATATATTAATACAAAAACGCATACATGCGTTCTGCACTCTCTGCACATTCGTCACAGTTTTTTTTTTAAATAAACATGGACCATAAACAATATCACAATACAATACATGAAGGTGGCATAGTACTAAACTGTTACAAAGCAGCACGCTTATGTCACGTTTTAGAAATGAGCGAATTTTATACAAAGTTTTTAACGAACCATAGCATTTGCCGATTTTAGTCTGAACATGTTGCTCAAATTTTAAATTCTCATCCATGAGGAGACCTAAATTGCGAACACAAATATGAGTATGACGGTGTCAAAGATCTTAACAAGAGACTTCCGTTCATTAATCGTTTTTACCTGGTGCTTTGTTCAAAGTGTAATGGTGACACTCTATAAAAGATTAAGTACCAGGCCATGTTTCAAAGACACTCCGCAATAGAATCAAGATCTTTGTTTAACTTGGAAATAGCTACAGCAACCTCCTCATTAATTGGCGTTGTGTGAACGTATACTTGGCTGTCATCTGCATATAAGTGAATTTTCGAGTGAGTTATAGTATAAGTAACGTTGGCCGTGTAAATTGCGAATAATGTAATATGTAATAGTAATATAAATAATGGGACCAAGTATTGAACCCTGGATAACATCTTTATTAAGGGAGAGCGTGTTGGAGACATTTAGAACTCCTTGGCTATTCAAATATTGCACTTTTGGCACGATTATGGAAATAAGATTGAAACCAGGTGCAGGCCGATTCTGTGAAACCATAGTATTTTAATTTTGCCAATAGAACAGATATATCAACACAATCGAAAGCGCGGCTGAAGTCTAGTAAAACCATAATTGTTCCCTTACCCTCATTGGACGCAGCAAGAATATAATCAGTAATATTTAAAAGAGCTGATACTGAACAGTGATTCTTTCTAAAACCAGATTGAATCACAGGTAATACTTGATTACGTTCTAGATATGGTGAAATTTGATAAAGAACGCATCTTTGAACTATTTTAGATAGTGCAGGAAGAATGCTTATTGGTCTTATATCAGAAAGATTATCTACCATTGATTTTTTAGGAATGGGAGTGACGATGGCACATTTCCAAGATTATGGAAATACTCCTTCCAATATAGATTTATTGACTATCGCCACTATCGTTGACAAAGAATATGGAAGCTTAAGTTTTGACATCAACATGGAGATGCCATCAGTTCTGGTCGCATTAGTAGCTATAGAAGCAATTATACTTTTCACTAACGTTTCATTTACGGCTACAAATTGAAATTCGATTTCAGAGTGTTTAAGTGATTCGATTTCTTGAATAACACTTTTGTCGGGAGGTGCACATGATATGGTGTTTATAAAGTGATTATTAAGTGAATCAGGGTCAAGAAGATGATCCGGTGTATAACAGTCTTTTACGACAGGTGAAATTATTCGTTTTATGTGACGCCACATCTGAGAAGGAATTGCCCTATTATTGTTGACAAACCTAGTAAAATATGCCCGCTTTTCAAAAGTAACTACTCGGTTATAATAGTTGCACAGATCGCGGTAAAATGGCGTACTACTTTCCGATTTTATAGTTTTGGCCCGGTGACAAGCCTTGTCACGAATTGACTTCATTTTTCTAAGAGTATCAGTCATCCATGGGACAGGGGCAGTTTAAAAGTGCTTTTACGAACAGGAGCGAATGAGCCCATCAAGTAAATGACGAGATTGTTAAAGTAATTTACCATAGTATCGATACTATCCTTTACTAGTACCAGCTCCCATGGCGTGTATTTAGCAGCATTGTTTATAGCAATCGTGTTCGCAGCTAAAGGTCTGTATGAAATTATACGACATTTAGAGTTTTGAATCGCAAGCGTAAATTTTGATGAAATCAGTCCATGATCATCATTATGTGTCACCTCCACAGAAATGGGCTTAAGATGTGTCCTAGTAAAGATAACATCAATCAGGGTACTCGTAGTAGAATTGATTCGTGTAGGCTGGTTCTCGATTTAATGTAGGTTAAATGTATCAGTAAGGGTCTTGAGACAATTAGGCGTATATGGAAGTCCGTCGTTGTTTAGACAATCAATGTTCAGGTCACCAACAAGAAATAATTGATCATATTGCGCTATGATCAATTATTTCTTGTAAAAAGGAGAGAGACTCGTGCAAACAGTCTATAGCTAAACCAACACTCACTGATTCAGGACGACACGCCGAACCAAATACAGCAGTCTCACTACCTATTTTAACATTAAATCATATCTGTTCAAGTTCCCCAGGGGGGGGATCTAAGCGCTTTGCACGTCAGTTAGATTTAAGCTCGGTCCTCCTTTTTTACACTCAACAAAGGTAATCGACATTACTTAGAAACTGGTTTAACCAATAGGTCATTTTGAGTCTTTACTTCGCGACTCTTTCAATTCCGTCGTTACCAGGTAACTACTTGACTAACCGACCGCGTTTCCAATGAAGGGGGGTTAAATTATCTTCCTTAATTGCCGTCTTATTAACTGGATAGAAGATCTGTTTTCACTATGTTTATATCGCTACCGAAGAAGTCAAATAAACGGAATACACCTTCACGTTCTAATTCTGATATACGCAAATTGTGTTCTGAAGAAGGATTAATACCCGACGTAACCACGATACACATTGTGACGCAACGCAACGCAACGCAACGCAACGCAAACGCAGGTGCTGGAGTTTTTAAATTTCTAAAGGAGTTAATCACGCTTAAGATTGAAGTTTATTTTATTTTTTTTTATTTATTTATTTATTTGGTTCACTAACAAATGTTGCACTAATACATTTGCTTATTTCTAAAACAGTAATATAAACTAAGTGCACATTCAATAATAGGTAAACACCGCATGCTTAGTGCTCACAGCATTTCTTACAAGCCTTTACATAATAGCTAAAAATATACAATACACAATTAAAAAACAATTAAATTAATACAAAAAAAAAAATAGGTACTACAAAGAAATATTAATAATTTGATAAATTTTGTACCGAAAAACGTTAAAAGAGTCGTGGTGAATATCTACTACATTATTAGAAGTCTGCCAAGTCTGGGTATAGGGGAATTAGATCCTAGTACAGTTCTACGAAGGGGTGGCGAAAGAGGAGTAATGTACTTACGAGCATATCTACTTGGAATACGAAATTTAAATTTACTTAGTAATAAAGGATGATGTAACTTATTTCTAAATATTTTATAAAAAAGTTGCAAATCCAGAATATACAGAATATATAATAGAATAACGAATGATATCGAAAACCTGAGAGAATGATCAAAATTATTGTCTCGGCAAACTTCTAGAATTGAAAAATTAGAAATGTATTTATTAGATTCACAGGGTTTTAGAGCAAGGAAGGGTCCACCGCGCTGCCCCCCATACGTGTTAGTAGGCTTCACATGTGTTCGAAATATTTTTTTTATTTCTCAGACATGCACATCATAAATCAGAACTTTAAAGTTCACATAACAATTTCATTGATGCCAGCGGGATTGAACCTATGTTCCTCACTTATTAAAAATCCACTTGCAAAGAAATAATAGCAAATATCATACTAGTGGTAGGACGTATTTTCGCCTGGAAGTCCAGGAATGTACCGACCTCTAATCTATTTCTGTCGCCAAACATCATTGCAGTGGAACTTCTGTGTTACGGTTTAAAGGGCATGACTGCTTCGTCGGTCTTAAATGCTGTTGCTGATCATGAGGGCCCGGCTTCGAATACCAGGTCTGGCCAGAATCAGTTTCTGGCGTTTCCTGTCATAAAATTCTCGGTAGCAGCTTGGATTCAAGAAGTTGGCGATGTTTCATCCCCGTGTCTCAAAATCACATAAATCCGGTCTACAGTTATGTCGGTTACCGTTCTATCGGAATCAAAATAAAAAAATTGCGTTTCCGGGAAAATCGTGAGCCACCTGCATCTGTCGACTCAATACTACTACTTAGAACACTCTATAACTGGTTTTGATCTGACCCGGGATCAGAACCTGGGACCTCGTGATTAATCGCGCTCATGATCACTAGAGCCATGGGACATAAAATCATTAAGTACTTAATCACTCACTCGTTACAGCAAGAAAAGCACAGACAAAAGTTTTCCGTTAATGGCTTCAGATAACAAAAGATAGGGGCTAATTCAGTCAAAGTAATTTGTTTTTACCTAAGAGAATAAGTGGCAGATAAGCTTACGGAAGCACTGACAAACAAAAACAATCTATCTGATAATAATAATAGTAATATATATTAATGTGATCATTTTCTTCTCACAAAAACATACGTAAAAAATCATATCTATTAAAATACAGGTATAATCAAACTCATAATTTAGAGCAGGGTTTCCCAAACTGTAAAAGGTAGTGGAACACTTACTAAATTTATTTCCTTTTATTTTATGGAACCACAAATCATACTATAACATATATAATAAACAGTACAATTGAAATATGATACTTCTCATTAACCACCTATGTACTACATAACAGTAATGGGTTCTCCTCATTACATATTTTGCGCTATTTCAAAATACCTCATTTTTTATAGAATAAAGGTGACAAGGGAGCACGTAGTCCACCAGATGGTAAGTAGATACTGTGGCCCATAGACATCTCTATTTATTCTCGATTAAGAATCAAAACGTAGATGCGTTGTCAGTATTAAGCCGTTATTTTAGGCTGGTATTCTGTGAGAACGTGGTCTTTTCCCAGTCTAGCAGACTCATTTGTGCTACAACCATAATATACTAGTATCTGCAACGTGGCTTTTTCACATATATTCGTGCTTTAACCATAATATAGCTACAGCGTGGCTCTTCCACATATATTCGAGCTACAACCATAATATAGCTGCAGCGTGGCTCTACCACATATATTCGTGCTACAACCATAATATAGCTGCAGCGTGGCTCTACCACATATATTCGTGCTACAACCATAATATAGCTGCAGCGTGGCTCTTCCACATATATTTGTGCTACAACCATAATATAGCTACAGCGTGGCTCTACCACATATATTTGTGCTACAACCATAATATAGCTACAGCGTGGCTCTACCACATATATTTGTGCTACAACCATAATATAGCTGCAGCGTGGCTCTTCCACATATATTCGTGCTACAACCATAATATAGCTGCAGCGTGGCTCTAGCACATATATTTGTGCTACAACCATAATATAGCTGCAGCGTGGCTTTAGCACGTATAATCACTAATGCCTCATAAGTGGGATTTTTCCATAGTTTCCACACCAGCTGGCGGGTACGGGATTCCACGTTCAGCAGTGGACTTTTCAAAGGCTGTAATAATCATTTCATTATATTTAGTTTATTTTTGAAGTCAGTTTTATCTTTATTCTAAGTCTATTTTTTAGCCTTTTCAGTGAAGTGAGGTATTCGCATATCATAACTTCAATTTAACATGCAGTCTTAAGTCAGGTTAAGAGATCAGATCAGATTCGATCACATTAGGGGTGATTATTTTAAATTAATATGAGAGTACTCCTGAAGTATATATTATAACGTATTTACTAAAAGAAGAATTATTAAAATCGGTTCACAAACAAAGAAGTTATGACCGAACGTACATAAAAAAAGTATGTACACACACGAATTAAGAATCCTCCCCTTTTATTGAAGTCGGTTAAGTACGTCAATATCAACGTAGGCATGTAATGTAAGAAACCACGCCCAATGAGAGCTACTAATTTCCCTCACCAGATGTCGCTAGTTGTAACTGAGGTGAAGTATTTTATCACACAACCTCCATTTAATTAAGAAATTAGTTTTAACTATTAGTTTATCCGTATCTAGAGCATTATATACTATTAACTGCCTCGTTGATGCAGTGGTTGTAGTAGTGCGACTGCTTATCATGAGATCCTGAGTTCGAATCCCGGGTGGGGCCAAAAATCAATTGAGTTTTTACGTCAAGAAATTCTCAGTAGCTGCCTGCAGTTAGAAAGTTGGCGGTGTCTCACCCCCGTGCCTCGAAAAACACGTAAAACCGTTGGCCCTGCACCTGATCTGTTTCCGGTCGTGTTGGTTTACCGTCCCAGCGGATTATGAGAATAACGGAATAGAGAGTGCACCTGTGCTTGCGCATACACATGGTCACCGTAAACGGAATTCGGTCTGAGGGATGTTTTTTTTTTGTTTTTATTTATATAATGTTGTTACGCGCCATAATCAATGCCTGGTACATGGCGAGTGCCATCTAGAATCCAGTAGCAGAACTAACTTTTCTAGAAAATTTCATACGAAATTTCTCCACAACTAGTCGGTCGGGACCGGTATTTACTCGAACTTTCTAGATGTTCCAGTGGAAAATGCCAGGGCCAGTAAAGACCGCGACCGAGTCAGTATTGAATTGGCGAATTAAGCGAATACTTCGAAGCGATATAACTGCGAATTGTGTTTTATTATTTGTGTGTGTTTAAGTTGTAATTGGTGTTCAGTAATTAAAGTGTCAATTTTGGTAATTCAAGCGGCAGTTTTTACTGTCACGAACCCCAAGCTCGTAACAATATTAATACACAAAACAATGACTCAGGTGTATGCTCTTTATTTTTTTTACATTTTAGTTTTTATTTCTACTTTTAGGAAGTAGTAGTAGACCGTAGTTTAGTTTATCAATTTATAATCTAATTAATATATAATATAACTAATATTTCAGAAAGAAACATTACTTTTTTAACAAATAAAATCTGTCAAATATCTCTTTCCTAAATGGCGTCGCCCTATTGGTGGAACATGTGAAATCACCCTGCCCTCATTATAACCGTACACCTAACATTAATTTATCAATACTTTGTAAATACATGAACTAAATACAATGTACTCTTTAGGTTGGCTTGTTTATTTAACACAACCTCTAACCACCGAAACTCTGCAACATGTTTGCAACAGAAACGTGTTGTTACATAATATTGTCACAATATTAAAAATGTCGCAGTCAACTCACAAAATTCGCTGTGTTATGTAACGACCAGCTATTTTGAAAACCGAGTGGTTTTGCGTGAAGGCGGGTTAGCAAAATGTCAATCCGACTTAATAGATCGTCATCTCGATGTATTCGTCAGTCCATATGAAGCAACATTGTCATTAATTTGCGCTGTAGGTTGACCATGAATAATCTATATACGTGTTTATTTCCGCACCCTAACCTACTGCCGTTGATAGATGCTTTAATCAAAAAAGTCGATGAACGATCCGCTAAATTAAATTATGGCTAGCTTTCCCGCATTGAAGAACTCATAGCGCACACAAAATGACGCGGACGTGCTTTGGGCGTGATTCGTATAAAGTGGCGAATTCTACTATTTGACTGCGACATACAGTATTATAAATATGTAAAAAAAATATGCGGACACATATGTACCGCAATGATATTACTAAAGCATCATATTATCAATGAATATAAAAATGTTATTGTTATTTAAAAGTAAAGTAGCTGAGGGACTAAGTGCTCGTTGTAAATTTTACGGTACACGATAAACCCGAGTTCGAGCACCGACCACAAATATTAAGTGCAATTTTAAATGCTGATTTACCACGCGCTCAACGGTTAAAGAAAACATAGTGAGGAAACCTATATGTCTACCTTAATGCCTGTATTAAACCAGCGCTCAATCCAAATGAGTTCAGTATTTGCCGTAACATAGTCCTGTCCACTCTGTTGTAAGCCTTTTTCCAAGTCCATGAACGCACAAAAAACTTTCTGGTTTTCGGCCAAAAACTTCCCCGGGTTCATGTGCATGGGAAACACTTGATTTTTACATCCCATGCCCTTTCTAAATCCCGCTTGCACATCCCAAATTTTTCCATCAGTTTCTTTCATAGCTCTTTCGATTATCACATACAGTTTACTCACAGTACTAAGCAAGGTGATACCACGGTAGTCTTTATAGTCCTGCTATGACGCTTTTTCCTTATATACTGGGACTATAACGATTGATTTAAGTGATTGTTAATTTAAAATGTAATGTTGCCTTCAATACACCTACATTGTAATTGGACGGAAAGAAGTTTTAATTAAAAACACGTTGCAGAGTTTTGGTGGATACAGGTTGTGTAAAATAAACTGGCTAATCTAAGTGAACACATTGTATTTAGTTTATATACCTACAAAGTATATATGTTGCAGCCAACTATCATAACTAGCCTTTCAGTTAACAGCCTAGACATTTTATGGCATGGTCACTCTATTAATTTCATTCAACGAGACGGTCTGTGCCTAATTGGCGCTACGTGCTAAATTATATTAATTTGTGTGGGTTGAGGGTGGCCCATGGGCCACCACATTCGCACCTTAATCTACTGTCGCTGATATTACAAGATATCCCCAAAGTTGTATTATACGCATCCTCTGAATATCATTCAGGCCCGTAGTTGAACGGCGCGGTTTATTAAAAAGACTAGACTGTTTACTAAAAGGCTAATAAGGCTAGTGAACTACGACATATATATTATTATGTAAATTAACCTATGTTCACAAAATAAACAGATTTCATTTGATTAATTTTATTTGAAAGTATTCATAAATTAACGTCAGGATGTAATCATAACTGTGTTTAAAATCAAAAATTTCACGTCAGTGTTTAAATGTAATCGCTATTGATACTAAAATGTATTGCATGCTAAGAGCCATAAAGCAGCCATGTTGTGCTTGTGGCGCGAATAAGTTGGCTCGGAAGGTCCACGCTCTTACAGAATACGCCAGCGCGAAATATCCGCTTAGTGCTTCTATTTCATATAGTGAGTGTGCAGAACCGGAGACCATTTAACTGAAAATGAGGCATTCCATCATAGTACTCCGTATTGTTTCGCGATATCAAGTGGCAATAGTATCCACGCTGGTATTCTGTGAAAGAGTACACCTTGACCGATCGAGTCGAACCATACGTGGTACAACCTATAAAGAAGCTGCAACGTGGCTCTGCCACGTATAAATGCTTTTATAAAGGTCTTCCGTAGTAGGGATTTGTTGAAGCGATTACCAGTTGTAAATGTCAATTTTTAATGAGAATATTTTGAATTGGACTTCTATTAAATTATGATAATTTTGGTCGTCTGCACATCATGCACATCATGCACTTATAATCACGTGGAATGTGTTTACAGTCACGCATGCTTGCATAAAACTGTATTTAATTTGTCAATCCGTTAAGTAAAAAAAAAGTTACAGCTTATATACCTATATAGGGTTGTAAGGCAAGGAAATATTCGCCGCGCTGCCCCAATGCGTGTTGGCGATTTTCACATGTCTTCGAAATATATTTCTCTTATTTCTTAGATATGTAAGTTTTCTCACGATGTTTTCCTTCACAAACGGGTACGTGATAAATCAACACTTAAAATGGCAATAAAAATTACGTGGTGCGCGCGGGGGATCTAACCCAGGTTGCTTGAGTTCTATGAAATGTACAGCGAACGCTTAGCGCCTGAGCTACTACGGCTCTATCAATACTTTATAGTGAGATTTTTTTCTTAGTCCATTATCTAAGAACAAATTGCAATGTATGAATCAGTTACCTCTACCTTTGTTATCTGAAGCCATTACCGGAAAGTTTTTGTCCGTACTTTGCTTGCAATAAATTATAGTGAATAGGTATTTAATGATTATATTAAAGAATCATGCCCACTTTCCATACATTGATTGACCTGTCACTTGATTCCTTTAACAGGTCGCGTCTACATACAACTAGTGTTGTATAAAAACAATTATTGTTTATAATAACATAATAACTTATAATCTTTTCATTTAAAAGCCAGGGAAAAAATGCTATTAAGTAAATAAGTTTTTGAGGTTATATAACATCTGTCATATTAGGTCTGTATACTTATTTTTCTGTCCACAGCATAGTATAAAACCATTAAAAATCGCATCTAATCGTAAATTAATAAGTTATACAAAAAGGAATTGGTTATTTTGAATATTCATAAACCACATGACGAAGGAACAATTTTTTCGTAGTCAGAAACGAAACGTGTCAAACACGTTTATTTATATAAGATATTTTGGCATGGCTTCGGGCCCTTTGAGCCACTGTAAAACACGTTCCGTCTCTAAAAGTCTATTGCGAATGATTAACATATAAAAATTTTTTTTGCTGGCTTTATTTGAAAATTCAATTATGCGATACGAAATAAGCAAAAAATATGCAATTTTACAAGATATTTTACATCTTTAGACGCATTAGAAAATTTTCAGGTCAAGACTGGATATGATTCTTTACACAAATATTTAAAAAATATAGAATAAATGTGACAAACGATCACACAGTCCGCCTGATAGTAAGCGGATAATATGCCCTATTCCTTAGTTCACACAAAAGTGTAAACAAAAAGTGGAAAACAAGAGCGGTGAGTGAGAGCCTCCAACTTCTTTTAAAAGTTGGTTGATTGACTTTAAAATTAACCGCACACTGTTGACTTTCTATCGGTCGAGAGTTTAGTCAGTATTAAGATGTATGCAGTGCGTAAATTATAACGTATAGTAATCGGCTGATAAATCAGTTTGATGGGGTACAAGATTTCCTTCAAACTAAGCTGTTGGTCAACTATTGCTAACTTCTTAATAAGTATGGCGGTCTTCAAAGCGCGCATAAACGCCGCTTGTTTAGTCAGCCAACTAGGTCAATAACGTCGCTTCGTACAACAATCTGTCACAGTACATAGTATGCACCCAGTATTCTCGGTTTCAGTATTCTCCTTCGTTGTATAATAAATAAAAATAATAATATTTCTGGGCAATATTTTGTATTTCGTTACGCGATTACACACTTCGAGAACCACCGTCTAGTGCCTGTTGACTAGTGTGCGCACTCACCAGTAACCCAACTGTTGAATTGGCCCAGTGTGCGCACTAGCAGCCCAACCCGATTAAACTGTCGCCCGATAGAAAGTATGCAGTGTGCGGTGTCTCTTAAGAATAATTAAAAGCCGACCACAATGTGTCGAAGAGAATAAAATAATTTCAAAACATTCTGAAGACAGGTTTTTACTTTATTCTTCTACAAGCTATGTTAAGCTATTGCATAGCTTCTATCGCGGGCCTTGAGCGCGGGGACCGAATCCAGAAATTCCGTAACGAAAAAAACCTCACGCTCCCCACTCCGACGGGCACGGAGGTGTGGCGTTGAAAGTCGTGCATCGTCTAACGTCGTTTCAGTTCGGCAGACTTCGGCATTCGGCAGACTTCGGCACGGTGTTTGTGTGCGTGCGACTAGTCGTATGCGTGTACACTAGCTGCTAAATGAATGATAAAAATTCCTGAATAACCTACATGTATTGAAAGATATTAAAAATATTTTAAACAATATTAACTTCTCATTTATACAATAAGAGAAAAAAAAATTCTTTTCTTATCGGTCACCACGCTCAAAAAGTGTAACTTGATTTAATATCAAAGATTTAAGTGCATAAATAAAATAAATAATTAATTATAATTGCATAAGTTGATAAAAAATGCTATGCAATAGCTTTACCGCGGCAGTCCCCGAGTGCCACACGTCTTTTTTTTATAGAATAAGAGTGATAAACGAGCACACAGTCCACCTGATGCTAAGTGGATGCTGTGGCCTATAGATATCTACATTTATCCTCGATTAAGAATCAAAATGCAGATGCGTTTTTCCCCTTGAGGACTAAGACGGAATGCCTCGTTTGCAGTAAAAAAAGGTCTCCGGTTCTCTACCCTCACCATACGAAACCCAGCAGCATTAAGCTACTATTTTGCGCTGGTATTCTGTGAGAGCGTGGTTCTTCCCCGGTCGAACCGACCCAATCTTGTTACAACCATAATATAGCTGCAGCATGACTCTACCTACTAAGTATAAAGCACCTTTGTTTGTTGTTTTAGCACCGACTTCAAAATGTGAAATTATTTCATTATATTTAGTTGCCAGATGTTTATTATTATTTGGCCAATGTTTAGCAGTGGATTTGAAGGCCTGTTATGATGATGATGGTTTAGTTATTGAAAGTCAGCTGTTACTTTCTGTAAAAATTTGGTTTTTTCCCTTGCAGATATTTATAAGGTATTGACTTTTACAAATAGAAAAGTTTGTTTTTACCAACCAAAAGAAAGTTTTCTTTGGTTGATTTAGTTTGCAATTTCTATTTAATCTCCATCTACGAAATTATACTCGATGTACGAGTAAAAAAAAATAAAAATAGACCAAACGATATACGGAACATAACAGGTTACCAGGCAGATTGTTAGATCCTTGATCAATACAATGTTATAAGTCGTTTTTATAATGTATTTGCATATTCTTTCCAATAAAATTATAAAATAAAAGTTCGAATAATTAACTAATATAGTCATTCCCAGGGTTTATTATAAAACATACACAGTTCAGTAATATAAAACAAATTTACTTAACTACACACACTACACGGTAATTTTTTTTTGTGTAAACGAATATAATTGCTAGGTAGCTTTAGAATTATTTTAAGAATATATTTGAAATTTATTTTCTAATAAAACAATTTAACATAAAAGTTCAAATAATTAACAAAAGAAGTCAAACGGAATAACTCTACGTTCCCAAAGGTAATCATTTTCATAAATAAACGTTGGATGAAGTAATTTAGTCGCCTATAGCTTTCCATTATATAAAGGAAATGAAAGAAAAAGAAATAAGTTATTGTTGAATAACTGTACATTAAGTAAATATATTACCTAATTAATAATATTAATGTAGTGATTATATACTCTTTGTATTTTATTATATTACTTGACACTGGCAAAATATAACCGTAAGAGTTGTTCCAATGAAAAATAAAAGTGAAATACCTTCGGTATAGGGTAATAGTTTTCTGCAAAGATTTAAATCGTTAGATGCGCCCTTACCATATATATATGACCATGAACCGAGGTATCCCATTTAGTCCTCAGGGAAGACAACGCATCTGTATTTTGATTCTTCATTGAGATTGATGTACATGTCTATGGGCCACAAAATCCTCTTGCCATCTGGACCAGCTGGACTTTGTGTTCGTTTGTCGCCTTTACCTAAAACAAAGGTTTTTGCGGTTCAAAATTTGTAATTAATTTTTGAAGTACTTTCTAGTACCCAACCGTGCAATATAACGTATTACCATGGAGACTACTAATAATATACTGGAAATAGATGCTGGCCCTAGCAAAGCCTATAAAAGCTTGTTTTTAAATTTATTACTAATTAAATTGTATTATAAAACGTTAAATAATTAATCAACAATGTTAAAATAGAGTAACTACTTTCTCAAAGGTAATAATTTTCTTAAGTAAACGTTGGCTGAAAGCACTTAGTCCCCTTTGCAATTTCTTCGTTTAAAAATTAAAACAAGAAAGAGATAACTAGTTCTCGTTAACATTATATTCAATTTTATTCAATAGTAAAATGGTTTTAAACATTAACACGGTCACTCACTCGTTCACAAGTAATATAAAGATAAGTGAGAATTCAGTGTTAAATGTAAGATGAGGCACGTATTCGAGTCACTGTCCACTGCATTGTTGCAAGTGTTAACACCTAAGAGTCCATCGCATTGTCCGCAAAAAGCAGCGTTCGCACAATCCAGTCTAAGCGGTGTAGAGACTAGCTAAACTCGACAGACCTGACCAGACCTGACCTGACCAGATCCTGCCAGTTGATATCATATATATAATTGGAATCTCGGAAACGGCTCCAACGATTTTCATAAAATTTAGTGTCCAGGGAGTTTCGGGGGCAATAAATCGATCTAGCTAGGATTTATTTTTAGAAAATGTTCTTTTGTCCGTGTTTTCAGGCAATAAAAAACTGCTACAATATAACAAGGTAAATCAAGGTAAATTTTGACAGACTACTAACGATCGTAATAACGATCGCTCAGATGGGATGTCGGTCGGGCGTGATATCGGAGTTTCGTGATTCGCGTCCCGTCTTGGGCCCGACTTTTTTTTTCCTTTTTTTTCAAACTCCCTTCTTTTGTGAGAAAATCTATTATTTCTAGCCCTTTTTTTGGTAATTTTTAAAAATAAGAAAAATTTTAATTAAACTAATTGCACTCATGATTTTCATTCAAATAACCAGTTCAGTTTTTTCTATTATGTCAATAAGATCAAAAAATATTATTCATGTAATTTGTATCTAAATGTAACTTAAAAAAAACCGAGCAAAGCTCGGTCATCCAGGTACTAGGTACTATAAATAAAATGAAAACATTATCAATGTATTCGAAGTCAATTAAAGATGCATTATTAAGGATACTTCAAAAATTACTGGTATGATCTCGATCACGATATCATGATTGATTATGTGGAACCAAACGAGAACGCACCAGCTTTCAAATAAAAAAAGAATCATCATAATCAGTTCAACTAGCGAAAAGTTCTATAAAATACATACAAAATAACAACTGAATTTAGAATCTCCTTTTTTTCCAAATTTACCTCATAAAAGTAGATATTATTATGTATGTAGCACATAGGACAGCTTTATTACGACAGCTTTAAGCTGAACTTTTTGGTGTAATAGAGGCAAAGGAACTTTGTTGAGTCATTAGAAGATAGAAACAGCTGCGCTCTAAGATGTGCTTGTAAAGGTCAAGTAACTTGGTGTAGCTTTTTTAAAATATTTAAATTTTGTGTTACGACATTTTGCTTCTGTAGCAATAAATTTTCCTAAGATGATTTTTAAATACCCCGTCAATTAATATTGTCATGTATCGTGTCACATATTACATAATTTTTACAAGGACGAACAACCAGAACCGGAACAAATATCTGTTGCTATTTATACACTGTTACCATTAACCCTTACAGCCTATTGAAAGTTCAGTATTAAACATACGCCTCCCCTATAGACTTCCACAAAGTACAGTCCACTGCGTGAGACGACTCCCCATTAGATGGAGAGATAACACGATGAAATTTGCAGCCAGACGATGGAAGCTTGGTCATACGGGTATTTTATGTAGGCATTTGTCGATCGTAAAATCGAGTTTTAGTGATCAAGTAGTTATGTCACCAACACAACTTAACCCATATACCAACAATTCAATTCTGTTTCAGCTCGCGCAAAGTTTATCTTAGAAGTTGTTTCAACGCTTGAGAGGGACAACGATATCTCGCTTTTATATTCATTGCTAACGGCACGGGCTTGCTTTTTTGTTTCAGTACTTTATAGGAAGACAAAGGCGATTGTTATCGAGCCTTGAGTTTAACTTTTCCTTTCAATAAATGCACAATAAGTTAGTCGATTTATCGAGTAATGGCGGTGTAAGAATATCCGCTAGCCCTTATTATCACGTGAGCGACAGGTGGAGACAAATCAGAAGATGGACAGCAGTGCCTTCATAATAAAGATTAAAAATAAAAAATAAAAACTGTGGCTGCCAAACCGCTTCCCAAGCGTGGCAACTATGGCAACTATCTTATGAGGCAATTTATGGGGGAGGCCTATGTATATTTCTGGACTTGAATAAGTTGTAACGGCAAGTTAATCGTTTATGTACATTTTATCATCGTTATCATCATCACAGACTGCTTAACGTACCCTCACATCTAATGCCCAATTTCTATATTCAACAATCGTCGCGTTCTCCTTAACGATCCGTTTTATTACATACATTCAGCAGCTAACTTTGACTTAAAATGTAAAAGCTTGAAACTATTCATAAATAATTGAACTGGTACTTTGTTTTAGAAAAAGGGTCGTCATAATTTATCTACATTAGAAAGAATCTAATACGCTCCAATAGGCACCTATTACGTTAATAAGTTATGTTTCATAAAATGTAAAACATCACTAATGAAAAAAGCTTTTTTGGTAGTGCTCCACGAATTTATAATAAACTACCTGATCCAATAAAAAATATGACGTTAATTAAAATTAAAAAGTACTAAACGAATTATTAAAAGACAAATGTTGTATAAAATTGACGAGTTCTTGAATGACAATTTTGACTCATTAAATTACGTTTATTATTTTGTTATTGTTATCGATTTAGTTTTATCAACGTAGAATTACTCTACTCTATGACGTACAATTTCAATAAGCATTCCAATTTCATTAAGTTTTATTTTATTTTATGTTATGGAATGATTCTCATAAGAACACACAATTATATTTGTATGTCTTTAAGACAAAACATAGTGTACTAATAATTGTAACCCTCGCAAGAACTTAAATATTTATACCTACTTATGTTTGACATATAAACTATTCTGATTCTGATTCATGCACTTAATTTACTGCAAAATGGCTCGTAAAAGAAGAACGTAAAAGAATACGAAGCGTTTATATATATAGAAACCCAGGATTAGTCAAAGTTATAACTAAATCCTATTCGTCTACTTTCTTCCTTCTTTATTAGTCCAAAAATATCCACTTCTGAGCTTGGTCTTTGCCCTTGTAGTGAGAATTTGACATAATCTGTGAATATTATGTCAAATTCTCGTGAGCGTGAGTTCGACAGGTGTACTAATGTTTCCAGCACCAGACTGTATTATTTACCC
Organism: Parnassius apollo; assembly: GCA_907164705.1. Lineage (NCBI taxonomy): Eukaryota > Metazoa > Arthropoda > Insecta > Lepidoptera > Papilionidae > Parnassius > Parnassius apollo. Next base: position 48,054 of record CAJQZP010000103.1, on the reverse strand, counting down.
GACTGCCACGGAAGGGGAGTAAAGTTTTTCCAGGGTATGTATGTCTATTTCTTTGGTAGGCTCCGTTGCCTAAACGGCTTGATGGAGTTTAACATATGAGGTGTTGTTTGGTTTGTCTTATTTGTTTAAGTGAAATAGCATATACTTTGTTTTCTCTTTTTTAATATTATTTTTCGTTATAAACAATAAGCTTTTTTGTATTTTTTTTATAGAATAAGGGTAACAAACGAGCATCCAGTCCACCTGCTGGTAAATAGATGCTGTGGTTTATAGACATCTACATTTATTATAGATTAAGAGACATTACGCAGATGCGTTTTCACTCCTGAGGACTAAGATAGAATGCCTTATTTCCAGGAAAAAGGGTCTCCGGATCTCTACATTCATGGTACGAAACACAGCAGTACTAAACTGCTATTTTACGCTGGTATTCAGTGAGAGCGTGGTCCGTCCCCGGTCGAGCTGACCCATTCGTGCTACAACCATAATATAGCTCCAGCGTAGATCTACAACGTATGTATGTTGTTGCACGATATAATCATCAAATGTGACCTTAACCGACTGTAATGGTTCCTTTTTTAATTTAATAGGTTCTACTTGAGCGTTGGTGTCGTATATATTTGAAGAAAAAATTCAACCCTAAGGGTAGGAAAATGGGAGATGAATTATTTTAGATAACATTCTAGCTTTCACATTCCTTTCGCGAAAACTCATCTTGGGAATCACGGGAAAATATAACGAATTTCCTAAGACCATACCTGGCATTGACATATGTCACGACTATTATATTGCATTAAAAATTAAACTTACAAATCATTTATCGTCGAGTTTCTGATATAAATTACATTTTAAATATAATATACCTTGTACTTAAATTAAAAATATATATATACTCCTGGAGAGAGTATAATATCTACCATATTCCCTTTTAATAATTAAACCTGTTTTTTATATTTAGATTTATCTTATTTAAGTACATAATTTATTTGAATAGTTCTAATTTGCATTGTATTGATTGGATGATATCTGTACTCCAAATTAACCCAAAATTGCACGACTCAATCTGTGTAGGTTATGTTAACTTTTAATTGATATACGTATCAGAGAGTATAGAAATGTGTATATTTTCGTGATGGTCATATGTGTATTATAATTGTATTTGTTAAATAAAAAAATAAATAAAAATAACTTGTTATATTCCTTACTCCACTCAAAGGGTCAAGCAAAACGAACTCACTAACTTCAGAATATGAAATTATTATTTATTTCTTGTTAGTTAGTTCTTTAAAGTTGCCTTTTACTTTTTTTATTATTCGTCAATTACATCCTGTACAGGGTCGTGGTAGCTCAGAGGCTTAGCGCCTGCTGTATATTTCACAGTACACGAGTAATCTGGGTTCGATCCCCGCCGGCACCAAAATGTTAATTGCTATATTTAGTGCTGATTAACCACGTGCACGGCGGTGAAGGAGAACATCATGAGGAAATCTGCATGTCTGATAAAATATAATTCGAAAACACCTGAAGTCGATCAATATGCATTGGGGCAGGGTCGAGGACACTTCCTTGCCTTAAAAACCTCTCCCAAATAAAAGGGAGAAGGCCTGTGCTTAGCTGTTGAACTTATAAAGGCTGTTAATTAACTACAGCCTATTAAAGTCCACTACTGAACAATGTCCTCCTACATTGATTACCTTAAATGAGGAATTGCGTCACAGTTGCCATTCATGGCACACGAGTAGGTTTTTAGGTTAGGGTTAATTTTATGACGACTTTTATGTCAATAAGTGGATGAAACGAAATAGAATGATAGGTTCCACTTGCACCCGTACCATATGGCAAATAAAGATTTCTATAAAGAGAGATTGACAAACGAGCACACAGTTCACCTGATGGTAAATATATACTGCGGTCCACATACATCTACATTTATCCTCAGTTAGGAATCAAAATGCAGATGCGTTGTCACCCCTTAAGATTAAGATGGAAGCATTAAGCTGCTATATAAGACTGGTAAAACATGCTCTTTCACTGGTCATGCTGACCCATTTTTGCTTCAACAATAATAACTGCAGCATGACTTAACCACGTACAAAATAACAAAATGTTTATGTCTATCGTGTAGTGACGGTGTAAAATATCCACTCCGCCATAACATTCAGTGGGTGACGTAAGAGATGACAGAGAGAAACAAATCAAAGATGAGTAGCAGCGTCTTCTTAATAACGAATAAAAACAGCGGTTGCCATCCCGCTCACCAAGCGTGGCAACTATGGCAAATATCTACCCTATGAGACAATCCATGGGGGAGGCCTATGTTGAACAATGTACTGTAATGGTAATGTCTATAGTATGTATACAGCGCAACAAATTAAATATAAAGATATATTTAAAACATAATAATGCTTTGAGTAATAATACGACCTGCAAACCCTTGACGCTTGCAGGTCGTATTATTACTCAAAGCTTAAATGGCTACCTATACGTCAAAGCTCTAGAATTTTACTTGTACTTTATTCAATTTTAAACGATCTAAGGTCGCCTTCGTATCTTGAGGTTAATTTTCATTTTCTACGTTCGATCGACGGTCGAACATCCCGACAGTCAAACCATCTGACGTTAAGGCTTCCACAGCATAGGTCTAATTTTTTCAGGTCGTCTTTTACGATACAAGCTATACAACTTTGGAACACCCTCCCCAATGATATTAAGAACGCCACATATAAAAAAGTTTTCGAAGTTCTTCTACGACAACATTTCCTGAGGGCAACTACTAATTGACATTATTTTTCGTTTATTCTTTTCTTTTTTTATTTCAAGTATTTATTTCATTATATATATATATATATATATATATATATGTATATATATATATATATATATATATATATATATATATATATATATATATATATATATATATGTACATATTATTGTACGTATATTTATGCTATATGTGTGCATATTCAAACGTTTTGTGTATGTATGTACTTTTTATATATATTTTAATATATGTACACTTTATTTATGTACTATGTTCGCACCTGCCAACAGTTGTCCTTGGCTCCCAGGGTTGACTGACAGAGAATGCCACATGGCATTAAGTCCGCCCTATGTATCCTTCAGTTTAAGGTATTACATTTAAGTTTTAAATAAATAAATAAGCTTCGAGACCCATAAGTATCCGAAACTAATACTGTCTTCAATGACTGTTCAAAGTTTCGGCGCCTCGATTAGCCTGAAAAGTTTGCTGATAAGCTCGTTGGGTCGCTAGCCTTCGATACTCGTATTAAGAGCTCTTTGCGACTTTTTTATTGTATGTCGGAGAAATTAAGTAGCAAGCCTGTATATAACATTCAAACTTGTATTAGAGATATTATTTATTTATTTATAAGGTATATGTGGTATATATTTATATAGTGCACAAGCTGTAACACCCTATTTCATCCCTCAGGGTAAAGTTTTTAAATATCCTTTTATAGTGAGTGTATTAATCGTGAAAGGTGTATATATTCCAAATGTGAAGACTAACGGGCAAATAGTTTTGGAGATCTCGTGAAGAGTGAGAGAGTCAGTGGTAGCTTAAATATAATAGAAAATATTAATTTACTACTTATACTACTTGCAACTCAAATATTAGTCTTGGCTTCCAAAAGTGTTGTATAAAGTATAATATACTATATTAAACAGTTTATACGGTTATAAATTAAATTTTTATATTATAACTGTATAAAAGTGTAGAATATTAAGGAATACGTGAATGAAAATAACCTCTGGGAACGCCGAGATCGCTACCATGTTGTTTTCATTATAATTCATATAAATAACTGTACACAATATTATTGTAAAATTATGTATGACCTAAAAAAAATAATAACGCTGGGTTTCTTGCCAGTTTTTCCAGAACAGAGGTATTACTCGAACCAGTGATAAATAAATAAAAAATACTTTCAATAAGTATGACGATTAAAAAAAATTCTCTTCTATTTTATTCTATAATCTCGTATATATATAGAGCAACAGGTCGCAATTAACAGCGCTTCACCATTGGGACGTGTGATAAAAGGGGGTATCCCTCAGTGATCGATGCTTGGCTCTTTTTTGTTCTATTCCTACATAAATGATATTCTTTATATGGTACAAAAATGTCCGACATATTTCTGTTTATTGATGATACCTCATTATTATTAAAATGTTAAAAAAACGACCTCGCACCGGAACGGTTCAACCAAACACTAAATATTGGTTCCCAATGATTGCTCAAAACAATTCGAAATAACAAACTTCTACCTACAAAGTAATAAATTAGATCAAAATAAACTTATAAAGTTAAGTATATCTATGAGATCAAATAACGTATCGCTCTCGTTTGTTTAAAAAGGATATTAGACTTCGTGCTCATGTCAATCTAAAAAGAGAATAATACTGTTATTATTGGTATCGAGGCATTCAATTTCAGTCCTCAATGCTGAAGACGCATTGATTGACATTGAATCAAACTAATTTACCGGATTTTATCGTGTTTAATTTTACTTATATTGGATTCCCGAGGTTCCGGGTGCTATACAGCATTCATATGCATTGAGTACACCGTGAGTGCTGTAAAGCACCTGATATGTCGGCAATTAAAAAATGGTTAATTATAAGTTTTATTCAATTCTAAATTTCGTTTTGTCTGTACTTTGGACACCGTGATAGTACTACCAAATACTAATCCCCAGACGTTAGTTCCATTCAAAGGAAGATCTGGGAATCCCTCGTATCTTTCTGCTGTTTGTAACAACCGTAGAGTTTTAGCCTGTATGAGTTCGTCATGATCTTTCGTTTGCTTTTATAGCCATAGGTATCTACGAAAATGTCCTCTGTATAAAATAAGAAGTCTATGGGCCACAAAACCACTTACTAAAAGGTCAATTATGATGTGTTTATCACTTACTTCCATTAAAAATACTATGTTTAATGGATATAAGATCTGTGTCTCCGATAAATAATATTGTATGTCTATGTGACCTTTTTTAATATATGAAACATAAGATATAATGAAAATCCTACCATAAAATTCACAAGGACAAACATCCAGAACTGGAACAATTATTTGTAGGCCATACAAATAGGCGTTCTTTGCGGAATTCGAACCCGCGGCCCTTAGCGCTATAATTCATCGCTAAGCCACTGCGGTACGGAGCCATCGCTTTAATAATTACAGTCAAACCTGGGTAAGTGTGAATTGGATGAGTGAGAAAACCCCTGTAAGTGAGAGTAATAGCCAGGACTCGTCATTTTAAGCCCCCAAAACCTCTGTTAGAGGAATTTGAAACCTCTGTAAGAAAGAGTCGTTTTTCCCTCATGGACCTCCGTAAGAGAGACTGTTACTTATCTATACCTTCTATAAGCGACAGTCGAGCTTTATTTGTTTATATTATTTAGGAGGAACTATAGCTACAATAAAAATACATACATAATTTTATGTATGTATGTATTTTTATTGTAGCTATACATATATATTTTATATATTATTTGTAAATACACACATAGAGTAACAAAAGACAAAACAAATTACAAATTTAACACCTGCTAATTTATGACTCATTCTTAACTTTCTTGGAACTTCCTACCATTGTTTTTGTATTGTTTTCTCGTCAATATTGTACCTATTCTATTTCGTGGAACTAAATAACGTTTATATCGCTGCGTACCTCTATAAGAGAGAAACGCCACCCATGTACCTGCATTAGCGAGAAACTCGGGTTAATGAGAATCCTCTATAAGCGAGAATGGGATTGTGCTCCCTTGAACTCTCGCTTATCCAGGTTTGACTGTATAACTTTTAACAAAAAGTAAAAACAGACTTTAAATTACTAAAAAATAAGTTATTTTTTTACATCCCAATGGGGGGGGGGGGATTTTATCTCCATTAATATGGAACCATCTTTAAAGTATGAGCAATTTAATAAAAGAAGATTTATCAAAATTTGTTCACAGTCTGCGAAGATTTCGCAAAACAAACATAAAAAAACATCACTCGAATTGAGAACCTCCCCCTTTTTAAAGTCTGTTAAAAAGTCAGAACAACACTAGAAATTCTTTTTTAAAGTCGAGATCCTTAGATTTGACTCGTAGTTTGTTAAACTAGTCCGTACATTCTTTTACATTAACAGAAAAAGTACGTTGCTCGCTGCAACTATTGACGGAAAGAGTAATGGAACTAAGCTTCCGAGGAGTACGAGTACACTTAATTTGTTTCTTATAATTAATTTATCTTTTGACAATGCTACACACTTTAGCAAACTGACGACCGCATTCTTGACTCTAACTATCACCTGTCTATATTTTTTAATGGAATACTGGTGACAAACTAGCACACAGTCCTCCTGATCGTAAACGGATGCTAAGGCCAATAGACATCTAAATTTATCCTCAATAAGGAATCAAAATGCAGATGCGTTGTCACCCCTGAAGGACTCAGAAGGAATGACTCGTTTTCAGTAAAATTGTATTTGTTCCAGTAAAACCTATTTGTTTCTGTACACCCACCATACAAAATACAGCGGTATTGAGCTATACACTGCTATTTTACGCCACTATTATTTGAAAGCAGGGTCCCTCCTTGGTTTATTAGCCGACCCATTCCCCACAATTATAATATAGTTACGGCATGACTCTATTAAAAAGTCTCTCTTAAACACCAGACCTATAAGTTCCAGAACAATATGGGACACCATTAGATCATTTTGGCTTTTTAGTAGTCGCGCTCACGACACCCACGGGACGTAATGTGGTAATGAATTCTTTTCCCGCCTACGGCAGTAAATGTCACCATTATTTTTACCAAATTATTGTCATTTCACAAGGGCACTCGCACATTAAAACTATGCAACACGAATACTAAGGATTTTATCACGTTTACTTAATAACTAGCAACTAACCCTGGCTTTGTTTGCATAGGGTCTGTTAATGTAGTGTTATTTAAATTTAAGATATTCAAAGATCATTTATTTTATTCTGTGATTTTTTAATCTACAAGATTTTCGGATATAATACAGCCTAGATCATTCCGAACATTTTTCTCTATCTGTTCATGAATACAGACAGGTAGACGGATAATCTTTTTATGAATGGTTATTCGTGTCTTCATCTTCATCATCATTATCATTACGGTTCGTATTCACAATTCCAGTGCCTAACCATAGACTTCTCCCAAGAAATGCCACAAAGCACGGTCCTAAATCACCTGCATTCATTGACTTCCTACATACCTTACCAAATGGTTACCGGTACATGGTTACTCCATCTGGTGGAGAGCCGCTATACACTTTTTCTCCCGGTATGAGGCTGCCACTCGATAACATTGCTTCTCCATCGTTTGTCATTTCTTCGAACTATATGGCCGGTCCATTGCCACTTCATCTAACTAATTTGTTGGGCTATTTCGCGTACTCCGATTCTACTGCGGATATCCTCATTTTCAACTATATCACGCAGAGAAACCTCGAGCATAGCCTTCACGTAGCTCGTGTCTTAATGACATGCAATCTACCCCCCTCGTTATTTGGATATTATAGACAGACATTTAAATTTTTGTTTAATGTTTAGATTATTCGAACCTCAAGAGAACGAGAGTAAAGCGCTCAAAATGTCAGTGGTTCTAATTCAATAATGTTTAGTAGGTATTATATGCACGGATTAGTAAACTGAAGTAGCACTGGACCTGCCTTAAGCTCATCAAACCGGAAACGGAGAGGGAAGAAAAATACTAAACGGGCAGCCTCATATCGGCAATGTTTATTTATCTAAGTGGTACTTTACATACGCGTGAATAAGTACGGAGTACGTACGTTTAGTTTCGCCTAGTAAAATTAAATTGAGTAAATTGAATAAAAAAAACTCTTTTTAATTTTATTTGGTAGAGCCATGGTACACTTTGGTTGTAGTGGGAATGGAACTCAACCGTGGAAGGACCGCGCTCTCACAGAATAACAGCTCAAAGAAGCACTTAATGATGCTCAGTTTCATATGATGTGTGAATTGCAGACCCTTTCACTGGAAACCGAGATATTCCATCTTTTTTTGCAGGGGCGTAAATCTGTTAGAATTGTCACTCTTAATGGAGGGTAGACGTAGATGTCTATGGGTCACAGCATCCACCTACCATCAGATAAACGGTGTGCTTGTTTATATTTTAAAATGTCCGGAGTGAAATTGCAGTAATACTCATGACGCCATCTACCGGAAAAGACAGAACAAGTCGGTAGTATTTTATAAAATTTAACGGTGGAATTTATGCCTCATAGACAGGGTATTAACCCCAGAGCTAGCGTATTTAATTTTAAATAGGCATTACAGTCAATCTACAGACCTGAAACTGGATAAAACATTTAGTGATTTTTATTTCAGTAAGGCAGACATCGTGTTTTTCAAAAAAACAAAAGCTAGAATTTAATTACAACAAGAATTTATTTTTGTTTCATAATATTGTAATTTTCATTACAAACAAATTAAATATATATATATATATATATATATCATCATCATCATCATCATCATCATTACAGCCCTTCACAAGTCCACTGCTGAACATAGGCCTCCCCCAAGTAATGCCACAAAGCACGGTCCTGAGCCACCTGCATCCATCGACTTCCTGCATATCTTACCAGGTCGTCACTCCATCTAGCGGGGGGTCCCCCCCACTGGAGAACCTTTCTTCCCCATCGGTTATCGGTTCTTCGAGCTATATGGCCGGCCCATTGCCACTTCAGCTTACTAATCCGTTGGACTATGTCGGTCACTCTGGTTTTACTGCGGATATCCTCATTTCTGAGTCTATCACGCAGAGAAACTCCGAGCATAGCCCTCTCCATAGCTCGCTGAGCGACCTTGAGCGTCCTCATACGGCCAGCAGTGAAGGACCACGTCTCTGATCCGTAAGTCATCACTGGCAACACGCACTGGTTGTACACTTTAGTTTTCAGAGATTGAGGTATACCTGACGAGAAGATGTGTCGTAATTTCCCGAACGCTGCCCAGCCGAGTTGAATCCGTCGATTGACCTCTAGGTCGAAGATGGACTTACCTAGTCGGACTATTTGTCCCAGGTAAACGTACTCGTCAACAACTTCGAGCATAGTGCTCCCAACAACTACCGGCATAGGTGTGACACGGACATTAAACATGATCTTTGTTTTATCCATGTTCATCTTAAGACCTATCCGTTGGGAGGCACTATTGAGGTCATTGAGCATAGTGCTTAAGTCCTCCAGCGATTCTGCCGTAAGGACTATATCGTCGGCAAATCGAAGGTGAGTGATGTACTCGCCATTGATGTTAATACCGTATCCTTTCCAGTCCAGTAGCTTGAAAACGTCTTCCAAAGCAGCGGTGAAGAGTTTCGGGGATATAACGTCACCCTGTCTTACACCTCTCTGCAGTTGGATAGGTTTCGAGCTCTGGTTCTGTACTCGGATAGCCATCGTAGCCCTACTGTACAAACACTTCAGCACTTCGATATACCGATAGTCAACTTGGCACCGCTCAAGGGACTGCAGCACCGCCCAAATTTCGACGGAATCAAAGGCTTTCTCATAGTCCACATACGCCAGGCAAAGTGGCAAATTGTACTCTTCAGTCTTCTGTACAATCTGCCGCAGGGTATGTATGTGGTCTATGGTACTGAAGCCTTTTCGGAAACCGGCTTATTCGGGAGGCTGGAAGTCGTCGAGTCTGCTTGAGAGACGATTCGTAATGACTCTCGAAAACAGCACGTAGACGCGACTCAGAAGGGAAATCAGTCTGTAGTTCTTCAAGAGAGCGTTGTCGCCTTTCTTAAAGAATAAGACCACCGCACTTCTGCTCCACGCCTCTGGAGTAGTGCCACCATGGAGGACGGAATTGAAGAGCTTCTGAAGGACTTCAAGTACCGGTGTTCCACCCACTTTCAGAAGCTCCGCTGTAATTCCATCCTCGCCCGGGGCCTTGCCGTTTTTAAGGTGTTGGAGAGCCATTCTAATCTCGCTCAGACTGACGTCCGGGATATTATCGGAATAGTGTCGGATGAGACTTGCTCTTGGATCGTTACTCACACTTGAGTGTGGCTCCAGCGATGATGTGTACAGCTGCCCATAGAACCTCTCAATCTCACTCAGAATCTCAGGTGTCCCGGAAACGATGTTGCCACACTCAGTCTTCAGCTTTGACAGTTGGCTCTTTCTGGCAGACAGATCTCTGGCAAAGACTTTGGAGCCCTGGTTCCACTCGATCGCTTCTTTAATACGAGAAGTATTAAAGTTGCGTCAGTTTCGCCGCATGCATTTGGAGAATTGTCTGTTCAGTTGCCTGTATGCTGTCAAATCTGTTGACGATTGCAGCCTCATCTCCCGTCTAACAGCCACGAGATTAAGAGTGTGATCGGAGAGTTTTTGTGTTCTTCTGCGGCGGGTCTTGCAGAACTTAGTTCCGACCGCATGGACAGTTTCCACGAGCTTGTCATTCATATCGTCCACTGCATTGCAATCTTGTAGGCACTGAAAGCGGTTGTGTAACTCGAGCTGAAAGTTTTCGGGATTCTGGATTAGAGCACGAGGGGGACGGAGCGTTGACTTCATTAGACGAGACCTCTCCAACTTAACGTTTAGGTTCAGTGTGCCTCTAACCATTCGGTGATCGCTGCCAGTTTTCACCCTTGCGATCACTGAGACATCACTGAACAGTGATGATCAGAATTCCAGATATCACAGAACTTATATATATATATAAGAGTGAGGGAGAACAAATTCTGTAAACCTTGATGGTCTTCATTAGGTTTGAATTTTCTCGTAGGCTTAAAAGTCATAAGTGATGACCATGTGGTCCCAGGCTCGTGCGATCGTGTCCCGGATCGCACCAGAAATCGGTTTAGCTGTTAAGAAATTCTCAGTAGCAGCTCAGAATAAGCGGGTTAGTGATGTTTCGCCCCGTGTCTCCGAAGGAACGTAAAGCTGATCGTAATTTAATTATAATACTTAGTCAGGTCATAAGTTCTGTCAAAAACTTAGAGCCACGCGGCTTTGCTGTCGCACGTATGGGCCGGCTCAAACCGGGGTGGTACCACGACCTCACAGAATACCGGCGTGAAGTGGAAGCTCTGCTTCCGCGTTTCGTCTGGTGAGTGCAGGTGGCCGGAGGCCCAAATCCCCCCCCCCCATCAACATGGTAGCGGAATTAAATGATAGACTACCCCAGGAGGGTACCAGCACCCCTGGAGCATGCGTGAGGGAAGCCCTCGCTGAGCATCCACGACCATGTTTCTCCACTTCTGAGCGTGGGTGCTCAGGCTGCCCCGCGTATTCTGGGGGGGGGCAATATTCCGCTCAAGACTAAAACTGCTCGGGGCAAACGGAGCAGCAAGACCAAGGCGACCCCTGCCACGCTGTCCGTGAATTTCTGCAATATCAGGGGACTTCACTCTAACCTAAACGCCGTCCACTACCATCTGGACAAACTGGAACACTCCTTTGTGCCTCGGGCTGGAGTTTGCGTTTACGTCAGAGAGGACATCTGTTCTCGACGCCTCGGCAGACTTGAAGGTTCGGACCTGTCCATCCTTTGGCTACGCGTAGACAGCGACGACCATCCGCGCGTCTACGGGTGCCTCTATAGGTCCCATAGCGGTAATGCCGAAACAGACCGACTCTTCGACCACGTCCAAATGGCTGCAGATTCGTTGCTACAGCAGATCCCCTCCGCAGAGATCGTGATCCTCGGCGACTTTAACGCCCATCACGCCGAATGGCTCGGTTCACGTTTAACCGATCATGCGGGGAGATCTGTTCATGATTTTGCCTTGGCATATGGTCTGACACAACTGGTTACTTCGCCTACGCGGATTCCAGATGTGGAGGATCATGCACCTTCCCTGTTGGACCTTCTGCTGACCTCTCACCCGGACGGATATCAGATTTCCGTTGACGCCCCTTTAGGCTCCTCGGACCATTGTCTTGTCCGGAGTGTGGTGCCACTCACGCTGAAATCGCGGTTGCATTCTGCAGGCTGCCGCCGTGTTTGGCACTATAGGTCAGCCGATTGGGATGGGATGCGGTCTTTCTTTGCATCCTACCCTTGGGAGCGGGTTTGCTTCTCGCCGGATGATCCCAACGTTGTTGCGGATTCTGTCGCTGATGTGGTACTTCAGGGTATGGAACTTTTATTCCTTCCTCTGTGGTGCCCATTGGAGGCAAATCTCAGCCATGGTTTGGTCGCTCCTGTAAAATAGCATCATGCTATAAGCAGGAGTGCTACCGAGCCTGAGCTGACGCATCAGCGTCCAGGGATGTAAACACCAGCGCTCTAAAAAAGAAGTATAATTCCGCCTCTAGGTCCTTCAAAAGAGTCATTGCCAAGGCAAAGTCAGAGCACATAGGCAGAATTGGCGAGAGACTAGTTCGTCTTCCTTCTGGAACCCGTGCATTCTGGTCTCTCGCCAAGGCTGTCCAAGGGGAATTTCTGTCAGCCATCTCTTCCATCTCTGCACAGGGAGGACGACTCACTGGCCCACACCGCAAAGGAGAAAGCCGATCTTCTAGGCTCTTTCTTTGCGTCTAACTCGACTCTCGATGACGGGGGGAGTACGCCGCCGACCATCCCGCGGTGTGAGTGCTCCATGCCGGAAGTGCAGTTCACTCAGCGCTCGGTTCGCAAAGCACTCCTCTCCCTGGACATCCATAAGTCGAGTGGGCCTGATGGAATCCCCCCAATTGTGCTGAGGACGTGTGCTCCAGAGTTGGCACCGGTTTTAACGCGTCTTTTCCGGTACTCCTACTCCCTAGGCGTAGTCCCAAAATCATGGAAGACGGCTTTCGTCCACCCGATCCCTAAAAAAGGCGACCGCTCAGACCCGTCCAACTACCGGCCTATCGCCATCACCTCCTTGTTCTCCAAAACAATGGAGTCCATTGTAAACTGCCAGCTCATGAGGTACCTTGAGGATCACCAGCTGATTAGTGACCGCCAATACGGTTTTCGCCGTGGTAGGTCAGCTGGTGATCTTCTGGTCTACCTAACTCACAGATGGGCGGAGGCAGTAGAGTCCAAGGGGGGAGGCATTGACCGTTAGTTTGGACATTGCGAAGGCCTTCGATCGGGTTTGGCACAAAGCGCTTCTTTCGAAGCTCCCTTCCTATGGGCTTCCCGAGAAATTGTGCGATTGGATCACCAGTTTTCTTGCAGATCGGAGCATCAAGGTCGTTGTAGACGGTGCAAGCTCCGATTGCAAGCTTATTAATGCTGGTATTCCACAGGGCTGCGTGCTATCGCCAACGCTGTTTCTTCTGCATATCAATGATATGTTGCAAACCCGTAGCATTCATTGCTATGCAGATGACAGCACTGGTGATGCTCTTTACACCGGCCGAGCCAATATTTCTCGGGAAAACGTCTCTGAGTGCCGGGACAAACTTGTGTCTGAAGTCGAGTCTCTGCTGGACAGAGTCTCGGATTGGGGGGCGACTAAATCTAGTCCAGTTTAACCCCCAGAAGACACAAGTTTGCGCGTTAACCGCTAAAAAGAACCCCTTTGTCGTATCCCCTCAGTTTCAAGGCACTCCCCTTGTTGCCTCAGCCAGTATCGGAATCCTCGGCGTCGACATATCGAGTGACGTGCAGTTTCGTGGTCACTTGGAAGGGAAGGCCAAATTGGCCTCTAAAAAGCTTGGCGTGCTCAGCAGAGCGGCCCGGCCGCTCATGGAATACTGTTCCCATCTCTGGGCTGGGGCCCCCCAGTACCAGTTCCTTCCACTTGACCGCATCCAGCGCAGAGCGGCTCGAATCGTTGACGACCGAGTGCTTTCCGATCGGCTCGATTCACTGGCGCTGCGAAGAGATGTTGCATCTCTTTGCGTATTTTATCGCATCTATCACGGGGAGTGCTCTGAGGAATTGTTCGGATTAATCCCAGCCGCCAAATTTCGTGAACGCACTACACGGCAAACGTCTCGATACCATCCACACCATCTGGATGCTTGGCGGTCCACCACTGTACGTTTCAAAAGGAGTTTTCTTCCGCGTACAACCTCTCTGTGGAATAATTTACCACCGGTGATTTTTCCGGACCGATACGACCTGGGGACCTTCAAGAAAAGAGCTTACTCCTTTCTAAAGGGCCGGCAACGCACCTGCAATTCCCCTGGTGTTGCGGTTGATCATGGGCGGCGGTAGTCACTTAACATCAGGTGAGCCACATGCTCGTTTGCCCCCCTCTTCTATAAAAAAAAAAAAAAAAAAAACTTTTTATAAAATTTATGATACACTTTTTGATAATTATATAGAACTTATATATGAAATGAAAGATAATTTAATTTAGATCATTATCATCAATCGCAGCACGCACCACACTCATATCTATTTCTGCCGCTGCTTTACCCAAAAATGCTCGAAGAGATTCCAAATTCCGATGCGGTTTAGCGCAGACTTCCTTCTCCAAATGTTGCCATATCTTATAATCCAGTGGGCTTAAATCTGGATTAGAAGAGGGCCAGTCTTCATGTCCGATAAAGTCAATTCCATGGGCGGTCAACCAGTTTTGCGTGCTTCGTGCCCTATGAGCTGATGCAGAGTCGTGTTGGAATATCCAATGTCTGTTTTTGAACATTGTTTGAGAAAGAGGTTCCACTATGTTTGTAAGGATGGTATTTTGGTACACCTCGGCACTGGTTACACAAACAGTTAAGCCTGAATATGAGACTCCAAGCTAAACCATGAGTGACGAAGGATAATGTTCTCGTTGAACCCTCGGAATATTCTTGCTGGCTTGTTCACTGCTGTGGGCATACATATTATCATTTTCTTTATTACGTATCATCGTAACAAAACGTGGGATCTATCCAGCCTAATTTTTTTCAAACGCTCGTTCAAAATATATCCGGTCTATTTACGATAAGCTCGTGGTCCTAGGTGTTCATTGATCGCGCTTTTGACCGTGGTTATGCTTAGGCCCATCTGAAGAGCTAAGATTTTTTGTTTACGAACAGGATTTCGTTGGATTAGGGCCTTCACTGCTTTGATGATCGCTGGTGTCCTAACTGGTACGAGGTCGGCCAGTCCTCACGATCGTTGAAGCTTGAATCTTCAGTGAATCGTTTGATAGTGCGATAAACAAATCGTAGGGTTATTTTTAATTGAAAATCTCTTGTGGCACGTAACCACAGCGGTACAACGCGATAACTGCTACTCTATTTTCTTTCGTCGACCACTCCATATTCGAAAATGAATGAAAATTAATGTCTCTTTTATTTTTGGCAAGCGCAAACGTCATATTTTCAAAATTGGTGAAGTTCATCTGGCCAGTATTCAAAAATTTTTAATAATAAGGTTTTGACAGAACTTATGACCCGACTAAGTATATTAGCTGGTACTCGACGGCTACAACCACTGAAGAAATTATTGTGGAAATATCGTTTTAAATTAGGAAGAGTTATATTGTTTAATTAGAAATTATAATGATGATGATACATAACTTTGAAATAAATTCGTCAATACGGTTTGCGCACCAAAGTTAATTGTACTATGCCCGCTATAAGCTAATTGTACTAAGCCTGTAACCCTCGCGCACGTGGAAGCAAACAGTTGGCAAAGTTTTAGCACAATCGGATAAACGGTATAGCAGCGAATAAAATTATAAACAAAGAAACAAAAAAAAAAGAAATATAACAAACTTAATTCATGTTAATATTAAAAATGTCGCATACTTCAATGTCGCATGGGTAAATGATTTCGATTGTTAACCTTCATACTGCAAATGTCTCTGGGTGTCCCGAGTGAGTACAAAATATTATAATATCAATACGTTTTATAAAAAAACATTTTTTTTTAATATTTTGTATAAAAAATCTGTGTTTTATATATAAATGTACAGTTGAAAGTGGAATACATATTGATTTATAAACAATTTAATATAATAATTTATTTTGTAAAATACGTAAGGTAATATTTACTACCGTTTTAAATGTATTTATATGAAAGTAAATTTATGTTTTAATGGGATTTAGTTATGGTATCAAGTCCTGGTCCATACGGGACATAGAAAGTTTGTAGAGCCATTTAAGGTGAGGATCAGCTGCGTCTCAAGATGAACGCGACTGTTCGTTGCCAGTTCACTCTTTTTAAATAAAAATATATGTGTTGTTCGAGTAAATACTAAATTTCACTGCTGGAAAAAATACTTTAAAGTTACTTACAAAGGATAGGAGAAATGAACGTGAATAACATTTTTACTATTTTTATTATTTATACTATTTTTACTATAGTTAAAAGACATTGCAATCCTAAAATATCCTAAAATCCTAGTCATAAGAAAAAAATATTTCAAAAACGTGTGAAGTCTGCCCTTACGCGTTAGGGCCAGAGCGGTGGACACTTTCTTGCCCTAAAACACCCTCAGAAGTGAGAGGAGGCCTGTGCCCAGCTGTGGATCGTATATAGGCTGTAACTTTATAGAATTAAGTATGACACAGTAAATGAATATACTCCGCTCTATAGACACGTATTATATCTATCTATTACTCAATTCTAATCAAAATGCAGATATATCAAATGGCTCGTCACCAGTACATAGGCTCTCAGGTTCGCTTTAAATAACGCTGCTAATTAACGCTGGTATTCTGCGAGAGCATGGTCTATACTCAGTTGAGGCAACAAACTCGTGTTGCGTAATACAGCTGCAGTGTACTCTACCACTTAATAAGTCGTATGCAAATATGCAATTACCTTAATGTGATTGTAGTTTGCATAGTAATTGAGAATTCCTTACAATTTCCGACGTGGTGAATATAACCTCAGAGCTGTATATATTTTAAAACGGAAAAGTCATATGTCATAACTTTTAATTATAGGTGACAGTTAGATTAATGGTAGTGTGCGGACCGCGAACACAAAAGGTCGTTGCCTCAAATTCGGCACTTGACTACTTTCATGAACAAGATCTAACACAAGCACTTAAAGTTTTACTCCTGAGTGATCAAAGAATAATAGTAAGCATTTAAAGCTTTACTCCTGAGTGATCAAAGCATTTAAAGCTTTACTCCTGAGTGATCAAAGAATAATAGTAGTAATGCTTATAACATTGCTAGTATTAAAAAAAAATAGTAATGAATTAGCAGGAGATTAATAGAAGGGTATAGAAGGTTAGAATAATTATTGGATGCTGTGAGGCATTACACCTTAGTTCTCTGAGATCACAACGTATCTGTAGCCTCATTAACTTTATCTGCCTTTTTAATCTGGTATTCACTTATCATAGGGTGTACTATAAGTTCGTTAATCATTGCATTTTTATAAAAAAAAAGATACGGCCCATAAGTATTATTTTTATTTCATTTGTACATGCTGCAGCTATATTATAGATGTAGCAATGAAGACGACTCGACCGAGGAGGAACCAGGTCAAATAGCAGCTTAATGCAGCTGTGTTTGTATGGTGAGTATAAAGAAACGGAGACCCTTTTTACTAGATACGGTGCATTCCGTCTTAATCTTATTAAAGATATATCTAGATTTCTATGGGCCACAGCATCCACTTACCATCAGTTGGACTGTGTTCTCCCTTGTCACTCTTATCTTATAAGAAATATATCTTATTCCTCCTTCACACTTTAAATTTTATTTCTTATTTAAAAATTATATCCGTTTGGAATGCTCGAGTATTTTTCTGAATTACACAAAGCTTTTTTATCTCTTGGCAACAGTTTTAAAGCCGGAACTCTTGATACAGATAGATTTCGTAAGCCGTCTAGGAAATAGCCAAGCAACTGTCAGAGTAGATGATACGGTATTAAAGTTAAATTTGACCATTATCTCTAGAAGCATGGTAATCCTTGTTCTTTTCAAAGAATTTTGTCTTCATTACGGCCTATAAAAGTCCACTACTATGGCTATGTCCATAGATTACCTCATTGAGGGAATTTTGCCACATTTGCCAAGCAGGTTGGCAACCGCAGATTTTTATTATTTTAAGTTTTTATCAACAGGATGCTGCTTCTCATCTCCTGTTAACGTTTCCATCTGTTGGCTGTCTTATGACACTCACAGAACGATATGGGCAAACGATATACTTATATATACAGGGTAATCTTTTTTGTACAATCGAATATAATAGGTCCTTACATATGAAATTGGCGTTTTGTACGGGAGGAATATAAAGTCAGTTTGTTTTTGTAAAATATATTTAGTTAATCAAAGTATGCACCGTTGTTATTTACGCACTTTTGCCATATCATAGGAAGTTCATTGATCCCTTTACTAAAAAACCAACGGGGACGGGAACCAATGAACTCTTTGAAGGTGGTTTGGACTGCCGAATCGGAGTTGATTTTTTTTCCTTGTAAGAAGTTGTCCAAATATCGGAAAAAGTGGTAATCTGTTGGAGCAAGATCCAGGGAGTACGGTGGATGTTGCAGACATTCCAATTGTAGCTCATCTAACTTTGTGGTCGTTTGTTATGCAGTGTGTGGTCTTGCATTATCGTAAAGCAGCACTGGCCTAGAGCGATGGACCAATCTCGGTTGTTTAGCAGCTAGTTCTTCCTTCATGATTTGCAGTTCCTGAAACAGATATCTGCCGCAATCGTTTAGCCAGATTTTAGAAAGCTGCAGTGAACGACACCGGCACTAGTCCACCAAACACTCACAAGTAACTTTTTCTGAGTCAATTTTCGTTTAGGAAAAGATTTGGCTGGTCTCCAGGATTTAGCCATTGCGACGAGCGATTCCGATTATTGTACAGTATCCACTTTTAATCACAAGTAATGATTTGATTTTAAATCCCTTCGTTTTTGTGTCGGTTGAGCAAAGTAACACAGCAGTCGACGCGTGTTTGCATTCACTCAATTCATGAGGTACCCATCGTTCAAGTTTTTTTTTTTACTTTCTCGATTTGCTTCAAGTGGTTTAATATAGTTTTGTCACTTACCCTGACGCCTGCAGCTGTCTCTGAATGCTTTGTGATGGTTCCGCTTCCACAATAGCCTTTAATTCTTCATTTTCCACTTTGTTCTCCGGCCATCCACGGAGTTGGTTCTGAACGTCAAAATTTCCAGAAGGAAAACGTTGAAACCAAAAACGTACCGTGCTTTCTTTTGCAACGCATCATTAATCCCTCGAGCCGTTTCTGCAGCACTGGTGCCACAGCAGAACTCGTACTCGTAAACATACCGATATTTCATGTTTTCCATTGTGCGGTAAAAAGCGACGCCAAAGAAAAAAATAATGGGGAAAACAAATGAATGACTGTTTTCGAAACTCAAATGTACCAGCTAAATTAATGTATAAATTTGAATTTGGAATTTTTAACCAAACAGGAGATATTTTAGATCAAAGTGGTCAGTACGACAAAACGCAAATTTCATATGTAAGGACCTAATATTTGCTAGATAGCTATGTAATTATTTTTAGGATATATTTGCAAATTCTTTTTCTGATAAAATTGTAACAGAAAAGTTCAAATAATTAACTAACAAAGTCAAACGCGTAACTACGTTCCCGAAGGTAATCATTTTCATAAATAAACGTTGAATGAAGTAATTTAGTCGTCTGTAGCTTTCCATTACATAAAGGAAATGAAAGAAAAAGAAATAAGTCATAGTTGAATAACTGCACATTAAGTAAATATATTACCAAGTTAATAATATAAACGAAGTGATTATATACTCTTTGAATATTACTATATTACTTGACACTGGCAAAATATAACCGTACGAGTTATTCCAATGAAATAAAATATAGTAAAATACTCTCTAGCAATGGGACGTGTATAGGCTGTAACTTTAACTTTTTTATATTATAAGTATTAAGTATGTATATTTTTACTTTGCGTTGTACCTTATATCTTTACTACTTGTTTATTAAATTTATGAAGCGGTTGACACCTGCCACAGTTTCTCAAATCATTCAGCGTTGACTGGTAGAGAAGGTATGAGGCAATAAAACCGTACTTTATACGGCGTCTACTGCTGAATATAGGCCTCTCTTCTCACAAAGTACGGTCCTCGGCCACCTGTATCCATCGACTTCCTGCACATCTGACCAGGTCGTAGCTCCATCTAATGTGTGATCGCCCTGCACTTGGCCTAACAGTACGAGGCTGGCAATCGAGAACTTACTTTTTACGCAACGAATGTCGGTTGTTCGAGCTATATGGCCGGCACATTGTTACTTAAGCTTACTAACCCTTTGCGCTATGTTGGTCGATAAAATTAATTTAATAAATAAACAAATATAAAAATACTTATCACATTAAGCCGTGGTAGAGTGCTAAGCAGTTGCCGTAAGTATTCACAGAACAACCCGAGTCCAATGCCTTTGCCGGCACCAATGAATGATTGGGAAAGAAGTCAAGACATTTCAATTGTGAAAGAAGTTAAAGGTGGCTACCTCACCGCCAACCTAATAACAAACCCAGTATTCCAATCGCCTATAACGACATGCTAGGTAAGTTACAAAATTGGCACATTCTTTTTGTTAGAAGTCCTAAACAAACATGGAACCTATATACGAGACCTATAAGTCTCAGATCAATAATTAATATATGTAGTTAGATTGTAACTGCTGCACTGCTAACACTGCTGCTGCTGCAGTTTTACGTGATAGAGTCACGCTTTCGCTATATTATGGTTGTAGTACATATAAGTCCGCTCGACCGGATCCTACCAAGCTGCTGCTGTAAGCTATAGAGAATCCGAGATTCTTTTAACTGAAAACGAGGCATCCCATCTTAGTCCTCAGGGAAGACAACGCATCTGTATTTTGATTCTTTATTGCGATTGATGTAAATGTCTATGGGCAACAAAATCCACTTACCATCTGGACCAGCTGGACTTTGTGTTCGTTTGTCGCCCTTACCTAAAACAAAGTTTTTCCGTTTGAAAATTTGTATTTAATTTTGAAGTACTTTCTGTTATCCAACAGTGCAATAACAATACCATGGAGCCGATCTAATGTTGGACATGGATGCCCTAGCAACACCAAAAAGCTTGTTTTTAAATTTATTACTAATTAAGTAAATTGTATTATAAAAGGCTAAATAATTAATCAACAATGTTGAAACGAAGTAACTACTTTCTCAAAGGTAATCATTTTCTTAAGTAAACGTTGGCTGAAAAAACTCACCCTTGCTTTAAAAAAAAATTAAAACAAAAAATAGATAACCAGTTCTCATTAACATTATATTCAATCTTATTCAATATTAAAATGATTTGAAACATTAACACAGTCACTCACTCGTTCACAAGTAATATAAAGATAAGAACGCAAATAGAACGCAGTGCTAGATGTAAGATGAGGCACGCATCGAGTTACTGCCCTGCTGGATATGCCTCTCCTCTTGTTGCAAGTGTTAACACCCACAGAACGCAGTGTTAGATGTAAGATGAGGCACGCATTCGAGTAACTGTCCACTGCTGGATATGCCTCTCCTCTTGTTGCAAGTGTTAACACCCACAGAACGCAGTGTTAGATCTAAAATGAGGCGCGCATTCGAGTAACTGTCCACTGCTGGATACGCCTTTCCTCTTGTTGCAAGTGTTAACACCCACAGAACGCAGTGTTAGATGTAAGATAAGGCACGCATTCGAGTAACTGTCCACTGCTAGATATGCCTCTCCTCTTGTTGCAAGTGTTAACACTCACAGAACGCAGTGTTAGATCTAAGATGAGGCATGCATTCGAGTAACTGTCCACTGCTGGATATGCCTCTCCTCTTGTTGCAAGTGTTAACACCACACAGACCGCAGTGTTAGATCTAAGATGAGGCACGCATTCGAGTAACTGTCTACTGCTGGATATGCCTCTCCTCTTGTTGCAAGTGTTAACACCCACAGAAGACAGTGTTAGATCTAAGATGAGGCACGCATTCGAGTAACTGTCCACTGCTGGATATGCCTCTCCTCTTGTTGCAAGAAACAGAAACAGAAACAGAAACTTTTTTATTCAATGTAGATTATAAATAATACTTATTGAAAGTCAATTTTTTCATTTACCACTGGTTCGCAAAAAAAAACCTCTGTCCTGGGAAGAACCAGCAAGAAACTCAGCGGGACTATTTTCTTTTTTCAAATAATAGCTGACAATCATGTTTACAATTAACAACACAAGACAAATTAGAAATAGCTTGGTAGCGATCACCCTTCCCAGGGGTTATTATCATCCATAAATTCCTTAATATTATAATAACCCTTTTTATACAAACTTAGTTTAATAAAATTCTGAACTTTGCGTGTGACAAATTTTGTATCTTTTCTGGGATTTTGTTGTAAAAGATATACATCTCCCCAAGAATGAATTACTGACTCGGTGGTGTCGAGTAACTGGTACTACTAGCTTGTGTCTATTCCTAGTATTTACAGAATGAATATCACTTATTTTTGCAAAACCACGTTTATTCTTGTGTACGTACATTACATTTTCGTAAATGTATTGAGAGGCCAGAGTTAATATATTAATTTCCTTAAATTTTTGTCTCAGTGACTCTTTTGGTTTTAAATTATATATTGCTCTAATGGCCTTCTTCTGTAAAATAAATATAATTTCAGTGTCAGTCGCGTGTCTCCATAGCAAAATACCATATGACATAATGCTATGGAAATAACTGAAGTAAACTATTCTAGCTGTTTCAACACTGGTAAGAGTTCTAATCTTTTTTACAGCATATGCTGCAGAACTAAGTCTGCTAGCTAGTTTTGATATATGGGGGAGCCATTGAAGCTTTGCGTCTAGTGTGATTCCAAGAAAAATGGTGGTATCAACAAGACTCAGTTCTTCCCCATTTAAAATAACATTCGTATTAACATGTTTGACATTAGGAGTTACGAATTTCATACATTTAGTTTTAGTTCCATTTAAATTCAAATTATTGTACAGTCGAACTTTAAGAACTCATACTATTAATTACAACTTTTTGCGTTCTGTCACTTAAATATGAAATAATTAATTTAAGAGCATCACTTCTTACACCGTAGTGTTGAAGTTTCCTGATTAATGTTTCATGGTGAACATAATCGAAGGCCTTGGATAGGTCACAGAATATACCCAAAGCATCCTGTGAATTCTCCCATGCATTAAAGATATATTTAACAAGCTCAACACCAGCATCAGTTGTTGAGCGACCCCTTGTGAAACCGAATTGATTTTTATGAAGTAAATTATTTACATTAAAAAAATTTAACATTTGATCAAGATTGATTTTTCAAAAATTTTACTAAGTGTTGGCAGTATAGAAATAGGTCTAAAATTAGCGGGGTCCAATGTACTGCCTGATTTAAATAAAGGTATTACTTTACTATGCTTCATTAAATCAGGAAACACACCAGATTTGATACAAGTATTAAAAATAATAGATAGTTGAGGTGCGATTGCATCTATTATAGACGCAGATCAGCGATTCTCTTAATATCTATAGTCTTAAAATATTTTAGAATATCTTTTGATGACACTTTATGAAATGTATAATTCTTTGTACATGCATTTACATTTTGTTTCAGTAATGATTCGGCGACGGCAGGAGAAGAATTCAGTGACTTAGTGGTTAAGATAGGAATATCAGTAAAATATTTCTCGAAAACCGTTGAAACGTCCTGATCTGATTCAATTAATTTATTGTTATAACTTAACTGATAGTTCGAATTGCGAGAGCTAACCTTCCCAGTTTCACTATTAATTATACTCCATGTCATTTTAATTTTATTAGAAGCTGTCTTTATTTTGTTGCTCAAATACAATGACTTGGCTATGGAGCACACTCTTTTAAATATTTTGGAATATTTTTTTAAATATTCCCTAAATTCGACGCTAGGATTATACGACCTTTCATTGTAAAGTTCATATAACTTTTGTCTACTCTTATGGACTCCTACTGTCGCCCACTCATTAAATGCCTTGCGATTCTTTAAGGAGAATGTTTAAGAAGTAAAAGTATTATTGAATTCATTGCAAATAAGCTTAAATAATGTTCCATACAAAAAATCTGGATTATTTTGATATGAAAGCGACGGAAGTTTTTTTTACTATGTTACTTCTAAACTTCTCCAAGCGACGTGCGTTTACTGGAACAAACACTACTTTTTTATTTACTTAATTATTGTGAACATAAGGTAACGAAACTAATTGTCCACAGTGATCAGAGCTCAATTTTTGAATAATACATTTATTGAACGGCTTAACATTTGTAAAAATGTAAAAATGTTATCTATACATGCACTAGATTCAGCAATACGCGTTGGCTCCAAAAATAAATTAAAAAAATCATTAGATTTAAACAGTGATCTTAATTTAATATTGGTGGAGGAAGCTTCTAGGAGATTGATATTAAAGTCTTCACATATTACAACAGATTTATTCTGTTTATT
The DNA here is from genome assembly GCA_907164705.1 of Parnassius apollo. Taxonomy (NCBI): domain Eukaryota; kingdom Metazoa; phylum Arthropoda; class Insecta; order Lepidoptera; family Papilionidae; genus Parnassius; species Parnassius apollo. The sequence goes on along the minus strand of CAJQZP010000103.1, from coordinate 23,697 downwards.
AAGCTTAACAAAAACTTCCTCCAAAATTTTTTCAAAAAGTATCATATAAAGAACATGGGGGTCTGTAAACGCTCACAACAATGAGGTGCTCAAACTCAACACATGCTATTTCTACAGTTCGCTCAACAGAGAGGCTCACAATATCTTTACGTTCTTTAGATGATAATAATTTACTAACTAAAATTAAGGAGCCACCTCTTAAAACCGTTTGTCTATTGAAATAACTGACCACCTGGTGATTACTGAAGTTAAACATTAAATTATGAGTTTTTAACCAATGTTCAGTAATACATAAAATATGAATGTGGGTGCTATTTAAGAACAATTTAATTTCTAGCTCTTTGCCTATCATGCCTTGTATATTCTGATGCACCAGGTGTAAATAATTTTTATTATCATTTAGTGGAGTTATACAATTGCAACTATTAAGGATTTGTAAGCTACATTCTAAATTATTTAAATTATTATAACTGCTAGAGATTACCTCTATTGTCTCATTTTCTAATTTAAATTACTTGGAACGGATTCCAAATTGCATGTCACATCATTATGCTGCTCGATAGGAGCAGATGTCTGGGTAGCCAAGTCCTTAGTTAGTCCCTTGAGTTAATATATAAATAATAACATAGCGCATTTGCTATCTGTCTTAAATTATATTTGGATAGGTAATACCCATCTGTAGTCAAAAATATCTTAATTAAATTAATAATGTCTATTAAATTAATGCTATTAGTATAATTATTACAATTAAATGTCAAATTTAAATTATTGTTACATGACAAATTATTCATTAATAAATTTAAATGGCCAACCCTGTATGTAAGGCAATGTAAACAAGATAATTTTATGTACATTTAAAGTATTGAGGTAATCAAAATATATTAATAATTGATTTTTGTTTACATTGCCTCTTCTCCCAACAAGAATTATTAATGTGCTATTAGGACAAAACTTACTAGTTACAACTTTATTCATTATATGACTAAAGGATGCTCCAGGCATACAATAATTACTAATTACCTGTCCTTTTAAATGGTTATTTAACATCATGCCCAAATTTTTACCTATGTCATCACAATACATAATAACTTCATGTTTTATAATATTTAAATTACTTTTTTAAGTTTTTATTCTTTGTTATGGCACTGTCATAGAGTGTGGGTGACAATAACGAGTTACTAATATTTACACATATTGTCCCCGATGAAAATGGTCTGGAGCCCTGATTCTCACTCTGATGTTTTATTAAGGAATCAAAGCGCTCCTCATTGTATTTACATGACTTACCAGATCATTCATGGCCAATATGTGTTTTTTATCTCAACCTGAGCCGTTGCATATTTATTTGAGATAATTTGTAAGGAGTTTTCAAGCGACAAAACTTCCGAATTGAGAAACTCTATTTCAGTCTCATAACAGTTTTTCATATTTTCCACCTCAATTAAATATAATTTAAGTTTATTAATCAATTCATGCATTTCCTTACATATATTTACATACTTTTTTATATTAATTTTAGTTTTAATTAACTTTTGCACTTTCCTAACATATTTATTAATTTTTAGCATGCATGTAATCCTTTCTGCTGTTCTTGATGTGACAAAATCATCACCAGTCAAACAAAATCATAACCAGTCAAGCAAGTGTTAACACCTACAGAACGCAGTGTTAGATGTAATAAGAGGCACGCATTCGAGTCACTGTCTACTGCTGGAAATGCCTCTCCTCTTGTTGCAAATGTTAACAACACCCACAAAACGCAGTGTTAGATGTAAGATGACGCACGCATTCGAATCACTGTCCACTGCTGGATACGCGTCTCCTCTTGTTGCAAGTGTTAACACCCACAGAACGCAGGGTTAGATGTAAGACGAGGCACGCATTCGAGTAACTGTCCACTACTGGATATGCCTCTCCTCTTGCTGCAAGTGTTAACATCCACAGAACGCAGGGTTAGATGTAAGATGAGGCACGCATTCGAGTCACTGTCCACTGCTGTATTTGCCTCTCCTCTTGTTGCAAGTGTTAACACCCACAGAACGCAGGGTTACATGTAAGATAAGGCACGCTTTGAGTCACTGTCCACTGCTGGTAATGCCTCTCTTCTTGTTACAAGTGTTAACACCCACAAAACGCAGTGTTAGATGTAAGATGAGGCACGCATTCGCGTCACTGTCCACTGCTGGATATACCTCTCCTCTTGTTGCAAGTGTTAACACCCACAGAACGCAGGGTTAGATGTAAGACGAGGCACGCATTCGAGTCACTGTCCAATGCTGGATATCCCTCTCCTCTTGTTGCAAGTGTTAACACCCACAGAACGCAGGGTTAGATGTAAGATGAGGCACGCATTCGAGCCACTGTCCACTGCTGGATATGCCTCTCCTCTTGTTGCAAGTGTTAACACCCACAGAACGCAGTGTTAGATGTAAGATAAGGCACGCATTCGAGTAACTGTCCACTGCTGGATATGCCTCTCCTCTTGTTGCAAGTGTTAACACTCACAGAACGCAGTGTTAGATCTAAGATGAGGCATGCATTCGAGTAACTGTCCACTGCTGGATATGCCTCTCCTCTTGTTGCAAGTCTTAACACCCACAGACCGCAGTGTTAGATGTAAGATGAGGCACGCATTCGAGTAACTGTCCACTGCTGGATATGCCTCTCCTCTTGTTGCAAGTGTTAACACCCACAGAACGCAGTGTTAGATGTAAGATGAGGTACGCATTCGAGTCACTGTCCACTGCTGGATATGCCTCTCCTTTTATTGCAAGTGTTAACACCCACAGAAAGCAGGGTTAGATGTAAGATGAGGCACGCATTCGAGTCACTGTCCACTGCTGGATATGCGTCTCCTCTTGTTGCAAGTGTTAACACCTACAGAACGCAGGGTTAGATGTAAGATGAGGCACGCATTCGAGTCACTGTCCACTGCTGGATATGCCTCTCCACTTGTTGCAAGTGTTAACACCCACAGAACGCAGGGTTAGATGTAAGACGAGGCACGCATTCGAGTCACTGTCCACTGCTGGATATGCCTCTCCTCTTGTTGCAAGTGTTAACTCCCACAGAACGCAGGGTTAGATGTAAGATGAGGCACGCATTCGAGTCACTGTCCACTGCTGGATATGCGTCTCCTATTGTTGCAAGTGTTAACACCCACAGAACGCTGGGTTAGATGTAAGACGAGGCACGCATTCGAGTCACTGTCCACTGCTGGATATGCCTCTCCTCTTGTTGCAAGTGTTAACACCCACAGAACGCAGGGTTAGATGTAAGATGAGGCACGAATTCGAGTCACTGTCCACTGCTGGATATGCGTCTCCTTTTGTTGCAAGTGTTAACACCCACAGAACTCAGGGTTAGATGTAAGATCAGGCACGCATTCGAGTCACTGTCCACTGCTGGATATGCCTCTCCTCTTGTTGCAAGTGTTAACACCCACAGAACGCAGTGTTAGATGTAAGATGAGGCACGCATTCGAGTCACTGTCCACTGCTTGACTTAAAATGTAAAAGCTTGAAACTATTCATAAATAATTGAACTGGTACTTTGTTTTAGAAAAAGGGTCGTCATAAATTATCTACATTAGAAAAAATCTAATACGAGTACGCTCCAATAGGCACCTATTGCGTTAATAAGTTATGTTCCATAAAATGTAAAATATCACTAATGAAAAAAGCTTTTTTGTTAGTGCTCCACGAATTTATAATAAACTACCTGATTCAATAAAATATATGACGTTATTTAAATTTAAAAAGTGCTAAAGGAATTATTAAAAGACAAATGTATAAAATTGAAGAGTTCTTGAATAACAATTTTGACTTATTAAATTGACTTTTATTATTTTGTTTTTGTCATCGATATAATTTTATCAATGTCATTAAGTTTTATTCTGTTTTATGTTATGACATGATTCTCTTAAAAACACACAATTATATTTGTATGTCTTTAAGACAAAACATAGCGTTCTAATTTCTGATTCATGCACTTCATTTATTGGAAAATGGCTCGTAAAAGAAGAACCTAGAAGAATACAAAGCGTTTATAAATATAGAAACCCAGGATTAGTCAAAGTTATCACTAAGTCCTATTCGTCTACTTTATTTCTTCTTTATTAGTCCAAAAAATCCACTTCATAGCTTCGGTCTTTGCTCTTGTAGTGAGAATTTGACGTCATCCTCACACTCGGGAGGAGGACTATTGACTGCAGCACCAGACGTGCAGGAGGCTCGCAATACGACTGTATTATTTATCCGACTGCCACAGAAGGGGAGTAATGTTTTTCGAGAGTATGTATATTTCTTTGGTAGGCTCTGTAGTCTAAACGACTTGATGGAGTTTAACATATGAGGTGTCGTTTGGTTTGTCATAATTGCTTACGTGAAATAGAATGTACTTTTCTTCTCTTTTTAATATTTTTTATGTTATAAACAATAAACTTTTTTTATATTTTTTTATAGAATAAGGGTAACAAGCGAGCACACAGTCCACCTCATGATAAGTGGATGCTGTGACCCATAGACATCTATATTTATCATCAATTAGGAGACATTACGCGGATGCGTTGTCACCCCTGAAGACTAAGATAAAATGTCTCATTTCCAGGAAAAGGGGTCTCCGGAACTCTACACTCATCATACGAAACACAGTAGTACTAAACTGCTATTTTACTCTGGTATTCTTTGAGAGCGTGGTCCTTCCCCGGTCGAGCTGACCCATTTGTGCTATAACCATAATATAACTGCAACGTGGCTCTACAACGTATGTATGCTGCTGCACGATATAATCGTCAAATGTGAACTTAACCGACTTCAATGATTCCTTTTTTAATTTAATAGCTTCTACTTGAACGTTGGTGTCGTGTAAATTTGAAGAAAAATTCAAGGGTAGGAAAGGGTAGGAAAATGGGAGATGAATTTTTTAGGTAACATTCGAGTTTTCATATTCCTTTCGTGAAAACTCATCTCGGGAATCACGGGAAAATATAACGATTTTTCTAAAACCATATCTGGCATTGACTTATGTCACGACTATTATATTGCACTCAAAATTAAACTTACAAACCATTTATCGTCGAGTTCCTAATATATTTCAATATAATATATCTTATACTTTAAATTAAAAATATATATACTCCTTAAGAGAGTATAATATCTACCATATTCCCTTTTTAATAATTACCCGTCTGTCAAGGAATAGTTGTTTTTCGTGCGATCTTGTGCTTATGTTGTAGATTTTTTTTATTACCTCGTATCTTTCAAATGGCTGGATGGATTTCAACAATTAAGGTATCATTTTATTCGTCATAATAACCCAAGTATTCTTAGATAGTTTTTTTTTTTAAATAAAGAAAATGGCTGATTTTTGGCGCAAAATATTAATACGTTAAAAAAATTAACCAAACCTATCGAGTAGGATATCAATATAAAGGAATTTAAAAGGGGATTACAAAAATATATACAAGTTGATTGTTTAAATTCAAGTACGTTTGTAAATTTCTTCATTACCTCGTATCGATATTCCAAACGGCTAAATGGATTTGAACAATTAAGGTATCGTTTTATTCGTCTTAAATACCCAAGTTAGACAACTTTTTTAAAATATAAAAATAGCGGTTTTTTTGACGCAAAATGTTAATACGTTAATTAAAAAAATTAACCGAACCTATCGAATATCGAATATAAGTTGTATGTTTAAATTTAATTTGGAATAATAAATTGGTTTATAAAGTTTTGATAGCTGGTTTATAAAATGGGCAATTAAACATGTGAAGCCTAAATTTTAATGAAATAAATCAAAAGAATACATGTTTGTATTGATGATTTAAAAGAAATTGCTTTGTAAAGCGCCATCTATTTCATTCTATGGTTAGTCATTTTATCGAACGAAAATTGATGACTCTCAAGGTGGTACATTAATAAGACGCTAGATGGCATAAATACATGGTTTTGAGTACACGTACCACAGATTACCTCCTAATAGATACCGCATCATGGAATATTTGTTCTGTTTCGATTTCACCAAATTTCGGGTTGCGGGGGACGTGTCAAATGCACTGTGATTGGATAATTCAAGGTTGAACTTAGAATGCTCCGAACCATAGTGATGGGACAGGGTTGGGACGTTGATCGATAAATTTGGGATTTATTGATTATTGATAAATAAATGAATTGATCCATTTTTATCTGAAATTTATTAAAAAAATAAAACAGTGTTTATAAATAAAAGAATATTTTTACATGTAATCTAATGATTTCTTAAATTTACGCGAACACTACGCATTGAATACAACTATGTAATTATATGGATTTTATTGCGTTTAATTAATTTATGGTCACGGGGGGGGGGGGGGGGGGTGACTTAAATGTTTGACATCTCAATATCATAGTTAGTCCGACTATCTTCATTTTTTGAATATTAATTTTTTTGTCCCTACAGTATCTTGAAGTCTTGCAGTGGTATGCTTGGTTTTGGATAGATTTTGTTAATTATAGGATGCCAAGCAGATGGCAGCACCCATCCACCGACTGTGGCCAGCTTCACTCGGTCGCTGTGATGTAGGCTTGGGACCCAAAGCTTGTTGTCTTGCAATACTTGATTGACATCCTGAAGCTCGGCAGCCAGATGTATTCTGTCACAGATCCCTTGTGCTTTCTGAAAAAATATTTACCCAGAGTAGCAAACTATGAAGAATGATGGTGAGATTCACCATTTAAATATCGGTTGGTATAGGCCTCTTTCCTATACATAGTATGACCAATAATGTTATCAGGATTTCGGATGACTAAAACATCTAGGAAAGCTAAAGTATTATTTGCTTCTAACTCCATAGTGATTTGTATTTTGTAGCATATGGAGTTAAGGTGGTCTAAAACTGCAGTTGCTTTGTCAGACGGTAAAATTTTGAAAGTGTCGTCTACGTACCGCTTGTAGAATCTTGGATTTATAGGAGCAGTAAGAAGGGTTTCTCCTCAAAATCCTCCATGATATATGTCGGCGACTATAGGAAATACAGGTGAGCCTATCGCTACACTATCAACTTGCTTGTAGAACTCTTCCTTCTTCAATAGATAGTCAGATGTGAAGCAGTGTTTGAGTAATACTGTATATTCTGCAGGCATGTTGTTATCTTGTAGCTTCCTAGTTACAGTTGAGAAGCAGTCTTCAATAAGTAGGCATATGAATAGTGACTGACCACCAAAAGTGACCATAGTTTTATTGTCAGCGAGATGTATGTCTTTTATCTCACTAACAAAATGGTGTGAATCCTTTGTGTGTAATGATTTCTTATATTTACGCGAACATTGCACATGATTAAAACTACTTTTACGGATTTTATCGCGTTTATTTTTATTTTTACTTTTTTATTTTTATTTTTAATTTTTATTTTTATTTTTAATAAGCATTAAAAATAAAAAGTAAAAATAAACGCGATAAAATCCGTAAAAGTAGTTTTAATCATGTCCTTTGTGTGTGTTCTGATATGTCCCTTCGGTGGTAACAGTATTTTTGCTTAGTGTTGCACCTAAAAGTAGTATTATTAATTAAAAAACCATACGGTACGTGTTTCAAATTTAGATGTAATTAATAATAATAATAATAATAGGATATTACTGAAGTTCATACAACACTAGAATAACATTAATCACATTATAACTTTCACTTGTTTTATGGTTTATAAATCCGTTAAAAATAGTTTAATTTCGACGTGTAACATTCAATTCACAGTAACAGTAAATTCATTAAATATTAGAATATCACCACCAACCACTTAATACTATTACTTATTGTGTAATTTTCACCATTGGTATTATACTTTTTTTTAAATGTAAAATTCCATACTAAAACTGGCAAGTATAGAGATAGTATAGCGGAATCCACCAGCCTTCTACGGTTTTTCATAATATGAAGATTGTCTTCTGTGAAGTGTCTTGAGGATAGCACACTATTTTTGGTGGGCAACCATTGGTCCCCTCGACATGTAGCGTCAATCCACATCTTTTCCTTTCGGGGCATTTTGGGAACCTATAACATATAGGTACCACAATTATACGCCACTATTTGTTTAAAATAATGACTACAAAAGAAAAGTAAACGATCAATCAACCAAACAAATATCGACTTATAAATCACAACACTATCGATACACGTGCTGTCGTTAGACAAAGACAACTATTTTAATTTACGTAATGAGTGAAAGGGACATATTAAAAAAGACATCAACGGGTGCTCAAATGATATCACTTTGCAACATTTAATATCCAGTGTAAGTTGAACTCCGGAGCATTTGAAATAGGTTAACGTGATAAGAATAAAATTTACTTACTGATGAAATATTATGCCATCTTTTTGATAACTGGATGTCTTAGCTGACTTGCCACACCGTTTCACTGCATAGGAAGCCATTTGTAATGTATTTTGGATACAAAAATTATTTTTAAATTTTCAAAAACTCGGACGTGCCTACGGGTCACAAACTTGGTCGACAATGTTATCGTGATTCTTAGCGTCACTTTGTGTGCTAGCTACAGCAAGTATGTGTTGCGCGCGTTTGTGGCCCTGTATGCGGAATCTATTAGGAGGTAATCTGTGACACGTACATACGGGTCGAATACAAAACTTTATTTTCTTGAAATCGGTAGATTGTCTATTATAATATACCTACAAAAGTAGATCCGCTCAAAGAAAGGATTTTGAGAAATCCCAACGGTATTTTTTTATTGGTTTTCAAGCGGCCTAAAACGCGGGAATCGGCTTTTTAATTTATTAAAATTTATGTACCTACATACTCGTAAATACGTTATTTACAGCCATCGATATATAATTATATGTAGGTAAAACAAAATTTTCTAAGTTGAATTAACCGAAAGCGAGCTTGAAACCTTAAAATAATAAATTTAAAACTACAATTAACTATATACATATAGATAAACACTCACGCCTGTCACCCAGAGGGGTAGGCAGAGACTACAGACTTCCATTTGGCACGATCCTGACACACCTCTCTCGCCTCCTTCACATCCATACACCTACGCATACATGCTCGTCGGTTAAGGGTACTCCTAATTTGGCCCGTTTTCAATAAATCGCCAATTTGGTCGATAAATTTTCGCCTAGGACGTCCCTTTTCGACTCTGCCATTCACTTCTGCAACATAAATTTTCTTTGTCACTCTATCTTCATTCATTCTTTCCACATGACCAAACCACCGAAGCATTCCTTTCTTAATCCTGGTCACAACATCATCTTGTAAACCACACTCTTCTCTTATTACAAAATCTTCTCTTCTTACCCTGTCGTTCAGATTCAGCCCTAACATACTCCTTAACGTCCGCATTTCTACTGCGTATTCTATTCTCGTGCTTCTTCTGCCACACCCAACTTTCACTACCATACGTTAAAGTAGGGACCAACACAGCATTGTGAATTGCCATACGTGCCTTTTTTGACACATTTTGACTCTTCACAATAGAGTGCACGGCCTCATTTACTCTAATTCCCGCTAATTAACTATATATACTATTATATTATTTACTCTAATGCTATACATCTACAATACTGATTCACATCGAATACGCAAGAATAACTATACGAGTACAATCTTCGTATTGGATTTCAACAGCGTATCGGAATAGAAAATAATATAAACGTGTATACCGAATGTTTACATACGTATAATACATACATATATATAGGTATATAGTTTTGGGGTTTGGTTAAAGGGTAGATATCAAATATTGAAACTCGAAATCTGTTATAAATACGATCCTCAGAAAACGCGATACGACCCAGGCCTACAGTTTTCGCTTAAACACAAGTAATGTATTATATACAACAATATATTTATGGTGTATGTATATAGTATAATATGGTTAACCATCATTATTATCATCTTATTTATAGCAAGCGTTAACCATCTGAGCCGTGGTAGCTCAGATGGTTAACGCTTGCTGTAAATATAACAGAACGCCAGTAACCCGGGTTATATCCCCACCGGCGCCAATGAAATTGTTAATTGCAATTTTAAGTGCTAATTTACCACGTGCTCGGTGTTGAATGAAAACATCGTGAGGAAACCTGCATGTCTGAGGATTAAGAAAAAAAATATTTCGAAGACATGTGAAGTTCGCCAACATGCATTAGGGCAGCGCGGCGGACACTTCCTTGCCCTAAACCCTCTCAGACATGAGGGGAGGCCTGTGTCCAGCAGTGGGATGTATACAGGCTGTAACTTTACTTTACTTTACTATAGTATGGTTATAGTATATAGTATAAAGTCGCATAGAATAGATATTTTGAATTGCGCTAGGGTTACCTACGTTCTGTTATAGTATCAGTTTTCGTTTAAACACAAGCAATGTATTATATTATATAATATAATAAAAGGGCATTGCTTAATGCTTATAAATAAAATAGGAAAATATCTATTCTGAGTTCGTTTGCGTTTTATGTTCTTACTTTAGTCGTATTCGCACATGTGTCCTTGCATTTGGTCGTTCGTTAGTTTACTTTTGAGTTCTATCCTAGTTCGTTTGTTAAATCTCGTAAATTTAAGTATTTTTAGTAGTTGGTGATTAGTTATATTCTTCTGTTTTAGCTGTATGTTAGGCTGTAATTTATATTTGATATAAGCGTGATTGATAGTTCGTTTACTTCAGGTATATGTGTATTATGTTAATATATAATTATACCCAAGTATTTGTTTCCTATAAATTTGTATAAAGTGATTTGATTGCTTTAAAAGATTTTCTGTTTTTAATTCGTTGCGTTTTCATATAAACATATATAAATATATCATATAAATATTTTACTTAAGCTATTTTACTTAGGTTTTCAGCTCATATAGTCTGTTAACTAAGTCTAAAATTACGCGACTCAATCAGTGAATGTTATGTACCCTTGTTATTAATATACATATCAGAGAGTATAGAAATATGTATATTTTCATGATTGTCATATGTGTATTGTAAGTGTACTTATAAAATAAAAAAATAAAAAAATAAAAATAGCTTGTTATATTCCTTACTGCACTCGAAAGGTCAAGCAAAACGAGTTCACTAACTTCAGAATATGAAATTATTATTTATTTCTTATTAGGTGGTTCTTTAAAGTTGCCTTTCACTTTTTTTATAATTCGTCAATTACATCCTATACAGGGTCGTTCTGAGCTACTCAGAAGCTTAGCGCTCGCTATATATTTCACTGTACACAAGTAATCTGGATTCGATCCCCGCCGGCACCAAAATGTTAATTGCTATATTTAGTGCTGGTTAACCACGTGGACAGCGGTGAAGGAAAACATCCTCAGTAAATTAGTATCTTTGAAAAATATAATTCGAAAATACCTGAAGTCGATCAATATGCATTGGGGAAGCGTGGAGGACACTTCCTTGCCTTAAAACTCTCCGAAGAAAAAAAAAGGAGGAGGCCTGTGCCCAGCAGTGGGGCTTATACAGGCTGTAACTTAATAAACTACAGCCTATTGAAACAGAAACAGAAACAGAAACTTTTTTATTCAATGTAGATTATAACAATACTTATTGAAAGTCACTTTTTTCATTTACCACTGGTTCGCAAAAAAAGACCTCTGTCCTGGGAAGAACCAGCAAGAAACCCAGCGGGATTATTTTTTTTTCAATCATGTTTACAATTAGCAACACAAGATAAATTATAAATAGCTTGGTAGCGATCACCTCATTCCCAGAGGTTATTATCATCCATAAATTCCTTAATATTATAATAACCCTTTTTATACAAACATAGTTTAATAACATTTTTGAACTTTGTGTATGATAAATTTTGTATATTTTCTGGGATTTTGTTGTAAAAGCGTATACATCGCCCCAAGAATGAATGAAATGAATGAAAAACTGACTCGGTGGAGTAATGTACATTAATGAATAATAGCCTCCAATATTGATTACCTTAAAAGAGGAATTTCTATAAAGAGAGATTGACAAACGGACACACAGTTCACCTGATGATAAATATATCCTGTGGCCCACAGACACCTACATTTATCATAAGTTAGGAATCAAAATGCAGATGCTTTGTCAACCCTGAGAATTAAGATGGAAGTATTAAGCTACTATATAACGCTGATATTTTGTAAAACATGAGCTTTCCCTGGTCGAGCCAACCCATTTGTGCTTCAACCATAATAACACAGCATGGCTTAACCACGTACAAAATATATATGTTTAACATGTAGTGACGGTGTAAAATAACCACTGCCTCATAACATCTCGTGGACGTCGTAAGAGATGACACAGAGAAACCAATCAGAAGATGAGCAGCAGCGTATTTCTAATTACAAATTAAAAAAAATGCGGTTACCACTATTATTGTTGGTGGCAGCTATGGCAAATATCACCCAACCCCATGAGATAATCCTTGAAGAGGCCTATGTTCATCAATGTATTTATTTATTTATTTAACATATTATACATGATAAAGAGGATATAATATGGTACAACATAAGCTTAATGAAAAACTTTACCGTGTACCACAGACCGCCGACATAATTTTTTTTAAATATGAGCTACACCTTAATCTACAAAATATGTTTAATGCAACACTATTAAACACTAAACAGCAATTGGTCAACACGCGGTAAATCGGCAATACATACGTAGTAACCTCATAGTGAACAAGAAAGATGTGAGTCTTGCCACCGCCCACTTCACCGCGTCAAAAACCGGTCGTTCCTGCGTTGCGTATACAGGGGGTATCAATTAGTTAGTTACTTAATATTTAATAGTAAGCGAATATAATGATTGTTGTTAGGTTGTATATCATATAGGTAAATATAGGAAATATAATTAGTGGGGATTATAGTATTTAATTTTATTATTTTTTAAGTCTGAAATCTAATATATACAGTTCGTATAATAGTTTTTTAATTTGTGTTTAATATTTTTATGATTAATTTCATTTTGCAAAGATATTGGTAAATGATTAATTAAATTCGGAACCATGTATTCTAAAGTATATTTTCCGTATAAATTATTATAATTAGGTTTATCTAATTTTGGTTTGGCCGCACTGCGGGTTTTAGAATAGTTAGAAATGCTATATTTTTTTAAATCTTCATTAAAAATTCTTCATTTAAGAGAGTATATTCTACTTTTTTTATGCACGGGTATAATTTTGCAGTAATCGAATAGGTTATGGTAATCAGAATCCCTGTGTAAGTTTTCAACTTGGTCAGGGAATATAGTTTTCAAGATGCGTAGTTGCAATGAATAAATGTTATCTAAATGTGATTAGTAAGTTCGCCCATAACTAGACAAGTCATATGAAATTATAGATTCAGCCAGTGATTTATATAATTGTAACAGAATTCTATAGGGGACTTTATACTTAATTATGGAGAATTTTGCTAATATGCTTCGAAGTCTATTACACTCATCCTCAATATGATGTTTCCAGTTGAGTCGACTATCTATTGTAAGTTATAAGTATATTATTATTATAAGTATTGTAATGGTATTGTTTATATTATGTATACAGTGCAACATATTAAATATACAGAATTATTTAAAACGTAATAATACTACTAGCAAGCGTCAAGACACATATGTATCCAAAACCAATACTGTCTTCAATGACTGTTCAAAGTTTCGGCGCCTTGATTAGCCTGAAAAGTTTACAGATAAGCTCGTTGGATCGGTACCCTTCGATACTCGTATTAAGAGCTCTTTGTGACTTTTTTAATTGTATGTACGGAGAAATTAAGTAGCAAGCACCGTATATAACATTAAATGGTATATATAGTATATATTTTATATTACAAGCTGTAACACCCTATTTCACCCCCGCAGGGGTTAAATTTTTCAAAATCCTTTTTAAAGTAGGTGCATACATCGAGAATAGAGTATGTATTCCAAAGGACATTGTTAAATCTCGCCTAAGAACCAACATTTACTAAAATTACTAAAATTCTTATCCTTAATTATGCATTAAATAACATTCATTAGATAGTAACGGACACTTCATAATTATGGAATCAAAATAAAAAGGGCTTTTTAGATTTTAAGCTTTGTACGTATTTTCTATTAATTTGCTGCGTCTGGACTCCTGTGATTTGGCCAATCGCACAGTACCTCTTACATTTAACAGTATTTCAAAAAGTGTCATAAACTCTAATATATTATGAAAACGTTAATAATTTAAAATATACCTAAGATTAGTATATACTACAAGGAACTGGAATATAGTAAAATCAAGTGTATTCATTAAAAATGACAATACTATTGTACTCTCATTGGCCAATCAACATTGTGCCACGCAAAAAAATGTTATTTTGACAGATGACAAGACGATAAAATAGATAGGCGTCAGACGTGCGATCGGTAATTATGTTGTTGAAGTTTGCATGGAGGTCGAACAGGAGTTGATTACTGATTAGTGAATTACATTTTCTACATTCTGAAAATGTATGGCTCTTGAGAGGGAGAACACATAGCCGCCATATTAGTAGTAAAACTTAATTTGTATACATTTTGGTTTATGAGTCAGAAATTGTGAGGGAGGCAATAAAAAAAAATCGTTGTAATTGTGTTGTTGGGCCCAGAACTATAATAAGGTTGATGCGCCCATGTTATGACCATAATATGATATTTAAGTTGGGCCCGATATCAAGAAAATATCAACCCCTGCTCAATTCTTGAATAATATTTTGCTCGAAAGTAACGACGGTTGATAGTATCAATCATTACTTTGGTTGCCAAATGAGTGTATAAATTGTATTTAATTGGTATGCATGAAACAAATACCTAATCAAGACTGAATTGCTTACATTAGCAATAACCTAGTAATATTTCATAAAAATAAGATATAACCTCAAAATCTCTACGATAACTGCTAATATCTCTGTTTTCGGAAGTGTCCGTCAAGAGTTATTGTTCTTCTTACATTCAATTATGTATAATTTCGTACTTAAAAAGGTATTTTTTGTTACTGTTGGTTCTTAGGCGAACATTGTATGGACGCAGAACAATATCCTTTCAAGTCTATCGAGCATATTATAGTTTTTAAGATTTCGTGAAGAGTGAGAGAGTCTGTAGTACTTCGTTTAAATATGATAGACGAATTATCTAGATCTCTCCAGGTATTGTTCTCTATCTGTTCGTGAATACAGACAGACAGATGGATAATTGTTTGTGAATGATTATTTGCATCTTCATCTCATCATCATCATCATCATCGCGGCTCTTATTCACAAGTCCAGTGCTAAACTATAGACTTACCCTAAGGAATGTCACAGAGGTCCACGGTCCTGAGCCACCTGCATCCATCGATATCCTACATACTTTACCTCGTGTCTAAATGACATGCATTGCCCAAAATGTCAGTGTTTCTAATCCAGTAATGTGTAGCACGATATGCACGGATCAATAAACTGAATAAGCACTGGGCCCGCCTTAGGCTCATCAAACGGGCATCGGATGGAGAAGAATAGGAACCTACAAAAGTACCTACAAAAGTAGATCCGCTCAAAGAAAGGATTTTGAGAAATCCCAACGGTATTTTTTTATTGGTTTTCACGCGACCTAAAACTAGGGAATCGGCTTTTTAATTTATTAACATTTATGTACCTACATACTCGCAAATACTCTATTTACAGCCATCGATATATAAGTATATGTAGGTAAAATAAAATTTACTAAATTTACTTAACCGAAAGCGAGCGTGAAACCTTAAAATTATAAATTTAAAACTACAATTAACTACATACATATACATAAACACTCACGCATGTCACCCAGAGGGGTAGGCAGAGACTACAGACTTCCATTTGGCACGATCCTGACACACCTCTCTCGCCTCCTTCACATCCATACACCTATGCATACATGCTCGTCGGTTAAGGGTACTCCTAATTTGGGCCGTTTTCAATAAATCGCCAATTTGGTCGATAAATTTTCGCCTAGGACGTCCCTTTCCGACTCTGCCATTCACTTCTGCAACATAAATTTTCTTTGTCACTCTTTCCTCATTCATTCTTTCCACATGACCAAACCACCGAAGCATTCCTTTCTTAATCCTGGTCACAACATCATCTTGTAAACCACACTCTTCTCTTATTACACAATTTCTTACCCTGTCGTTCAGATTCAGCCCTAACATACTCCTTAACGTCCGCATTTCTACTGCGTTGATTCTACTCTCGTTCTTCTTCTGCCACACCCGACTTTCACTACCATACGTTAAAGTAGGGACCAACACAGCATTGTGAATTGCCATAAGTGCCTTTTTTTGACACATTTTGACTCTTCACAATAGAGTGCAGGGCCCCATTTACTCTTTTTCCCGTTAATTAACTATATATACTATTATATTATTTACTCTAATGCTATACATCTACAATACTGATTCACATCGAATACGAGTACAATCTTCGTATTGGATTTCAACAGCGTATCGGAATAGAAAATAATATAAACGTGTATAAATAGGTATATAGTTTTGGGTTTTGGTTAAAGAGTAGATATCAAATATTGAAACTCGAAATCTGTTATAAATACGATCTTCAGAAAACGCGATACGACCCAGGCCTACAGTTTTCGCTTAAACACAAATAATGTATTATATACAATAATATGGTTATAGTGTATGTATATAGTATAATATGGTTAATCATCATTATTATCATCGTATTTACAGCCGTGGTAGCTCAGATGGTTAACGCTTGCTGTAAATATAACAGAACGCCAGTAACCCGGGTTATATCCCCGCCGGCGCCAATGAAATTGTTAATTGCAATTTTAAGTGCTGATTTACCACGTGCTCGGTGGTGAATGAAAACATCGTGAGGAAACCTGCATGTCTGAGGATTAAGAAAAAAAATATTTCGAAGACATGTGAAGTTCGCTAACACGCATTAGGGCAGCGCGGCGGACACTTCCTTGCCCTAAACCCTCTCAGAAATGAGGGCAGGCCTGTGCCCAGCAGTGAGACGTATACAGGCTGTAACTTTACTTTACTTTACTATAGTATGGTTATAGTATATAGTATAAAGTCGCATAGAATAGATATTCTGAATTGCGCTAGGGTTACCTACGTTCTGTTATAGTATCAGTTTTCGTTTAAACACAAGCAATGTATTATATTATATAATATAATAAAAGGGCATTGCTTAATGCTTATAAATAAAATAGGAAAATATCTATTCTGAGTTCGTTTGCGTTTTATGTTCTTACTTTAGTCGTATTCGCACATGTGTCCTTGCATTTGGTCGTTCGTTAGTTTACTTTTGAGTTCTATCCTAGTTCGTTTGTTAAATCTCGTAAATTTAAGTATTTTTAGTAGTTGGTGATTAGTTATATTCTTCTGTTTTAGCTGTATGTTAGGCTGTAATTTATATTTGATATAAGCGTGATTGATAGTTCGTTTACTTCAGGTATATGTGTATTATGTTAATATATAATTATACCCAAGTATTTGTTTCCTATAAATTTGTATAAAGTGATTTGATTGCTTTAAAAGATTTTCTGTTTTTAATTCGTTGCGTTTTCATATAAAAATATATAAATATATCATATAAATATTTTACTTAAGCTATTTTACTTAGGTTTTCAGCTCATATAGTCTGTTAACTAAGTCTAAAATTACGCGACTCAATCAGTGAATGTTATGTACCCTTGTTATTAATGTACATATCAGAGAGTATAGAAATATGTATATTTTCATGATTGTCATATGTGTATTGTAAGTGTACTTATTAAATAAAAAAATAAAAATAGCTTGTTATATTCCTTACTGCACTCGAAAGGTCAAGCAAAAACGAGTTCACTAACTTCAGAATATGAAATTATTATTTATTTCTTATTAGGTAGTTCTTTAAAGTTGCCTTTCACTTTTTTTATAATTCGTCAATTACATCCTATACAGGGTCGTTCTGAGCTACTCAGAAGCTTAGCGCTCGCTATATATTTCACTGTACACAAGTAATCTGGATTCGATCCTCGCCGGCACCAAAATGTTAATTGCTATATTTAGTGCTGGTTAACCACGTGAACAGCGGTGAAGAAAAACATTCTGAGTAAATTAGTATCTCTGAAAAATATAATTCGAAAATACCTGAAGTCGATCAATATGCATTGGGGAAGCGTGGAGGACACTTCCTTGCCTTAAAACTCTCCGAAGAAAAAAAGGGAGGAGGCCTGTGCCCAGCAGTGGGGCTTATACAGGCTGTAACTTAATAAACTACAGCCTATTGAAACAGAAACAGAAACAGAAACTTTTTTATTCAATGTAGATTATAACAATACTTATTGAAAGTCACTTTTTTTCATTTACCACTGGTTCGCAAAAAAAGACCTCTGTCCTGGGAAGAACCAGCAAGAAACCCAGCGGGACTATTTTTTTTCAATCATGTTTACAATTAGCAACACAAGATAAATTATAAATAGCTTGGTAGCGATCACCTCATTCACAGAGGTTATTATCATCCATAAATTCCTTAATATTATAATAACCCTTTTTATACAAACATAGTTTAATAACATTTTTGAACTTTGTGTATGATAAATTTTGTATATTTTCTGGGATTTTGTTGTAAAAGCGTATACATCGCCCCAAGAATGAATGAAATGAATGAAAAACTGACTCGGTGGAGTAATGTACATTAATGAATAATAGCCTCCAATATTGATTACCTTAAAAGAGGAATTTCTATAAAGAGAGATTGACAAACGGACACACAGTTCACCTGATGATAAATATATCCTGTGGCCCACAGACACCTACATTTATCATAAGTTAGGAATCAAAATGCAGATGCTTTTGTCAACCCCTGAGAATTAAGATGGAAGTATTAAGCTACTATATAACGCTGATATTTTGTAAAACATGAGCTTTCCCTGGTCGAGCCAACCCATTTGTGCTTCAACCATAATAACACAGCATGGCTTAACCACGTACAAAATATATATGTTTAACATGTAGTGACGGTGTAAAATAACCACTGCCTCATAACATCTCGTGGACGTCGTAAGAGATGACACAGAGAAACCAATCAGAAGATGAGCAGCAGCGTATTTCTAATTACAAATTAAAAAAATGCGGTTACCACTATTATTGTTGGTGGCAGCTATGGCAAATATCACCCAACCCCATGAGATAATCCTTGAAGAGGCCTATGTTCATCAATGTATTTATTTATTTATTTAACATATTATACATGATAAAGAGGATATAATATGGTACAACATAAGCTTAATGAAAAACTTTACCGTGTACCACAGACCGCCGACATAATTTTTTTTTAAATATGAGCTACACCTTAATCTACAAAATATGTTTAATGCAACACTATTAAACACTAAACAGCAATTGGTCAACACGCGGTAAATCGGCAATACATACGTAGTAACCTCATAGTGAACAAGAAAGATGTGAGTCTTGCCACCGCCCACTTCACCGCGTCAAAAACCGGTCGTTCCTGCGTTGCGTATACAGGGGGTATCAATTAGTTAGTCACTTAATATTTAATAGTAAGCGAATATAATGATTGTTGTTAGGTTGTATATCATATAGGTAAATATAGGAAATATAATTAGTGGGGATTATAGTATTTAATTTTATTATTTTTTAAGTCTGAAATCTAATATATACAGTTCGTATAATAGTTTTTTAATTTGTGTTTAATATTTTTATGATTAATTTCATTTTGAAAAGATATTGGTAAATGATTAATTAAATTCGGAACCATGTATTCTAAAGTATATTTTCCGTATAAATTATTATAATTAGGTTTATCTAATTTTGGTTTGCGCCGCACTGCGGGTTTTAGAATAGTTAGAAATGCTATATTTTTTTAAATCTTCATTAAAAATTCTTCACTTAAGAGAGTATATTCTACTTTTTTATGCACGGGTATAATTTTGCAGTAATCGAATAGGTTATGGTAATCAGAATCCCTGTGTAAGTTTTCAACTTGGTCAGGGAATATAGTTTTTAAGATGCGTAGTTGCAATGAATAAATGTTATCTAAATGTGATTTGTAAATTCGCCCATAACTATACAAGTCATATGAAATTATAGATTCGGCCAGTGATTTATATAATTGTAACAGAATTCTATAGGGGACTTTATACTTAATTATGGAGAATTTTGCTAATATGCTTCGAAGTCTATTACACACATCCTCAATATGATGTTTCCAGTTGAGTCGACTATCTATTATAAGTCCTAAGCAAGTGTTATAAGTATACTATTATTATAAATATTGTAATGGTATTGTTTATATTATGTATACAGTGCAACATATTAAATATACAGAAATATTTAAAACATAATAATACTACTAGCAAGCGTCAAGACACATATGTATCCGAAACCAATACTGTCTTCAATGACTGTTCAAAGTTTCGGCGCCTCGATTAGCCTGAAAAGTTTGCAGATAGCTTCGGTGTATTTCGCTTGTGGCGCGACGACAGCGCCGCCACATCACCCCCTGCTCAGACCGGAGGTCGATAGTGCAGTCGAGTTGTCGACGAATGTGCAAGTGCCAGGAGATTGCCTTGTAGTCTGCGGTGAGCGAGAAGAAGGCAAGTAATCTGCGAGAGTGCCGTGAAACAGAGGCGAGCAGTAAGGCTCAGAGTTGTGCCGAACACTGTATAGCGCAGAGAGTAGCTTGAAGGAACAGGAAGCATTATTATTCTAGTGCTGCGTTGAACCTTGTGAAGCTAGATGACTTGCAGGATATGAAGACTGCAGATGATATCTGCTCGGGAGCGAATGGGTGGGGTACTCTATGACGATGATGAAGCTTGAAGTTTCCGAAGGTTGTTGGTTGCGTGTTCAGATCACGTCGGGGTCACCACTGTGGCCGAAGTTGGAAAAGGGGAGATCTCCCGCCGGGCAAGGTGTTCTGCCCGGGGAGCGGCCAACACTCCGTGTGATAGTTCGGAGATGTTCTATATATACTGTTTACGATTCAGAATGTTGATAGCGTGATTTAGGCTTCGGTGTATTTCGCTTGTGGCGCGACGACAGCGCCGCCACAAGCTCGTTGGATGGGTACCCTTCGATACTCGTATTAAGAGCTGACTTTTTTATTGTATGTACGGAGAAATTAAGTAGCAAGCACCGTATATAACATTAAATGGTATATATAGTATATATTTTATTTAGTATACAATATAATATAATAACACCCTATTTCACCCCCGCAGGGGTTAAATTTTTCAAAATCCTTTTATAGTGGGTGCATACATCGAGAAAAAAGTAGGTATTCCAAAGGACGTTGTTAAATCTCGCCTAAGAACCAACATTTACTAAAATTCTTATCCTTAATTATGCATTAAATAACATTCATTAGATAGTAACGGACACTTCTGAATTATGGAATCAAAATAAAAAAAACTTTTTAGATTTTAAGCTTTGTACGTATTTTTTATTAATTTGCTGCGTCTGGACTCCTGTGATTTGGCCAATCGCACAATACCTCTTACATTTAACAGTATTTCAAAAGGTGTCATAAACTCAAATATATTATGAAAACGTTAATAATTTAAAATATACCTAAGATTAGTATATACTACAAGGAACTGGAATATAGTAAAATCAAGTGTATTCATTAAAAATGACTACTATTGTACTCTCATTGGTCAAATCAACGTTGTGCCACGCAAAAACAAATGTTATGTTGACAGTTGACAAGACGATAAAATAGATAGGCGTCAGACGTGCGATCGGTAATTATGTTGTTGAAGTTTGAATGGAGGTCGAACAGGAGTTGATTACTGATTTGTGAATTACATTTACTACATTCTGAAAATGTATGGCTCTTGAGAGGGAGAACACATAGCCGCCATATTAGTAGTAAAACTTAATTTGTATACATTTTGGTTGATGAGTCAGAAATTGGGAGAGAGGCAATAAAAAAAATCGTTGTAATTGTGTTGTTGGGCCCAGAACTATAGGTTGATGCGCCCATGTTATGACCATAATATGGTATTTAAGTTGGGCCCGATACCAAGAAAATATCAACCCCCTGCTCAATTCTTGAATAATATTTTGCTCGAAAGTAATGACGGTTGATAGTATCAATCATTACTTCGTTGCCAAATGAGTGTATAAATTGTATTTAATTGGTATGAATGAAACAAATACCTAATCAAAACCTGAGTTTTATTTACCGTATAAGTGCTAGGCTAAGACTGAATTGCTTACATTAGCAATAACTTAGTAATATTTTATAAAAATAAAAGATAACCTCAAAATCTCCACGATAACTGCTAATATCTCTGTTTTCGGAAGTGTCCGTCAAGAGTTATTGTTCTTACATACAATTATGTATAATTTCGGACTTTAAAAGGTATTTTTTTGTTACTGTTGGTTCTAAGCGAACATTGTATGGACGCAGAACAATATCCTTTCAAGTCTATCGAGCATATTATAGTTTTTAAGATTTCGTGAAGAGTGAGAGAGGTCTGTAGTACTTCGTTTAAATATGATAGAAGAATTATCTAGATCTCTCCAGGTATTGCTCCCTATCTGTTCGTGAATACAGACAGACAGACGGATAATTGTTTGTGAATGGTTATTTGCATCTTCATCTCATCATCATCATCATCATCATCACGGCTCTTATTCACAAGTCCAGTGCTAAACTATAGACTTACCCTAAGGAATGTCACAGAGGTCCACGGTCCTGAGCCACCTGCATCCATCGATATCCTACATACTTTACCTCGTGTCTGAATAACATGCAATTAACCCCCCCCGTTTTTTCGATACTTCAACTTTAGTTAAGAGCTTAGATTACTTGAAAACCAAGAGAGTAAGAGGAGTAAAGTGCCCAAAATATCAGTGTTTCTAATCCAGTAATGTGTAGCATGATATGCACGGATCAGTAAACTGAATACTGGACTGAATACTGGGCCCGCCTTAGGCTTATCAAACGGGCATCGGATGGAGAAGAAAGATTCTAAACGGGCAGCTTCATATCGGTATTGTTTAGTTATCTGAGTGGTACTTTATTTTGATCGCATCCAGCGCAGAGCAACTCAAACCGTCGGCGACCAAGCTCTTTCCGATCGGCTTGACTCACTGGCACTGCGAAGAGATGTTGCATCTCTTTGCGTATTTTATCTGAGTCGCCACATCGCTAATAAACTCGCGATACCAACCACATCATCTCAATGACGGGCGGTTCACCACTGTGCGATTTAAAAGAAGTTTTCTTCCTCGCAAAACTTCCTTGTGAAATCAACTACCACCAGAGATTTATCGGGACCGATACGATTTAGGGACCTTCAAGAAAAGAGCCTATTCCTTTTTAAAAGGCCGGCAACGCATCTCCAATTCCTCCGGTGTTCACCGTCAGGTGAGCCATATGCTCGTATGCCCCATCTCCAATAAAAAAGTTAACGGTGCAATTTATGCGTCATAGACAGTCTATTGACCCCAGAGTTAGTGTATTTAATTTTAAATACGCACTACAGTCAGTCTACATACTTAAAACTGGATAAAAAATTTGTGCGTGAAGCAGACATCGTGTTTTTCATTTCAAAGGAACATAAGCTTGAATTTAATTACAGTAAGAATATATTTTTTTTACTTACTTTACTTTAATTTTCATTATAAATACATTTAAAAAACACTTTTTTTGTAAGAGTGAGGAAGAACAAATGCTGTACTCCTTGTTGATCTTCATTAGGTCCATATTTTTAGTAGATTTAG